>OU015497.1:72277897-72947897 GCA_907164885.2 Dolomedes plantarius
TTATGTTATTGATCCTTCACGAATCATTGGAAAATGAAACGATCATTTGATAACGAAATTCTCTTCCATGATTGCTTTCAGGCGGAGGGGGGGAGGGGGGTTGAATCTATTCCACTGGTTCCCTTTCTGTGTCAAATTTATTATAATCATTGGTAATACCTCGGAACTATAAATTTTTTTCAAAAGAAACAGAAAAATTTTGTTTTCCTCTCCCTTCCCGTTAAAACCCAATCGTCTTCAACTCGAGCAAAAAAAGTTTCATTTCCACGTGTGAGAGCTTCTCGAAAGTTTCTAATGTAGAAGCTAATAGAAGCTAACATGCATTGAGTAGTTTCAAAGTTTTCTGGAGAAAAATATTAGGTTACATAGATTTATGATATTTTAACTTCATTTAATTAGCCACGGGGCTCTTGCATGTTGCACTGCTTTTTTGAACCATTTACATGTCCTCTGCAGTGTGCAGTTCTTTTGGAAGAAGTATCCTCTTCTTTAATCCACCATGGACTGGATGACTTCCAGAAAGGTGGAATTAATATGCAGCATGCCGTAAACATCAGGGACATTTGAACTGATCTTCGTGAAGGTCCTTGGCCACTCATCAAACACGGTGGACCCTCCTGCCAGATTATCGTGCAGAGGAAAGAGGGGGAAAGTTTGTAAGGACATGGCCTCTTTCTAAAGAACGCGTGCTGAGTAGTTTAGTGTATCCCTTTACTCTCGGTAAAAACTAAAGGAAAATAAAAGTTCTAAATATTTTTAAGTATTTGGTAGTTTGAAAAGATTTCCTCGGTCAAAGAAAGTAAAAAAAAAAAAAAACTGTACTCATGGGTGAACTCAATATTTGGAAATAGATTACCAAACTCATTCATCGGCTTCTTTTTTATAATATTTCCTCTGTTCTAGATTTAAGAAACATGAAAATAAGTCTGCAGATACTCCAAAAGAATACAATAAAATTATCACAAAGAATATGGTATTTCACAGTAGGTTATCGTATCTTTCAACACCAGTTAACTAAACAAAAGAGTCGGTGAGGTAAAGAATGAACTGAGTTGAAATCTAGATATTCTGGCTATGCGAATCATGCCGCGGAACGGACAAATTTTGTTCGTTTACTAGTATTACTGTATATTTCAAAGGAAGAATCGGGGAAGAAAACGCCTTTTGTATCATTCAGTTCTAGCGAGAATCAATTTCAAGCCGTCTACAAATAAAGTTGCATTGAGGTCGAACAACCCTTTTGTAAATGCTTCATAAACTTTTGAGTAACTTATAACAATTGTAATTGTCATACAGGTTTAATCATTATAAGTTACTCAAATGTTTGAGCAACTGAAAGAGGATTATTTTAAGGTAAACCCCAATAATACTTATTTTTTTTAATGTAGAAATATCTTCTATATTGGAAAAGTTGAATGCAACTTTTCGATTAGCTGTACATGTTTTTGACCGAGAAGACTCCGTGGAAATCAACCGTAATTAATCACCTGATAAAATATTCATTGGTTAATTATTAACTAAAGAAACTCCGATTGTTTGAGTTAATAGAGTTTCACTCCCTCAGATGTAATGGCATATGATCATAGTTTTGAAAACATGTAATGTAATTTTCGTTTTATGTTACAAGCTAAAATATATTTCCTAAGGAAAGCGTCTTCTCCTTTGACATATAGTTCAAGTGAATACAGTTTGCAACCACAGCACGAAATCATTAAACTAATGCTTCGAAAAACTTGTCATTTGTAAAAAACGGCTCCAAAATTTCACGTAAAATTTCGAAATGCACTCTCACTTTAGCATATGGGACAGTTCTACTCTTTCTTCCCTTGGGAAATGTCTAAACCAGCCACAGTTAAGTTATACTCACTTATTCTACCACCTTAAAGCAATTAACTAATCAGACTTTTCTGTTCATTAAAAAAAAAAATTGAATAGTCGGAATAGGAAGAGAGATATATTGGAAATGCTGAGAAATATAATTTTTATATTAGAAACAGTATTTCATTCGCTTAATAAAATATAATTATTAGATGATTCAAATTTATATCGATGTCGTTTACAATTCATATTTGAATTAATGGGTCGCCTTTAATGCTATTTTTAAAGTTAAATTTTGATTATAAGCAAAATACATGCTTGGAAAATTTTAAACAGAATTTATGTGGAAATGATTGTTTGTTATTCGTAAACGAAGTCATGAAATAAATTCTTGGCAGAAATTTGTTTCTGTGAATTAATAATTGTTTGCAGTGTCTTACCTCTTAATAATATATATGAAATTTTGATATAATTTGGGCCTTTATGTATATTTATGTTTCATCTAGATAGTTTAATGTGGTAATATATGCCCTTATTTAATAATCGTAATTAACTACTTCTTTAATTATGATTTACATTTACTTGATAATGTAATCTTTATTACATGTAATTATTACATTATCTCACGCAATGATTACATCATCTTATTAATAATTAGCAGGTGATTACATGAAAATCACATGTTGATTATTGAAACGAGAAATTTAAATTTTTTTTACGGGAAGTAAGTTCTTTGAATTTCTTACTATGAAAGTGAAATCAATAAGCCAGCTTTAACAGTTGTTATTTTGTTATCATTCCTTTCTATAGCGACCCTAATATGAAGTGATGGGGGAATTTTTGAGATTTATAAGTGCTTTTGAATCTAGAGTTTCTGTCTAATGTTGCATATATCAAATTATTAATACTTTTTACCTTTCTTGCCATCTAAAGTTCAAAATAAATTTCATTTTCATCTCTATATAAATCAAGAGAACGTATCGGAGTGGCTTATTTATATCGCATATTTTCTGTGAAATCCCGTTAAAGTCGGTGAAATTTATGCATCAGTAAAAAAAAAATGATTAAAATTAAATTCTTAATATTGATTCAAAGAAGAATTCTATAAAAGGAATCAAGAGCTACATCGCAATTCAAAAGAACCGCGTGCAAATTATCTAATTTTTACAGCACTAATTACCTTGATTTAATTCCGTCACGTACATTGATGCAGAATATTTTTTGTTTAAAATTTTTTTTCGGACTTTGAACTTCTCTAGCTTTATTGTAGTCATAGGAACAAAGCTTTCAAAGTCTCGATTCTCTGAAATACTTAGCAGAACTTTGTGTATTGCATTTGGCAACAGCCGCTAATCAGGTATGTTAAATGTTTCCGTTTATAAGAGTTAATTCGAGGGCGGAAACTCGCATTCTCGACAGTGCACGGATTTATATTAATGGGAGCGGTTTTACTTGATTTCGGTAGGACATGAAAACACTTTGTTCGCGTCCGCCGACGAAATCTGAATTTTGATGAATTTCATTTCCTTATGCGTTATTAAATTTGATTGAAAGAAAGAGGTAGATAATGCAGTGCAATCATAAAATTTAATTCACTCTTAGTATGTCTGTAGCAATTTTTTAAACTGTTTACATTTTAATAAAAATGCTGAGAAAGTTAGCCTTGAGATGATAGGTTATCTGGAGAATGCAACAGGACAGCCTGAACTTGTGCCCATGACTTTTTGGCACTTCAAACATTACAAATGGTTGCAAGTATGTTAGTAATAATGTAAGTTTTATAAATTTGAAAGATTATATCACAATTATTTTTTTTTTAATAAACGTGATAAAAACATCAGTTCCTCTGTCTGATTTGATCGGAGCCTTGTAACGATCGAGTGTTGGAACCGAAACAAGAACCCAACTTCGACACCGGTGTTCTTTCAGTTGAATTAATCCGGTGATATGAGTATCTCTAATTTGTTGAATTCAGTTCTCGCATATACATTATTTTTCCAGGCAGGGACATAGGATGTTGACCTTATATTTTCCCCTCTCGTTTACTTGTTTATTTATTCCCCCCCCCTATGCTTGTGGGTCATAGTGTAAAATTCCTATTGTTGGACCATTGCCAGAATACAAATATCATGTCTTCAGATAACGAAGTGGGTATTATACCAACTGAACTACTTCGACTCTTCTTTTGAACTCTTCTTTTTTTAACTCCTTTTTTCAGACCAAGGATTTTGGCTTACATATTTTTGACACATATTAATTATTAATTATTTCTTAGTTATTAATTTATTACTTTTTTAGTAGTTTTTAATGATAAATTATTGAAATAAAAATTTAATAAATATTTAATAAAAATAAATTACCGTAAAATCTTGACTATAATACGCACACGTGTATAATACGCATGCTTGGTTTTGCGCGAAATTTTCGGAAAAAATTAAAATTCGACTATACGCACCCATAACTTTTCAATATTTTATTTAAAAATTTCACAAATATTTATGAACATAAATAAAATTTGTAAAAATAAAGGAAAACGTCAAATTTGGCAGAAAAAAAACTTAAATTTTTAGTTAAAAAATACTTTGAAATTATCAGTATCTCTTTCACTAGAATACAGCTCATCTATTGTTTGTCGTTTATTCAATGTTTAAAACTACGTTTTTTTGTACACGAGTATTATACGCACCCTCATTTTAGCGGACTAAAAAATGAAAAAAAAGTGCGTATTATATTCAAGATTTTACGGTATTAATTATTTATTTTTTTTTTCGACGACGCTGACATTTTTTTTCCATACCAACCAATCTTGATTATGCGTATAGGCTGCCTAATTGTCTTTTATTGTTATATACAGCGGCAGGGCCCAATCTTCACGATCGTCCGAAACCAAATTCAGTGCGAAGTCATCAAGTCTGGAGGTGGTTATTTAACCAAACGAATTATCCCTGCAATGTGAGAGTTTATGAAAAGGAATCCTCCCTACCCATTTTTGAAATTATTTTTGCTAAACATAATTTCTGAATGATATGATAAGAAATTATATTAAATAAACACTATACACAGAGAGAGGAAATGTCTATGCAAAAATTTTGATAAAAAAATATTAACTTTGAAGTAAATGTTTTAATCCCGTGTTTTTCATAGTAAATCAGGCTTGTTTAATCTGTTTTGATCAAAAGATACCGCTTGTTATATTTTAACATATCCCAGAAAAAGAAAAAAAGAATAAAAAATTCAGGGTGTTTGTTTGGAAAAGGGCATTGCAGATATAGCTGATTACTGATTTTGATCTTAATACTGTTTCGAACGCAATAATCATAAAATTTCATTTAATGCGTATATTTAATAAAATGAAACTAGCTTCAAGTAATCTAAACTTATTTTTAACCTTTAGCTTAAGGGTGCCATTTTTCCGATTCCCTATATATATATATATATACATATATATATATATATATATATATATATATATATATATATATATATATATATATATATATATATATATATATATATATATATATATATCAGCTTGAAAGGAATAAAAATTAGGTTTAAATGCAATCGGATCAAACTTCTTGGTATATCGTTTTTTAGAGCGAAAATACATCCATTCATTCCAGAAGAAAGGCTCGGAATAATATCACCTTTCAACATTAAACGCGAGAGGACGAGGTAGACATGTGGCTATTATTTGTAGGATCAGCAGATTTAGGGGCTCATGTAGTAACCCACTCCTGAATTCGGAGATATACACGTGTAGAAATGCAAAGGCATGCGATTTATGGGAAGTTCTGTGGCTAAAGGTTTTAAGGAGAAAAATTAATATTACTGAGGATCAGATTTGGGAAAGGGAATTTAAATCCTAGAATGGAGGGTATAATATTTATGATATTACACACACACACACACACACACACACACACACATATATATATATATATATATATATATAATATATTAATATATATACATATACACACACACACACACACACTATATATTTATTCTTGGGCCCGTATTCTTGGGATACACGCTGTCGCACCCCATAAGGAAAAGGTTAAACAAAATAAAAGTTTTATAAAATATAGCCTAAATAGATTCCAGAAGGGAAATTCGCAGTTAAAACAAAATAAAGTTTAAAAAAATGTAGAATGGTCAATTTTTTGTGCACCATAAGTGTGGACAGGGCGATGTTTCCTGCTGAAAATGCTTTCTCAAACCGTCTATTTAACTGGTAAACTTCACTCTTTCATACTTTGTACTACTTACCCGACACCGGCATTGATTTTTCGAAATACTAAAAGATTACTTAACGTCAAATAATCTTACAATCGAACCACATAGTTTTCTTCACGTTATTGTAGCAGCGGCTACATCGCAGAAATGCTCTTTTCGCTGCAACGTTTCGAGTAGAATCTCAATCATTGACAAAATAAAAATCGAATAAAACATTCACATGGCGCACCAGAATCAGCCACCCCCGCCCAGATTTGCGATTTGCATTCTAAATGAAGATCTCCCTCCCCTCCTACTGTGATCGTATGTATAAAACATGAACTTCGACATGACGTCAGCTATCAGGTGCAATAGGGGAACAGTAATCCGCCAAGCTTTTGAAAGCGGAAGATTAAATCTGTAGTTTGTGGATCCATGGAGGTTTGTTCCAACTTATGCTGGCAACGGAAGACGATCTTGGTTTTAGGTTTGCAACGGTATTGTTGGGCCGCGTTTTGATGCCCCTCTTGCGCTTCTTAATTTTTCATAACTCGGTTCGATTTCCTCTCCCATGTATTGTTAGTTAATAAAAGATAAGGTTTTACCAGAGGGAAGTTTTGTTATTAGACATCAGGTGGCGCATTTAGCGAAACAAAGCAATGTTGATAGCTGCGCGGTCTTTAACAAAAGCACACTTAATTTTATGCAGGGAATATATTTTTATTCGGTGAATTATAGCTTAGACATTATAAGGCGATAAGATATTTCGATGACTGGGAAATTGAAAAGAAAGTGACTCGAAGCGAATTAATTTTCGGAGGAAGCTTATAAATGAAGTTATTGTTTATGCATACGACTGTGAAGAGTTTTACGTATTCTGACCAGTTTTATTGTACGGTGCTCATTTCTAAACCTGTGTTAATATAAATTTTGACTTTCAAGCATTTTGCAAATATAAGTGGATATTCTGAGGTAAAGTAATCCCTATTTAAAACTATTATTTTTATCTTTGCTTTTTTGTGGCTTTCTTAGTGTTAACCTTCTTGTTACGCTATTGGAGGCTTATTCTAAACTGTGCATGATTAAAAACCGCGTCACAAGTACCATAGGAAAGGTTTATAGATAGTTTTGCTCTTGAGATCTACAGTAATCTTATGCTATTCAAAGGTTAAATGGACTATATCTGATTGAAGTCAACTTATCAGGGCATAACAAAGGTGATGAGTGCACATATTTTGGTTTATATTCTCAGGTTACAAGCCTTTCCAATTGCCGAATCCTTTCTATTAATATTTTGAGGGTACTAATCAATTATCTGGTGCCCTCTTATGTCCTCCTATAACTCCTCTTACTCGTATGCTCTCCTATGCTCCTAGAACTGATTGAAGTCAAATTGTCAAGGCATAACAAAGTTGATGAGCGTACATATTTTGGTTTAGCTTCCCAGTTTACAAGCCTTTCCAAATGCCGAATCCTTTTCATTAATATTTTGAGGGTATTAACCAATTATCTGGTGCCCTCTTATGCCCTGACTCTTTGCTTCCTGAAAGCTAAATATATTTTGACCAAGTTGGGAATAAACTATTGTTTTTAGTTAATCTGAAGCCGTCAATATTACTGACATTGAATCACCTAACTAAGGAAACTGCGGTACTTTCAAGGGTGTATAGTCATTCAGATATAACCTCGAACAGCAATTTTTTTCACGGTATTTTGAAGAACGAAATGAAAATGCCGAACACTGGTTAGAATACGGGACCATGACATTTTTAGTTGATTTTAATTCTTACAAGACGTAGTTTTTTTAACCCTTCATTTTGAATATGTATTTTTTATTGGTTAGATTCAGCATTTCTTTGTGTGTCTATACACTGGGTAATTTTTGTTAAATTAAAAGATCATTCAATGAATTTAGTTCAGCATGGAGAACAATAGAGGAGTCTATTAAGTAAGTGTGAATCTGAGATATTTTGTGAGTACATAATTACATTCCTTTGTTCAAGCTTTTTTTTTCTTCAGGGATAATGTGCTAGTAATTTTGACTTCACATGCAGACTGGTAAAATTTAAAATAGATTATACCTATAAACTCAATTTCCATACATATAGTTTGATCTATGGTCAAAAACGGGTGTATTAAGGCTGGAACACCAAGATATTTCAGTTAAGGATGACAAAAGTTTTCTCAATGTGTCATATGTAAATAGGTTTTTTTTTCTTCTTTCGTCTAATGTGGAGGTACTTGTCATTAAGATCAATTAACTTGTCGTTATTTGACCTTTTGTTATTCACCGCTATTTCACTGGCTACTTTGTTATGGGAACAACTTATAGGTAAGCCAGCGTTGCTCCCTATGAGGGGACGACACGGAAATTGCCATGTCTTATTTGGGATTTGAACCCAAGCCCACTGCGTGGCAGCTCAGAACACTAACCACTCCACCATGTGGACGGCGTAAATAGGTAATTTTTTTAGATGATTTGGGGTTTCTTAAGAATTCTATTTAACATGTGCATTACGTTACCTAAATTTATGATAAGAATTTTTAATACAAGTGAGATCATAAATAAAAATTATCTATTTCTTATTTATTTAAGGATTTTAATCACGTTGCCTTGCATTCCTTCTTTGGCATACCACCATTTAAACTTAAGACAAAATGATGTCATATTTTGTAAAAAAAAAAAAAAAATATGTGCTTTGTTTTTATTGTTTATGATATATTGATTTAAATCGATTTTCCTTTTTGACAACAAGATACGATGCTTAAAGACGCTCGGGTTTATTTATGGATTAAGATATATTTAATCTTAATAAGTGGATGAACTTATTTAACTTTTTTAATCAATTTTAGACATTTATTTATAATTTTTTTCCTAATTTTTCCAGTTTCGTCGTCGAGCTCACCTCTCGATTCTCCAGACTTCGATGACACTCTAGCTGAATCCAGTCCCCATGACGGCGACTCCAGCGTTGACCGCTACAGAGACGTCGTGAGCGGGGGCTCGGGAGCTAACAGTCCACATAACAGCACCACACCAAGCAACAATCACAGTGCTCCAGAAGATATGGGGTCCGTAGGTCCTGCTGGGCCCTCTTCAAACGATGAAGGCCCAGGTGGAGCGAAACGTAGAGGTCCTCGGACCACCATCAAAGCAAAACAACTAGAAACTCTAAAAGCTGCTTTTGCTGCTACACCGAAACCGACGAGGCATATTCGAGAACAGCTTGCTCAAGAGACTGGTTTGAACATGAGGGTTATACAAGTAAGTTCCGAATTTTTTTCTCTTTAATTTCAGAGTATATTTCGAGATTCATTGATAGGTATGTTCATAACCCGTGAATTGTTCACCTATCATTGTTCATAATCTGTCAATGTGATCTAGCTGGTCTTAGACATTTACTGTTTTCAGCGTGTGCCCCACGAAGGAAAGCTGATAAACTGAGAAAAGTTAAAGGCATTCAGAAAATCTTATCTTGGCATATGCACGTTGATACATATGTATGTATTGATTATGAATCATGTGATTATCTATTTCGGGACGCTTTTCCTATTCAAGAGATCAGAGTAACAGAGAGACTCATGAAATAATTGACTTTCACCGAAAACGTATTCAAAGGAGCTAAAACCTCTGGAAATGGTGACCCATAAAAAGTCACCATTTCATGGTTAAGCTTGTATTGTGTTGAATTCCAACGAATATTATAATATTGTAAACGTTAGATAAATTTATTGAATACTGAGGTTCGTCTTGGCTTTCTTTTCTGCTTTGATCCTCAGTTTTGAGCTTTATTTGGTGATTTAGACTTTCGTCTGCTTGACTTCGTTTTTGAATTATTATTTTGCTCTACTTTCACGTTTTTTTTATGGTTTAGTATTCTTTACTGTTCAGTCATCTGTACGTATAATGAAGATTTAAAAAACTCTTTATAAACAGGAGACTTTTCCATATTCAAAACCTCTCTGTATTTTAACTATTCGCTTTGTTATATACATGCATTTATTAGAGATAACTGTAATACTGAAATAGAGTGAGGGTTAGTTATAGACGAAATCATAAGTTATTGCAATGACAACACGAAGGGCATAAATTCATTGAAGAGGACTATGGGGGGATGGAACAAGAAATTATCTTAACTGCTAACATAAAATTTAATAAAATATTAATTCAAATACTGTAAAACCTTGTTTATTCAGGCTGAGCGATGGCCGAATGGCTAGGGCGCTGGCATACGGAGCCAAAGGCTGTGGGGTTGAATCCCACTCTTGGCCTGGACGTTTGTAGCCGCTCGGAAGCGGCTTTAGCAGTAGGTCCCGGTCTAATTAGCCCTCGTGTAGCAAAAGTTGATCGTAGCGCTTCAAACTAATACCAATTGTTTATACATCCCTCGTTGATCCGGATCAGATTTTCAAACATTATTTTTATTTAATGTTCACATTAGATTATAATAATTTTTAACTAGATAATAATTTTTAACTATGATAGAAGGAACATAACAACAAGTACGCCAAATATTCGCTTTCTAGTTTAATTCAATGTACAGTTCCTGCATAGATTGTACAATAAACTATGTAATAAAATGATTTTTGTTGAGTTTAGGAAAGCTTTACTAGACTTACCAATTCTTTGTTAAGAAATGATGTGAAAAGTTATTTTTATATTTTTTAATGTATTGTAAATAATACTACACAATTTTTTTTTTACAAAACATATTTTTTTATCGTAATAAATGGTCAAGTCTGCTTAGTTAAGGATTTTGTTTTGCTTATTACCCATATTACCCGGATTATCCGGATTTTCGATTGTCCAGATTGCCCATGGTCCCAGTTAGTCCGTATAAACGAGGTTTTACTGTAACTTAAATATTGCGAGAAAAAAACCTACAAGGGATCTGAATCATAGCTCTCTTTTTCCATAGATTGATAGGGGACCCACATCAAACCCTATGAAGTTATACGTTGCCCAAACCTACAGCTTAAATGATATACCTACGGTACAATCGCAAAAATCCCGCTCTATCCAGAAAGTGTTTCTATCCCTCTTTCGACGATCGTTTCGCGTGCTTCAGACGACCCCTTTTTCTTTCCAAACGGGTTTCGATTTGTTTTTTTTATCTTCTTCGGAAACGAAAAGAATAAAAACGCTGTTTAGACGTGTTTCGCATTTTCTCTGCCACCCTCCCTTTTACCCCGACCTCACCTCCCTAATGAATTATATTTAAATTTTTCTGCACGACAGAAAACTGCAAAAAGTAGGACTACCGAAGCGGTGAGCAAAAACCGTATTTTACTTGCAAAACGCGCGCCTCTAATTCGTACATGGTGTGAGTCGGAGGCATAAGAGGTTTTGCCTGTTGGCATGTATAATTACGGATGAGATTTTTGGGGGCTCTTCTCTCCACGGAACGGAGGCCCCTGCACAAATAACAGAGAGAAAAATTGCTTAAAATATGTGCCCCAAAACGTCCGCAGAATGGGTTGTAAGGAACTATCTATGAAGGTTTCATGCTGAAGCTTTAACATGTTGCGCCTTCGATATTTTAATAAGTGATGTCTTGTTATTTTTATAGATGCGGAATAATTAAAATACATTAATAAATAAAACGGGGTTAATACTTTCAGCATAAAATTAAAGATAGTAACTGTTATTAACCGGTTCAAGCAGACGAGGGGGGGGGGGAATCCCTTGTCCCATGAGCTTTCGGGGCTCTACGTATAGTCTAAGCGCTTGGTAGCCCCTGCACAAATAACAGAGAGAAAAATTGCATAAAATATGCTCCCAAAACGTCCGCAGAATGGGTTGTAAGGAATAACTATCTATGAAGGTTTCATACTGAAGCTTTAACATGTTGCGCCTTCGATATTTAAATATGGGCTGTCTTATTATTTTTATAGGTGCGGAATAATTAAATTAAAATACATAACTAAATAAAACGGGGTTAATACTTTCAGCATAAAATTAAAGAAAGTAACAGTTATTAACCGGTCCAAGTAGATGAGGGGGGGGGGAGAGGAAAAATCCCTTGTCCCATGAGCTTTCGGGGCTCTGCGTATAATCTAAGCGCTTGGTAGCCCCTGCACAAATAACAGAGAGAAAAATTGCATAAAATATGTTCCCAAAACGTCCGCAGAATGGGTTGTAAGGAACTATCTATGAAGGTTTTATGCTGAAGCTTTAACATGTTGCGCCTTCGATATTTTAATATGTGCTGTCTTGTTATTTTTATAGGTGCGGAATAATTAAATTAAAATACATAAATAAATAAAACGGGGTTAATACTTTCAGCATAAAATTAAAGATAGTAACTGTTATTAACCGGTCCAAGTAGACGAGGAGGTGGAGGGGGGGGGGGGAGGAAAAATCCCTTGTCCCATTTGGTAGGAATTTTCTCCCCGGCGTTGATGCTCTCTTTAATTGTAAACATTTTACAAATTATTTATAACATTTTAATAGCTTTCTTTTGTAGTTCTGCCTCTCTTGTAGTGAATAGCGATTTCAAGTGTTAACCTGTTAACAGGATAATTGTTCTCACTTAAATAACAGGCTTTAGAATTTTTATGATATTTGGCCAACAAAGTATAGAATCCTTAGTATAGTATTCCCCCTTGGCAGAAATAAATGTCTTTTAAGTATGTCGATCTGAAGTTTTATAGCTTTCCGACTGAAAATTCTTACCTATTCGAGTTTTTTTGTTTTTTTTTGTAATGCATATTTACTTTTAAAAGGTATTTTAAAATTTGAATCCATTAAACGTATGAGGTATACGTTCTATTAGAACTTTATTGTAGATAATAAAATCTGTCTGAAACCTACAAGTTTTTTGTGAGGTGCGGATCCTGTATCCCTAACACAGCATCCCTTAATAAAAGACTCTTTAAGGTACTGTTTATCTTACTGCGGTTGTTACTTTAATTTCCTATTTCATTTCAGAATGATCTCGCTTGTTTTATAAAATGCAGTGAAAAAACAGGCTGTATTTTATGTTTTATTTTCGATTTTTAATTTTCTTTAGCAATTAAAAAATTCTCATATTATTTTCACGGGAGAAAAACAACCTATCTCAGTATTTGAGTTGAGTAGGTCCCATTTCTTCGTTAACTGCATTTGTCAGATTTGGCATCTGGAAAAGTATTTAATTACGAAGAGAGATGTAAAATATTCTATCAATCATAGTTTTATATAATGACCCCTTAAATTTAAATATTATTTAAGGCAACAATAAATGAGATGTAAAATATTCTATCAGTCATAGTTTTCTAAGATGACCTCTTGAATTTAAATATTACTTAAGTTAACAATTAAAGAGATGGAAAATATTCTATCAATTATAGTTTTATAAAATGACCGCTTAAATTTAAATATCACTTAAGTTAACAATTATTAAAATTTTCATTTCTGATATGCGAATGAATATGACGTTATATCAACACAATAATTAAGAGATAGAGTGCTTCTTAACATGATTAGTCCAGTGCATGCTCGAATTATTCATTAAATTCGATTGATTCCTGTTTCTAAATTCCTTCACTTTTAATATATATCAATTGCAATACTCAGTTTTTTTTTTGTATTTACGATTTCTGCGCTTCAAACAAACAGATGAATATATTTATCAGTATTTTTTGAAAATTTATATTTAGTTGGTTGTGATTAATGAACTTGGCCTCCATCGACTCAAAGTTGTTTAATATTACAACTTTTGCTACCACAGGTTGTCAGCTTTTTTGAAAAGTAAAATAGTTAGCTTTCGGTTTAACTACATGAGGGTTTTACCTGACAAGTTTTCAGCGGATTCCGACGGTTACAAACACTCATGTTATTGAGGTACTTGATACCTCAGACTCTGGTACAGAGAGTATAATTCCCTTAGAAGTTCATCTCTTTGAGTTAAACAGAATCTCCTGAACATAATACAAACAACATATAAACGCCTTCGTTTCACAAGTAAAACTTAACTGAGTTTAATTGTAATCAAAATCTCAACTGGAAAGCCGTTTTTAGTAATAAAAAGATGGATATTTGCACAAATATTTAATTTATTCTCATTAGATTCATTTTGAGGATATCTTCAAGTTGCCTGTCTTGGGAAGTATTAAGTTTTAGACTTTATTATAATGTTTAGCGTTTCACTAAAACAAACACTTAAAAGTTTACTCATCGTATAATTGAATATTAATAAGCTGTAATCAGTGAATATTCATTGCTTTACATATTGATTGATGATAAAATAATTACCTGTATACTTAAGGTTAATATCGGAGGAAAGTCTGTATAAGATCATGAGCTTTTTAGAAAACCAGAAACATAACCAGAATTTTTATGTTCAAGATAACGTCGGAAATATAGAAGGGTAGAAGGAAAATTTATTAGTGTCAAGATAATTTTTTTCAACTCTATTATTTTTTCTTTAAAAAAAACAGTGCTCAAAAGCATAAAAATAAATAAATAAGAACTAAAAAAACCATGTATCCGTCGATCTACACTCTAATAATCAACCGCATTTCTTCTTAAAATTCAGAAAACGCATTCAGGGCGAATACTCAGACAAAAACACCGCAATTACGCTTCCGTTGCCACCGCGGTAGCTACAATATCGAGAGAGAGAGAAAAAAAAAAAACATGAAATAACAGCGGTGAAATTACCTGGAGTACAGGTGGCAAAAAGTGGCATCACCTATAAGAAAAAGCTCAGAAGAGGGAAAATAAATGAAGAAAAAGAACACGGGAGTGCCAGCAGTGGAAAAACTGTGTAATAATAATCAAAAGGTGCAGCCAAAGTTATTAACAAGATGGTCGGGGGGGAAAGGATGAATGTTCGAAAATGGGGGGCGGGGGGGAGGGGTCGGATATGTTGTCAAAACTGGTCAAAGAAGGCTTTTTCTCTTTTCTTTCTTTCCTAAGCGGCAACGACCTTGGTCAGAGAAATAGGCGAAAAAAAGTTGCAACAAGGGAATGAATGTAGTTTGAGCTGAAGGCCAAAATATATTGACCTGTTGTTAGATTACACGAGTAGTTAGTTATAAAGAGTTAGATCACAGCTCTTTACAGTAAAAGTGCTGCCAATGAAACCTTCGCACTGCAGGCGCAGAGATATACAATAAGGAGGCAAGGACGTGCAGCTATATGGCTGGAAAGTTCATTTTAAATTGATGGACGAAAACAATTTTATTTCTTAGTGAAGATACATGCAATAGCATTTTACCATGTCATCGTTCAGAAATACTAATTCAATATTAAACTATACCTTATTTTCCTTTATCCCGCAACTAAAAATTAATTTGCCAGGCTTTTAATTTATTGTGAGGCCAATAGGTTCCATTTATCGTCAATATTTTTTTTTCTTAGTGCGCATGCTTATTTTTGCCTAGATATCGTAAACAAAATCAATAGATTTGGATTCTACATGTCCTAAGTAAAATGTAGAAATTTCAAGCTATTTTGCAAAAAATAATATAAAAAAGTGAGAAATTTTAGCTCTGTCTTCCAGTGGAATAAAATTGTAACTTTGTTTATTGATTTTTAAGATCATGATCAATTCAGAACTGATTAACCTTTAGCTCACGGGGCCCATTTTTCCGATTCCCTCTTTAGAACGCGAAATTTCATACTCCTTTCTAGGAATGGTCATTAAGGGGATATATATATATATATATATATATATATATATATATATATATATATATATATATTCATTCTTGGGCCCGTATTCTTGGGATACATACTATCCCACCCCGTAAGAAAAGGTTAAGTTGATTTTATTCTGAAAAAAAAGGGAGATTCCTTGTTCTTTGCTGAACTGAACTTCTTAATGCAGTTACTATGATGTTATGATGTGTAATTTTTTATCCTACATCTAATATTACAAAGGACAAATACGCAAAATTTTATTGCATTATCTTACAGGAAGTTGCATTCTATAATTTTCTCTTGTTCAAAACTTTGCAATAAATCTAATTTATATTGTCATTTACCATTAACAACTAAAAAGACAAAAATCATGAAACAAGCACATTCTAAATGCTCTCTCCCTAAAAAAAGTTCGAATACCCTACTATGATTTCATCAGTGATATCTTTCTTAGGACCTGATTAAAAAAATTGTGGGACGCTGGATTCTGGTACTGTGAGACCCCAAGTAATATCGGATTGGGCATAAGTCGCTTGACAAAATGTTCATTTTTAACGTACCTACTACTTCTATATATTGTAAGGTATACACAAGATTCGATTCACAAGAATCGAACTTTTGAGTGAATGAATTAAAGAAGCTGCATGAGATATGCTAATTTCGGCATACGTGCTTAGTATAAATACCATGCAGCGTCATTAATGAAAAAGGTTGTTAAGGTTGAAGAAAGGTTGTTAAAGTTGATAGATAAGCGAGAGGGAGCTACGGGGTAAGTAGCTCCAGTACTATCCTGCACTAGTGCTTAGGGGGCCCAAAGTTTACGTGGCAGTACTGCTGGTTTGACTCTCTGCTGGTTTGTGAGTATTGGCAATGTGTATTTCTATTGAATGTTAATATATATATTCCGTACAAGTAGTACGTATGCTTATTGCTGCAAAAGCAAATTCTATATGTGCAACGACTTCAATAAACATTGTTTCATATATAAACTGTGTTTGCATCAAATTCATTTAGAGTGCCACTTCAAATTATATACACCCAAGTCTGGGTAGAAGTGAGCTATATTCTCTATAATATGTTCTCATTTTTATAGATATATAGTTATGTGCAATGCGACTATGTCATCTATTGTTATTGTTTCTGTTAATATTGTTATTTGTTGATTCCACCCATTGCTACTTCTCTGGTCACCGAAGTGACAAATAACTGCTAATGTCATGCGACTTTTGCAGCAATCTGTATTTTCAAAAAGCAAAAAAGAAGTTAACAAATTAAATTTAATAATCAATACCTTTTAGAAAATTTCAGGCATGGTAATGTAATATATGTTGTGTGCCAATTACAACAGAGGGAACAGTATTTGTTTTTATTTGGAAACCGGATGAGTTTACCCTGAAGCGATTTAACTTACAAGTTTCAGACTTTATCTACTTTGCAACGTTTATTCTTCCGTTTCCTCAAAAGAGCTTTGGCTATCAAAAATAGTTGATCCCCCCCTTTGAAGAATTTTTTTCCACTTCATACTGTGGCGCAACATGAATCCTCATATAAGGAAGAGGGAGATCTGGAAAAGGGTCTTCTTTTTTTCTTTCGAGTGTTTTGTTAAAGAGTATTGATGAAATTGTCTTTCCTTCCCACGTGAACTCGTAACGATTTCGTAAGTCGTGAGCGGAGCAATGGTCGTAGCATCTCGGTAATTACTGATCGGAATAAATTGGGCAATGTACATCATCAGGAAAACAATACGTTAATCCTAGGTAATCTTCATCACGTTGCTTTATATTTTACTTTAAACATCCAAGCATTTACATCTATTAAATAGTAATAGCTGCTAATTTCTTTTTTCTTTCCAAGTTAAAGTTTTTATTACATATCAGGAATCTGCATAAACGTTTTCATCTCCCATGTATTTTGTTATATCGAGACAAAACTATTTTTGCAAACTTCGTAATGAGATTGTTATCAATAATGGTGAAAATTTTTTAACCCATTAAGGTTTTATTCTATTTGTATTTTAATTTCTTACCTGTCCATCATGCTATTTCCTGAAAATTTCATTCTCGGGGAATAACTTGCATTCCCATAAAATGCTAATTTATGCAACTCTTATTAAGAGAAATAGCTTGGATAATTCGTAGATTACAAGTATTTCAAATAAATAAGAAGCATGTTCATTAACCTAGCGGTTACTTTAATAAGGTAATCAGATTTGGTTAGTCCTACTGAAGCCTTTCTAACACCTATTACGGAAGTTTGACACTACTAGTGTTTGTGGAATTAATGTACTACGTAATCTCATGCATCAAGGTTAACGACTTGCATTGCGGTTTGTTGGTGAGTTGTTGTCGTATCAGATATAGCCTGTTCAACTTCATCCTACAAAATCTAAATGGCATAAAGAGGTAGAGACTGCATTGGCCTTTAAATTACAACACAGTCTTGGTCATTTTTGGAATTGTTCCGTTGTCATCCTGAATGAGATTTTTTCTTGGAGTGTAGGTCATCAGTGAGTATTGGTACGTAGTTATGGGGACTATGTATAATATTGTCAGTATAATTCACGGGACTTACATTCTCCAAATAAAACTTTTCTAGATAATGTTAGAACTACCACCAATCTGCACCATCACCGGGGCGGGTCCACCGTCTCTTGTGTTTTACACCATGTTCGCACTATTCCACTAACAAGTTGGCTATGGAATATGGATCGAGCCACACGGTGTTTATCTAATTGATCATACTTCAGTACAGGTGATTACAGATCTATAAGGCATTGGCTACTGATTCGCGGAGTAGCAAAACACAAGCAGCTAGAATGTACCGTTCAGAAAAATTACTTACATTCTAACAGCAAAATAGATAATACTATTTACAATGATTTTCATGTGTTTTTCCTCTTTTTCTGTATATCTTACTCTGAAACTTTATCTGGGAAAAGGTATTAAAATTTTTACAGTTATTCCTCGACTTACGACTTAGATAGGGACCGAGACATTGGTCGTAAGTTCAGTTGGTCGTAAGTCGAGTTTCAAACAAATTTTTTTTTTGTATATGCACATACATATATTTTTTACTTTCGTACGTAATTTAAAATACATTGTATTTAGAAGACATAAATAATTCTTCGTCATCACTACTTATTATATTAGTACAATCCATTGGTTCAGAATTTGCGACAGAAGATTCGTTGAAAGTTTTTTTAACAAAGTTATCCAAGTAGTTTGAACAGTTTGTGTCTTCTTTTCCTTGTATATTATCTGGTAGCAATCCAGATTTTCCTGAATACGACGATTTACACTTTTGAATCTTTCTTCATTTGGATCCATTGTTTCTAATTGTTGTAATCTTTTATAAATATAATGAAAAGCTGAAGCCAATGAAGGTTTATTTGATTTATTGTGTGGATATCGACTATCGTGTGGTAAACTATTGCATCCATCATACATTTTTATTATTGCGTCATAAATTTTTGCAGCATTGCAGAATATATATATATATATATATATATATATATATATATATATATATATATATATATATATATATATATATATATATATATATATATATATATATTCCAATGCGGAGGCCCTTGTCGCGAAGACATTCACCTTTAATTCACCGCAGTTTTGCTGGCCATTTTATTATGGGGGCGCCATATAGGCGGACTAGCATTGCCCCCTATGAAGGGACGACACAAACGGAGGCATTTTAGTGGCGCTTCGCCAGGATTCGATCCGAGCACCCTCAGCACCGAAAACCAGCGCGATGTACCACAAGGCCGCCACGGCCCGTATTGCAGAATATTGCATTATATTTTTTAATAATTATGTAATACATATAGGCATGTACTGTACATTTGAGGGATAGTATTTTTGAGAATTTTTTTTTAATTTAAAAATTTCGGTCGTAAGTGGGAGCGGTAGTAAGCCGACGCATGTTGGTTTGTTACCGCTCCCATGTTAAACGCATGTTGGTTTATAAACAGTTTAGTTTGATGTTTTGAATTTTGAATTGGATGAGAGAAAACAATAATTTTACTTATCTGTTTTGACTTCATTTTGAAAACCCGGTAAGGAGCCAGAGTTTTATGCCAAAGGCATATTATAAACCCTTATTTCGTTTTCCACCTTTTTGTTTCCTCAGACAATCCGCACAAGTTCTTTTTTTACAGTTCTACCCATGACTTATTGCAGCTCTAACTTCTTGTTTCGTACCCGTTGCGGGTATCCGTGCGGGTTGTCTATCTTGTTTACTGACATATGACGGGTGAGAGAAAATTAACGATAAAACTCTCTTGTTACTGCGGTACAACCTCGTAACATTACTGTCGGTCACATATCTGTTCATTTGTGTAGTTAAATCTTCCACGAGAGGTATATCTCACACAGAATATATTCGATGTAGCTTGGTACAAATTTCCCAAACATAAACTTAATTTTAGATCAAAATTTGAGCCAAAAATTAATATTACTTTCAAATGTTTTCAAACCCAGAATATTTCAAAATTAACATTAAAAACGCTTATAAGAAAATAATCAAAGCATAAATAATCGCATGGTTAAAAATTAATCGTTAGAGGGTGAACAGGTCATTTTAATAAAATACCGTTGAAAAAACGATGATTTAATTAATTCTTACATCATTAGTTATATTGCAGAAAAAAAAAAACGCTCAACCTTCTCCGAAGATCTGAGGAACGCATTTATTAAGACGGAAATTTTAGAAACCGTAAATTAATGAACCTTCTTCCTTCTGAGTAAATACTCGCAATATGCTATAATTTCTATATACTATAAATTATCAAAATTTTAGAAGTTATGTATGATTTGTTCAAAATTTTCCTTGTAACTTCGATAAATATTTACTTTTCTATAAAAATTACTGTTAGATTAATCCATATAAAATTTTCCCTGTCATTTTCTCTCATTATATGTATTCAAAAGCAGGACATTTTAAACAAATGTCATATCTTCGTATAAATTAAAAGGTAATAAGTTGTAAAATATAGACCATGCTTTCCCAAGAGGAGCCCCTTATCAAGCTTGACTCAGTATTAAAAAATATCTATAAACGATAAATGTATTGCTAGAAGTTCGGGCTCAATTAGCAATAACACTTGCTTAACAAATTATATGAAAATTGAATTACTGTTACTCCTGGGATGGACAACTAGAGTATAACAGTTTCATTGAACCCCGTACTTCCGCAGTTAAATTGTGTCATGAGCTAATGAAATTAATGGATTTTTAATGTCTACTTTATTCTCTGACATTGTAAATTTTATAAAAACATTAATTATTGTTACACTTGAGATGAACAACTAGATCCCAAAGGGTTCCTTTAGCCCAGTCCGTCTTAAAGTTAAACCCTGCTATAAGCTAATGAAACAAACCGATTTTTCAAGGGCTATTATAAACTATGCTATTTTAAATTTTATGAAACTGAATTACTGTTACACCCGAGATAAGCAACTGGATTATAAAAGTTTCATTGAACCCCGTACTTCCGTAGTTAAATTGTGTCATGAGCTAATGAAATTAATGGATTTTTAATGTCTACTTTATTCTCTGACATTGTAAATTTTATAAAAACATTAATTATTGTTACACTTGAGATGAACAACTAGATCCCAAAGGGTTCCTTTAGCCCAGTCCGTCTCAAAGTTAAACCCTGCTGTAAGCTAATGAAACAAACCGATTTTTCAAGCACTATTATAAACTATGCTATTTTAAATTTTATGAAACTGAATTACTGTTACACCTGAGATGAGCAACTGGATTATAAAAGTTTCATTTAGCCCCGCACGTCCGTAAGTTATACACCCCGCTATGAGGTAATGAAATTAACGAATGTTTTAAGGGGTATTATTTTCTCTGCTATTTTAAATTTTATAAAACTGAATTACTGTTAAACCTTAGATGAGCAACTAGATTATAAAATTTTCATTTAGCCCCGCATCTCCGCTAGTTAAACCATGTCATTTGCTAATGAAAAAAAAATGGATTTTTAAGGGCTATTTTATTCGGGGTTACTTATAAGGACCCCCCCCCCCAAAAAAAAAAAAAAAGAAAAAAAAGGAAAATAACTTATACGTTTAGTAGATACCCTTTTATTTCTTTTTCAGTAATCTATGTTTTAATTATTCAGTCATTTTAAAAAACTTAATCCTTTCACTGCACTTAAACTAGATTTAAAGTGAAAAAAATATATTAGGGAATAGAAAATCCCCCACTGAGAATTACAAAAGTGATTACAGAATTAGGTGGATTACAGAAGCAATTTTGCTATAATAAGAGATAGGGGAATATATGTATCATTATACTACGCAAACGTGCATGGAAGAACAGATTGAAACAATGTATTCAAATAACCAAAATTTTACAAGCTGATAAGAACGCAACGTTTTGCATAATTTAACACAGCTGGGATACGTAATAATACAGACATTGTAAAATATTTTTTTGCAGATGTTTAGTTTAGATCTTTATTGTTATGGTTGTTTAAAACATGACATTTTACTAATACAATGAGATGACAGAAGTGTAAATTTATCGGGCCATCCCTTTGATTTTGTTTGTCATAGTTAATATTCCCGCCATGGTCTGGGGGCTAAATATCTCGGAGACAATCACCTGCACGGAAAACTTTTTTTTTTCACGCGTGGTTATTATTGATGATGTCATTTGAAAGATGCTCTCTTTCCTCTGACTCCTACCGCGGATTAATTACAAGCAACTGCTGACATCTGCACAAAAGCTATGATGGAATACTCACACAGTGTTGTGACACGTTTTCGATTAAGTCGCTCGGAATATGGTCAGTTATTTTTCTTACGCTCGAGGTTTGGAATTCGAGGTGAAAGAACGGCAGTACTGAGATGCGTGTTCTTTCAATACCACATTCTTATGTGAGCGATATACTTCCGAGAACTGAGTGCTCGCAGGACAACTCAACACGTATTCTCAAAACTTCAGTTCTAATGTATTTGTTTATGGTGACGTAATAATCATGTCGGCTGAAGAGCAGGAGTCTTTGTCTGTTATTGGAAGATATCTGATGCAGGGCAATAACCTTACTTTCGGAACATCTGAATTTCAACTGGGATTTCGGTGTACTGAGAGATAATCATTCGCTTTATTTTCAGTTTTCTTTGTTCCTTATGCACGCATATAAATAAATAAATAAATAAATAAATATTTTATATATATATATATATATATATATATATATATATATATATATATATATATATATATATATATAGATAGATAGATAGATAGATAGATAGAGAGAGGGAGAGAAAGAGTAGCTAGAAAAACACTCCAGGAAATTATTAAATAAAGGTAGATTTTAACTCAAGTTTTATGATTCCGTAGAAGTAAAATTACCTCATGTGACCTTCTCTTAAAAATGGCTCAATTTTATTATTTCGGTTTTGAGAGGTGCATTTTAAACCCAAAGTCTATTCATTATGGGCAGTTCAGAAAGTGATAGCCTATACGTCTCGAGAGAGACTATGAATGATAATTCAAAGTTTAATGGTGAAACGGGAAAAAAGTTTTAGATTTTTAGACAATCAAGAATGCACTTTTTAAAAAAATCTCTTTTGAGTTTAGAAATTTTGTCCTATTTTAATCTAAAACATTTTTGATGCGATAATAACTCAAAGAAAGATCTTTTACAAGACGTATAAATTAAAAGAATTTGTGAGAAAAAATGGTATTTCCATATAAATATTGTCATTAATAAGTGAAAAAGAAATAACCCACGGGGCGCCTTTTAAAAACAACTGTTGATTCTTTTTAATACATTAATAAAAACTAATATTAATGCATACTTGATTTGAATTTGGTTTTTTTTATATAGAAAGGAATCACACGTTTAGTAAGTTAGTAAGTTAGTAAGTTTAGTAAATAATTGTTAAGAGGATGATATGCGATTTATTTGATCTGTATAAAAGATGTTCTTTAGATCAAAAGTTGTTTCCTCCCTACCCATAACAGTGCAGAGTAAACGATGACGATGATTTCGACGACAGATGTGATTAAACAAAATAATTTCTGTATTCTTGACCTCCATTTTATAATCAACAGACACCTTGAAGCGTTTTCAATATTACTTCTTCAAGTTATTTTCACTACAGATAGATGAGAATTAATAATTTCATTAATTTCTAAATTTAATTAATTAATTAATTTTGGGGGGATGAGGATTGATTCTTGTGCTTACGAATAGTCCAGGAAGAGCCTAAAACTTTTATAAAATCTTGATCGTTATGTGAAGCAAATGTGTATTTGCGACTTTAAGATAAAAAGGTCCTCATCTTATTTCAAAATGGAATCCGATTAATTCAAAATTATTAACTGACCACAGCGTTTACCCAGCAAAACCTGCAAACTCAGTCAAGGGGGAATTTCACCTGTTCGGGCTATTATTATGGATCTCGGCGCCGGACGGACACTACAGATCTGCCGACCAATTAAGGCGACCCTGGACCCCCGGGATTCGATTAAAATAGAAAAATAATAATAAAAAATAATGAAAATAAAATTAAAATAAAAAAATCTTTTTAGACGTTTCTTAGTCATGCATCTTTCGCAATATTACGTAAATTTCTGAATATCCGAAACGCTTTAGCAAAGCACAACGCTCTATTACTTCAGATAAAAGTTTTTGAATTCAGCCCAAATTTCATGCGTATATCTTTCAGAAGGAAAAACAGAATTTTTTTTCTTTTATAACGAATTTGCCGTTTTGTTAGATTCTAATCATGTGCGTTATCAAATATTACAAGTAGAATTCACTATAACTTCCACGACACCTTCAAAGAACATAAAGAGTCTGATTTGCAACTTCCGACGTCATCACTAGTAACTGTAAGTGAAAAGACAGGAAAAAACCCCGACTGATTTTTCATTAGGCCTGGTAGGCCCGGGCCTAGGTCCCCCCCCCCCAAAAAAAAAATTTAATTTTAAAAGGAAAAAAAAGAAAAAATTCCCAATTCAAATTTTTGTTTATTTTACCTTTTTTAATAGCATTTTTTTATATATCCTTTCAAATATGATTGATTGATTGGTTCATCATATGTATAGTTATATGTATAGTTGATCATATGTATGTTATAGTGTATATAAGGGATTAATAAGTTTTTCTGGTTACAATGTATTGGTGTTTTAATGATGAAGTTAATATGTTGTATTGCTTTTTGTTATTTGATAATGTTCTAGGCTTCTACGCTTCAAATAGCCAATTCTTGGTAAAATGGTACTTTCACAATCATTATTTTTTTTTGTGTGTCAATTTTTGAAATTTTACGCCCGCATCAGTGTTAGGGGGGGGGGGGGCATCCCGAGTTGTGCCTATAGTCAAGAATTTTCTAAATCGGGCCCTGAAACCCAGGGGAATCAAGCAGCATCCTAGAGAGACGAATTCGTCATTTTTAATTATGTAAAGTCCTATTTAACAGAGGATAATTTGATTATGAACAGAAAATTGACTCTTATAACAGGAGTCAATAAATTTTCCCCCATTCTCTTTGGGAAATATGCACAAATTAAGATATTTTGCGTAGTAATAATAATAATAATAATAATAAAAATTAATTATATAATTTCGAATATGAATCCCCGTTAAAACTTTATTTATACATTATTGACATTTATACTTTTTTTTTTCCTATGGCCCTGACAGTAACGTATAAATGACACTCCGATTGATACGTAAAGCAGTCTGTTATACATATACAGATAAATAGTTAAATTGTAACTCAAGTGAAGTGATAGTAAAGTGTTATGGTGGTAGCGCAAATCTTTTCACATTGTTTCGGAATCCCGCGCCGTGTAGCTAAAAGGGACTATTAACACCTCCGCCAACGATGCAACTCATTCCGGTGTCAGTCACAAAGCTCCCCAAAACCAAACACAGGGCGACGTAATAACAATAATAGGCCCACCGTTGCGCCACTCACACCTCTGTTGCGGCGGCCAGGGTCCAAATTAGTAGTCGAGGACCGAATCCCTGCCTCCACGCCACTTAAAAATCCTCTACTGTGGCATTAACTTTAGGTGCAAATTGCAGCTCGGAGAGGCGCAAATGACAGCACGCGAACGCTCGCCACACCCGCGTCCCGCCAGGAGGCGTTACAAGACATCGCCTGGGAAGAAACCAAGGAGAAAAAAAAAAGTCTCTGAGAGAGGCCGATTTCTTCTTCTTTCTTCTCATCGAAGTTTTTTTTTTTCTTTTGGTTGTTTCATAAATATGAGAGCGAGCTGATATAGAAAGTTAATAAAAAGTGGAGACCGAAAGGATTCTAAAGTTGCCAGTTTGCTTATCTCTATTACGATTTTTTTTCCTTTTACGTTTTCTTGTTAAAGGGGTTATTTTTTTTATTTATTTCAAAATTTCTCCGCTCGACACGGTTTGTAATCCTGTGCTATCATGGTAGTGAACTATGAGTCAGAAGTTTCGGATGTGGGGTAAAAAAAAAAAAAAAAGCCAAGGAAAGAAAAAGTGATGATTGTTGTAGGGAATTATATGCATTTCCGATATGTTTTTTTGAAGAGAAGTTTTAATATTTTTGAGATGCAACAGACAATTTCTGCAGTTTGCAATTTTACCCCAGGAAAGTTATACAAATACGCCAGAGCGTACGTACATGCAAGTATGTTGTCAATGAGCTAATTTTCAAACATGTAAACAGTATAGTAGAGAATAGTAGAGAAGGATAGAGGAAACGTTTTCCGTAATACTTGACTAAAAATTATTACACGTCTGAAAATTTATATTATGTCTTAAGGCTGCTGTTAAAAATTTTACAATATTTATACTTTCAGAATGGATCTTTAAAAGGGAAAAATTATTGCTTTTAGTCAATGTAATACATTCGGCGTTAGTTAGGAATAGTTTACCGGAAGACACATTTTTCAGCTACGATATTCGAAGACAGAAATTCAAACTAAGCAGGTTTAAGGTTGCTGTGTTCTAACCCTATTGGATTCTCTCACCTCAGTGTTAACCTATGGAGAAAATTTGTCTGCTATTTACAGCTACATAAACGTTGATAAAGCAATAAAAATGGTATTTTCAGATAGCCTGAACTTTTCTGCACCTTGCAAAAGGATTCCTTTTACAAATTTCGTCCACCAAAGGAATTGGCGAGCGTTTAAAACGCACTATACCAAATTTTCCCCTCGAATAATTTAAATTTTAAAATATTATTTGCATTTTTTTTAAAACGAAAAGTGCCCCAAGGTTTAACATTTCTTTTTCTATTATGGAGTACAATTTTAAAAAAAACTTTATATTGAAATCCGCGATCCTTGGACACATTTTCTCCATAGGTTAACACTGAGGTGAACGAATCTAATAGGGTTAATACACAGAAGCCTCAAATCTTTTCAATAGGACTGGATTACTTGCTCTTTAAAATAAAATCCATAAAATGTTGCTTTTTGGATACTAATGAGTGGAACTTTCTCGTTAATGGTTTATCTTGTGTTTAGAGCATTAATAATTTAAATAAATTAAATTGATTTAAGTAAATTTTGTAGTGATATTTAAGTTTTTGATTAAAAACGGATGACAAATAAATGCGAACAGCCTAAAATTGCCTACAGGACTTTTTCTCCATGATTTGAGAATTATAATAAAAATTTTAAAAAATACGATAAAATTTACATGAAACTCTGTCCAAATCAAAATTTTTAACGTTTCATAGGGATAAAAGTTTCGGGTGCATGCAGCGGTTTATGATTGCGAATTTTACGTTTTTGAATTCAGTAAGATGTCACGCTTTTGGGAGGTATCTCATTTCTGAATTTTCATCGCTTCATAGAAGGTTCCAGATTTTGCATGCTGATTCAGGCATTTGCTTTTAGCAAAAGGACGATGAAGAAGTATGAGATCAGTTGAGCGTTTTGCCCTGGTTATGTTAAGTCTACTATCCTAGTTTCTGAGCATCACCGAATATCAATATCTTTGTAGATGACAGTCGATTTTGCCAACTGAGTTAAAAACTGATTTTTTAAATGCTTCGATTCATGGACTCATAATCTCTATCACGAAACGCGAAAGGACCTTCTCATAGCATGCCTTAACAGCAAAAAAGACCATTTAATGGTCTCGTCTGTTGGCCTGGAGCAATCCTACACTGTGCCGAATCAATCCCTGTATTCGGTACCATAAGTAAACTTTTTCTGTCCTGTTAAGTCCGATGAATACGACCCATACACAGGAACCTTAGTGAAAATTACTTTTAACACTTATTGTTATCAATGAGTTTCTACTTAGCAGATATTGCAAGCAAAAAATTTTAACACGTTTTTCATGGCTTTCAGAAAATTGCCCCCTTCGAAACCTTCCGGAAGTTCTGTCCTTCGACTTTAATCTAATTTGTGAGAGTTACCTAGAAACTTATGGTACGGTATCTGCCTATGTTCGGAGTACTTTTTTAAAAAAAAAAAACTATGAAGTACTGATTAAATACATATATTTTTATGTCAAATGTGATATAAAATCATGAAAACAAATATAATTTTTGGAAAAATTTCATACCATTTTAAAACATAGGGAATTTTCTATAATTTTTTAGCAAAATTGAGTGCTTACACCAGAGACCCTACACTCAATTCAACTAAATATATTTTCATTTACTTTATACTGTATACTTCTATGACACTTTCCTGCATTCTGAAGTGAAAATTTTAAAATATTTCCAAAAATCACTGAAATATACCAATAAAAGTGAAAAAACACTGATTCTTTTAATGATTTTTTTATAAGTACAGGTTGGTTGGTTTGTTAAAGTTTAATGGTGGTGCAAGGTCCAGAAAGGACAAGCTGCGTCAGTTGTATAAGTACAGGTACCTGTAGAATTATTAGATAAACACAAATAGCTTAGCTATTACTTCAAAACATAGTTAGTAATATGTAAAGCACTGTTGCAAAATTTCATTGAAATATATTAAAAACTTTTAAAATTATTAGCTTTCTCATTTACAAAAGTAACCGAAAAATGAGTTTTCTAGAAAATGCACTTAAATATGCTACTTTCGATCTTTTAATACAGCTTTCGGTTTATTAAACTGGCTGTAAGTTCTCATCCAATGATTGTACGAATAAAAGTAAAGCAGTTTTACAATCCTAAAAGATTGGCCTTTGAAACAGAACAATAGTAATAATAATAAAAAAATTCGAAATTTTGCCCCAAAACAGCATTTAAATGTAGACAGATACCTTAACAAAACATTTCCGATGAGGATAAAAAAAGTTTTGTCTTCTCAAGTTATCTCGCAAATATCAGATTCAGATAGCAAAAGTTTTATTTAATTCTTATGTTAACTGACTATAGTAGAAATTCAAATATATTCTATTTATTAGAACTGAAATATATTCTACGTTCCATATATTAGTCTGCTCAATACTATTTGTAAAAAATAAAAGGAGAAATTATTATGAGCTTTTTCAGTAGGGGAGTTATTCCCCTTTATCAAATACTAGCTTCTTTCTTCATTCGTCATTTACTTAATCAAGTGTTATTATCTAATAGTCTAAAATAAAATCACAAATTCATTGCAAATAAACTAGCATTTCTCAGAATTATTCTCCTACCGGTATTAAAATATTTAGAGCGTAATTACCCGTTTCCCAGTTTTCAGTTCTTGAGGCTGCGAACCGAAGCTTTATCTTCTAAAAAATCAATAGAGTTTTGTTCGCTATCGATTCATCGAAAATATAAAACTTCGATACATTTTCTGCCGAAGTAATCGATTTTGCAATTTATTTTTCAGATCTTCTACCCCTAAATGTATCCTATCTTTATTTTTTTTATGTTCAGTTATTATTTTTTTTTTCCTTTTTCCGTTTTTCAGGAGAAGAGTTGTTTAAAAACAAATCATCAGATTATGATGAAGCTTTAAAATTTCTTTTTTGCATTCGATAAATGCTTGAACTCTTTATTGATCTTTGGAAAAGTCAATTTTGATGCTTTCTTTGTGTGTTTCTTTCTTTATTTTTGCTAATCGATGCCGTTTGGAATATTGAGAATAATTATCTTTAATTATTGATTACCGAGAAGATTTTTATCAATTTGGACACTTAAAATAATCAAAAAATTTCGAATCAATCAAAATTCGAATTTTACTTACTTACACAAACACACACAAACAAACACACACACACACACACACACACACACACACACATATATATATATATATATATATATATATATAAAGTGCCGTAACTAGGCTGGGGCAGCAGGGGCACCCGCCCAAGGCCCACTTGGAAGGAGGGCCCAAAATGCTGTATTTGATTTATTATTTTCCCAAACCTAATTAATTAAGGGGCCCAAATGCAAATTCTTGTCCAGGGCACAGGAATGGCTAGTTACGGAACTGTATATATATATATATATATATATATATATATATATATATATATATATATATATATATATATATATATATATTTATATATATATATAATATATATATATATATATATATATATATAATATATATATATATATATATATATATATATATATATATATATATATAATATATATATATATATATAATATATATATATATATATATATATATATATATATATATATATATAATATATATATATATATATATAAACGTTACAAGACGTAGGAGCTTCATACCATTCTAATGTCCAACATACGATAGAGCTATGAGTGTATACCAACTTTGTACGGAATATCTTCATAATTTTAAACGTGCGCGAGCTATCCATCACTGCATTGTTTTCATAATTTATGAACTTTGGCAGTTCATTACAAGTGGTAAGTTTATCAGAGTATTACTGGGTTCTTGCCAAACTCCATGAAGAGGGGGGGACAAGAGGGGATTCTAGAGAGGTTTCTTACGATTGTATTATATATATATATATATATATATATTTATTTATTTATTTATTAAAAAATAATTATCATAACCAGGAATTTTAAAAATGTTGAAATCTCTCATATATCAATTTTAATGTTTAAGCAATAAAATGTCAAACTTTTAAAGGGATTATAAAAAATATTTAACATTGTGTTTAAATGTGAAAAATTTATAAAATTATGTCAATTTTTTAATTTATGTCAATTGTTTGAAAAACCTAGTATAAAAATCAATTCCATTTAATTAATTTCTACAAGGTTAAAAAAAAAAATCATCAAATTCCCAAGTACCTGAAAATGACAATTAATTTCGAATTAAGGGGTACTGTTTTCCATCAGAATATTAGATGCAATGATCTCCATGGGCCCTTCATAAATGAAGCACACAGCATTCTTGGAGAGGTCATAGAGATATTCGGACCCCAAAAGAAAGCCGTTCCTATTAGATCAACACTTATGGCCATTTTAAGGGCTACTGAAGATTTTAGTAAGCTTCTTCCCCTTTTATAATCCTCTACAAATTACATGGCCATCAACTGTTAAAAATATGGTAAACGAAAAAAAGTTTTAAATGAAAAAAACTGACTGATTTTGCAGACATAAGTTCTTTTTTTCAGCTCCATTAAATTTTATTTGGAGATTTTTAAATGTACTATTGCTCATTTAAAATTAATTATGGCTTAAATTTATGATTAAAAACGTTTATGGAGGATGTTTTTATTGATACACGTATTTTAGCAGAAGTGCATTAAAGGAATACAGTTAGATAAGTTCCTAATGTAAACTCGGATACTAAAAGAATATTGTCAACCTCTTTTTAGAAATTAGCTTATGATGGAACTAATATCCTTCCATGAAGAAGAGATCTATAAAGAATATTTTCAAATTTCTCGCTACATCAAGACATCATATCTATGTTTTTCTTACGACGTTTGGTTTAAGGAATTGAAGAGGCATTTTCAGCCATTTAAAAAATACGATTATTTGTAATGATTTGGACACTTGAAACGATTATGTGCGATAACATTAAGATAATGACCAGAAAATTACTCAAGAAATATATTTATGAAATTTTTTACAAAGTTTGCGACGATGTTAGTTTCGCCGAAAAATTTTTGTCCTTCATATTCGGATTTAATACGAATTGCAACAAATTTGCTTCATAATGTTATAGAATCAAACTTTTGAAATTTTCTCGGCTTAGTTTACACTCCTCAGAAGAGGTTTTTGTCAGTCATTTTGTCAGGGGATAAAGATTTAAATGTCTTTAAACAAAAAAGAAAAACTTCAGTTGCTGCAAAATCTGAGGAAAAAATGGTTGGACAAGTGTAACTTCATAAAAAGAAAAAAAAAATTGTTATTGCACAGAAAGTTGACATCTTAGAAACTATAAATGGATTTTCCAAAATGGAATACTTGTTTATATTATTTAATGGGAGCGAACACACCAATTGTCTAAAATTCCCCCCTTTTTTTTTGGGGGGGGGGGGGGTTAAATGTCAATTTGGAGCATTACTAATGTTTACGAAATTATAAGATGAAAATTTTTGCTCGAAGTCTTTAAGGTTATGGTGAATTTATAATAGATAGTTATGGTCAATTTATAAATTCCTCATGGCTAAATGTGCAAACACACCAATTGTCTTTTTGAAGGGGGGTTGTTTAAGCAGGGGTCGGCAACCTTTTTTACTAGGCGGGCATATTTCAGAAATGTAGGAGTTCGGCGGGCATCGGTGGGTGAAGAGGAGGAGGGGAGGGGGATTAATATTTAAACAGGAAAATATTAATGAGACATAAATTTTTAATACATAAATTCAAATTTTTAATTCAAACAAAACAATCTTAGAATTGATAATTAATGCGATATTTGACATTGCAACTCTGCGGCCAACTCATTGTAATATGGCTCATATGTTGAATTCCCAGTTCTCAGCCATTGTTCTTAGTGAGTATCAGTGAGGCTTGATTGGTACTTCGATTTTATGTATTTAATATTGGAAAACAAAGATTCACAAGCATAGGTCGACGCTCAAAGAGAGTTCAATTTCCGACCACACTTTCTCAATAATGGGAATCTATTTAAATTCCCTAAATTACAGAATTTTTCTTCGTTATGGCGTGATTTTAATTCAGTGTCATTTCTTATATTTATAATTTCCAATTATAAGTTCCATATTGGAAAATATCAAAATACGTTGCGATTTTATTAGTCACATCGTCCTGTGCATGAGAGAAATGATTAGTAAAAAATGTCAAGAATGCCTCCAATTCGTAGAATTCTTCAAATCTGGTATTAAATTCTTCCAATAAGGAATCAAAATGTTTGGCAGAATGATAGGTGGTAGCATTTCCATCGCAATAATTTTCTATCGCCATTTTTAAATTTGGGAAATGTGATAAATTATCTTTCTCCATATGAGATTTCCAGAGCGCCAATTTCATTACAACTACAAGCGTTTGTTGTTCCAATATCAAAAATTTAGATATTTGAACGGCGGGCACTTTAAAATTGTTTCGCGGGCACCACGTTGCTGACATGCAGGCAATCGTACGTAACCTGGTTTAAGCGTCAATACGGAGTATTGCTAAAGTTTACGAAATTATAAGATGAAAATTTTTGCTCGAAGTCTTTTAGGTTATGGGAAATTTATAATAGCTAGTTATGGCGAATTTATAAATTCACCATAACTAAATAAGCCCAATTTTTGGTAAGAAAAAATTCCAACACTTCAATTTACGATTTTTCTCTTATGAGTACCACGCATCATGCATCAGGCATCCTTCCTGATTTGAATTCCGAAATAACTGATACTAGCAGAATTTGGCCAATGGGAAAGCGAACTAAACTAAAAACTGGTTAGCAAACATAGAATGATAACGTAATATCTTCAAATCATAAAAGAATTAATGTCAGTTAATTCTTTTCTCAGGTTACTTGGTGCTTTTATTTGTTAATGCTATAGTTGGGGGTAGAAAGAGAAGTCTTGTTAAATCAATAAATTTACAGATACTTCAAAGGAGAATAGAGCATAAACAAACAAAAAAAAAAGGCAATCAAAGAACTACTAGAAGTCTCTTTTAGCTATATTAAGAACCATTTCCGAGATCACCCGAACAAAAATTCCCTACTAAAAGAGCGATTTTGACTGTTACAATCCTAATTCTCTATTCCCCAGATCTCTCTTTTATGTAAATAAATCGGCCGAAATCCTCTTGCGCCCCCCCCCCCCCCCCCCCCTGCAACATTCTCGACAGAAACACAGAAAGGTGGGGGGAAGGGGGGGGGTGCAGGAAAAAGGAAAAAAGAAAAAACAATATTGGAGGCAATGAGATTTTTGCGTGCTGTACTTTATCGTTCGAACAACGCTTTTCAAATGTGTGTATATATTCAGCGGCATTGTTCCTCCCCCCCCTTCTCTTCCCTTTTCATACAGATTCGAACAGGAAAAAAGTTTCTTCCCAGGATGAGGGGGTTTGGCATGTTTTAAAAAATACATTTAGTTGGAACACGTGACACATTACAAACGTTGTAAGCGTTTTGTAATATTTTTAGAATGATTTCTTGTTTTATTTAGTCCCTTTTTTTTTTTGTTGCTGCATTATTTTTTTAATTTTATTTTTCATACGTGGCTGTGTTCAAGGATTTTTTTTATTTTTTCACCATTCGTGTTTGGCAACTCCGTAAATTATTTTCGGAGTCGAAAGAGTGCTCTTGGAAGGCTTTCGTAGCAGCTGCGAAGAAAGCGAAAAGATGCCACCGATTTTTCACTTCTATGGATGCACTATGTTTACGTAGAAAAATAGGTTCGTAAAAAATTATATGTACATGAAAGTATATTTGTTTACCTGTGTATAAATGCATATACAGTAGATTGTCATTCATACGTTTTTGTTGGAATATATAAATGTATTTTGTTGGAATAAACATGTATGACTATGAATGAGATGAAACGAAATTTAAATTGGACCAACAAAAACATCCAAAAAAATATTTTTATACAAAAATATTTAGAAATAAACAATTCAAAGAGCTTCATGCAACCTGTTATAGTTTACTTAATTTTAGATTTAAAAAAATTCTCTAGTTTAATTAATTTCTCTAATTTAATAGAAGTTGATCTAATTTCTCTTTAAAAAATTAACAAAGTTTTTTTTTTTTTGCATTTATCTGATTAAAATATATTCTTAAGCCTCTCGAATTGTATATTGGCCAGTCCTATGAACTTGCACAGTGTGGGCTTGGGTTCGAATACCGGCTTGTATGTTCCCGTCCTCTTATAGGGAAATACTGGTTCACCTATATGGTGCTCCCCTAATAAAGAGCGGGAACTCCTAACAATATCGCGGCTTATATGGGTGAATGTCCTTATGACAAGTGCCTATAGCGTAGGAAATAACTACATACACTCATATATATATACAGTCGAACCCCGTTATAGCGAAACCGGTATATAACGAACTCGGGGATATAACGAATGAAAATTTTGGTCCCGTCGTTTTCCTACTGTATGCAATTTAATTAGTATTGTGTCAGTTTTATGTAAGTTTCATGTAATAGATTTTAGTCGATTTAAATCATTAATTATCATTTTTAAAAGATTTTATCTTTTTTAATACATCATTATTGAATACGCATTGCAACTAATGAGTTATACATTTTGTGAACTCTAGCTTTTTTCTTAACGGTTTAGGAATAACGAACCACCGGATAAAGCGAACAAAACCTTTAGTCCCTTGAAGTTCGTCATAATGGGGTTCGACTGTATATATATATATAGTATATTTATGTATTTATAACATATGTATGTATGTATATCTGTGTGCGTGTGTGTGTGTGAGTCGAAAATGACGATGTTGGACTGAATTTGATATTTTAAAGACTGAAAAGTTCTTGTTCTTAACTCTCTTTCAATTATTTCGTAAAGTTGTTAGTAATAACCTATTGATTAGATTTTCAACTCACCACGGCCTTTTTTTTTTTTTTTTTTTTTTTTTGTGCATCATCAGGGCAAAATTGAGAGGATTTTTTGGACTGTTGTGGAAAATTTCGTTGTTACAGGTTATACTTTTATGTTCTCATACAACTTTTCTTCACTGAAGGAAGTTTCTTGACCAAACATTGGTAAGTGCATTTCTCTGAAAATAGGTTACTTGTAGAGCTACAGAGCTTTCTCCTTACTCTTTACAGATTCTTTTATTATTCCTATCATTTCCCCTAATACTGTCACCGGAAATGACGTGGATTTGCGAATAGCACTCAGTGTACTATTCAAATGTACTATTATCGTACGTCAGCACAAACATTGTTTGCTACGTTTGAAGATGTACATAGTCATAAATACTGCTAACCGACTTTATCAATAAGCTAAATGCCTAAACAAAGATTAATTTAAATTCTAATCTTTTCCCAGATGGGAAAAATACTAAAAAACGAAATTCAGGCCGAGGTTAAGAACGTATTACTGCAATTAATTATTTTATATAGTTATCAACTGAAATGTTGCAGGGATTTCAACAGTCTCGTATAACGGGAGGAACATATAACTGCCACTGTAATTTATACACTCTCATATGTATACATATAAACATACATATATGCGTATAAACATACATATAAACATGCATATACATATAAATATATAAACATGTACACATATACACATATAAACATTTACACATATACATATAAACATGTATATGTGTAAAGACATATAAACATATACACATATACATATATAAACATATACATATAAACATATACGCATATACATATAAACATATAAACATATACATATAAACATATAAATATATACATATAAACATATAAACATACATCTATACATGTATGCATGCACACACACACACATATATATATATATATATATGTATGTATGTGTGTGTGTGTGTTTGTTTGTATGTGTGTATGTGTGTTTGTTTGTTTGTGTGTGTGTGTGTGTGTGTGTGTGTGTGTGTGTGTGTGTGTGTGTGTGTGTGTGTGTGTGTGTGTGTGTGTGTGTGTGTGTGTGCGTACGCGTATATACATTGTACAAACGCTTGCTAGTACCCTAAAGGAGCTTTGCTATTCATAATTTTTTTCTAAGTATTAGTGTTTTATTAGTTTTTTTTATTCAGAAAACAAACTCAATACATAGATAACTTTACTTTTATTCAGAAAACAAACTCAATACATAGATAACTTTACTTAGATCACACGATGGTAAAGAGAGAACTGTAGGAGATATTAGAAATAGATGCAGGAAGAAAAATCTTGGAAAAGTATTAACTTGAGTTTGTTCAGTAGTTAAATGAACTAATTCGCATGAGAAAAAAGAGTATTTGTGATAAGATTTCGCCCCAGGTATTTTACAGGCTATCATCTATAAATTATAACTGGAAGAGTCCAATGATGTTATTTTTTTTACTGTATCCTTCCCGAACTTCGTCAAGAGTAACTCTAAAAACCAACCGTTGGCTGTACTAAGGTCATATTTTTCTCATTTCGGGGAGATCTCAAGCTTCCTTGTCAACTTTCCATCCCCCGCTTCCTTTTCAGGGGGGCATCCCTAAGGCGTTTCCACCCACAGTCCCATACTCATAACCGTGGGAACGCAGGTTGGGCTGACCTCTGGCGGCACGACGCTGCATCAATTAAGAGTGCCCTGTCTCTCTCTCTGGGGTTCCCTTTGTTGCAGAGAGATCGTAGAATGGGGTAGTCTCTTTCACGACGGGTGAGCGCTTTTGTTTTTGGACGAGCGCGCCGATCCATCTTGAAGTGGATCCTCGTTTTTGGTCTTTTATTTTGTTTTGTTATTGTTATTTTTCTTACGGCAGTGGGTTTTCTTCTCTCTGCTTTCCTCTCCGACGCGGGTTCACCCTGGAGCACGTGACGTGATGAAAATATTTTGAGTTATTCTAAATCAGATTTTTTTTTTATTTATTAGGTAGTCATGTTTGGAGGCGTGTATTGGCCTTCTCTTTTTCGAAAGAAATGAAAGAAAAAGTGTTTCAGTTGTGTTGCAGTTAAAATGTAAATCAAGTTATGAGTTGTAATTATTCTCTTTAAAATACCATTTCGTAATTTTCTCCTCAGTAGCGATTCCTCCACTCTTATGAATTCTGCGGTTTCTAATTGATGCTTATGGCTGTTTATGAATGCTCTAGATGCTATTTTAACGGTTTTATTCTTTGAATTTTCAGAATAAATTTGTCGATTCGGTAGTTAATTATTATAGATACTTATGAGCAGGTAAGAGTAAAGGCTTTAAATTCTAGATTATGGAAAAATTGTATTTGCTTGCAGTTTTTGTAATGATAAACGCAGGATGTTTCGTTGTTATGACTTGTCAGCTGATTACAGACAATGCTCTGTGAGAAATATTTTAATTTTATCCATTTCATGCGTAATCCAGAGTAAATTTTATTTTTTATCAAGTTCTTAATTAGGGTCAGGTAGAGAAAATGAATATAACTCATTGCCTTAAGATTTTCAAGTATAATTTTATTGTTAAATATTTCATAATTCAAAATTGTATGGGGTTTTCGTCACATTGTTCATTACCATGTTTTGTTAACTTGCTTTCTTGTTTGTTTGTGTGTGTGTTTGTCCCTTACAAATCTTGCAATCGATTTTTAACTAACTTTCCGACTAGCTAGACATTTGAAACTTTTAGAATAGCTCAGAACACGATGACAATGCATTATTTTATTACTTTTTGCCATCTTTAAGCAGAATTGAATCCATTTACAGTTAATTTTGTTTTGTAGACTGGTGCAGTCATCTATCGGCCGGGACGGGAATGAAAAGTTAAACGCAAGTTAACTTCCAATTAACTTCATTTTCTTTCAAGTTGATGGGATAATTCATCAAAAAATTTTTAAAAAGTATTTATTAATACATAGAATTATCAAGTTTAGATGAATCAACAGAAAATTTAAAAACATGGTGTATAAAAAGTTCTTTTTATCGTGTAATTATTTTTAAAATGAACAATGTAAAGAAACTTGTGGATGAAAAATCATACTTTTCAATTATCAGGCTACATATATGTTTGTGAGAATATTTTTCTGTGTTATACGTTTTTTTTTACGTATTTTATTCCTACAAGGGAAAATGGTTACATTGTTTTGAATGAATTGAGTGTAATATAGCTTAAAAATCAAAACAGTAAAATAAGTAGTCTCAAAAAAGTTAATTTTGTGAAATAATAAAAGAACTAATGTTGCATATCGCCAAAAAGAATTAAAATCCTTTTATTTTTATCCTAAACTGTTAACTCATACATAAATAAAAAACTAAGCTTATCAATTTAAATATTTTCTCATTATATACTGTTTTTTGCAAGAAGTTATTTATACATGATGAATATTAGTATACATTATGAATATTAAAAAAAAGCATATAAAAATTCAAAATCTGTACATCAAAGATAGAATGCCCCGGTTATTAAATACTTGTTTATTAAGGATTTCTATCAATGTATCTTTTTGATGAGCCGCAGATGAAAAAATGATCAATGTGAAGAAAATCCCATAAAATTTTGAGTTATGAAACATTTAACAAGAAAATTATACCTGAAACTCTTAAGACAATGACTTATATCCATTTTTTTCTACCTGACCCTAATGAAGAACTTGATAAAAAAATAAAATTTTCTCTGGATGTAGTATAGTGTTTAGCGTTCTGAGCTGCCACTCAGAATTTTTGCAACATTATGCAACATTGCAACATTAGTGGGCTTGCAACATTAGATATGCAACATTAGTGGGCTTGGGGTCAAATCCCTAAAAAGGCCCTGTTCACACAGAATCCGTCAACGTGAAAGATTCCGTTGGCGCTGATTGGTTAGATGGATCAATGATTGGTTAAAAATGCTTACATTGACGCTACCAAATTCTATGTGAACAAACCCTATTAGGCTTGGTGGTTTCCGTGTCGTCTTCCTCATAAGGAGCAATGCTGGCCCACCTATATGGTGTTCCCATAACAAAGCAGCCAGCAAAACCACATGGATCTTCATGGGACAATGTCAAGAAGTGCCTACAGTGTTAGAGATAAGTGCCTGCCACATTGAAAAAATTTTTTTTTTCAATGAAGTCTGTGCCTTCAGTTTCAGGGGGGAAAATTACACGAAATATTTCTTCTACAATCGCCCAGCTGCTCATCAGAGAGGCATGTTTTCCGTGTAAGGCTTGTGCAACTACGAAGGCGAGGAAGCTCATGATAATATTTTATAAGCTTCGTAGGAAGATGTATTGTTTCATTATAATTTTATAACATATGTATATTTTAAGCGTGTATGGATAAAATATTCTGTATTTAGAATACGTCTTCAAAATTCCAATTTTTTTCTTTTTAAAGTTGAACAGTTCTGAAATTTTTGGTTTCATAAATATAAATAATTCTATTCTTATTTCAATGAGGTAAACGAATTTATTCAGGAATTTTTTTTTCACCAAAAAGCTAGATGCGCTAAGTCGAACGTTATACATACCCCCCCCCCATCCAATCCCACTTTTTTTTTTTGGGGGGGGGGATGTGGAATCAAAAAGAATAAATAATTTCTTGTTTGCTGTTTGGAGAAGGAATAGAGGTGTTTAATAAACAAAATAATGATAACAAAATACAATTTTATCAATTATAATAAGATTCAAAAAGAAATTTTATCCGATAGATCTTATTCTTATATTTTATTCTGCTCGAAATATTTGCATATGAATTTTTGTTGCAACCACTCACTTTTGCAACAAAAAGTGAGTGGTTGCAAAAACTTTTCCTCTCGGTCACTCCTCTAGAGACCGAGAGGAAAAGTTTAGACATCAACCATTCGTATAAAACTTTAAAAAACGTTTGAAAGCAAAAAAAAGTTGCAAACAAAATATCTCGATTTCCCATTTTACCCCACTGGTTCCTATAAAATGGTTAATCCATCCATTTTAATAACTATATTCCTTAATAAAATCACCTTTCCTTCAAACAAGTTTTCTCTGATTAATTTGAAAATGAAAAAATGAGACCATTTTAAGCTTAAAAACGACTTTATGGTACTTTTAAAAACTGGCACCCTCTTCTTCCTAAAATAACTGTTTAAATTAACAAATCAATCCTTTAAATTAGCAATACGAAAGATAATGCATGATTAATTAGTTTTGGGAAAAATTATTATTCATTAATTTGCTAACTACCGTTTATAGTATTTTTGTATACTATAAAAAAGGAAAATAATCTACTTTCTTTAAAGATATTTTGGGCTACAAAGTCATATATATCATTTTATATACCATTTTAAACATGAGTATTAAAATAAATTTTATAATTAGAATTAAAATGATTTCCGGTTTCCGAGGTCATCCAAAAAACTTAATTCTGTCAAACATTTAAAAAATATATAAAAATTTCTTGTATTTTACTCCGCAGATTTGATAATTTGCTCAATCCTGTATGTTGGCCCGTATATTTAAGCTCTTTTATAATTATTTCAAAGAATACAGTGATACAGTGGTTATAAAATTTTTTAATTGGTAACACATACGAAAAAGTAACCTACTAAAGCATTATGTATAATTTTTAAATATTTTAAATTATCTTCGACAAGCTTTTTTAAAACATAGCTCCTTTTTTAGCCATTTATGATGTGCTTTTTAAATTTTTTATTTAACATCTTCCAATAATTTTCAGTAACACAATAATCTAAAATAAGTTGGTTGGAAAAAAAGTATAAAAAATGCACTCTTTTTAGTAATAATACAATCATATCTTGAATTTCAAATGCTGATATGCTTTAAAAGTTTTCATCATCAGGAGTTAACCCAAAATCATACTCTGTGCAAGCAATGTCGACAAAATTCCCTACCAATATTGTTTACTAAGATGCTCTTTACTATAAAAACAACAAGTTCACGCGCCTGAAGTTTTTTCGCTCAAGCAGTTGCTGGCAGCAAATGTCAGTGCCCAGCGAAAGCTGTTGAAAGCTCTAGAATAAAAATGCGCGTAGCATGTGTTCATCAAAATACAATTAATCAACGCTTGTTGGGACTGCGAGTATTACACGTGCTTCTAATTTTTTTTTCTCCATTTTTCATTTGTCATAACATTATTTATCAACCTTTCAATAACAGCTTTTTCTCTCACTTTTTACTTCTAAAGGCTGTTATTTTGTAATTAGCGACTAGCCGATCTCAAAACAGGGTTGGAAGCGCACATGCAGTGGAAGTATAAACATCGTTTCTGAGAACAGTAACTCGGACCGTTGTAAAAACGCAACAGGGGAGTTATTAAGTAGTTTCCTTTACTTTCCTTTGCTGGAAAACATTTTATTAAAGACAACGTCAACCTGATATATCAAACTCCCTCTCCATATTTTTTAATTAAAAAAAATAAAGCAAGCAAAGTGAATATTACATGTTGAAATGGTTACGCTTTCCTTATTGATTCGATATTTGATATAGTATCCAAAGAAGATATAAAAAAGAGAAATAGGCAAATAGATAAACTACTTAACAGATCTACATGTTTTCACAATTTTAGACTCTCAAAGAATCTTATTCGAAGAAATGCCTGCTATTTTTTGTGCATGCGTTCAGGCTATAAAAGCGTACAAAAAAACTTTGTAGGTTACAGATTTTACATAACAGAAGAAATAAAGGAGAAATAAGATATGTGTGTTTGTATTTATTAGTCTGTTGACTTAAGCATGTATTTTTAAACTTTATTGTAGAGTGCCCTTTTTGAGTGAAATCAAAACAATTCCTTTTTAAAATTATTGTTATATCGTAAAATTACTTACAAAATTTGAAATTGCCTTTACAAAGGAACTCACTTAATTTAGGGGTTTTAAACACAATATTACATGAATATCTATGAACTTTTAATAATTTTAGAAGTTAATAGATAATAGTCAATAACTTCATCCCAATACTGAACGAATTTATTGTATTTACTAGGCATTATATTGTCTACCAAATTTATTATTAAGGTGACTTTTTTTAAAAGACATGATATCCACAAAACTCATTAGTAACATTATAAGTGTTGGTAACTTTGGAATATTGGCTAATTATTTAAAGGAGAAAAACATTCTAATGAGTCTTCCGATAGTTTTATATTAATTTCTCACTTTTAACGAAAGTAAAATAACCAAGTTTTCAAACTTTAATGGATTGCGATACGTCATGGAAGAAAATGAAAATAGATATTAAAAAAAATTCAGTTGTACTTAATCACATTTGAAAGGGACAAAAAACAAAGAAGCAAACAAAAAACCCATCTGTTGGTTGCCAGTAGTTATTCAGCGCACATGAATGTTTTCCCAGCTAACATCAGAACAACGCAGGGAAAATGGATTGGCAGACGCTGAGGTACGTTCATTTTGAGCTCATTCAACAAGCACAGACGCCCTACAGTGCAGCCTTACGAAAGACATTAAAAAATGTCTCGTTTTACAGAAAAAATTCTTTCAGATATAGAGTCACACGGTATTTTTTTTTTTACTTTCTGAAAAGCAGATTGTAATTTTAATGCATTTTGGCCCAATGATTAATTTTACTCCAACAGTTAGTGTAAAATAATACAACAATTCCCTTAATTCCTGTTTTTAACTGGTTATTCCATTTTATTAGTAGTGTTGGTATTATTTAGAACTACCCCATTTTACTTCCAAATAAAACAAAGCATTTGAAGAGAAAACAGAAGAAATTTCATTGTTTTTGGTCTCCGCTAGAGAGAGCCAAGCCTTTTCCCTTAGTATAAACGTTTTGACTGTTTTAGACATTATGTACACAAGGAATTTATTCTCCCTTGTTATCGATTTTAGCATACATACATACATATATATATATATATATATATATACATGTATATATATATATATATATATTCATAACGATTTTTTTAAATATTTTTACTAAGTTACATAGGAGCATTTGGAATTGTAAACAATTTATTTTATAGACTTTAAAGTAGTAAAGTAAAATAGTTTTATACCTGCAGTAAAAGTTTTGCATGGTTTCAAGGGATCGCATAACTAAAATATATTTTATTCTCCAAGAATAACGTCTTACAGCAAGGTCTCTTGACCGAACCTTTTTCAAAATACTAATTATTTTTTTCCAGAGAGCTACTGGCATTTAACACCCCCAAGTATCCCATGTGACACATTAAACCATGGGTGCCATTGAAAGCCTCTGGAAATCCTCAATAATAGACACGCAGCAATAGGATTAAGCAAACGTTTCATTAACCTTGTTTTATCTCGGTGAGGCTCATTGTGATAAGTACTCCTTTACGTCAAAATCCAGAGATACGTTTTTTTGATAAGGAGAATAAATGACCGGCGCATAATGGTTAATGAACAAAGCGTTGAAACACTGAACCGGTTCCCAATTTTCCCTTTCTCAGAAAGCACACGTGCTCGGATCACATGTGTACACCTGACATACTGCAAAGGGACCGGAGTGCACTTTCTAACCTCTCCATTCTGAATTGTTCGCAACTTCCCATCAATCTGCTTGATTTTAGATATGGGGGGAAATTGACTGTAGAACCTCCGACTTCTGCTACCGAAGGAGAAATTAAGTCATGCTTTGACTGTAAATACATAGTTGGCATATAAAAGTATTATATTTTCTTTGCGTACTGGAATATAAATAGAATAATTGAAGTTTTGTACTCAAGGCTTCTGTGTACTAACCCTATTGGATTCACTCACCTCAATGTTTGCCTATGGAGAAAATTTGTCCAAAGACTGCCGACTTGGATTTAAAGATTTTTTTTTTAAATTGTGCTCTATAGTAGAGAAAAAATTTAAACCTTGGGGCATTTTTCGTTTTAAAAAAAATGCAAATAATATTTTAAAATTTAAATTATTCAGGAAAAAATCTGGTAAAGTGTTTTTTAAACGTCATAAATTCCTTTGGTGGACGAGATTTGTAAAATGAATCTTGTTGCAAGGTTCAGAAAATTTCAGGCTATCAGACAATATCATTCTTTTATTAAGAGAATTTATGTAGCTATAAATAGTACACAAAATTACTCCATAGGTTAACATTTAGGTGAACGAATTCAATAGGGTTAGTACACAGCAGCCTCAAAGAATAATTTTGGTCAGGTTTGCTTGAAAAAAAATTAATTTTATTTTAATAAAAAAAAATCAACAGAATTTTGAGTTATGAATCCTTTGATATGAACATATCATATTTCACTTATCACTGAAAGACGATATACGCATACACAGATACCCTCTCTCTGTCCCCTTGACACACAAACACACACATGTGTGTGTATGTGTGTGAAAGATGAAACTATGGTCATGAACTTGGCCTTCAGTTATTTTCGACATTTATTTATGTATTAAATGCATCCTTGTATTCAGCTCTATTTTTGTTAAGTAAATTTTAAACGTATTTTGTTTTATATTAGATTATAGACTGCGTCATTCAATCTTCAATTTTGATAATTTTTCAGGTTTTATCTGGTACTTAATCGTTATACGTATTTTCAAGACCTTATATCTGTTTCTTGGAACAACAAGTGCCTAAGTCAGTTTTCTCTAAGATGACTTTGTTTGCTTATCTTTATTTTTTAAAATATTATTTTCCATGTAAGAAGTACCCAAGTCTGTACAATGGTTTAGAAAACACTCTTAAAGCATCGGACAGAGTTAGGTACTTCTTACATTGAAAATAATATTTTTTAAAATAAAGATAAGCAAACAAAGTCATCTTGGAGAAAACTGACTTAGGCACTTCTTGTACCAAGCCACACACACACACACACACACACACACACATATATATATATATATATATATATATATATATATATATATATATATATATTGTGTATGTGTGTGTACATACATGATAACTATTTTTTCTAGATTTTTTTTTCGAACACCTTTAACTCTACGATTTTTATACAAGTTACCATTAATTTATACTTGCTCCATTATAAATTATGATTTGCTATAGAATGCTAGCTGATGAAACATATAAATGAGCTCGATCACTTACGATGATCCAAAATACCACTTTTTTATCTTTATCTTGCAGAGCTCGTGCGTAAATCATTTAAAAATTTAGATACAAAATTAATAACCTTTTAGACGTGTTTTCCCAACTCTAATGATATTTAGCATGCTGTTAAATCCTATCGTTTGTACATCAGAACGTTACGTGAATAAAAATAAAAATCCCTCACACACACGCGTAGAAAAGGAAATCGTGCAGATAATAGCAGGTTACGAAAATCATTGCTGAAGGATTTATTTCATACAAACACCTCTTCCGTTTATATTCGTGATTGAGTGAATCAAAATCACTGTATTCGCATGAATAATGGATCAATGATTCCCGGTGGTAAAGTAGTTGCTAATTTCCTCTTGACGAAATCGTTGCAGATATCACGCGTGGCGGTTATGTTGGCACATATGTTGACTTCCAACTTAAAGTGTAAAGAAACAAAAGCTGTGATGGCATAATACAGATTATCCTTTGCGTGTATCTACAGAGTGCTGTAAACTAGGGCTTGGATGATATTAATTTCAAAGCATTTTTATGCACAATTAGGTCTGTTGTGCACTACCCTATTGGATTCGCTCACCTCAATGTTAACCTATGGAGAACTTGTGTCTGCTATTTACAGCTACATAAATACTGATAATCCAATAAAATTTCAAAGATTATAAACCCAGCATATTCCTGGGATGTTATTGTAAAACACAAACATTATTTGTCCCTCCAAAATTGCAGATATATTTTGACTTTCTTTCTTTATATACGTAACTAGATATTTTCCCCGGTATTTCCCATTCGAAGTAGTTTTAATTGTCTGGAATAACCAATAAATAAATTTATAAGCGTATCCCTTTTAACATATCGAGCATGCACTTCAGTATCTAAGTTTTTATGGTATGCATGGCTGGTCCCATAGATGAGGTAGCGAGGCAACCGCCTTATGCGACAGTAAAAATACAAAATGTTGTAGGGAATAACGAAAAAGTATTAATGCTGCTATGTACTAACTCTATTGGATTCCCTCACCTCAATGTCAACCTATGGAGAAAATGTGTCAACTATTTACAGCTACATAAATGCCGATAAATCCAATAAAAATGGTATTCTCAGATGGCTTGAACTTTTCTGCACCTTCAACAGGATTCCTCTTATAAATTTTATCTGCAAAAGGAATTTATGAGCGTTTAAAATACACTATACCTGAATATTTTCTCCGAATAATTTCAGTTTTGTAATATCTGTATTATTTTGAAAAACGAAAAGTGCCCCAAGGCGTAAATTTTTTTCTCTATTACGGCGTTAATTTTTTTCTCTATTTAAAAAAAAATTAAATCGAAGTCGGCAATCCTTGGACGAACTTTCTCCATAGGTTAACACTGAGGTGACCGAATCCAATAGGGTTAGTACACAACAGCCTTAATCAATCAAGTTGCAAAATCTAAACCTATATTCAATACATTATAGCAGTGATTCCGAACTAGTGTGCAGCGGCACTGTAAGAGTGCCGCAAGATTTTTTGGAAGATAAAAAAAATATTAGTAGGGCCTCATAAAAATAAATATTTAGTTGAATTAATTACTCTCAGGCTCGACAGAACGTGACACAGATTTATGCTATCGTTCCTGAGAATGTATTAGCTGCTCTCACAACTACAACTGGTATCAAACATTTTGCATATTCTAAGCATCAATCACAAGTCTCATATATAAAAAAAACTCTTTTTAGCGATTTTCAGTGTAGACCTCAAGTGTTAAACTCAACCGAATCCAATGGCTAATTTTAAAATTGTATTAATATATTCTATTCTGGCGTTTGTTACTTATATCTGTATATATAAAACAGTTCCGTGACTTACTGACTGACAGAAACCGTACAGACCAAACCGCTGGACCTAAAGAGCTGAAATTATGCATGACGATTCTTCTTATAGTGTAGGGGTGCACTAAGAAAGATTTTTGAAAAATTTTAAAAATAAATTTTTAAGCTGATTTTGTAACTTTTTTTAAGTTTGCATTTAAAATAATAATGTGAGGGTGATAAAATTTATATAACGAGAAAGATCATAAAAATTTCTTTAAAATGAAATCTTTTTCGAATCTTTACCTCCATTTCCTGAGTTTTGGAGAATTTTTAAAAATTAACTTTTAGAATTTAATTTATAAAATGCTGATCACGTGGTTTCTTTTCTTTTTGTGGTACTTTAAACTAATTTTGCGTCACGTGCATAACAACGAAATAGACAAATATATATATATATATATATATATATATATATATATATATATTTCTTGCTAATGCGGCAGACGATTGGACATTATCTAAAAAAATATTAAAAAAATACAGTAAAAGATATGTTCCTCAAACTGTACTATATTAACTGTACTATATTATTTAGTATGTTCTATTAGATTTAATTTGAATATTTTCTTCTACATTATTTTGTCTATAAAAGGCCGTGGCGGTCCTGTGGTACAGCGCGCTGGTTTTCGATACTGAGGGTGCTCGGATCGAATGCTGGCGAAGCGCCACTAAAATGCCTCCGTTTGTATTGTCCCTTCATAGGGGGCAATGCTAGTCCGCCTATATGGTGCCCCCATAATAAAATGGCCAGCAAAACTGCGGTGAATTAAAGGCGAATGTCTTCGCGACAAGTGCCTCCACATTGAAAAAAAAAATTGTCTATAAAAATATCCGTTACGATTTTTATATAAATATAAATATATATATATATATATATATATATATATATATATATATATATATATATATATATATATATATATATATATATATATATATATATATATATATATATATATATATTGGCATTAATTGCATACATTGACCATTGTATTTAATTTGAATGTACTCCGTAGCGAAGTACGGGTATTCAGCTAGTACTTGCATAAATCGAAAAATATTTAGCAAATGAAATTGACTACGTATAAATACATTTATACGGTATGTACTGCTTACCTTTGTTTTATAATGATTTAAGCATTCTGAAAAGCAAATCAATCATCTGTTCAATGCTTTCACATTAACAAACAGATTCGGTGTTATTATAATTCTATCATGAAACCATCGGGACGTCATCTGTGAATGAAGAATCACTTGCACAAGTAACACGTGGAGATAATAGCAGGGTATGAAAAAATGATTACTAGAGGGTTAGACTCATGTACGCCTTTCTTCTATTTTATCTCAGTTAAAGAGAATGCAGTTCATTTTGCTCGTGCGTATATAACGGTTGAGTGATTCCAAATGTGTGATCCACAGTATTTAAATTTTTCCTGATAAAATTCGCGACCTGGCCTGAAGGAGAAATCTGATTACGCCTTCTTAAGGCTGCTGTGTACTAACCTTACTGGATTCGCCCACCTCACTGTTAACCTATGGAGAAAATTTGTCCACTATTTACAGCTACATAAATGCTGATAATCCAATAGAAATGGTATTTTCTGATAGTGATAGCCTGAACTTTTCTGCACCTTGCAACAGGATTCTTTTTATAAATTTTGTCCACCAAAGGAATTCATGAGCGTTTAAAACACACTAAACGAGATCCCCCCCCCGAATTATTTGAATTAAAAAATATTATTTGCATTTTTTTAAAACGAAAAATACCCGAAGGTATAAAATTTCTTTCTCTAATACGGAGTACGATTTAAAAAAAAAAATCCCTAAATCGAAGTCCGGAACCCTTGGACACATTTTCTCCATAGGATAACATTGAGGTAAGCAAATACAATAGGGTTAGTACACAACAGCCGTATGCCTTATGGAACTGGTTGGTGATATTGGTTTCAACCACCTTTACAATCTCTTACAATAAACAATATGAAGTTAGAACGTCTTTCACAAGTTAGACGTTTTGCACGAGTTATATGCAAATTTACAAATCTGTGCCGTTATGGCAGATGTTGATATGTCCGAAAAATTCAGTTTTATGTTTTAAGTTGATATGTCACACTTAACATTGGTTCTTTAATGTGGCAAAAGCTGATAGTGGAATTATGAAATAATACAAAGTTATTTGTATTGGCAAATGCTGTTATGCATAAAAGAGGTAATACTTGGTCCCTAATTGACATTTTTCATTGAAGACCAGTCATACGTCTGAGGCTGAATATGAGTATTAGCTAAAGGATATTGTTAAAAAGGATATAGTTGGATAATTGAAAAACTTAATTGAGCGATTGTATATTCCACAACAAAACTTACTTTTTTAATTTACTGAAAACATGAAAAAGTGACACATCAACATCTGCCATAATAACACAAAAATATTCGGGGCACTTCCATTAAAAATAACGTAAAACAACTTTGCTTATACGTTATTGAGATCGTCTCAAAATTTCATTCATACATATTTTTCTCAGTAGGAAAGAGAGGAAAACGTAATTTTCTCCACTGATTTTTCTTTTATGCTGCAGGCAAACTGAATGCCTTATCAAATATGACAAAAATTACATACAGTCACGATAAGGTGTATAATTCAAGAAGGTAAAGTTCCATTCACAGCTTTCGATGTCATCACTGGTAACTACAGACGAAATACTTAGGAAGTTAATATGTTATTTTCTTCATGATTCTTTCCGGTTGTTCCTATGGTAAATATTAGAGCTATCATTGTTTCGTCTGCTTAAATTTTTATTACTACAATGCTGTATGCGCACAAATCATATAATAGAAATTTTTTTATCCCTATCATTTATTTTTTATTTTACTTTTACATAAATTCAGTTGACATCTAAAAAAAGTTGGAGGTATGAGAAATTACATAATTTCCCATTCAGAATACAAATCAATTCATTGTGACTAATTGGAAGTCTGATGCTAAGATGGATCAATGTAATGCAAAAAATCCAAATATTTTAACTATAGCAAATTAGTTAATGATAAGGAATCCTTGACTTGTTGTTTATTAAAAAAATATTAAATAAAAATTTCTTTTTTGTATTTCTGCGATGTTTATATTCTTTAGTAAAAAAAAAATCACATTGCAGTTATATCTCGAGCTACACTTTAAGTTTATTTTAATACGAACCTAACTATTTATTTTATAATTCGAATTTGATATCACTTCAGGCATAATCTCTCGAATATCCATTGGTTTCGACCATAAACAAAGAAAATTAAAAAATACAAGCAAATAAAAAAAATATTCGAAATAATGTCCACAATGACTCGTAAACAATGGAATATAACAGACTTTTTCAGAAAAACAAGTGAATTTAACTTTTAGCTTACGGGGCCCATTTTTCCGATTTCCTCTTTAGACTTGGAAATTTCATACCCCCTTTGTAAGAACGGCCATTAAGAGGGGTTATATATTGTATATGATATATATATATATATATATATATATATATATATATATATATATATATATATATATATATATATATATATATATATATATATATATATATAAATAAGAATAAGATGAAAGAGAAAACCAGTAATAGCTCTAAAGCTACTTGCAGCCAGGAACAAACAACATGAAAAGAAAAGTATGAATAAGGTTTTTGACAGCATTTCTTCATCAGCGGTGTCAATACTGTCTAAAAACCAATGGATTGTTTCCGATGAGTATGATCTATAAAATAAACACACTCAGACACCGTACAATCCATTATTAACAGAAGAATTGATTAATAATTGAATTAAGTTTGAATAAAAGTACTTAACCAAAGAACACCAAGTCTGGCGCTAGTCAGAGTGGAAGTTAAGAACTTGTAACCGCAAGATGACTGACGTCACAAAACTTGCAACCATTGAGGTAGTGGATTCTCAGTTACAAACTTACTTAGGTTACCTTATTTTAGGACTATTATTCCCTTAATTATTTAGTTTTTTATTATTTTTACTACTAAGAGTTAATTTTATTATTATTTTTATTTTTACTTATGATTTTATTTTTATTTATAGTAGTTATTTTTTCTATTTTAACCTATTGTTATGTTTATCATATTAATGCAACAGAACTAACTATTCATTAAAACAAAAACAACCAATTATGTTTTTGGATAGACTTACTGGGTAATTATTCCGAGTTAGCACAGCTTTCAATTCTATAATATGCTTAATCCTATTGTCTTTAGAACATAGCCTATTTATACGAACTAACTGATTTACAATAATGTTATTTAAAACAGATTTATGTAAACAGGTTAGATAATTTTGAAATTTAACAATATTAAAATTATAGTCAGATCTTTTGTCGTATAAGTCAAAAGTAAATTTACTGTGAGTATTTAATATAATATTAATATCTAAAAAGTTTACATTAATATTATTATGGCTACTTTTAATTAGTTCCAGATTAGGAGGGTAAAAATTTAAGTCTATAGGGTTATTATTTTTATTAATTACTATTATATCATCTATATATCTAAATATATTGTAATTGCTATTTTCTATATTATTAATTTCAAAATAATATAAGTATAAATTAGCTAGCATACTTGAAGCATTACCACCTTTGGACTGTAAGTATATACTATTATTATGAACTATGTAATTGTGTTTAGTTACTAATTCTAGGAGCCTATTGAAACGAGTTAGTTTAATTTCGTTGCTTAAGTATTGAATATTATTTTGTACTAACATTATGATTATTCTATTTAAATCAATTATATCGATATTATTAAATAGATCTTTAAAATCATAAGTTACTACATATTTACAGTTATCTAATGTTTGTAGTTTTTTAATTAGACTAATATATATATATATATATATATATATATATATATATATATATATATATATATATATATATATATATATCATATATATATATATATATATATATATATATATATATAGATAGATAGATAGATATAGATATATATTCACTCTTTGGCCTGTATTCTTGGAATACATGCTATCCCACCCCGTAAGGATAATGTTAAGAAAGTTTTATTACTAAGGAATATTGAACACTATCTAAAACACCTCGTGTGATCGATATAAAACCACTGAATATAATTTCCTCTTTTTTAACTGTGAAAGTTCTGGAATGTCCGCGCTTTTAAATTTCCATGTACAGCCATGCATTAACTCGCACAGATATTCGGAAGTTCAGAGTATTCCAGATACAGGAGGACTTAACTTTCGATACTTTTTTGGTGTATCATGCGAAATCCTCACCGGTTGTGTTTATTTTCGCCCAACTGCATCTATTTTCTTTACGCAAAAACTTTCAAGACGTCACTAACGACATCAATCAAGCTCACGTACACCCTGGTATCCCTATGCCCACCACTTTTAAGGCCACAAATTAAAGACACGTCAACGTAGAAAGCTACGGCCGTGATTTACTGCCCGTACCTAACCTCAAAAACCCTGGCCGACACCGCCCAGAAAACCAATGGGCCGTTTAATCATTTTGTTTTCAGAAAATCTTTTTTTAAGCTGCATGGGAAAAGAAGGGTTGGACACAGAAACCGCCACTGAACGAATTTTGTTCTCGAACGGCAGGGGGCCGGGGTGAAGATAGAGCGTTCCGGTGCACCCCCGACCAGAAAATTTGATGGATGGATTTTTGGGTCTATTGCCGCTTTTTTTCCTTTGGTCTGCACACGTATTTTTCTTGCCATGCTGCTAAAAACCTACTTTTGGGGAGAATCGAGGGTCTAGGAATTGGTAAAGTATGGATATGTTCCCAAAATATGTTCTTAAATAGAGTGATGACCTTTTCCTAAACTGTTGAAAAAAATTGTTTGTACAAGTTGATTTGCAGGAAAATTATGGAACAAGAAAAATTATTCAAATAAAAAGTGCTTTCTACCAAATAAATAGTGCTTTCTACCGTTTCTCGCACTAACCCAATATTAATTGATAAGTGCCAGTACATTTTACATCTTTGTCTTTTTTCCCTTCATAATAACGACAGAACTAAGTTTTGACACATTGTTTTGATAATCTAGAAATAAATAGTTAATAATATTAACACATCCACAAATAAATAGTTAATAAATATTAATTGATAAGTGCCAGTAAATTTTACATATTTGTCTTTTTTTCTCTTCATAATAACGACAGAACTAAATTTTGACACATTGTTTTGACGCATCTACAAATAAATAGTTAATGATATTGACACATCTACAAATAAATAGTTAATAAATATTAATTGATAAGTGCCAGTAAATTTTACATCTTTGACTTTTTTTCTCTTCATAATAACGATAGAACTAAATTTTGACACACTAATTTCATGTTCAGTTGAACGAATCGCTTTAATTTTACTCTAATTAAACAATTGTTTTGGGTTTTCAACCGAATTATACATTTATGTCAACCACTTTGTGCAATAACTATGAAAATCTTGAATAACATACATATTTTTATGAAGAAAGAGAGTTCAATGATATTTAATACTGCTATCATACTGTTACGTTTAAAAGTTTGATTAATTTTGCTCTTATTTATCATTACCAGTCGTATGGTTTCTTATATTGTGATATATTGTGATACATAATATTATGTATACACACACACACACACACACACACACATATATATATATATATATATATATATATATATATATATATATATGAGAATGATATAAAATATAATTCATTTTAATTACCTATCTTGAATATGTTATTAACCTAAAACGTTAATAATGAGCAACATGAAAACCTTGAAATATTCCAATTTAAACGTCTCCTTTTTATTAGAAAAGTGGTTGTAAACTTTTTAAAAACTAAATCGTTGATTACCAGGAAAAAAAAGAATAATTTCATAGACATTTATTACCAGTTCACTAATGAGACTTAAAAAAGCTGTTGTATATTATATCAACTTGATTAAGATCAAGAAAATTAAATGTCCCTTTACCACAATCAAAACGTAAAAAAGATTCCCCCTTTCCGACATTCATTTCTGCTGACAGTAATAGAAAGGTAAATGTAAGAAAAAATAATTTATAATGAGAAATAAGATCAGCGGAATTTTAAAAATGTCTTAAAAGTCGAATTCTTTCTACAAAGTTGTTATTTGTTCTTCGCTGAAGAACCTTTATATCACTAAAATACTTCTTTAATAAACATTGAAGCTTTGAATAAATATCCTTATTCAATCTTTTTATCACTTACGTATACGATAATACACAATCACAAACACACACACACACACACATATATATATATATATATATATATATATATATATATATATATATGAATCTCGATCTATCGTTTCTCAAGGGACCGATTGAAATGAACGATAAATGCGGGAAAACGCATATATATATATATATATATATATATATATATATATATATATATATATAAAATACTTAGTATCACAAATAGCATAAGACTCTTTAAAACTTTATATAAAATAATATATGTCCAATAATAAGATTAATTAATGGTTTTCTTTACATGTTCAAGACTTTTTAAACTTTTCTCATCCATACAACATTTGTGTTTTTTCCTTTTAAGGAAGACAATGTTTTCCCTGAAAGTTCCAAATTTATACCTTTCAAAAATATTCAAATGTAAATAATTAAAGCTTTATTCGGATCTGTAATATTTAATTACGAACTCAAACAAACATGCGTTTTAATTATTTCATGTGTAGTTTTTTTTTTTAAGGGAAAGTGAGAAAACCTTCATTACAGATTCTATATTCCCCTGCAAAAGTTTCAAAACCTGAGAGATGGAACGAAAGTAAAAAAAAACCCACACAAATCCAGAAAGAAAGAAAGAAATTTGTAAGCAGAATGATTAACAGAAAAGAATACCTTTCCAGGAGAATACTATCAATGTTTTCAAGAACCAATGGCTAAAAATTAGCTTAGATTTTGTATGATTTTTTTTTCAAACAAATTAATTTCCAGATGAGGAAAATATTGCTAATTCCTGCGGCAGTGCTTTTTGTGAGGAGAAAAATACTTTTAATGAAAGAAACAATATGCATTTTAATCTTCAAAGGCATTGTGTTTTGTTGAGAAAATAAATAAATAAAACCTTATTTTCTGGCAACGGAACATATATAATCAAATATTTACAATATCTAGGAAGTCATCTGGAAGGAATGCTTTTTTAAGATATTAACATTATTTTGCAGAATCGAAGGTTCATGCGAAATCTAATTAAATACCGTTTCGACAAGTTTAATAAAAAATGAGTGGCAACATGTATCCTTTAAAGCAATGGTACTTTAATAATAGATAAGTTTTGCTATATATTTTTTTTTCATTTACATTTTTACATTTAAGAAATATCTTCCAGGAAAAAAAATCCTATAGAAAAATTATCAAAATATGAGAAACAAATTTTATATGGCAACTGATTAAGGGTATACTTATTTTCTGATCAAAGAATTTAGTCCTCAGGGATGTATAACAAGAAACCATAATTTGATATTTAATTTCCGTCAAAACGTGCTCTAATAGTATCTACCAGCTTTATTTCTGGACCATAAATAGGTAATTTGAATGATGGCTTCATTAAAAATGCATTCTAATTCTTTATGTACCGTTCTTTGAAACCTGAAGTATTGCCAGAGAAAATATTAGATTAAAATATTTAACATCTGTACTGTGAGTTACAAAAATTAAATAATTTGAGAATGATGTAAAGAGTTCCATTTCAAAGGTTATTTATGAGAGAAAATTGTATCATATCTTGATAAATAAATGTGAAAGGATAATTAAAGAAATCAAGTTATGAGAGAAAAATTGAGCAAAATGATAAATAATGAATTGTAAAAGGAATGGTCCTGTATATTGTGACGTGTATATTGAAGTTTTATGCTTTAAGCACTTTATTTAGAATAGCTATCGAGTTTCACAGTCTTCTTAAACTTTTAAATATGCTTGAATATTGTGAAATGTGAACTGCTTTAATAAAGTTAATTGATACTATCTAGTGAAGATAAACATAACTTTTTGAACTTGAAAGACAGGATAGATTACATTTATACTAAAGTTCGTTAAAACATTATCAAACATCAGTCATAAAAGCTTATAAATAAATTTGATAAAGATAAACCCATGCATTTTTCAACTGCATGGGTTGAATTGTGTCACTTTGAAATATATTATGACATGGTTATTAAAGTTTCAGGCTTAAGCGTTTTAGGAAGTATAGATATAGAGTTTTAAAGATTTTTTAAACCTTTGAATATGCCTGAATATTATGCACATTAACTGCTTGAATAAAGTTAATTGATGTCTTTTAGTGAAGACAAGCATAACTTTTGAAACTTGAAAGGAAGGATCAATAGCATTTATACTAAATTTAGTCAAAACATTATCAACCACAAGTCATAAAAACTTACAAAAAAATAATGTAGATAAATTTATCAATTGCGTAAGTGGAACTGTGTCACTTTGAAATACCCTTATATTTTGCATTCATGCAGTTGCATAAAATCAGCTGATAACAAACTAACTTACTGTACAAAATATGAATGCGCTCTCAACAAACAAACAAAATTCATAGAAGTATAGTGTTGGCTCATTTGATTTTTAAAATAAATGTTATTATGCTGTCATTCTGATAATAAATTTTTATGCTTTCTTTTTCCCTTTCAAGTAAAGATCATTAAGTCATATTTATTGTTTAACGACTATGTTCATAAAATCTGAAAGGGTGTACGTGTGTTTATTGCAAATGATAGTGATAACCGAATTCGGACAATAAAATTGCTTGAGAGAAAGATTGTGATAGTTGAAAAAAAATTTTTAAAAGACTTCTCCGTTGTGGATGGGATGTTTGATTTGTCTATATTTTAATGTGTGCGGCTGAATAGTTATTACAATTCACTGAGGTTATTACTATTCATTGTATGATATTTACTATTATTTAAGGCATAAATAGGCAGATACAATAGTAATTTATTAGTTATTAAAAAACAGTAATAGTCAAATATAAAGATATATTACTTTAAAGTTTTTTTAAAAAACATATGACCATGGTAGACATTCAGAAAGAATTTATCAGCCGGGGTTCCGAATTTACAAGTACGCTTTTTGCCCAATAAATATGACTTTTCTGTTTTTATCTTCTTCATATAATTTCTTTCTATTTATTACAGGTATGGTTCCAAAACCGCCGTTCAAAAGAGAGGAGGATGAAACAACTCAGCAATCTCGGTGCACGGAGGCATTTCTTTCGAAACCCTCGAAGGGCTATGCGCCCCTTGAGAACGGGGCTTATGGAAGAAGGCATGCCTCACAACGCAGCCTTCGCTTATTTTTCAGGTGAGTTTAAAAAAATATATACTTTATTATTACATAGTCTCTGTTATGACCTTTCTTTCTTCTGAGTTTAGATCATACTATACTATAAGTTATAATGTTAGCAGTTTCGGGGAGGCATAAGAGTATCTATTACGGGCTAATTGAAAGTGAAACTTTGATTAATGCGGCGTCGAGCGGACAATTTGATGATTTATATATATAAAAAAGCATTATAATTTTGCCATACGCATTACTTAAAAACATCATCATATTAATCAAAATCAATTATTTTATCGTTTCATTAGTAAATAGAAGAATATCGATAGGGTAAATGAGAATAGTCGATCATCTGACATCGCAATCTTTGATATCATATCATATGACACGTTTTCCAACTCCCGCTTTAAAAAAAAATTTCATTTTTTATCTTTATTAATCGAGTTAAATTAATCCATTTAAAATGTTTAGTTTTAATCTCTAATTCATTACAATCTGGTCTCTAAAATATTGAAAACTAGTTAAGAGACCGATGGTAAACTTAAGCCTCTAAAATTCTATTACAAGAGATACAAGCAGATTTTGAATATTAAATAAAATTAAATTAAATTAAACTTCATCAATATTTACATTTAATAAAAATTATATTAAACAATTGTATTGCCGATAATTAAAAAAGCTGCTGGGAGAGCGAGCAATATACTCTAATTAAATGCCTTATTACGTATAAGTTGTTTGATGCCATCTCACAAATTTCTCCTTTGAAATGAAATTTAAAAAGGTCCTAATTCAAAGAAAAATTTGGATAGAATTTTAAAACATCTTGTTTGAATTATGAATTATAAAATGATAGAACAAAATTTACCTTTCGAAAATTTTTGACTTTGGAAACTCAAACTTTAATTGAAAAATTTTTGGGATTACTATTTTCAAATATTTAACTGAAAATAAAAGAACTTCAAGGCGTAGAATAGAAATCTTATGTATTTAGGGATGAATGTGTCGCTAAAAGTTCGGAATTTTTTTTAACGTAGAGACTTTTTTTAATACTGAGTGCCTTCAGAGAAGTTTTTCAAGGGACTTTGAATTTTTTGTCTGTTAAATACTAAGCATTTATACTAACCAGACCGCCCATTCACATTTGTTTGTTAACTCTAACCGTTAAACTACTTCGGCTGGACTCACGATGTTAATTCGAAGTGATTTATTGCGTGATACTCTTCGCTTTTGAGTGACTCTGAATTGTAAAATTCATCCACATTTCTGAAAAGTAAAAAAACTTAGATTTTGAGCTCAAATACAGAAAAGGGCACAAATTCTTTACTTTTATCATTAAACTGTTAAATTTCTGTACACAATAGGCCAGGCAAAGATCTTGACGATGCTATGCCTCTTTTTGGTTTAACCCCAAACAGGGCTTCATAAGGACTTTGGCAAATTCCTTCGTGGTATGTAGTGTTCTTGGTAAATTGAACAAAGGGCAAACCAGCTGACTATTTATTTGTATCGTTATCGTTCACCCATGCATTTACCATATTCTGTATACCCTGACTGGCCCTTTCAACTGATCCATGTGTTTGACTATGACGAGGCTTTCCATGAACTTTCTTAACATCTTTCCACATAGCCCATAGTTCGGATATGACTTGATTGCTGAATTCCCTACCATTATCCGAATGCAATATGGCTGGGGCACCAAATATTAAGAATATTTGAAGAAAGTGATACGTTACTTCTTCAGCTGTCTTAGTTTTCAATGGTCGTAGCTAGACAAACTTCGTTAAATGATTTTGATACACCTTTACGAACTTCTATTCGCCATCTCTGTGTGACTGCAGGTCTATCAGATCGACTTGACATCTTGAGTTTAACTCTGAACTGACCATTGGTTTTCCAACAATACCCTTTTTATGTGCACTACGTTTCATTTGACATTGTTTACATAAATTTAAATATACACTATCTGTTTTCTCGGCTTCTCGTTTGGACCTCCCCCAAAGCATATCTGTGCTTGTCGATATGCACTGCTGATGGTCCGAATGTATAAGAATAAATCCAAATATTCGGTCTTTCACCAACGTATTTGGTATGTGTTGACAATCACCGGAGAATGTCGACATTCTCCAATTTCGGTCTTTCACGGTAACATATGTTTATATATATATATATATATATATATATATATATATATATATATATATATATATATATATATAAAGGTTATCACAGAAGTCCTTGACAGATTTTAAAAATTTATGTAAAAAACTACGTAGGGAAGGAACATAATTTTTTCAGATTCTGTTAATTTACTTCAAAAAGTATTTTTCGTTTTGTTCATATCCAGTTTTGAAACCTTATTACAACAACTTCAAGCCAAAGATTGTCATAAAAAATAGTAACATAAGCTAAGTATGTAATATTATTTTTTTGGTAGTTGTTGTGAAATGGATAATCTTATTCCCCAAATAAGGCAATTTCATATTCAGTATTTGGCATATCGATTCTCAAATCTGGCATTCAATGAATATCAGAGTTTCTTTCTTTATATTGTACGGTAACTTGGAGGACTCTCGCTCACTAAGAAAACTTGCCCGAAAGGGAAATCAGTTCTGTAAACCTTTTTTAGGTAATTGCAGATGAATTTTTACAGTGATAATCGAAAATAAGACTGAAAAATATGTGTTTTATTTGAAAACAACTCTTACGGAGCCATTACATGATAGTTCATTAAAATTTACCAATCTCAGTCATCTGGTAAACATTTTTATTTAATCGGATAATTTTTCACAACTAAATGAGTCCGTAATTCAGTTTTGAAATGAATTAGTGGTTGAGGAAAATTGCTCATCGCAGGGCGAATCCTATCTGGATCCACAAAACTCTATCGGCTTCACCGATCTTAACTACGGAATCTTTATTCTATGCTTTTAGAGGACTCTAATTTCAGATCTTGTTGGAGTTCCTGCTTATACAGGAGGCTAGTGATCATTTTAACCTGGCATCTCTACGTACGTTCAAGGGATGGGGTTAAGCAAGTGATTCCCCGTAAAATAACAGTTTAGGAAAGGCATAATAAATAAATAAATAAATAAAAATAAATAAATTTTTTCTGTTGCTTTTAATGTTAAATGAAAAAATGGCATAGCAAAAGTCGAAACTTGCTAAATTTCAAAACAACGTATCATATTTTGCTTTAACATTTTATTAGCTATTATTAGTACCATTATAATTAAATTTCTTTCTTTTTTAAACTTTGTCTGTTCCATAAACTTTAAATTAGATTGTTAAGTACTTTTCCAGAGGGAGTAGTCATTTAGTGTCTAAGAAATTTATTCAAGGAAAAATCTTGAGACATTTCAGTGTCACTTTTATTCGTCCTCTTCACAATGGGAAAGTATTTTACGTTTCCGATTTTACTTTTTGCTTGAACTCGTTTTTTTTAATTTACTTTTCATGATAGGTAACAGGTGTTCATTTAAAGTAGTCCCTGTAACTTGAATAACTAGTAGAAAGGCAGATGCCATGAAAGCAGATATAGAAAGTACAGCCGATATAACGATTCAGCTACAAAATATTAATGGAACTGTTTATTTCTTCTTGTAAATACACGCCTAGATGTGCAAAAATTAATATACAGTGAAACATCTCTATGGCGGCCAATAATGGCTTTGAAAAAAAAAGTGGCCATTTTGAGGGTTGGCAGGGAAAAGAGGTTTCTTCCATGAAATTGCCTCTATGGAGTCTTTAATCTGTTCTGAAAGATGGCCGTTTATAGGAGTAGCTGGCTAGGGAAGTTTCACTGTATATAGAACACCTTTGTCTTCTAGCAACTGTGCTTTCTCTTATAAATAATCAAATATTAGGCATTAGGCTATACAAAAAAATGTGAATTGTCGCGATGGGGAAATAATAGTTAGTCACAAAGACAGCTTAGTTGTTGACACATGCGTCAGATGACCTTTAACTCTCGATCCTGGTAGTTGGATCGCAACAGTGGCACCCGAACATCGGACACGAATCCCGATGCATGTGATAAGTTGATTATGCGGAAGAAATGAGAATCACCGAAAAAATAAATAAATATGTACAGCCTATGTCTTGGGCTTGACGAAAACGGGAAGAAAGGGTTCGAAAATAGGACTTTTTAAGAATAGCTTGGATGGGAGAGCATCCACCTACAGATGAGAAGATATGGATTGGATTTCTTATTCTGTTCCTAGGTCAATATGGCGGCTAAAGACAATTAGAAATTAATCCCGATGGATCGTTGTACGTGTAATTAGGGTGATGATTATGAGGGAATTTGAAAATAGTCTAAAAAAAGATTTATGAATGATCCAACCCAAGCAAAGGATCGAAAATATGAGTTCATCACAAGGACAGGATAAGTGAGGGAGGGCATCAGACTACAGATGGGAATCCCCAAAAAAGAAATGTTAATGAATCAATATCTTCCGACAATGGCATGAGGAAAAACGAAGATATGTGATCGAAAATAAGACTGATTCACGTCGTCAGGCTATCTCGGCTTGGTACAGGATCGTCCTCCAAATTAGGAATCCTCAGTTCGCTTCCTTGTTAGAGAAGTCTGTTGTTGTTGTTTCTAATGTCCCTGGGGCTCGTACGGCGAGACCTCAGTACGGTGTTCAGGAGAAGATATGGCAGTAAGCAGAAGTACACACGCACACAGTGAACAAGAATTTTAATTTAGAAGCACACCGGCGATGGACTGTAGGTTGCAGCTCCTCTTTTGAGGTAGGTCCTTTGTTGTAAGATAAAGACTGACTTTTACCCCAATATTACATCTATGCTTTATGCGGGATTAGAAACCGTGCCCCCGATGTGGCAGGCTGATGCCTTAACAACTTTGCCACAAAGCTGTTGTAATCGATGTATTAAAATAAGAAAATAAAGGGGAAAAATAACAGACACTTAAAAAGTAAGATTCACTCTAAATTGTGTATTTTGATACAAAAAATTCTAGTAGGCTTTTTCAGTCACCCCACTATAAAAAGTCTATGTAAAAAGGAAATACGTATATTTCAAATGGTAAAAAAAACCGTTATTTATATAAGTTGCTTATTCAACAAATTGAATGTGCAAACAATAATAAAAGTAAAATAATTCAGATATTCTATTTCGATCTCATTCTTTAAGATTGTTCCTATAACTCATCAGATAATATCGCTAATAGTGATATATAACAATACAAAATAAAGTTTTGTACCAAACCCATTATCATTAAAATTTTTAAAAAAATGTACTAAAATCTGTAAAATCTGCAATTGCTAATGGAACATTTTTGGACAGCCTTTTCTATCATACCACTCTGTAAGTAAAATTGAAGGTAAAAATGAAAAAAAATTATGCTAAAAATATGGTTAGAAAATAATTCATATTCAAGCACTGGTGGTGGAGGATTGCGCGTTTATGACTACCACTGACCATGCAATTTTATTTTATCCCTAATACCCGTTTGTACAAAATGGGCAGATTCAACAAACATCGAAAGCACCTGCTCTTTCTCTCCCGAAAGAAATTATTAAAAAAAATTTAAATTCAAAATTTCCATGGGGCCGTGCGCCTCGGTTGGCTTACAATCTTTTAGTACCATAGTTTAAAGTAACATCGTATATAGGCAAAGCGGTTCGGTAAACTCAATTTTTCGAAATGTCAGCCTGAATGTCATAAGTTTCCAAAGAAACGAAATTGTGTTCTTATTTGTTTGCCAATAATCTCCTGAAAGCTCCCCGTGCTCAGCAAAATTAACATAATCACGAAACGCACCCCGGGAACTATTGAAATTAATTGCTCGAGTCAAAAACGGCTTCGAAACAAATTGCCCCGCTTCGAAAACGCACCGAAAAGTTTCTGCATCCGACCGATGCATCTTTTAAGGAATAAATTCAATTAAAAACGAATTCATTCATTAATTCCAATGACACAATGAATTGTAATACGGTTCCAAAGCACAAAAATCTCTTTTCCCGCAATGCCAAAAGAAGGATGAATCTTCTCGCGGAATTTCGGTTTCCCAGCTTCTGGACAAAATGAAGAATGCTTCCTATTTTTCTACCCGTTATATCGTGATTAATAATAAAAAAGAAACACAAAAGAACATCTTTTCCGGCCCTGCTTAATGCGTAACGCACGCTTGGGACCGGCACAAAAACGTGATTAACCCTCGGACTATTAATTTTGGCCGCCTGTCTCATTTTTTAGAGACGCCCCCTCCAGACTTTTTTCTTTTTTTTTTTTTCTCCATCCTTCCCCTATTTTCGCCTTTTTAATTCTTCGCCAGGCGCGCATTATCATTTCCCGAAAACAAGTTTTGTTTTCTGCGTTTTACGGCGCGGCCAAAAAGTGTCATAAATTTCGAGTTACATTTTCCAGCATTGAAAATGAGCTGGGATTTCGCATTTGTGTGTGTGTGTTTTTGTTCGCCTTTCTCTATCCTCTTGCTTTCCCTCCCCGCATTTAATTTTCCGGGGAAAAGGGTAAAAGTTTTGTTTTCCCCTGCTGCTGCGCGGGAAAAAGTTTTCTTTAATTGAAGATTCGCTCGGGCATATTTTTTATGTCCCCCCCCCCCCCCCCCTTCACATATTTTGCGAGGCAGCAGCAGCAGCAGCATCATCGTCTCGGATTTTTGGGCGGAAAAATTTCCGTGCGTGAAATGAAAAAGTTATGCAAATTCCGGCTTCGCATCCGAGGCACGGCAAAAACGAAAGCGAACAAGTGGTGTGCTCTCGTTCTTATTTCCAGAGGAGATGGCGTGAGGAGAAATGAGCGTACGGCTGCTTGCTGGCTCATCTTTTGTTTTTTAATCTCGCTGGTCATTAGACCAAGGACGTGTATCACTTCTTTCTCTCTCGATGAACTTGCTCGCAGAAGGTTCCTTCCTCTCCTCCCGTTGAATCGGGAACGATTGATGGCCTTACCTCGCACCATTCAACAAACTGGCTGGCTGTCACTCAAGACCCGAAGAGGTGGGATGTCATCCCACTCCCAGACAAGTCCACGTCGTCATCCGAAAATAAGACAGAGCGGTCAAGAGTTATCTACAACTTCAGTCAGTCGAAGGACTGATGTATCGGGAAACCGAAGAATCGGCAGCTTAGAGCAGATTCATCTGGTTAATAAACATGCATAAATTAGGCTTTCACTCTTGTTATGATAGACTCCTCATCATGGCACAACGGAGGGGAAGTATTTCTTTAAATTTTCTCTGGTTGATTCAGACAAACTGCGGTCAGTTCGGCAAAGTGTGGCCAGTAACCAGTAAAAAATTACTGAAATTTTGTTTTTAGAATTTTATTCCCTTTATTCCTTGGCTGCCATGCCGAGGAATCAATAACTAGGGCACCGGGTATACTGGATATGAGTTTAAATTTTCAAATACTCATTAAAATAGTGGTGTACTGAACTAAATATATTGAGAATGGTATAGATAAAACCAGTGGGGAAGAAGTGATTAAGGATCACATAATTCTCAAAGAAAATTTATCTTTATTTTTTTAGTTTAAAATATACTATAGAACTTTTAGAATTAGACAACAAAAATCCATTTTTTCTACAATAATTTAAACACCGTAAACAAATTTTTTACCCATTGCCGTTTATGCGTACCCTACAGTACATCTGTACTTTTGTGTCTATTTATGTCGCTATGGATTTCTTTTGTGTGTGTGTGATTAATCCATCATAAAGGCTTTGCAAAATATTTCTATGAAATTTTGTATAGCGATTTTTTCCCTTGTTTTTCGAAGAGATGAAAAATTTTATTCATGAAATTTTATTAAATCCTGAAATAAGTTATGTTGAAACTTTTTCTAATCACAAAAGGGAAAAAAAACATGCGAATGGAGCTATTGGCTTACCAGCTATATCACAACCTAAACATTCAAAATTTAATTTTTTTTATTATAAAATAGCAATTATGTACGAAGGTCGCTTGATAAGTTCGTGAAAAACTAAGGATAGCAACTTTTTTTTAAAAAGTTTTTATTTACTTATCTACATAATATCTTTTAAGGTCGATTCATTTGGTCCAATGACTTTTAAGCTTTTAATCCCCTCCATTAAGATTTGTCCGGAAAAAAAAGAAAAAAAAGCAGCGTTTGTTTCCCTAATCACTTCGGAATTTGATTCAAATTTCTGCTCTTCTACAATTTTTTTTTTCATATTTGGTATAAGTAGTAGTAGCCCCAGGGTCCAAATCTGAAGAATACAGAAGGTATTTCGTATCGCAGTTCTAACAATTTTGCCGCCACTATCGCAGATGCATCAGCCAGAGCATTGTCATGATGGAAGAGCGCCTATTTTTGCTCTAAGTGGGGCCATTTTGTCTTAATTACGATCTAGTAAAGATTCATATAGCAACTCTCCTAATAGTACTCTCCCATGATTGTTTTGCCTTTTCCCAAGTAGCCGAAAAAATTATACCATGGGCATCCCAAAAGACAGTGTTTTTTTTTTGTTGTGCAGATTCACCCACTTCAGCCCATTGTTTTGACAGTTCTTTCGACTATGGTTTTTGGTGATGTATACATGTTTCCTCAACTGTTATGAAACGGTGCAAAAATAAATCTGGATTATTATGAAGCAGATCCAAATTGTACTTCGACCTGTTCACTCGTCCACATTTTTGGTTGATTGTTAGCAAACGTGGCGGCATCCACCTTTGCCGACAGCTTTCTCATATCCAAATAATCATGAAAAATATTATGTGCGCGCTCTGATGGCATGCCAACAGCCTCAGAAGTATCATGCACTTTTAATCTTCTTGGTGTACAGGTCGGAGCGGGGTGACCAGAATATACGGCATCACATGTACTCGTTCGGCCCCCAACAAAAATGAACAAACCACTTGTAAATCTTTCTTAGTGAAGGACCAGGTTTACCATAATATTTGTAAACCTTGGTTTTGGTTTCTGCAGCCATTTTAGTAACTCTGCATATGTCTTAACAAAACGCAGTACTCGTTTTTTACAATGTGTGAGCAGCAACAAGAATTGGCCAACTAAAATGGCTGTTGATCACAGACGCGTCCAACCTGTCTACGATTTTGCCTTTCAAGCGTGCTAAATGTGAGATCGCCAACAATTTCAACGCAGTGGGGCCATCTCTCGGAATTTCCAGGGCATTGTCAAATGATCTCGTATATATATATATATATATATATATATATATATGTGTGTGTGTGTGTGTGTGTGTGTGTGTGTGTGCTTGTGCTTGTGCTTGTGCTTGTGCTTGTGCTTGTGTGTGCATTGTTATTTCATTTTGATTTTGCTGCTTTATTCGATTGTTATTTTCCTTTGATTTGAATTCTTCATGTTTACATACCTACACACATACACATGCACACATATATAAATATGTATAAGATTAGCTCAAATCTGTAACTTTTAAATAACTTCCAATTTTCTTGATAATTTTTTATTATTTCTCATAATATTCACATGCACAAAAAATGAATAGTTAGAAAGGTGGTGATCCACCCACGAGGTTTCTGCCCGTCGTAGTCGTATCGATTTACGTCATTATTTTAAACGTTGTAAAAAATCAATAGCGCTTGCGTTACAAAGATTTTAGTATGTTTTTATAAAATGTGTTAGAGAGGAAAAACGTAGGAAAATTCCGGTACTTCCTTACATTTTTTTATCAATATAAATATATAATCTGTGTATTACGTATATGTACTATAAATGTTTGTAATTTGTAGTAATTAAACTTCTTTTTTTATTAAATTATTTATTAGGCATTTAAAGAACTCCTCTCCCCCCCCCCTCCCCCATAGGTTTTCTAAGTTGATTCAAAAACGTTAGATTTTGAATTACTATTTACATAACCTTGAAATTAATAGTTGTAAAACACGACTCACATTTGACGATATGTTACATGTGATACTTGTGAACATACTCCTCAAGAGCAAGTCATGAGTGAATAAAAAAATAAATAAATAAAATGTTTCTTTAGTCATAATCAATAGTTGTTAAGCACGACTCAAATTCTACGATAGATTACGTGTAATACTTGTGAACATATTCATCAAGAACACGTATTGATATGATTTTTAAAAAAATGTTTCTTTGGTTATAATTTATAGTTGTAAAACACGACTCACATTTTACGATATGTTACATGTAATACTTGAGAACATGTTCATCAAAAGCAAGTCACGATAGGATTTAAAAAAAGATAAATAAATAAAATGTTTCTTTAGTAAAAATTAATAGTTGTCAAACAAGATTCACATTTTACGATATGTTACATGTAATATTTGTGAACATATTCATCAAGAGCAAATATTGATATGAATTTTTTTAAATGTTTCTTTGGTTATAATTATTAGTTTCAAAACACGACTCACATGTTACGATATGTTACATGTAATGCTTGTGAACATGTCCATCAAAAGCAAGTCATGATAAGATTAAAAGTAATGAAATATTTCTTTAGTCATAATTAATAGTTGTCAAACACGACTCACATTTTACGATATGTTACATGTAATACTTGTGAACATATTTATTCATCAAGAGCAAGTCATGATAGGGTTAAAATAAATAAATAAATAAATAAAATGTTTCTTTAGTCTGGCGAATAATAATAAAAAAATATCACAGTCCAATTTTTTTCATGCGCCATCTACACGTTCAAAAAAAAATTTTTTTTAAATGGTATTTTAACAAAAAGTTTTTTTATAGTACTTTGAAAAATCCATCATATTAACAATCTCTTAGTAAAAAATCAAGGTGCAACTTTAGAAAGCATCCTTCACAAAGAACATAATTTGCTCATAAGTCACCAAAATACAGGTCTAATATGATATAGTACGCATTTTAGTAACATTCTCGAGAATATGCGTACGCGGAAACATATACCTCCTCTCTTTTGTGGTTGTAAATCCCGGAGAGGCAGAGTGATCAGGAAACTGTCAATCAATGCTTTCCCCATACATTCGCTTGCCATCTGCTTTACCAATGCGTAACAAAAGATCTGGTCCCCCACCTTTGCACTGTCACTATTTTTTTCATCAAACAGATAACGTATTTTTTTGCATGATTTCAGCCCAGGTTCCTCTCACTTTGTTTTCGTTTTGCAACGGACATTTTTTTTTCTATTTTGCGAGGGTTGAAAAAAAAAATGGGAAAATATTTAAAAAGGTTGAATGTGGAAATTCACAATCGAACTGTTTTTATATTGTTATACTTTTATTATACAAATTTCTCAAAACTTACGCAAAACTTTCACAGCTTACACAAAAAGATAACTTAGAGCATAGCGGCGTAGATGCCTTTTAAACTTAGAGCGTAGCGGCGTTTTCAATGCCTCACCACAATTTTGATCGAGGTATTCATAAATGAACTCTTTTTAGTTTTTTTTAGCACTGGCAAGCATTGTAGAAGAAAAATGTTTTCAAACCTGCGTTTTGTTAGCATGTATCATTTTGAAACTATAGACTGATCGTTTATTGTAGAAAAAGCTCACGATTTTAATGTTTCCTTGTTTGATACATCAGTTTAATTTTCTATAGTTTTGTCAAAATATTGTTTTAACTAGCTAACTAACACACACACACACACACACACACACACACACACACATATATATATATATATATATATATATATATATATTTATTTATTTATAAAAAAATCGTAAGGGATATTTATTTTTTTTGGATAATATCCAATCGTCTGCTGCATTAGAAAGAAAAAGAATATCATTTTTGTCTATTTAGTTGTTATGCACGTGACGATAAATTTATTTAAAGTACCAAAAAAAGAAATCCCGTGATCAACATTTAATAAATTAAATTCTAAAAATTAATCTTTAAAAATTCACCAAAAATCAGAAAATCAAGGTAAAGGTTCGAAAAAGATTTCATTTTGAAGGAATTTTTATGATCTTTCTCGTGGTATAAATTTTATAACCCTCAATGTATTATTTTAAATGCAAACGTAAAAAAAGTTTAAAAAACAGCTTAAAAATTTAATTTTAAAAAATCTAAGAAGAATTTTTGAAAAATCTTTCTTAGTACACCCCTACACTATTAGAAGAATCGCCATGCAAAATTTCAGCCCTTTAGGTCCAGCGGTTTGGTCTGTGCGTTGTATGTCAGTCAGTCAGTCAGTGAATGAATGAGTCAGTTACGGAACTGTTTTATATATATATATATATATATATATATATGTGTGTGTGTGTGTGTGTGTGTGTGTGTGTACATTCAACCCTTGGCAATCGTGGTTTGAAATTTCGCGAATTTGATTATTTTTCAGCCTGCCATCAATAATTAAATATTAATTATTACCCGGTTTTGAGGCCCATCGCTACAACTAAAATAACTGACATCCATAAAACACAGAACTGAACTGTAGGTAAATTTTAATATTTTAAATACTCTATAAATGTATTGCATCATTTCTGTACCCTTTCTGTACTACACCCTCTCTCTCAATGCCTCTTGATATATATATATATATATATATATATATATATATATATATATATATATATATATATATATATATATATATATATATATATATATATATATAATAAAAATTTCCTTGATCCTCACCTAGATATAACTATGGCTTTTGGATCAATCTCTTTGTTTATTTGTTTAATTCAATTATACAGATAGCTTGGGAACCTGAATTTCGAAAGTGGGTGCTCTAGATTGAAGTAAATATGATATCGCTATATAATCATAAGGAATTCATTAAACATTCCTATATGGGTGTAAGTATTTCACAGGCAAAGGAATTTTTCCCAAATTGATCATATTTTTTTAAAGTTAAACGGGGTGCTTGCAGTTAGATAAGAAAAATTACGATTAACCTTCACCCCAAATATTAAACAAGGAGGTACATATCTTAAAGATTTGCCATTTTTCACCGTTTTCCCTGTGACCATGACAAAACCTAACATGATCTCTCGTATTTTCAGAATGATTAAATAAAGAGTTGAAGGCTATTAACAAATACAATATACAGCAACTACTCTCTTACACTTCAATCATAATGCAATGATAATAATGGCTTAAAATATTTGTTAATGATAAAAAACATAAAATTTGTTGAATAAACCCAAAATTGAAAAAAAAGACAAAAAGATTTATTTATTTTAAGACATCCATAAAAATATCTGTTTTTAAAATGCTAAAAATCAAGCGAATATACTAGAGTGGTAACTTGTCAACAATTTCTATAAAACTTCGCAAGCATATTGTCGTCATAAAATCAAAGTAATGTATTCCCAAGCGATTACTGCTCTATCGGAGAATTCATAGTTTTTGTTTTGAAACACAGATGGAGAAATCCTCAAGACAACACGGTGCATGCGACAGATGCTAATAAATTCAGTATCTTTTGGCAATGGCCACGGGAACTTTTGGCTAAAGACTGTGAAAGAGCAATTTAAAAATCGATAAATAATTCTGATTCTTTCCAAAAATTTTGCATAGCTAAATCGAATTTCATAGTCACATTAGAAAATTTTTATGATATTCTTTAGACTACACATGTTTACTTAGTGAAAGAAAAATTGTTAGTTGTTGATTCAACATTTTGAATTTTAGATACTAGTCGATTGATAGGGTTTGAAAATTATTGTAAGTTCTAAAAAGTGTTTTTAAAACACAAATATCGATGTTTAACAAAAATACTATTTAAAAGTCATCTCTATTTATAAAACACTTTGTAAACTCACAAAAATTTTGATCTTGGAGAAAAGAAAAGCAATCGGGTTTTCCTTGATATCTATCTATATAGGTAAAAATTTGCGACAGAAGATACGCTGAAAGTTTTTTAACAAAGTTATCCAACGTAGTTTGAATAGTTTGAGCCTTCTTTTCCTTATATATTGTCTGGTAGCAAGCCAGATTTTCCTGAATACGACGATTTACACTTCTGAATCTTTTTTCATTTGCATCCATTGTTTCTAATTGTTGTAGTCCTTTATTAATATAATGAAAAGCTGAAGCCATTTCTGACGCCAATGAAGGTTTATTTTATTTATCGTGTGGATATCGAAACTATTGCATCATACATTTTTATTAAGGCTTCATAAATTTGTGCCGTATTGCAAAATATTGCATCATATTTTTTTAATAACTATGTAATACATATAGGTAGGTATGTACTGTACATTTGAGAAACAGTATTTTTGAGAAAATAATATTTTTTTTAATTTAAAAATTTCGGTCGTAAGTGCAAGTGGTCGTAAGTACGAGCGGTCGTAAGTCGAGGAATACCTGTATAAATAAATATCCGTATGTCATGACAGTTTTATGAGCAACTGACATATATATTATCAACCTAGATAAAATGGAATCACTGCGTTAATACATGTATTATTATGTATTGAAAACATTTATCTTTATTTTTTCTTCTATCTGTATACACAAAAAACTCCTACAAATACATACGGATGCACATTTTAATAATAATATAAATGTATTTACGATAACAAATTAAAACAACTGTGACTTAAGGGGGTCCGGGACACATTTTAAATTTTTTTTATTTATTGAGTTAAAATTTTTAATTTTTTTGTGATGGTTAACCATATAATTTGTAAACAAAATCACATAATAAAACTTCTCAAAAGGTTTTTAAAAAATTTTAAAATTTTAAAATTTTTAAAAAAGTGGGGTAATTTAAAATTGTTATAACTCGAAATATTACTTGTCGAATTTCAAAATTTTTCATTTAATTAAACAGAAATATATAAGTTTTAATTTTGATTCAGCATTTTTTAAAATATTGATTTTAAAAAAATTAAAAATATTTATATTAAAAATTACAAAAACAATGATGTAACTTATATTTAAAAAATCATATTTTCAAAAGTAAATATTTTTTTCAAATTTGCTGAAATAAAATTAAAGTAAAATAGTTGAAAAATACATGTTCCAAGTTTCAACCATTTATCTTTAACGGTTCTTGACTTATAACAGTTTAAAGACGAGAAATGGGGAAAAAACCCATCATGAGGAAAAACGCACTTACAGGTTTAAACAACGCTCGGCTACTATTAGAATATTTAAAAAAATAATAATAATAATTTGTGCTGTTCTAATTAAGATAAAAACACGATTTAAACGTCATTTTAAGCCTAAAAGAACACAGAAATTTTTAATGCAATAAAATATGTTTCGAAAATTCGAACAATTTTGTGTCCCGGACCCACTTAACTATAGCTTAAAAAAGGGAAGCACGTACACAATATAACAGGACAATATAACAGACATATTTATAAATATATTTTCCATCTTTTATTTATTTTTTTTTTGATGCCGTTGAAAATTAAAATTTGCTTTATAAAACTGATGACGTGCATTGGTGATTGACATGATCGTAAATCTCTAACAACGATTTCTTGCTGGAGAATTATATTCGAAATATTCCACTTTTATTATTCCTGAAGAACAGAGTGCTAATTCCATGCACTATAAAAAAATTTACCGTATTTGTCGGGCCATTAGACGCAGCTTTTTAAATAAAAAAATCGCCTTAAAATTGCGGTGCGTCTTATGGTCCGAAAGTAAAATTAAAATAAAATGAATAGTTTATTAAATATATTACAGTAAAACCTCGTTTATCCGGACTAACTGGGACCATAGGCAATCCGGACCATTGAAAATCCGGATAATCCGGGTAATAAGGGTAATAAGCAAAACAAAATCCTTAACTAAGCAGACTTACCGCTTATTACGATAAAAAAAAAACTATGTTTTGCAGCAAAATTACATAGCATTGTTTACAAGACATTAAAAAAATATAAAAATAACTTTTCACATCATTTCTAAACAAATTATTGGTAAGTCTTGTAAAGCTTTCATAAACTCAACAAACAGCATTTTATTACCATAATTTATTGTACAGTCTATGTGCATCAGGAACTGTACATCGAATCAAACTAAAAAGCGAATATTTGGCGTACTTGTAGTTACGTTCTTGCTATCATAGTTAAAAAAAATTATTATCTAATGTGAACATTAAATAAAAATTATGCCTACAAATCTGATCCGGATTATCCGGAGATCCGGATAAACGAGGGCCGGAAAAACGAGATTTTACTGTACATATATATTTTATCTTTGTTAAGTAAGAAACTGAAAATATCTTAATATAGCTAACAAAATACAAAATATTCTTTTCTAAAAATCCTCTCATAAATTTGAGGTGCGTTTTATTGTCTTAATAATAATACGAAACCTACAAAAAGGCTATATCATGTATTTTACACCTCCCTCTTGTACTTATTTTTAAATTACCTAAAGAGATTGTGAATAAATCTTTTGCTGTTATATACAGTGGAATCTCGATCGATTGTTTTCGGATCCATCGTTTTTTCGTATGTGTCGTTCATTTTATCCAGTCCCAACTATCATATTGCTTTGTTATGTTTCCGCATCTATAGTTTTCCCTCATTTATCGTTCATTTCCATCGGTCCCTTGAAAAATGATAGATCGAGATTCCACTGTATTTCCAAAACACTGATTTTGTTGGTTGTATAAAAATTTTTCTAATATTTTCCAGCGAAATCTAATGAAGCGTTTTACAGTGCGTGTTATTTTGTGCATAATTTACTTACCATATTTCTAATTTCTGCTTTAGCTTCTCATATCTATTTTATAAGTTCATGGACTATGTTAATTCTAAGTTCGATACTTGCTTAGAAATTAAGTAACATTTATTATAGTAATGTTAATGATGATGGCAATCGTTACGGATGTGTTAAAATAAGTTTGTGGAAGCGTAGACTTTTTTTAAAATACATCATTCGTATATTTTAAAGTTTATGTTGGTTTGTTATGTAATGTTGGTTTGTTATGTAATAATGTCCCAAATACATCTGAGAATTCTAATATCAATTACATTCAATTTTGCCATTCGCATTTTCAGTTTACTGACAAATTTGTTGTTTTCTAAAGTTTTCTACCAGAAATATATTGTTAGTTATTAGGTTGCAAGTTTCAATTATGACAATTGAAGGTATGCATAAAATGGCCATATACGTTGGAATAACATGATTGGCTGCATGAATTCTGCAAGAAGTGTTTAAAACAAATTTATTTTAAATCAAGGAATAAACTACAGTTTATTGCCAGAAAATAAATCTTATTTTAGGTTGTTTGTGAAAACTATTTTTTTTAGAGACAAAAATTGAGCGCTTTTATACTTTCTTATAATTCTCTTCCTTCTGATTCGTTGAAAGCAAATATTTTTTTCTATGCGCGGATTTTGTTTTGATACAAATAATACATAAATACTAAATACATTATATACCAAATACATCATTATATTCTGTAATAATTATTCAAATCGTAAAAATGTAACTTTGTATAGATAAAATAACATAAAATAACAAGATTATTTACATAGCAAATCAATTTAATCTTGCATGTTTTGTTTAAAATAAAATAAAATTTGTATTTGTCGAATTAAAGAAATGCAATATATTAATATTTTTACATTAAAAATAATTGCAAGAAAACCAAGACGATAAATTTTCAAACCTGATGTATTTTTAAATTTATTTTGCACAAACGTTCGTTGCATTAGTACAAAAAAAAAAATCAATGGGAATTTAGTATTTTTTTTTAAAGTTACGCATCTTTTAGATTCTTCGTATTTATTGCTACAAAAGTCCTGAAACATCTTTTGTGCACAATTTTTCCTACGGATAAAATGTTCATAAAACAGTAAAAGAAAATACATAACTTATTTACTTGCGTTTACTCTCGAAGATAAATGAATTAAGTAGGAAAATATTGTTGTATTAGATTCGAATTCCTAAATGGGTTTCCTTTCTTTTGCATTGTATATGAAATAACATTAGGGTTGTAAGAATATAAAAACTTTAAAGTTCTAGGAGATTTTGCCTAACTTTGCAAGTAACTTTCTAAAAATTCGCCCATAATGTACTCGTACAGCTATTTTTTGACGAAAACTCTAGGGAAAAATATTCACAGAAGCTTCAAACACACACACATACAAATACATATATGAGTAAGTATATAAATATAAATATAAATAAATATATATATATATATATATATGTGTGTGTGTGTGTGTGTGTGTGTGTGTAAATTCTTAAAAATGGCATGAAGGTGATATGATGAAAATGCTAATGCTTTTTATCAAATAACCATTCCACAGGGATTTTATGCAGTCCTCAAATGTATTTTGAAGGGATCAAAATGTAAGGTCTCCTTTTAAAAGACTGGAAAAATTAAAGCAAATTTTGGCGACGGTTGGAGTTCGACAATTTAAGTAGTCACGTAAATGTTTATACATTTCAGTGTTACTGTATTCAAAATACAAAGCTGAACTCATTTGCCTCAGTAGTTCTACTGGTTTTGCGTCTGAGATGTTATTTTCTTCCATACAGTCCTACGGCTCTGATAGTAATGAACATAATCGTGCCGAAGTGACAACAAAACTACGCCGCCTCCCTTGCACTCGATACATACTGCTTCGTAGAAGGGTTGAGAGCGAGTGGTTTTTCCACTTTCGTAGGTTTATCTCCCAGGTAAGACAGGGAGCGGGGAACACCGACTTGATGGATGGACACCGGGCCATTCTTCTGCTGAAGTCGATTCATCAAGAGTGGCAGAAGGGGAAGCAACAAACTAATTTGTTTCGAAAAAATTCCTTCGGCTGAGATTTGGCTCTTTTTTCTCGCGTTTTGGTTCTGTTGTTGGTGTTGTTTTTGTTGCTCCTTTTTTTTTTCTTCTTCTTCTTCTTCTTGTTTCCAGCGATGAAAGTCGAGATTTCGTGTCTGTGCGGTTTGGCGAAGACACATGTTTTGGCAGTACTTGACATTCAAGGTTGTTCAGCGGGACGGACCAGTAGCAAGAGTCTGACACACAACGCAGGGTGCTTTCGTCGGATCGCGCATGAGGATCTGCAATGATAGATGGTAAAAGAAAAGCACCGATAATAAGAAACAGAGATAATCGTGTGATTACAAATGCCTGAGTCACATAACTGTGAGAGCTTTTTGTCCCAGAGGCCAAATGATGATAAATGCACGATTCCACTGGCGAGATTATATGACTAATATTCAGGAACGGTTGCAAAATATAGCTGTTGTCTGATCCTAGGGGAAATAGCTTGAATTAAAGGTCAAGACAGAGTGAAAAGTTGTTTTGGGAGGTTGAAGAAATCAGAAATCTCACATAAAACTCACCGAAAGTATTTTTAAATTTTCATTCAAAGGTGTCTTGCGTATTGTATAAATAAAACTAAATAAACATTGAACCAATTGTAAACTGTTCCTCCTCTGTACTACAATATCTGAAATTATTCATGTAGATCACTCGTCTTATATAATAAAGCATCATTGATTCGGATAATGGAGTGCACGTAAACTTCCATCGAGTACTAAATGTTACTCATCTCTAAGGCTCAGAATTTCTGTTGGTAATATTTTAAATAGTTTGCCCCTTCAAGTAAATATGCATATTCTCTTCGTCATAAAATTTGTTTCATGTTATTAAGTACAGTTACTAATAACCGGAAGTTCTTAGCACAATTCATGCATAGTTAAATCGGTTGTCAAACGGGATGTTTTGTCTCGAGTAATAAACTCTAATCTAAAAGTTGATAGAGTAAAGGGGAAAATGCGGAACGGATTAAGTAACATCCTTATTTAAAAGCTAGATGCGAAAAGCTCTCAGTTTAGAGAATAATATATTATCAAATTGAAAATGACTAATGTAATGTTTCTTTTCTGGTGCATAGAATATCGTTAAACACAAAACTCTGTAAAGGTGGCATTTACTAAATTTTTTTTTTACTTAAGGCTACAATACAGGAATAGTCGCAGAAAAATTATCGGAAATATGTCGGTAATTGGATGCCAGTACATTTTCTTAATATAACAGTGAAATATAAAAACTTTAAAGAAATTTTAATATAAATTTAAACGCTAAAACTGTAAATTTTTTTTGGTGGTAGATTTTACAAAAAAAAAAAAGAAAAAAACCCCGCAAAACTATTGACAGCTTTTATTATATGGTGAGCACGAATATTCAAAAGGATTCTTTTCTTTATCGTATTTGGCTATGGTTAATGGAAGTGTACTGTATATTAACGACAGAAATCTTCATATTAAACTAAAGTTTTTTATCTTTAGTGTTTGAAAGGTACGGTTAAAGAAATGATGATTCTTTTAACATAGTACATTAATTATTCATAAAGTTACTTATTCATAAGGTTAGAAAAGGTTAGAAAGGCATCAATAATAAATGATTTGGGAATCTTCAGAGGTTGATGATCCACTCCATTCTTTAAATTAAAAAAAATTCATATTGTTATTAAATTTAAAAGTTCTATACTGACATTTATTAGTTTCATATTTTTTCAGTAATTTCATTTCTGAGTTCTGGGATTGAAAATCCCTTTAAGACTTTTATTAAAATTGAGATTTGAATCTCGGAGTTTGTGTATCCGTTTAAGGTACTCTAACTGAAAATAAGTGTTTCTTCAATCACAAATACGATTAATTTTCCGTAAACAGTAACTCGATAACTCCCATATACGCACCGACAATAAAACAGAAATATTGCTGCACATAACGTCCTCAGAATATTATTTGTAATAATTTAATTTTCAGTCATCCAGCTAAGGTAAGCCTCTGTAGGTGCTATGATACGATAGTTACGAAATGATCTTCAAGGATTTTCCTAAAATCTAAAAATATTTAATTTAATATCTATAAAATTTTTTACGCTAAATAATTCCTTTAGATAGTTTAAAAAACTGCTGAGAAAACATTTTGTCAGAAAATATACCATTTGTAATAGAGGATTGGAATATTATGATACGACTGACAGATTATGAAATAATTTCTAACTCTCCTTTTTGAACGTGATAAATGTGGTCGATTAAACAATAATTAGTTTATGACCCTCTTTATACAATGCATTAAGGAAGGGTAGCCAGGATCAGCAATAAAGGTTACGAGAGAGCTTAACCCTTTCATGAACCGTTGAGTTAAAACAAGTTTTTTACCCGTAAAAAATAAGGAGGGAGATTCAAAAGGTTGTAATTAAAATTTTACTTGCTATCATCATAGTGCTTTATGCTTCATGTCCTGTTTAATATAATTAAGATTCAAAACTCATAGTTTGTACTGTCACTTTCAATTACTCTTGAAATGAACTCTAATCTATTCAAAAATTTTAAATACTTACAAACACGCTGAAGTAAAGCATTAGTTGAATATAAATAGACAAAGAAAATATTTTTTGGAAATTGTTGCACGAATGATTTGTTCGTTTTTGTTTTAAGACAATGTCAAATATTTGTCATAGGTATATTTTTCCTGCACTGACAAGGAAAATGTTTATCAATAATTCTACAAAATACTCTTTTGTGAGTCTAAATGTAGATATAATTTCTCTTAAATGTTTCACAAACATGATGAAATATTTTGCAATGTCATTAGTCAAATGAAGTTAATATATTTTTTTTCTTAGCTAAGCAAAATTTGCTGTGAGTTGCTTCACTTTGATTAAAACAATGAATTCTTTTTTTTTTCCAGAAAATCCAAACAAAGCCGTAGCAATTTTTTTCATTGAATTTAAAACCAAATTTTTATTCTTAAATTAATTAAAAGAATTATTTTCGATTTATTTTATTTACAACTTCAGAATAAAATTGCATACATTTTATGTATGTTAAACGTCAGTGACTGACAGACAACCATTCCAGAGTGAAAAAAAAAATGATAACTGCATGAAAATAAAGGAACAAGAGTTAGAAAAGCATGCTGGTTTAAAAAATCTAAAACGCTTTGTAAATACAATAAAAATAGTTCACAAAAATTAAAAAATTTAAATTATTTCTATACTTTTAAAGAGCCAGAAATGTTCATAAAAACTTGATTAGAACCAATAAAAATTCACGAAGACGACAAAGAAAACGTGTCACTGACTACAAATGCTGACCTTACGGTTTTTACATGCAGATAAGTATGTCTCTGATGCCCTTGATATAAAAAAATAATTTACAGTTGGCAAATTATGATAAATTTACCTATTTAGCATATAATAACACCTATTACGGGACACTCCTGTACATGAATTGAATAGGTTTTTTTAATTTCTTTCACATGGAAGGAGATATATCCCAAAGATTATACAAGAAAGGTGTTCACAGTGACACGGTGAATGTTTTATCGCCTAGGGTCCGTGAAGCGGAACAGGCGCCCACCGACAAAGTGAGAGCGGAGCGCTTCGCTGAAGCTGAGAAAAATGCGCTGAGCTAATCCTTTCTAAATGTGACTAAAATTCTGAATGGATTTGACATTATAAGCTCTAGGATTCGATATAAATAGGTATCGTTTTACTTTGATGTATTGGCGAGTAAAAATCTTGACGTTTTTGACGTCGCAAATATATTACACTGCCATAGTTTGAGAAATTACTCTCTTTTTCTTTTATTTAACCCAGTCTTTGCTTTAGTACATCCTTTCTACCTCGAATGCTTTCGAAGAATCAAAATCGTAAGGTTGAATAGGCTTTAATGTGATCTTATCACCGGTAACGCTGAGCGCCATAACAGAGACAAGGGATAATGCTGGGTATCCACATTTGGCTGGTCTCTGGTATCTTGCCGGATTTAATATATGTATATATACACACACACACACACACATATATATATATATATATATATATATATATATATATATATATATATATATATATGTGTGTGTGTGTGTGTGTGTGTGTGTGTGTGTGTGTGCGTATAGTTAAATGTATGAAAATTAAATTATTTTCACAAAAATAGAAGCACTAATTTTCAGTCTTTTGGCAAAATATTTGTTGTGGCATATGTCTCTGAGTAATAAAGACAAGAGAAATTGTATTAGGATTTTGTATTTCATTGGAATCGGAAATCAAATTTAAGATAATGCATAGTTATATAAATATTTCAAAAGCTGTTATTTTGTACTAAAAATATTAATGTTCACAAATAATTACACAGGGCTACAATTTTTTTTTTTTTTTTTGGTGCCTAGGAATTTAGAACTGATTTTAAATATATTAGGGGCGCTGAATCTAAATATGAAATCCGTTTTTCTCTTTCAGCTCAACTTTTTTATATACAGTAAAACCTCATTTATCCGGACTAACTGGGACCATAGTCAATCCGGACAATCGAAAAGCCGGATAATCCGGGTAATATGGGTAATAAACAATACAAAATCCTTAACTAAGAAGACTTACTTTGTTTTGTAACAAAATTACATAGTATTATTTACAAAACTTTAAAAAACAAAATATTTTCACATCATTTCTTAACAAAGAATTGGTAAGTCTAGTGAAGTTTTCTTAAACTCAACAAAAACATTTTATTACCATAATTTATTGTACGATCTATGGAGGAACTGTACATTGAATAAAACTAAAAAGCGAATATTTGGCGTACTTGTAGAGGCGTTCTTGCTATCATAGTGAAAAATTATTATCTAATGGGAACTTTAAATAAAAATGTCTACAAATCTAATCCGGATCAACGAGAGCCGGATAAATGAGGTTTTACTGTACATCCACTTATCTATCAATATTTTTTTCTGTTCAATACATTCAAGTATGGGTAATTTGTCCTCCTGGGAAACTGGACTCCTGGATAAAATGGGTCTTCCTGAATGTTTTCCAGATGATTGGCGTCTATTTATTGGCAGCTCAAAGCGAAGTTTGAAATGTGTCCTTCTACACAATGGGAACAAATATGGTTCAATACCAATTGCTCACTCAACGAAAGAAGAATATGACACCATAGCTTTGGTCTTGGAGAAGATAAAGTATCATGAACATCAATGGGTGATTTGTGTGGAGTTAAAAATGGTAATTTTTTTCCTTGGACAGCAAAGTGGCTACATCAAATATCTTTCATCGTGTGCCTCTGGGATAGCAGAGACAAAACACACCACTGGGTTAGAAAAGAGTGGCCTAAGAGAGAAAACATGGACGTTGGGGAAAAGAATGTCATTAACGACCCCTTAGTTGGACGAGAGAAAATCATCTTTTCTCCACTGCATATCAAGCTGGGCCTAATGAAGCAGTTTGTAAAGGCTCTTGATAAGAACGGATCATGCTTTGCATATAAAAAGTAAAAAAGGCCTAAGTTGAGTACGGAAAAAATTAAAGCAGGAATATTTGATGGCCCACAAATAAGACAACTCATCAAGGATCCTGCCTTCATAAATTCCATGAATGAGGCTGAGCGAAAAGCCTGAACTTCATTTGTTGCAGTTGTCGGAAATTTTCTGGGCAAATGCAAAGCTGAAAACTATGTTGAACTGGTAAACGAGATGCTAAACAGTTTCAGATTCCTTGGGTGTAACATGAGCATTAAGGTGCACTAATTACACAGCCAGTTGGACTATTTTCCTGAAAATTTAGGAGACACCAGTGAGGAACAATGTGAAAGATTTCTCCAGGATATTAAAACTATGGAGGACCACTACCAAGGAAGATGGGATACGCACATGGTGGCAGATTACTGCTGGAGTTTAAAAAGAGACTGTTCCAAAATACATTCAAGAATGTCACGGAAAAGAAGTTTCCGAGGTGATTAGTGACTAGTTGGTTTCATCAATGACTTTTTCCTCTTTCTTGCTCTTTGTAATTAGATAAGTACTACTGAAATATTATCTATGATTTTTATGTTCCATTAACATTTTTAAAAATATATAATAATAATAAAATATACCGTGTTTAGTTTTTTAATTTGATCCATGGATTTAACTTAAAATTGTGTAATGTATATTTCACTAAAATGTTATATCTTAGAAATTTGAGCTCTTAGGCAAAAACTAACGCCATATTTAAATTCAGGGCATCAAATTCATATAAAATCAGCTCCAAATACCCCGGCACCAAAACCACTGTTGTCCTGTGATTATTCATGATCCCCTTTGTAGCCCTAATTAAGCTCCTGGGAAAAACAAGTTCAAAGTGCAATGAAAAGGAAATAGGTATTGGGTTATTACACGACAGCTTATAACTCAAAACATGTTAATAATTCTAGATTTTGTTCTTACCCTGAGTTGTAAAAGGAATAAAAAACTAATGTACACATCATAAAAGATCAAACAGACCTCATAAATGTTTCTCTTAAAAAATGATCCATGCTAAAAAAAAAATGCCCATGATAAAATATGTCCCCAATCACACAGTCGATGAGTTTAAGTTTGGTTTAATGAGCATGAAAGTCTTAAAAATTGTTGGGATTTGTCTTAGAAAACAGAGTTTGTACCGGATTCTTTTCTCCTTTATAGCATAAATGGCTTAAAGAGACTTCTCCTATAGAAGAGGAGTGTATTAATGCTTTTTATCCCGCAAAAGTTGGGAAAATATTTCACAGAAGTATGGAATCTGCGTTAATCAGATAGAAATCCAATAAACCATATTTATGAAGAATCACCCTGGTTTCGACCTAGCCCCCCCCCCCCCCCCAAATCTTTATTTCAAAAGAAAAAAATTCCCAATATAAATTTTTTTAGATTTTACTTGTTTAATAGAAATTATTTTTATACATCCTTTCAAATTTTTTGAAACAATTTTCTAAACGAGTTACAAATCTCCCCGATGACAGCATTTACAAGACACACAGAAGAGTGCATACAGTCTTCCAGATCAATCAAATATTACGTTTAAAGTTTGCAAATGAAAGAAGTCATCCGATTGGTTGCAGTTGGATGCTACGCAATTATACACTGATAAGGTTCGGCGAGATATCTGGATCGCAGAAAAAAAAATCATAATCAAAGATCTTATAATTTATGTTCCTTATTATTTTCTCACCAATGCAAATTATAATCTCGCGAGTTATAATCTTTATAGTTTTGTCTCGTTGCAATTTACAATTTTTTCTGGTTGCATTGTATTTGTGTTATAATGATGAATTTAATATGTTGTATTGCTTTTTGTAATTTGATAATGTTCTAGGCTTTTATGCTTCAAATAGTCATTTCTTGGTAAAATGGTACGTTCAAACTGATCCATGATTTTTTTTTTCGTTAAGTTAATTTCGGAAAATTTTCACCCACATCAGTGTTAAGGGGCCCCTTCCCGAGTTGTGCCTATAGTCAAGAATTTTCTAAATCGGACCCTGTATGGGACACGTTTGCATATATCTTTTCTTTCTTCCTCTCTACAGGCTCACATACTAATTGACATAAATATATCTGTACGTGTTTATGAAAATAACATTTAGCACCCATTTCGAGCTAGAATTTTTTTCTCGTTTTAAAATATTATTAAATTTTATATTTATTTATAAAAAATGCTTGTTTAATTTCCTCCTCTTTCTCTTGCTTTATCTCTTCTCTATCTATAAATTTCGTGTTGTTATATAAAACCCGCTGTTTGCAGGGGTGGTGACCTAATGGTTAGGACGCGAATGGTCGTAATCAGAATCTGCGTGTTCGAGTCCCATGGTATGTATAGTGTTCAAATCCGTTCGGGATCGGCATTAAGCGGAGGTCCCTGTCCATATAGACCTCTTGTTGCGCAAGATCAACTACTCCTATTCCTCACAGCTTTTTTGTACTGAGATTACTAGCATCTTCAATGCTTTTTTTAAAATTTATTATTTTTTTAAAATTTATTATCTTTTTTATTATTTTATTTTTTTATTCTTTAAATTTTTTAAAAAATTTATTTTATTTCATTTTCCAACACTATGGTTTGCACGATTTCTTATTCACCTCCTAAAGAAGTTAGCCGTTTAGACCTTAGAAATTCGATTTGACCTTTGCTCTATATTATAGTGAATGGACCAAAGTTTTTTAACGTAGGTGTAGGGTTTTAATTACCCAATGGATGCATGCATGGGTTGGAACAAGCAAGGAAGACAAAGCATTGACCTTAAACATACATTTATTTGATAATGCACAAATTTCAATTAAATTGTCATAGCTATTAATATAACAATCCGTTTCATATTAACAATTTTAACATTCAGAACCCCGAAGCAGAGGCCAACTATATTGTCAAAGATGATTTTTAGAGTCTATTGGGGAGGCACTTACTATAGCTGATGTTTTTATGCAGCGATGATGGCAGGTAGCATCGGCGACAGGGACCCAGAATCATCTCCAGTATAGGAACACCTTAGCGGGATATTCGCACTTCTCCAAGACTCTGTGGCAGACGAGAGTCTCTATTATTTAACTCTGAGGAACCAAGTCTGAGATCGATCTCCTTCTTCTCCAATTCCTTCCGTCCTTAGCGGAGCTGTTGTCCGTTTACAGGGGGGCCATTCTGGCCCGCCCCTCATTTTCATTGGGCAGTGGGCTGTTTTACTTTCGGTGGTTCCTGCCCCAATTGGTTCTTTATTAAACTGCCTCTGTCGCCTCTGTCCATAGTCTATGAAGTACCTCCCCCACCATAATTTTATTTTGCAAAACAACTTTGACCCTTCTCATCTGACGTTTTTACTGTGGGCCATAAAATAACGACCATCCATCTTGTAAAATTCAGACTTCAAATTGCTATCACTGGCCACACCGACAGCTATTCTTCTATTTTTTATTGGTTTACAAGCCTGTATTTGCCCCTGCCTCTGCATCCTTTATAATACATTCGTTATTGGCCACACACCGTGGGGAAATATATAACTTCTACAGTAGTATTACGTTCCTACATAACATTCCTTCGCAAAGCAAAATTTCAGACGTTAAAACCGTCCTTCCATCCGCCCTCGCGAGTTATAATTTTGGCAGCGTGCCCAAACCCTGTCTGTATCGCTTCGACAAGCAGTAAAGAGTTAAACAGAGAAGTACCAAACCACGTTAAAATTTTGAGATACATATTTGTATATATATATACGTACATATATATAGATACATATATACATAACACATACATATACACATACAAAAAAGAGGTAAGCAACGATAAGTAATCCTACGTTAATAACCCGCGGTAGACTACCTGATTTTTTTTCTTTTTATCTTTATATTAATTTACTAGTATTTGGCACTTTTATATTCTACTCAGAGAAGTACTTTTATGAATAAAACATAAAAAATAACAAAAGAAACATAAAGAAAATTAACATTATATCTTGAATCCTATTTCAGCATTTTTCATGCAAAACACTTGCTTTAAGCTCATCAGAATTATTGTTCTCATTTGGGTTTTATCAGATGCTGCTTGTTACAGTTTGATAAGCATTGACATTGAACAGACAATTTTCATGAAAGAAAAAAAAAAGGGGGAATCACTGAAGGTTCCTGTTATGACAAATGTCTCTGCTATACACGTGTTTCATTATTTATAGAAAGGCGGAAGCCGTCAGTTTCTAATTCTGGAACACGCTTACTGACACAAATCTGCACTGCTAGAAAATTGCATGCGCTCGCTGATTTAACAAATTTTAAGGGGGTTCAGACTGACACAATTTATTACCTAACACTTTCGCCGTCACGTGTTCAACGAACCAGCTAAAATAAATTCCCGCTCATTGGGAAAGCCACCTCTATTTACATTGGCGGCACCACAATTTACATGGACCCTCTGCTAAGGCCTGGACTCTTCCCCGCCGCAAGGAAGCAGCCGTCATGCTTTCAACAACTTAATCGCCCTCCCCCAGAGACCGTCTTCCATATTAAGAATTCTCCTCACCGCAAGCCACGTTAGATTGCATCTCTTCTCTCTCTCTTGGCGAGGCATTCATCCTTTACCGGCTGTCATCTGCCGCCGACTGCAGCGCGAAAACGCACGCAACACAACTCTTGCAAATGAGATGAGAGCAATTACCGGCCAGGGGGACAAAGGCTGGAATAGCTTACTCATAGACTGAAACGCTTCGGGAACCAATCAAGATATTTCTAATGACCCCCGAGTCAAGCTCTCTCTTCATTATGCTCTACTCCAGAGGTAATAATAAAAAAAGAGATTTTTTTTGTAGACTGAATCGGGGCTGGAAAAAATTTGAAAATCGTAACATGCCTAATAGCGTCGGGCGTGTGGTTTTAAAAAAAAACGAGGGAAAGAAAACTAGCCTTAATAATATATGTTATAATAAAAGAGGTACGAATTTGGGTAATCATGCCAGATATTTTTCATAAAGGAAGATATTGCTCGCAAACAAATTATATTTTTGACCACACGTTATGATACATGATTTCCCATGATAATACCTAAGAAATTAATGAATAGCATCTATTTTGATTTAATATTTAAATACAAAAGTATTAGAGGCATTTAATTAAAACACACAATCTTTATTCAAAAATGAAGAAAAGATTAATTTTTATCAATTACACAATTATATATATATATATATATATATATATATATATATATATATATATATATATATATATATATATATATATATATATATATATATATACACAGTCGAATCTCCATATATCGAACTTCCCTATATCGAAATTTTCTATATATCGAACTCTTAGCAAATCTCCATGTTCATTACATAGAAAAATTGTTTCTATATATCGAAAAAATCTCTATATATAGAAATTTTTTTCAAGACAAATTGGGAGATTTTATTCCACTTTAGAATAAAATCTCCCAAATTTTGGCATTTGAAACAATACGTCGGGGACTTCAATTCGCGGAAAATGTCCCTGATGAAGTTTTTACTGGACTGAATAAATACGAACATTTCTTTGAACTTTCCGCAAAACTAACTGTTCAGAAAGATATTCGTAGTTTTTTTAAAAGAATGTAACTGTGATCATTGTAACCACTGTCTGCATTATTGTTTTTTTTTAAGATATGTAGTAATCAATAAATCTTTCATATTAATTCCTTTTTTAGTTATTAACTTTCATTTAATGGGATTCGCATATAAATTAGAAATGGAGTTTCGTATACGAAAATTAGCTTCAATTTTAATGCTTTAGGAGAATTATGATAAGACTAAGCTCAATTCTATATATCGAAATTTCTATATATCGAATTTTTTTCGAGCAATTTGCTACTTCGATATATGGAGGTTCAACTGTATATATATACACAGGGTGTTTCATATTGAATGAGACAAAAATAATAGCATACTACAAATTCTGTAATTTATTTATTTATCCGAAACAAATTAATTCTGAAACTACAATTATACAAGTTTTATCTGGCAACAGCGAAAAATCTTCCGGTTACGAAATCACCGCTAGAGGCACTGTTAATCGAAATGGCGCCATCCATGCAGGAGAAAGCGTACTGTGTTTTGGAATACGCCAAAACATCTTCGCTTATCGTTCCCTGAGTTGGAGGAAGCGGTTCCCGGCTTCATTCTGCAGCAAGACGGTGCTCTATCACATTGGCATAAAAACGTACATCAGTACCTGGACGATAGTCTACCTCATTCCTGGATTGTCCTTGCTGGGTCAGACGATATTCCATTGCTTTGTTGGCCACCGAGATGACCAGAACTAACCCCTTGTGATTTTTTTTTCCTATGGGGTTTTGTTAAAGACAACTTTTTCGTGCCTCCATTTCCCAAGGACTTACATAAACTGAAGCAGCGGATATCTGAAGTGCTCGAATCATTAACAAAGGATATTCTATTACGAGTGTGGCAGGAACTGGAATACTGCATAGATATTTGTCGTGTCACCGGTGGGTCACACATAGAACATCTATAGAAACTTGGATAACTATAGTTTCACTGTAAATTTGATTTATCAAAATAAAGTAATTACAGCGTTCACAGGTATGCTTTCTTTTTGTCCCATTCAATATGAAACACCCTGTATATATTTACACACACACACACGATTTCGGCCGTGTAAGCGAAAAGAGATTCGCTTACACCTCCGAAATTGTTTAATGGTTTCGAAGTCTAGAAGTGATGTAATTTATTTCCCCCTCCTGTCATGTGGTCGCTACAATTTATTTATTTCATATTTCAAAATTAATTCAATAACCTCCTAATAAGATAAAAAAAATGCATTTTAGTAATCCATCGAAGGAAAAGTAACAGTTTGACAAGATTCTCGAGAAATCAAAAGGAAGAAATAATTCTTCTATATTTGGTTCCTTGTCATAAAATATCTCAGTTGTCTATTTTTCCTTGAGGTGCTCGCGTCTCCCTGGAATTAAGAACCGAAAACGATTTTTTCCCCCTCACCAAAATAGGCATGTTAGTCATTAGGGGAATGCAACATACACAAAACAGACACTCTGCGAAAGATTTCGTCACCTTTTGAAAAAGGGATAACGTACTTCTAAATTCCAGATGCATCAAAAGCTTTCTTGCTTCAGGAAGTGCTACTTCTTTTATTTGGCAATAAATGCTGAGGTCGGTATGCGTAGCTATCATAATCTAGAAATTTATCTGGCAGTAACATCTCCCTAGGGGAGCCTTAGCTTATTCTCCGCTAATCTACCATAAGGCATACAGAGTACTCTTAGATCGACAGTTTCGATACATACACGCACACACATCTCACTCTCTCTCTCTCTCTCTCTCTCTCTATATATATATATATATAAGACATAGTTGAGAGTGAAAAACCAGTATATGCTCAGAACCACAAGAGCCAGGAACTAAAAACATGAAAAGATAAGTGAAAAATAGGTTTTAGAGAGCATCTTATCTTCAGCGGTGCCGATACTGTCTAAAAACCAATCGATTGTTTCTAATAAGTATGATCTGAGCAATAAATATACTTAGACACTGTACAATCCATAAGAAACAGAAGAAGTGAATAAACAGTGACTTTGAGCACCAAACTCGGCGCCAGACAAAGTGAAAGTTAAGTTAAAGAGACCATAAGAAGACTGACGTCCCAAACATTGCAACCATGGAGCAAATGGATTCACCAGCAGACTTACAAAGGACACTGTTTTATAGGAAATAATTACCTAAGTTAACTTAAACATTTATTATGACTAAGAGTTATTATTTTTTATTTTAATTACACTAGTTTTTATTTATATATATATATTTATAGATATATATTTATTTATATATATATATATATATATATATATATATATATGTGTGTGTGTGTGTGTGTGTGTAAGTTAAAAATATAATATTACCGTGATTTGAGGCCTGTCAGCATTATACTACCAAACAATGAGATACCAGACTCTCGGATAAACATGTAAATATACACTTTTTTTAAAAGGTCTAATGGTGTAATTGATAAAAATTAATCGTTTTATAATTTTCTAATAATGTAGATGTGTGTATCTACGTCAAACTATTCCGATTCTAGCAGGCGATATTTTGATCACAGGAAGAGAAATTTTAGGGGGAAAAAAGGGCCTCAAAAGGCAAAAATATCACCTGATTGCCCTGATAGCGCGAAACTGACTAATATTGATACCATTTGCTGTCAACAATAGCAATAAAAGTTGGTGACACAAAAAACTTGATCCTCACTACCATCAAAAGATCACATTTAAGTGTCCAACAGTTTAACAAATGACATCATGTGTCACAGATAGCCATACTTGAGTGTCCTTTTAACATTACTTGTCAAGCTCGCAGTTGTTCATTTAATAACAATGATAGGAATAACATCCATAATCACACATGACTACGATTCCGTTTGGCTGACTGTGTGTTTATCCGCGATTAACGAAGCGTAAAATCCTAAGAGAGACTGATGAGCATTGATAACCGATTGAAGATCGACATAAAAGTTAGAGTTTAGATATAAATTACCTTTAGGATGTCAAACAGCTCGGAACGGTGCGGCACCGAGCTTATTTTATTTTCAAACTACGCTGGTTTCAGACGTTCAGCAGAAACCAGATTGCTGCGGTTAGTAAATAAAATTGTTCTAACTTTAGACAAGTTCAATGATTCATTGAACTATCCCGATTTGAAATAAAAGAAGTGTTATATACAGGGTAGTAATTCAAAATTTCTTACACAATTTTTTTCGATAAAACACGCGTGTAGACTTATATTTTATTTGATATATATAAAGCACTATCTAAACCAGTGTTTCCCAAACTTTTTTGATCGCGGAACCCTAAGGACATTTTTTGATCAATAGACCTCTTCCACCTCTAAATTTAATGCGATATTGAGTGAAACAAATATTGTTTTAATACTCAGATTTTATTGAATTAAACAAAAAATCATTAAAAAATTCTTCACAAAAACAAATAATAGTGATTATAAAAACAAAAATATGAGGTAAGATAAATTATGGATTTGCCATTAGACTGTCGTGGGGAACCCAGCGTTCCGCGGAACACACTTTGGGAAACTCTGCTCTAAACGATGACGAAAAATTCACAATAGTAGTTGTTTTTAATTGAGTAAACGTGATTTTTTTATGTTACTACACTACTTGAAAAGTTTTAAAATTTATAAAAAAAAACTATATGCAATTTTATATGTTTGTATTATGTATCAAAATATAACCATTTATGTGATGTTAACATTTAGAGTTTGTTTGTCTATAATTTAATACACCAAAAAATGGCCCACAATTACGGGATGTTTGCAAGAATGCGATACCCTTGAAACGACTTGATACTGAGTAAAATAAGTTCCATCATAGCAGAGATAAAGGTTTTAGAGTAATATGTATGTTGAACTATATCTCAGTTTAATCATAATTCGTTTTAATAGTTTTTCATCATTAAGTCTAAACGAAAGATGACCGGCTCCTAAAAAAATTCACGGCTGCCATCTAGCGGCTGAAAAAATGAATCCATTTCTCGGCCAAATTACTTTATTTATTAAAAAAGAAAGAAAGAAAGAAAAGATGGTAACTGAGAATTGTTCCTCTATATATGCTCTATGTATCTAAATCTGTCTCGAAACAGAAGAAAAAAGAAAGGAAATTGTTTATTTCTGTTAATATAATAAGAGGAATAATCTAATCAGATTCTTGAATTACGAAGAACACGAATAAGGTGAAATATTTAATTTTAATGGTTAATTTTTAATTTTTAATTAAAAATAAGCTTTCGTTTCGTGCAGTGTTGAAATTAATTCGAATTCTTCAAAACCTATGAAAAGTTGGATAACCCAACTGACGGCGGGTGGTCTAATTAGATTTAAAAAGGTAACCAGATGTGTGATTCAACGTAATCTTACTACACAAGGTACTATTAACTTAATTTTACCAAAAACATACCAACATTTTTCGATAGCTTTCTTTTTTTCTTAATGTACGAAACAAAAGATATTTGTTCAAAAACTTCTTTAAGCTTCTTACGGGCAAATTCATTATTTTAATACAACTGCCATATATTCTTATTTAGCGTACATAATACTTTCTTTTTATTAAACTCATCAACAAAACATTCGTGTTTCATTGTCGTTCACCTTAGGTTTTTACTCTGTCGGAACTAATTTATTGAAGCATTAAAACTTATGCTGCAAAGAAATTGAATTTTTGGAAGCTTGAATCACATGCATTTGATTTACCACTTTATATATAATTTGTCTGAAAATCCTCCATGCCTTTGAGACAGCACCCGCTATACTCAATAACGTTTTCGAAGTGTTCGAATTCTCGGAGGGCCACAGTTAACAATTACTTATGATATGTATCCCTAACATGGACATTCAAACTAAATCTAAAAATGAAATATGATTTTTTTTTCTTCTTTGCAGACTCAAATAGTCCGAACGACTTCAGCTATGGTCCGCACCCAGGTTTCTATGACTATTTCCCAGGCCCTCACCCCCAAACCGGCTTGTCCGATTTTCCCGGGACAGTTCCCATTGGAGGTGGTAATATGGAGCACCCGGGGCAAATGAACAACGGTAAGCTGAATCAGCTCTTCCTTAGCTTAACATTCTTGGATGATTTAAATGGAGTCATTCTGTTTGATCAGTAATTTATTTCAATGAATAAACTATATGAGATCTAGTATCAAAGTAGTATATTGTCGATTTCAAATTGATCTTCGTAAACAGGAGCGAGATCTGCTGATGAATTTTGTCGTTGCAATGAAAAAACAAAATACCGTAAAAGACAACCTTTTTTCAAGTTGCAATGTTCCTGGGTAGAGGATACCTTTGTTTTTTGGGAAACTTCATAGGAATGGGATAGAAATGTCTTAATTTCCATTAATAAATCTGCACATTAACATGATGGGTGGAAATCATTCTCAGTACTGTTTTCTCCCTGTACATCCCCACAACAGTGGCCCAAACACAGGAGGATAGGAGATGGGGTGAATCCATAACGCTATTAAAGGGGGGGGGGGTTGCTAAAAATGACTAAAAAAAGTATTGATTGCAATTTGAATTTTCCTCTTCCGCCCCCCCCCCCCTCTAAGTTATGACAATCCTACCAAAAAGAGATTCTAGCAGCGTCACTGCATGGTAAAATGACGAAAATGTAATATGGATTCCAATATGATTGTTATATTTGCTGAGACATCGCATGACTTCACTGCGATGTTTCAACAATGCAGAAATGCCCGAATTAAGCTCCTTTACAAAGAAATTACCTGGTGACGTTACTTTGTGACAGTACTAGAATTAATGGGAATTCCCCTGCATGTGCGTATACTCCAAATGCTCCCTAAGGGCGCTCTTAGGTCCTCATCACTACTTGAACAAGAAATAACATGCAGTGATGATGAATTACTTTAAATGTTACAAAACCGTAGAATTTTTATTTCCATGGAAATAAAAGTTAACGTTCCATGGAAGTTAGTAAACGTGCACGTTTACTAAAGGTACGTAAAATAAAGGTACAAGAACGAGTTTGAGAAGTTTCATAATAAGTTCTATATATGATAAATGAAAGTATAAGTATAGTTCTATATAAATAAAGTATAGTTCCATAATAAGTTCCATATAGTTCCATATAGAAGTATAGTTCTATATAGCTCCACAGTAAGTTCCCTAATAAATTCTATAAATGATAAATGAAAGTATATGTATAGTTCTATAATAATTTCCATAGTAAGTTCCATAATAAGTTCTATTAATGATAAATGAAAGTATAAGTATAGTTCTATAAATGAAGTATAGTTCCATAGTAAGTTCCATATAGTTCCATATAGAAGTATAGTTCCACAGCAAGTTCCCATAATAAGTTCTATAAATGATAAATGAAAGAATATGTATAGTTCTGTAAATAAAGTTCCATAATAAGTTCTATAATAGTTCTGAAAGTGTATTATTCGACTAAAAATTATGATTGTTTGTATAAATATTATCTAATGCTTAGCGATTTACGTAACCAACTATCATTTTACATCGTGCTTTATTTTTTTTTCTTCTTCAGGGTTAGGCAGCATGGGAAGTGACCCCTCTTACGTCAGTCCCTCTTCAGACTGCCTGAGGTCCAGTCCCGAGAACGGGATGGTCACACTCACAGATTACGGGGCGAGACAGCAACAGACTCCGACGGATGCGTCCAGCTTCTCTCCGTTCGTCAGCAATCATGTCGGAGAGACTAGAGTCTGGTGACAACTGGAGGAACATGGGTCCGCTGCTCCGAAGCACTGATGCATTCGATAAGCGTGGATGCATTTTGCAGGGACTGAAGGATTGTTCAAGCTTTGTAAAAATAAAAAAACAGCCCCGCCAGAAATGAAACACAGTTCACCTCGCAGCTTTTTGATCTTGAGAACAATCCTGTGTAAACTAAACCGACTGATGTTTTTTCTGATGTGTGACTTTAGGAGTGAAACTGTGCTTTTTTTTTTTTTTTTTTCGCCATTTGCTTAAAGTGAAACTCATCATTTTCCAGTTAACTTATTACTAGAAACAGTTCTCCATACTGAATATCATGCACTGCTGGAAATGTGGAAAACCGCTGCTCTCCCAGAGACTCCCAGAGACTCCCAATACTTGATGTGGTAAATATCGAATTCCATCAGAAACAAGAGAATAGTAAAATTATTGAAAGGCATTTTAACCCGCGTGAAGAAAAGAAACGGTGACAGTGTTGGGACATGTAAATAAAAGAATCAAAATGTGGAATTTCTGTGAAAATCTCAATTCATAAAAAGCGGAAAACACGAGGAATATCATTACTGACTTCCATAAAAGGGGAAACAAAAGAAGAGAACACTTTATGATATATTATCTCATAACATCCAATTGACGGAAACGGCGTGGTTCAGGAAGGAGACATACTGTCGTGAATGCCATATAAATTAGATATGAGCTCTTTTATTATTAATACGAATTATTCATAAAAATTTGCGTAACGTAATCATAAATTCAATTTCTGTAAGATATTAACGAGGGAGTTGTTCATAAACCGGTTCTGAAAAATCAATGTCAAGTGAAATGCAGTAATACAGCTAAAATGTGATTCCGAGGTAGTAATTAAATTCAATTGACTGCTGCGATCAAATTACATTTAGAGATAGTTTATGAAAATAAATACCGTATTTTTTAGACCATAAGATGTACTTACATAAAAAAAATTCTTACATAAAAAAAATCGACTTAAAATTGGGGTACATCATACGGTCCGAAGGTAACTTTAAAATAAAATTAATATTTTATTGTACGTTTTATATATATTTATATTATACATTACAGATATTTATTATATATATTTATAATATATCTATGGTGCCCGGTATAAAGGGCTTAAGTCGCAAAAAAGGATTTTTAGGTATTTGTTAGTATTGATAAATAAAAACAAAAATCTTTTGACTTGTATGAAAGGCTTAAGTCTATCAATTTTGTATACAAAAGTACATTTCTTTGTACAAAAGACTCAAGTCGAAATCATAGTTCTGCGATTGGTATAAAAGCCAATAACTTGGTATATTTAAATCACTGTGTTTGACTTAAGTCCTTTATACCGGGCACCATAGATATATTATATATATAATATATATTATATATATTTTTTATCTTTATTAAGTAAGAAATTATCTTTATATACCTAACAAAATACAAAATATTCTTTTCTAAAAATCCTCCCATAAAATTGAGGGGCAACAAATGATCCGAAATATAGGGTAATAAAATTAGATGAGAAAATTCCCGGTATAACTATATATATACATATGATATTTAATGAGATACTGTAGCTCACTAAGAAAACTATCGTTTATAGGTTAGAGCTGATAGTTACCACAGTTAATGTATTCAAAATATATTAATATAAGTCCTCCTTCCTTAGTTAAAAAAAATTGCTAACATGAGTTTAACAATTAATTCCCTTTAAAATACTCTCCTTATTTATATAGGTCATGCAAATGTATTTGATTCTCAATTTTCTAATTGTTTAATTACATTTTTAAAACAAACTATAGAGTACAGAAGATTCCCAACAAATTTCGATCCTAAAAGATTAAATAAGTGTAATTATTCACAAAAGAATATTTTATTTTTTACAGCATGCCAGTACTGATAGTCTAAAAGTACATTATAAACAAAAGTTAATATGCAGAATTTTAAATAGTTACTGAAGTATGATATTTGAAAGATATTAATTAATAATTATAACAAAGCTAAAGTGTATTAGAACAGTTAAAAAAATCGTTTAAACCTTGGATAGACAATTATTGTTTAGAAAACCAAAAGTTAATTTTTCTTAGGAATCGAATCAAATTGTTGAAAAGGTTAAAGCATTTGGTAAATGTGTCCGTGCGCAGTAAGTGGAAAGAAAGATAAATCGATTCCAAATCATACTTGAAGTGCTAAAATTTAAATTCATAAATTCGATACATATCCATAAGATTATTTAAGAAGAATATTATTAATTTTAAATATTATTAAATACAAATATTCAATATTATTCAATATTATTAAATACAAAAAAATATTTGAGCAAGAAAGAGTTGAATGAAAAAGTTTTTCTTATGTCTAATGTCTATTTTTTAATTCAATATTTGAAAGAAACACTGCCGAGAAAAATAAAATAGAATGTTACATATTTTTTTTCCATCAATTTCTACAATTTTCGGAGCAATTTTTTTTAAAATCCGCATTCATAAAGTGTTCTCACCTAAATTACTGAAATCCCAGGACAACTATTAGTTCTATAAGAACTAAAATTTTGGTGCAATATATAACAGTTTTTAAAAATGTATTTCAAGTGCCAAAACAGTTTGTAATACTGATGAATACTTGCTGTTAAACGAAGCAGAATTCCAAAAATTAAATAATCCAATGTGAATATAACAATAAGTATGTTAATACTGCGGCAGAGAATTTCAAAGTCATTACAAGTCATCTCATTCATTTATGATGGAAAACATTCTCGCAATGTTTACAAGCTAAATAACCAGTGAAAATAACAACTTAATCAACCCATTTCACCAAGGAAATGGTCTGGTGTTTTTTCCAATGATATAAATCAAACAACTTCTAAGTCATCGGACTGAATGAAATGATTTTCACTCTTCAAAGTGCAAGAAACCAGATATGAAATACGAAGAACTGACGAATAGCATATGCTTGTGGCACGGTGTCTTCCTTAAACTGAAAAAAGGGAGCAATTTTTATGAAAAGACTTTTGCCATGAATTTAAATTATTATCTGCGGAAATGGGTAATGAATCAAGACTAAATGTGAAAGCTGCTTCATTTGCAGCTTTCGACACTTTTGTAAATATACTGTAAAATAAGAAATTAGTTAAACTGTAAAAAGAATAAAAAATGATGAAGAAAAGTGTATGTATGTCTGAATTTTTTTAAAAAGTGGATTTTAAATTAACAATTTGAAATACACGCATACAAAAATGTAAAATACATACATTTCAGACACTCTTAAAATTATGTAGAACAGGGGTTTCGAAACTGACAGCTAATACCATTGCTCTTCTTCATGTATTTATCATTAAAAGGAACTATGACCGGAAAGTGATTCATATCTTTGAACTTTCGAACTTATAATCTAACCTCTGAACTACCGAATAATGTAATTAATGATCCTTAAATTCTCCTCTCACGGAGAGAAAGACCGAAAGCTCCCATTCTTGTTTAAAACCACTCAATCACCAACGAGAATCATTCTAACGAGTGCGTTTCTTACATCACACTCGTTAACGTTTCTCTATGATCAAACATTAACCTTTACCTTACGGGGTGGGGTAGCATGTATCCCAAGAATGAATAAATATATATATCTATACTTATATATAAAGAGAGAGTGGATTTTGTATGTGGAGGGTAATCTCCAGAACCACTGCACCTATTTGAAAAATTCTTTCTCTGTTTGAAAGGTACATTATTCCAGATGGACATAGGCTATATATTATGTATATCTGATCAGTAGAAATAAAGTTAAGGGCTTAATCCAAACAATCTCCATTGTTACCGCTACTGTCCTCTACCGCTTTTTGTGCCGAAGACTTCAACGATCCTTAGCGTGGTGCTATCGCGGTGGGGTTCTGTTCTGACGATAGTGATTCGAACCTAGCCGTTCTCCGGCACGCCTTTTTCTTTTAAAAAATTAACTTTAATTATTTACTAACGTAATATTAATTTGAATATTATTTTAGGAATATTATTTGAAAAAAAATTTAATATTATTTTTTAAAAAAATTCTTTACTTAAAATCCTTTTTTATTTTTGTATTTTTATTTTATGTCTTAACCTCTTTCTTTTAAAAAATTAACTTTAATTAATAACTAACGTAATATTAATTTGAATACTATTTTAGGTGCTTAAAATAATTAAAAATACATTCTTTACTTAAAATCCTTTTTTATTTTTGAATAAAACTACGGTCTCAAGCACAACTCTTTCTTTTAAAAAATTAACTTTATTTAATAAATAACGTAATAATAATTTGAATATTATTTTAGGTGCTTAAAATAATTAAAAAAAATTCTTTACTTAAAATCCTTTTTTATTTTTGTATTTTTATTTCATCTCTTATTCTAATTTTGGGATACCAATGTGTATCTATACTTTTATAATAATATACAAAGAGAGAGAGCAGATTTTGTATGTGGAGGGTAATGTACAACTTTTGTACATTAAAATGTACCTTACATCTTTTCCTTTGTCAACCGCAGTCAAGTAACCATAGCAACAAACTTTAGCTTACGGGGTCTGTTTTTCGAAATAGCTCTTTAGAACGGGAAAATGTTATCTACTTCCTATCCCCAATTTACGTGTGGGACATTCAGCGTGGGGGGGGGGGTCAGGGGAAAGAGTGGTTAATTGCTTTCTTACTATTGAAGAAGAATTTCAATAGTAGTTCATCGGCACTCCGTGCCTCTTTCATCTCTCAAAAGGCTGAAAATGGATGAACCGCGGGTGAACCGCCCTTCTTATTCTCTTGCCTGAAAAGAAATAGCCTCTAGCTAGAACGACAAAAGATTATTATTCAGTCCTTTTTTGCAATATTCACCCTCCGTTCCCAGAATGTCACACAATTGTTTGGCGACAAAGCCGTTACGAAAGTCACAACAAAGTGGAATTCGAGACTATATCTCTGCCGACATCACACCGTATTTTTCGAGACTATGTGCTTCGGATATATGCTATCCCACCCCGTAAGGAAAAGGTTGTAATATTTTAAAGATTCAAGTAGAGGAGGTATTGATAAATACAAAAAGGATTTTTGAATCTGGCAACGTTAAAGGGTTTATTGAAGAAAACTACATTTGAAACTACGCTTTTTATTGGACATTTAAGCTAAAAAAAGATTAACAATTTATTGGCTATCAACTGGAAATTTATTGGTATAATATTTTGTTCAACCCGGACAAAGTCGGGACGGGCCGCTAGTAATATATAAAGAGAGAGAGCAGATTTTGTATTTGGAGGGCAATGTACAACTTTTGTACATTACAATGTACCTTACAACTTTTCCTTTGTCAACCGCAATCAAGTAACCATAGCAACACCCTTTAGCTTACGGGGTCCGTTTTTCGAAATCGCTCTTTAGAACGGGAAAATGTTATCTACTTCCTATCCCCATTTTACGTGGGGGACATTCAGCGTAGGGGGTCAGATGAAAGAGTGGTTAATTGCTTTCTTATTGCTTTCTTACTATTGAAGAATAATTTCATTAGTAGTTCATCGGCACCCCGTGCCTCTTTCATCTCTTAAAAGGCTGAAAATGGATGAACCGCGGGTGAACCGCCCTTCTGATGTCTCTCGCCTGAAAAGAAATAGCCTCCAGCTAGAACGACAAAAGATTATTATTCAGTCCTTTTCGGCAAGATTCACCCTCCGTTCTCAGAATGTCACACAATTGTTCTTTGGGGGCAAAGCCGTTAGGAAAGTCACAACGAAGTGGAATTCGAGACTATATCTCTGCCGACATCACACTGTATTTTTCGAGAGTATGTGCTTCGGATATATGCTATCCCATCCCGTAAGGAAAAGGTATATATAAAGAGAGCGGATTTTGTACGTGGAGGGTAATTGCCAGAACCACTGCACCTATTTGAAAAATTCTTTCACTGTTTGAAAGGTACATTATTCCAGATGTACATAGGCCATATATTATGTATATCTGATCAGTAGAAATAAAGTTAGGGGCTTAATCCTAACAATCTCCATTGTTACGGCTACTGTCCTCTACCGCTTTTTGTGCCGAAGACATCAACGATCCTTAGCTTGGTGCTATCGCGGTGGGCTTCTGTGCTGATGTTAGCGGTTCGAACCTAGCCGTTCTCTGGCAGGCCTTTTTCTTTTAAAAAATTAACTTTAAATATTAACTAAAGTAATATTAATTTGGATATTATTTTAGGAATATTATTTTTAAAAACATTTTAAATAATATTTGAATATTATTTAAAAAAACATTCTTTACTTAAAATCCTTTTTTATTTTTGTACTTTTATTTCATCTCTCTCTCTCTCTCTCTCTCTCTCTCTCTATATATATATATATATATATATATATATATATAGAGAGAGAGAGAGAGAGAGACATACATACATATACATATATATATTATATAAACATATATATACATATATATATAATATATATACATATCCATATATACACACACACACACACACACACACACACATATATATATATATATATATATATATATATATATATATATATATATCTATATATATATATATATATATATATATATATATATATATATCTATATATATATATATATCTATATATATATATATATATATATATATATATATATATATAATGGCCGTTCTAAGAAAGGGAGTAAGAAATTTGACGTTCTAAAGAGGGAATCGGAAAAATGGGCCCCGTAAGCTAAAGGTAAACCACGGTTAGGACGCAAATCGAACCCGCTACCTTCGGAATTCCTAGACGATATTCTAATCACTGTATTGCAGTGTTTTATTATTGATCTCACGTATATTCACCTCTGTCGAGAGAGAGAAAGGGTACTCCATATTTTAGTTGAAAATCATTTAATTTTTGTTCGGCACCGCTGTTAAGAGACTTCTCCAACAAGATCCGCCCTCCATTATTAATTCCTACTTTTCTTTCATCAAAAATACTATAACTACTGAACTATCGTGTTATATCGTTGGTCAAACTTACATTCTTCCAACGTCGAAAACAAAGAACATGTATATTTCAGTCGAAAATCTTTCAATTTCCGCGAGGCTCCACAATAAAGACACCTTCTTCCCGTGATATGTCTCCTTTGTTATCTCATATTTTCCCTAACATCAAAAAAGATATGACAATTGAGATATCATTAGTTGATAAAAATTTCATTTTTTGCTAGATGCGAAATTCCATACCCTGTCTCTTGTCAATTTTACATATCGTCTGTCCCTGTCTCAAAAATTTCAGTGTTACCCTCGTATATTTTCCCCAGTTTCCAGAAAGTAGTTAATATCATCATATTAAACGTTTGTAATAAGCTATTTCGAGAAAAATATTTATTTTATTTTAAAAAAATTACTGTATTTTTTATGATTTCAAAACAGTAGTTTCAACATATAAACATCTGTCATTGAAATAATTAATTATTTAGGTATATATGAGTAAACATTTACTTTTTCGGTATCTGTGAGATGGCTGGTGTTGTTTCGTTATATTTATAACATACTCGTAAGGTTTAGCCGGGTTCGTCTAATAATTCTTAAGTCCTTTTCCCTCTGATAGGTGTCCTCAGCTATGTTTAAATTTAAATTAGCTAATTTATTTATTTTTTAAAGTTAAAAAATTTAGCTATTGGCCTGAAGAGACACGTCTCACATCATCTCTCATCGGACTGTCGTGTATGGATTTAGATTCAACGTCATAATTCTTCGGATCCATGTTGAATGATCAGCGAAGTGCTAACATGCAAATATCGACTGGGCTCCGAATGCACCTTTATGTGATTACCTCTTTGGAAACATTTTAATTTTTTTTTTAAATCTTGGTATGGAGTGTTTGTGTGTGTGTGTGTGTGGGGGGGGGATAGCATTAATAAACTAAAGGATACATGTATCGCTTCCATAGCTGAATTGAAGTATGCTCTGAAGACAACAAGGTTTTTCCTTCAAAAATGTACCTGCATTTTGTTGAACCTTTGTTAGGCAATAGGACATATTTAGTGTATTAAGCAACAGGAGGGTTTAAATTATGTGCGTGTGATGTATATATATATATATATATATATATATATATATATATATATATATATATATATATATATATATATATATATATATATATATATATAGATATATATATATATATATATATATATATATATATATAGATAGATAGATAGATATCTGCCACCCCACAGGTCCAGGGTTCAATCCTGCGACTGGGCAAGGTCGACTCAGCCTTTCATCCCTTAAGTGGGTCAATAAAATGAGGACCAAGCATGCTTGGGAACTAAACTCTGGAGGTCCCACGTCAGGTTGACCACCTGACTGAGACATAGGCTGTGTGGCGTTCCCAAGCCCACGGTCAAGAAAGCGGAGATGGGTTCCACCGGCCTTGGTCCACAAAGGACTGTTGCGCCATGAGTTTAGTTTATATATATATATATATATATATATATATATATAACAAGCAATTTGAAACATTTTAATTTTAAAACAATCTATAATTTGATGTTTTAAATGGCATAACTGACAATAATCTTCTGAGCATAAAATGTTACTTTAAAAAGTTTAGGAAGATTTTTATTGCTGGGGAAACAGAAACAGAAAACCCTCTCTTCTTCAACTAGATAATTCTTGAACACTATACTCGTCGGCCTTTGTCTACCGATTTATTGGACGAACAGGACCTCAGCTGAACTGAATATCTACATAAAGATATATATATATATATATATATATATATATATATATATATATATATATATATATATATATATATATATATATATATATATATATATATATATATATATAAAATTCCTCGACGATTGGAGTTTTGAATTATTGCATCAGCATATAGATCTCAACAAGGAACAAAGATGGCATTAGCAGTTTTCGTTACATGATAAACAGATTTGATGGTCAGACAATACACAGAACTTCATCAGAATTTTGTCCTTTACACAAAAAGATGAAAATGTAAAAAAAAAAATTATCTCGTAAAATGGCTCAGATCGTGCTTAATTTTCTTATGTAACGACTTCTCATACCCTATTTTTCAAAATAAGTATAGTTAGGAAAGCAGAAGTTACAATGATATCTCTGAGATACTATTGTACGAAGGAATGAAAACTTTTTATAGATCAATAAATGTATACCTATGGCCTTAGTTTATACTTCTAAGAGAATGGAGTTTTAGAAATTGCGGTTTCAAAAACTCCGTCCAACGGACTGGAAAAAGAGACTGGAAATAAGGAAAATAGCTCTCATTGACCAGCTAAATAAAACATCTAAATTTTAAAAATATACTATCATAACAATTAATGAAAAAAGGGGCTGAATCGACAGAAAATCGGACTTCTGAATATTTATTTTGAAAATGACAAGATAAAAAATTCAGTATAATATAGCGAGGGCTCAAAAATTGATCTCATAATTAACAATGGCAATCTATTTTCCCTTATATTTGAAGAGTACGTTTACATATAAGATATTTTAAAAAAATTTTATTTCACAAAACTTATACAAAATTCTAATAAGAGAGATCAATAATGAAAAATTCTGCTCACAAAAAGGATTAAACTAATTTGTCTCTCGGACTGAAAGGGGTAGTTGCGATCATTTTCAGTATTTATTTCAAAAGAAATATTTTAGTTAATATGCTGAAATAGAATCTTTTTAACAATTTTGATTAGTCCCAAAAAGTTTAACAATTTTATTTACCTACAAAGCACTCATTCTTTTCCTAAATGTCTTATTAAAATATCTTTTAATATTCTGCTTTATGATAAAAAAATAAAAGACTTTATCCTGTAATATAGTTAATCATTATGATGCAACAAATGAAGGAGTATTTCTTATAGTGTTGATTTGCGGAGTTGAATTACGTGAAAAGCTTTCAGACAGAAATTCTAGATATACATAGAAAGAATAAAAAAAGAAAGAAATAGAAATTCTTTAAATAGACAGCAGCGCTGGAATTTGAAAAAAAAAAAAAAAAAGAAAAAAAGAAAAGAAGAATATCCCGAAGGTAAGTACACAGTGCGCATGATGCAATTATAGTGCCATAACAGCCCCTCTAACAGGCCGTAAAGAAGAGCAGGGGTTGCCCCCTTGTTTTCCGACCACATGAAATGAAACTAATCAAAATTTATCAGTAAATAAAGTTTCAATGAAGGGATAAATATCTATTACTCCAGCAAATGCACGAGTGACACAGAACTACCAAAAACGTTGTGAATACTTTAATAGATCCCTTAACCGATTTATCAGATCCTTAGAGATGACACAAGTGCTAATTGCAGCTAATTGCTTGCAAATCTTGGTGATCGTCAAAGGATATTAAATGAAACAGTTTCATTTCAGGACATCAGTCATCATGATTCAGCACTCAAACCAATTATATAAGTATGCTCCATTTAAACAAATGTCTTCAAGATAGTGCCACAGTAGCTGACTCTAGATCTGAGACAGTGACTTTCTGTTCTATCCTGTCAAGAACATTTGCTGCACTTTGAAGGAGATGACTTCTTAGTAAGATTTGTTTCCGGATATGGTCCACCATCACAAGCCGAAACCAAGACAACCGGGACTGAAAGGTGCGATTTCTCTCCGTCAAAACCTAGGGAGATCCGTTCGAAGGAATCTGATTGTACAGATTCGCCTTTGAATTAAACGAGGTGTCATTTTGGAGCATTACATATACCCAAAAATTTTATCACCAGAACCACGTATGCAGATTCTTCCAAAAATTACCTTCGATCCTCAATTAAATCCAAAAGAAAGGCATTTCAAAGTGCAAATGTCTTGTTACAAAATAAATGCTCCCTCGTGCCAACAAGGTTGAAACTATCGAAGATCTGGTCATCAAATGCCTTCATCATCTGACAAAATTATCAAACCTCATCCACAGTGATAAGTACATCTAGAACCGCTCAAAAAGGCTTTTAGGTGAACCTCTTCATCGTACTCTTCCTCGGAGGAAATCTTTATAGTCCGATGATTCGTTTCTATTGCATCTCAAGAATTTGATTGGGATTCAAATCAGGACTCTTCAGTGGCTAATTCCTTCCTGAAATTCCTTTGGTGCTTTATCCTTGTTAAGCCTTTCTTTACAGTTTTAAACTGATAAGTCACCTTAAAATACAATAAAGGATTTTCCGATTCTGAATGATGAATTGTTTTCTACATGAAACCTACCATAAGGTAAGAAAAAAAATCTATTATGGTCGCTACCCAGTCAGTATGCAGTACACATATCAGGCCAACACAGAAGCAACTCCTGGTCATAACTCCCCCCTAAGAAATTGCATTGCTACTACAAGGCAGGATGTGTCCATTATTGCTCTCAGTTCCTCTTTTCAACCTGTGCTGTCATCTTTTGGATAGAGAAAACCTAGACTCATCGGATCTTATGACTCACCACAGAGCAACTTTTATGCTACCTGGCAAACTGAAGTGGCTAGAAAATTTAATTTATTTAAAAGGGGATTTCTTGTGAAAATATACTTGCTTAGACCCAATACTCCGAGATTTCATTGCATTATACGTGTGAAAATAATATTACTTCTATCAGTAAATATATAAGTTACATGGATTTTTTTTAATTGAACTAAACTAACAGTTTTAGGAATCTCCATTCATAATCATTCAGTATTTATTTTCGGCTATATTTTGGACGCTTTACATATATATGTTTCGAGGTTTTAAAGACCGACATTTTTAATACTAATTTCAGTGATTTTAGGTATTATTTTTTTAATGATTTTTTACTATCGCGCCTCTCTGAAACTTGGATACATTTTCCTCTTGATTATGCATGTTTTCAAATACAACTTTAAGAAATGATAGGACAAACGCTGCATCAGTAGTAATAAACGGTTGCATTGTTTACGGAAATATGCAATTGTAAGTCAATACATTACTCAGTTAATGGATCTACTCGTATTATAGATTGTAAAAGAACCTTAAAACAATGGATGAGTGCATGTGTTGAGGCAAGCAAGGAAACACAGAGAGTTGGCCTTTATCATACATTTATTTGACAATACTAAAAATTCTTTTAAAGTGAAATTAATAATAAATTCCTCAAAATAAGATTCCTCTTCATATTATCATTTAATATATGAGGAATCAGAAGCAGAGACAAAGTATTCGGTCAAAGCAATTATTTCTAGGATCTTTTGGGAGGCACTTGCTATTGTTGAAGAATACAGCGATGAATGATTTCGTTGACAGGGGCCCACAATGTCATATTCAGCATCATCATGTCGGATTCCAGGACTTTCCGCTAGACTCCGAGACAGCTCAATCGGCACTCTATATCGTCTGAGCTCTAGGGAACAGCGAGCGAAATCTGTCGACCTTCTCTCGGCTTTTTTTTTTTCTTGAGGGGCTGTTGTCCGTTAACCGGGGACATTTTGGCCCGCTCTTTTTCTCTCATCGGACAGTGGGCTGCCTTTCTCTTAGCAGTTGCTGCCCCAATTGGTCCCTTATTTCAGTGCTCGTGTTCACAGTCTACCAAGTGCCTCCGCACAATAATTATCGTTTGAAATACCACTTTGACCATTATCTGAAAGTTTTATCGTGGGCCATAAAATAACTTCACCATCTACCTTGCAATATTTATAGTCTTTTGGTCGTTATCAATGGTCACACAGACAGCTATTCTTTTACGCCACCTTAGTGTTCCTCAAGTCCTTATTTATCTTTTGCCTCTGAAGTTGTTGTAAGAGTTTTTTATTGACCGTCTCTCGACCACACACCGCGGAGAATTATAACATTCAGCACTTCTACATCTATAGCATTGGTATATTCAAAAGCAAAAGACAGCTTTCTCCTTTTGGCCAGGAAAGCCTTTCATTGAGAGATGTCCTCGATGAAATTTCTCGATTCGCAATTGAAAATTTCAATAAAATATACCAAAAAAATCAATAATATTCAGTATATTATACAACTATTACCATTAAAAATATTTTCCCCATATGCTTTTAAATACAATTCAGTCATCTCATTCATCGTGTTCGAAAGAAATTTTTAGACTGGGACATGTACTCAACGTTGAACTGAATTTTATAATCCTATTTGGAGCCAGATAGTAATTCAGTCAGAGATTTTACTTGTGCAAGGTTTCTATCCTTTTATGGCGAGAGGAATACTGAGGGAGTTAATTTTTTTAAGGTGGATGAGGCACAATTATCCAGTGCACTCTGCAATTACCTTCACGCAAATTAATGACATACGAGGTAGAAAATTATCTTTGGGAAAACGATTCATTCCCATCTCATCAAAACAGGCGTATTATTTTAAGCGCATGAAATATCTTAGTTGTGACAAGATTCAGTAACTGAGAACGCATCTGAAAATGCTCAACTCTCATTCGATTCCCACCTGAAATACAGTGTTACCTTTAACAAATGAATATTCATTTGACATTAGTATTTGGTATACTTATCGTTGCTACCAGCTGTTTCTGGCATTGCATAGTCATTCATCTTCCCTTTTTCGTTTACCTGTCGGGATAAAAAAACATATCATTTGCAAAGTGAATCACTGATGCTAATGTTGTAAACTTTTTTTTAGCCGATTAAGCGCAAGGAGCGCATAATTAACACTGTGACAAGAAAAAAAGGATAAAAAACTAGATAATAAACATAGATAGTGAAGTAAAGAATAATTAAATCTTTGCTAAAATAACACCACAAAATGCCATTTGTTTGTTTTACATTATCAAGAAAGAGGATATCCATTGTATCTAATAAGATTTGCACTTATGCTTATAAACTTATACAGCCGATCACAGAAGTGCATTACGGCAGGTGGGAGTTTCTTCGAAGCATATTAAATGGGTATGTATTTCATGTAATATTTTCTGGAGTTATTAGATCAGTCCTGGAAATTAATGACCGCACCTTGTACTTCTAAACAGTAAAATTATGGAAAAATTGAAACATTGAAAGGGTCTTGAGAACTATCTCAAATGGTTAACCACTTATAAGTAAACGCTATCGATATTCAAAATCAGTCATAAAATAATTTGATCTTAGTTGACTCGTGAACTCAGTTGTTCACAGGAGAACACTCTACAACTTCATGTAAAACAATGTAAAGAATTAGAAGTATAAAGTAATTCTATTACATTTAAACTGGATGATGTTGTAAAATTCTAAAAAGGGTTTCTTAGTAGCAAATTGGCGTATTAGAATTGTTAGCTGCTTAGAAGTGACATTTGTGTGACAGACTATGTTTAGAGAGACTAATAAAACCCAATTAAGCTTAATGGCTCAGACTATACGATGTAGTATGCAACTGCACAGCTGAGAGATTTAGTCAACTTAATCAATAAAAACACGTGATTCAAAAGAGAGTAAGTACACTGTACGACAGTATTTGCGATACAGTGACTTATGAAGCTGTTGCACCTATTATGTCTACGCAGACCATTAAATGCACGAATTGAAATCTTAGTTGAAAATTGCTTTCAGTTAGATTTATGAAAACAAGAATAATTATATTAGGGCAGGGGTGTCAAACTCGCGGCCCGCGACAAACATTTTTGCGGCCCAGCCAATATATTGGCACACAATAATATATAATAAAATAACCGACGCAGAATTATAATAAGATAGGTAGAATTCGCTAAATGTTTTTTTAATGATACTCTTTTTATTGCTATTATTAAACAAAATGCATATATTTATGTTGAATATACTGTAATTAGGTAAATAAACCTTCGTTTTTGTTAATATTGATTTTTTTTGCGGCCCACCTATAGTTAAACCTTTTTTGTTTGGCCCAAGGTAGCCTTTGAGTTTGACATCCCTGTATTAGGGAATCAAATGCAATGGCAATGAAAATTCCGCGTATGTGTCCTCAAATGGCTAAAAACTAAGTCAACTTGTTAACTTACCCTAATGGACCTTGTGATAGAACAGCAAATCAGATCTACCTAAAGAAAAAATAATTGCTACGTTTGGCATGGGTAACTGTGGGTCGTTGATATATCACAGACATTTTGCCTCGCAATATACACTTATGTCCATAAATTAAGGATAATGCCAGCTCCGGCAAATAAAGGTTCAGAAAAAAAACGTGACTTATTCATAAAGCCCATTTATTAAACAAAAGATAAAGAACAAAAAAGATGGTGTATATATGATACCATTCATAAAAACTACGATTTTTGCTCCCTGGAGCAATTGTAAAAAAATCTTCTTTACAAAAACTTAATATTACACGGTTGGTATGATGGTTAATACATTGTATGTCTCCCATGCGATGAAATACAGTCCGTACAACGCCTAAGCATGCTGAGTATCAAATTATCGAGCTGATCTTATGGGGAAGATTACTCCACTCAGCAAGCCATTCTCTCCCAAGTTCCGGTACACATGTAGGAGGTGGTTGACGGGCTACAACTCGTCGGCCAAGCATGTCTTACACATGCTCTATCGGATTCAAGTTAGGTGAGAATGCTGGCCATTCCATACGGATGATATCCTCAGATTGAAGGCATTCGTTTACGATGTTTGCTCGGTGAGAACGGGCATTGTCATCCATAAACACAAATTCTGCGCCCATGACACCCCTAAACAAACGTACATGTTGCTCCAGAATGATGTCCCGATAAATGTGGCCGTTCATGGTTCCGATTTGAAAATGCAGATCTGTTCTGGAGCCCAGTATAATTCCACCCGAAACGAGCAATCTTGCACCACCGTAACGGTGTCGTTCAATGATGTTGTCTTGGTGGTAACGGGTACTTGGCGTTCTCCATATGAAAGTCCGACGTGAATCAGACTGCAAGCTAAACCTGGACTCGTATGAAAACATCACACAAGCCCACTGTGACGATGTCCACATTGCATGTTCCCTACTCCAGGCTAATCGCTGCCGACAGTGAATTGCCGTGAGCGGAACACATCTGACAGGCCTGCTAGCATATAGACCATAGGTTCCCAAAGTGGTCCAGGTGGACCCCCAGGGGTCCATGGGAGACCACACGGGGGTTCACGTAGACGTGAAAAGAAAACAGGGGTTCACAAGTTGTAAGTGGGGGGTCTACAAAAAATTTTCTGGTTTTCATAATAAAGAACAAAAATTTTGGCTTGGATTTACCTATCAACGTAGGCAGGTAGCATCATTCACTAGGTAGGTGCTCAAAAATATTTGAGACTCAGTTCAAACACAGAATTGAATAGAACAATAGATAATAGTACAAGTGTACACCACATGTCAAGACTTGCAAAGTGCCGCCCGTGCGCCCGCTCGTCCGGGATGCTTGTTTAGACCTGCAAAGGGATGAAATGCGCTGTGCTTGCAATCTACATTAGTACAAATACGAATGCCAAGAACAAAACGTTACTGATTTGTTTCCGGGATTTTGAACATAAAAGTGTGACTTGAGTGAATCGATATCAGTGTTTGCAGTGCCGGAAAAAGTAAGTATCTGCCTATTTGTTATACATATTTTTATTGTATATTGTAATTTATCAATCATATTATATTTGTTTTACTATTTGAGTGTAGTAGGTAGTTATGTAGTAAAAATTAAATACTAGAGATTATTCAAAACTTCTATAAAAGAACAAAAAGCCAGGGAAGATTAAACTTTAGGTACCTAGGTACTTTTTTGTTTAAAAATATTTATTTACGCGACGACGGCGATTAATTAAAAGAGCGGTGTTTCCGCGGGCATTTTGTTTTTTTTATTGCAATAATTCTATTCTCTATTCTGTTGTGTTATAATAGCTATATTCTGGTAAAATCGCCTCAAAAACAAACATATTTTTACAGGTCACACCTGATACGTAAAATGGCTGAATCTTAGAAGAAATGTCGACAGTACAGTGTTGATTATTTGAAATTTGGTTTTCTTCCACCAACGGCAGACAAACGATTGCCCATGTGTCTTTTATGCAACAAAGTTCTGAGCAATGACTCTATGAAACCATCGAAGCTCGAAGACCATCTAAGAAGGTGTCATCCTAAAAAAATAGGTAAAGATCTGAAATACTTTCAAACATTGAAGGAAAAATATGAAAAGAGACCTACCGTAAATAGTATGTTTGCTTCAACGTCTCAAAGTAACGATGATGGCTTGCGGGCATCTTACAATATTTCGTTGCTTATAGCGAAATCTGGAAAACCGCACACCATCGGAGAAGAGTTAATTTTACCCGCTATTGCAGAGGTTTTAAAAACTGTTCTGCACAAACCTCCATTTGACGTACTCAAAAGAATTCCTTTAAGTAACAACGCTGTACAAAGACGTATTGATGAAGTGAGCTCTGATATAGAAAGCTTCTTGTGTAATTATCTGCAAACCACTCATTTTTCTATTCAATTGGACAAGTCTACTTTGCCTGGTAATGAAGCATTATTATTGGCATATGTTCGATTTGTTATGGACGAAGAAATCCATGAAGAGCTGCTATTCGCAAAAACTTTGAAGTTGGACACTAAAGGCGAATTTAATGTCCTGAGTGATTTTTTTACAGAAAAATCTATTCCATTTACAAACATTATTTAGGTGGCAGCAGATGGAGCTCCTGTCATGTTCGGGCGATATCGTGGGTTTATAAGCCGTCTTAAAAGAATAATACCAGGACTAATTGCAATTCACTGTGTCATCCACCGACAACACCTTGTAGAGAAAAATTTGAGTGATAGATTGCACCAATCGCCTCAATTTGTGATTAACGCAGTTAATAAAATAAGAAGCAATGCTTTGAATACCCGTTTATTTGCACTATTGTGCGATGAAAATGATGAAGATTTCCAACGACTGCTCTTACATACTGAAGTACGCTGGTTGTCGAAAGGTGCATGCTTATCGAGATTTTACTCACTTTTCGAATCAGTGATAGAGTTTCTGGAAACTAAAGCACCAGATGTAAAAAAAAATCTGATCAAATATAAAGAGGACATTGCGTACTTAACAGATTTGTTCATAAAATTCAATGACGTTAACTTGCAGTTACAAGGGGACAGCCTTAATTTAATAAACACAAAGGGCGTAAGTTCGGCTTTTCTTGGTAAATTGAAATTAATGAAGCAAAATATTAGTCGGCGCGAATTCTTCCAGTTTCCGCACTTGTCAAAGATAGAATGTCTTGATGAGTATATTCAGACATACGCTCAACATTTAAATACACTGCATGATGACTTCAAAAATAGATTTGAAGATATTCTGACGATGGAAATACCACCATGGATCATAACCCCATTTGTTGAAATGGAACAGGCGAATGTGGTATTACAAGAGGAGCTACTTGAGCTCAGCACCAACGAGGAACTGAAGGTGAAATTTAAAAAAGGCTATCAAACATTTTGGCTGCAGGCAGAAATCCCCGAAAAATATCCTGGGCTGTGGGAAATTGCGAGAAAATTTTTGATAGCGTTTCCCTCGTCATATTTTGTCGAAAGAAGTTTTAGTGCCGTTACCAACCTGTTAACAAAAAAAAAGGAGCAGATTGAACATCACAGAACGGGGAGATTTGAGATTACTTCTTACAAAACTGAAGCCAAATATTGATAATTTGCTGTCAAGTCATCCAGTACATCCGTCTCATTAAAAGTATGACTATTTTTTATTGTTGATTTACATTTCAGAGTTCATTGTTGATTTTTTGTCAATTGTTGATTGTTTGTAATAATAAATGTTTATAATTTTGTATAACCACAAGTATTATTTTAATAAATAGGACACAAGAAAATGTGCTACTTTTTTTTTCTTCTTAACACCCCCAATTTAGGGTGATATTTTTTAGGAGTTTTGGGAATACAGTAGAAATGTAGCAGCAGGGGGTCTACCGAAAATAGTAAAACTTTGAAAGTGGTCCACGAGAAAAAAAGTTTGGGAACCTCTGATATAGACCAATATTTCCCAAACGTCTGTACACGGTTGGCCTTGAAAGTGTGGTACACGTGGCTGCAGGTAGCTGACGAGACAGGTCGGATGCTGTGCTTCGTCTGCTTCTTTTGGCAGTTACTGCTAAATACCGGTCTTCATTCGGCGTTGTAACTCGGGGGCGATCTATACTGTAACGTCTACTGACATTTCCATCATCTTGGAATCGTTGCCAAAGCCTAGAGATGACACTTTGAGCTATTCCAAGTTCCTCGTATACTTCCAACTGAGTACGCCCACATTCCAAGCGGCCGATAATTCTACCACGTAAAAAATCATCCACATGCGTCCTCTGTGTCATAACTATTCGGTTATGGCACTAAGCGGCTTACAGAATGCTTGTGAACAATTTTACTTCTTTGCCACCATTCCTTATATATCCCTCTCTTACACTAACGTCATTGTGATGTACTATCGACGTCATCTGGTGGCTTCCTGTAATTTGCATATTATTCTTGAAGATGTGTGTGATAATTCTATAGGTGAAATTTTTACTTTAGAGTTCAATTTCCGTGTGATTCTGAATTATCCTTAATTTATGGACATGAGTGTATATCAGCTGTGTAGGGCTTCTTTGGCGTAAAACTCTATTTTACGTCTGCTATCGAATACAATAGACTACATATGACTACCTTATAAACTCGGTATCCATATTTTTCAGAAAATATACAACTCATCTTTTCAATATCCTTGATGTGAATACAATAAATTAAATAAATGCTTTTCTTCTTTTTAAGGTCAAAGATTGCTGGATGTTAGCATCGAGTATAATACAAATATATAAGTAAATTCATGGCTGTTCATTTAAATTACAGCATCAAGAAAAAGTTCTTAAACTGACCTGAATTTTGGCTGACAGATAGTTTATTTTGGCAAATTCATATGGCTAAAACCTCAGCTGCGTATGTAAATATGATGCGTGTGCAATGTAGGCTGAAATGTGTCTACGAGGATATAATCAGTAAGAGACTGCCCCGCCCGTAGGCATCCAGCAAGTTTGTGACAAGTCGCGTAACAGTAATCCCACGCAGTCGGGAGTCCCCGAGAGCAATACCGATACCGCGCGCCCCACACGCTCATTAGAGCGTCCAGGAGCCAAATTTAGAATGAAAGGAATTGCCGAATTAGCTAGACATTAACTAGGAAAGGCCACAAAGGCGAACTTCAAATTAGAGTAGAAGGTACCACCACCATACCTGAACTGCTGAGCAATCCAAGACAGTTAGGTTTTGGACACATCATGTCCATCCTGTCATACTTTATTGAAAAATCCAAGTTATACAGAGTTAAAACAGAATGTCAAAGAGATATACAGAGTCGAGCTATTTACAAAATTTACAAGGTGCCTCAGGCGACACCAGTTCCGTCAAATGGGATGAGAGCGTTCATTAAGTCTTGAACAATAAGTTTCACTGTCGTTTTCACATAATAGTCCGAAAAAGTTTGTGTTTGGTTCAGCACCTTGCGTCGGTCGGGAGATTCTTCCTCTGCTGGGCCCACTGTTGACACTCCCAGATGCAATGTTCCACGGTCTGGATGGCTCCACATCCGCAACTGTCGTCTCTGTTATGGAACATACGCTGGTAGGCCCCGAAGCTGCCATGGCCCGTAATGGCTTGATTAAGCTTGAAGTCTGAAGAAAGCCTTTTCAGCGAGACTGTTGGGAACGTCTCGTGCACGCAACGGCCCATTTCAGTGGAGTTTCAGCTTTCTTGCCACGTTTGCATGGCCTCCTTCCAGAGCAGGTGTTTAATATACTTTTTGTTGAACTTAGCACTTCCTTGAATGGTTTCAAGTTTGGTAGCCTCTTTTGCAAGATAATCTACCTCTTCATTTTCGGCTATTCCCCCGTGGTCTTTCACCCAGTGGAAATGTACTCTGATGTTACAATTTCTTAGTTCTTCTTTGAGCCCTTGCACCATTTCCCCTTTGAAGTCCAGGGCACTGAACGCCTGGAGTGCGCTTCTTCTACGAGGATATAAAAGAAGACCTCAAAAAGCTAATCCTAAAAATTATGTCGGTTGTGAAGGCGGCGGACTCTCTGCTTAACCCCCAGTATTATATATGAAATATGGTGAAGTTTCTTTACAGCTTTGGAGGAGTATTTACCAGAGGCGATTTCAAGTCATCAATCAAGAGGCGTGCCAGCTGTCTAGTAAACAGATGAACAGTAAACAGACGAACAACAAGGACTGGAATGCAAGTGGTTTCTGGACAGAGGGGTTGTTCCGGATGTATGCAGTCGAAGGAGAACCGGTTTGGACTGGTGGATCGTCTGTGTAGGCCAGAGCAGGCCAGGGAGTGACAGACAGAGAAGGACAGGGGTCCGGTGTTGATGGGGGTCGACTTTGTCTCGGACCAGTGGTTTGCGTGTGCCGGAGAGCCACGTGGAAGGTGATTGTGATTGTTTGGCCGGAGTGCCTTACAGGTATGAATTATTGATTTGGCTGGAAGGCATGAATGCACTGGAGGTGCAAAACTCAAGGAGTTAATGCATATAGTTTGTAAATACGCTAAATGAATAAATGTGCTTTTTACGTTCATTAATCCAGCGTATTCTCAGTGATTTCTGAGGGAACAGGGTGGCTAGGAATTAGCCATAGTTCGGCGCGCTATCGGAATAGACTGGGCAGGGAAGTCGAATCGCCCAGTTTATGATACGGTGAATTCGACTGGCTTTGCTCTGCTAATAGATCAATATACCAAATCGCAAAAAACAGACAACATTATTAACAGTTTGACAGAGTTTGAGTGAATTATTGGGTTGGAAAAAGGTGGTTTGTCGTATCGTAATATTGTCGTACGCGTTGTGAGAAACGCTGCAACAATCATGCGCACTTGGAGACAATAGATACAATAAGGTTTAATATACCGTTGTTACGGATCGGAAGCACATACAATTACGTCAGAAAGGGAAGGAAGGCACACGCCACGCATGGCGGTGACGAATGGTACAGCGACACCCACAACGTTAGCAAAGCAACAGAGGATGGTGACACATCAGGTGATTTCCGCCTGCAGTGTTCACCGATGACTGCTGCAGCGAGGTTTCGTTATTCGATGTGCATTATTGTGACTTCTTTTAACCCTATACCATAGATGCCAGAGAAGTCAATGGTCCAAGAACGAAGACACTGGAACGCTGAATGGAAGGGAATCATGTTTTTTGACGAATCTAGATTCAATCCCGAGAACGATGACAGCTGGATTCTTCTCCGCAGATACAAGAGGGATCCGCATCTAGAAGGGTGCATTGTAATACTTCATATTGGCCCTATTCCAAGCGTTATGGTTTGGGGTGCTATTTCATTTCAATCACGCTCTTGCCATATACGGAAATCAGCTATTAACAACCAGCGAGACACCAGAAAGGGCTTGGAACCTGAAATCCCATACTCCTCTTACATACCCTCCCTGGAGCTATATTTCAGGAGGACAATGCCATGGTGCTCGAATCCTCCAGTGTTTCTTCTGTGACCAACAAGTACTATCTTTTCCTTGGAAAAGATAGTACTTGTTGGTCACAGAAGAAACCTTCCTTCCTTCCTTCGATTCGAATCGAATCCTGCTAGGCCAAGGATTCGATTCGAATTGTCCCCCATAGAATACGTGTGAGATATGATTGCTTTAAAGGTGGCCCTTAAGCCATTACCAGCAGTCGCAACTGAAGATGCGTGTTGAATCTGCGTCGAAAGGTATTTTACAGACAGCCATACAGAATCTTTATCGCCCAATGCCACGCCATGGACAAGCAGTTATAACTGCTAAAAGCGGGCACATAAAATGCAAATTTTAGCATATTCCTTTAGATTTACCGATCTGTCATTTCAGTCGTGTATACTCTTGCATTGCACCGCATGTCATCGCTCAAGTAAATTTCATAGCTGTAACTCAAGTCTTTGTTGTATTTCAATGAACGGCACTGTATATTTCCACAGACACTCTCTAAAATAGGCTCACCCATTAAAGTTTTAGAGAGGTACAATTTCTTTTTTCGGTATTCGAACTAAATTTTGCACATTTCTCATCTGCTGGGGTGCATCAAAAACAATCAGGAAAAAAAAACATAAAAATTGATTTACAAACACGGAGTAGATTTACAAGTGGAGTGGCCTCAACAGTTAAAAGTTGAGGCCAACCGAAGAACTGTGGAAGAGTGTAGTGAATGATATTTACACTGATGTGTTATCCACGAATCTCTGCATCATTTAGATGCTTTTTTTCCAGGGTTATTTCAGTGAAAGGTGTACAAGCATTGTGTCTTAAAATTTTATTAAATAGAGTTTCACCATACGTTTATACTATTATTAAGAAAATAATCTGCACTGGTTAAGGAATTTTAAAAGGTTCTTGAATGAAAAAGTGTCATTAATCACAGTGATACATAAATACCGCGTATATCGTAAAGTTAGAAACTTTACTATGATAAATATTGCTAGTGTTAATATAAAAAAATCTAATAAACATTATTTAGAAATGTGACGATGTTCATTTAAAATTTCCTCCCATCAAAAATAAAATAAAATATATAAATTGACACCCGTATTATAAATTGACAATTTAATAATACGGAAGAATTCCTTGGATTAATGACATACGGATGCATGCTGTTTTCTATCTTTTCTTTAATTTAAACACAATTAGAAATATACTGTGGAGCTATTAGGTACTGTAACTTATATAACATAAGTGAAAAATACATGTCAGCAATAGAAATAATTATGCCGTTTGTAAATAAATAAATACTTTTATTTTTAACCTTTAATCATTTTAGAATGTCAAGAAATGTTCTAAACGTCACACGCACAGCTAGGAAGCCCCACTACGAATGTATCGATCGAGCTATCTATAAAATCGGTGATCTATGTTGTTACGGCGATACATATTATATTATGTGTGGTGATACGTTTATATAATTTTAGAGCCGTCGGAGCACTGTGTGTAATCGTCCTTATGTATCATATATTTTCAACTATCAGATGTTGTTGTTGCTAATGCCCTCTGGTTGGAGGTTCCATTCACCAGGTCCTAATAGCCTATTGGGCTGAAAGGGGCGGCTCCTGTTTTGAATTAGCACCACAAGGGTCGGAGTCCGACTTGGCTAAATGACAGATCCCGCAATTTTGAACCGAGTCAAGTGACGAGACCGGAACACTTGACCCTGCACCTCCAGAAGTAAATTTGAGGGCATTGCAGCCACGACAGATTTTACGCGCCCCGGCCACCATTAGTGAACACGTCGGTGGATTTGCAGCGACGAGTATCGAACCAGGGACGTTCAGATCACTGGGCCGCTGCTCTTGCCAACTGGGCTACCGCGCCCCTAGCTATCAGTACAATCGGCTATCTATAAAATGCTAAAAAAAAACAGTCAAAGCATAGTGTGTAAGCACCACTACGCATGTATTGGTATATTTTTAGATATCTGTATCATCGTCAATCCATAAAATGATATTGTAAAAGGAACTATGTAATGTTATAAACCAGTGGTTCCCAAGTCTCTGGACCACTAAGCCAGAAACTGAACCATGTGCAGACCACCCCCACCGACTTGAGGGGGGAGCAGGGCCGGATTTAGACTTGATAAGGCCCCAAGCTATTTGAGATATGGGGCCCTTTATAAGTCCAGAATTCTATGTCATGCTCATTGCTCACTCGGACAATTTTTTTTTTTTGGGGGGGAGGGGGTCCTAAGCTATAGCTTGTGTAGAGTATACGTAAATCCTGCACGGGGGGGGGGGGGGGCCCTTCCGGAGTATGAAAATTATTTTGTATCATATTCTAATGCTAAAATAAATATGTTAAACACTTCAGAAATTTTAATTTAACACCCGATAGTCATCGGATATATTCGGCCTATCTAGTTCAACGAACATTGCTTTCAAAATCCCCATTTATTTGGAAACTTTTTTATATGTTGTGCCGGACCACAGTTGGGAACCACTGTAATAGAAACAATATGTAAGCCCCACAACATATACATCGATATATTTTTAGCAGTCTATATGGCGACAATCAAGTAACGAGCGCCAAGAATAGGAACTACACGGTAGGATGTATGAGCGTTTAGAACAAACACTCCGTCGAAGGAACCAAGTATCTGCGGTATAGTAACTTCTGTTAGCGAGCGGGCGACCTTAGCTATACCAAATGCACGGCGAGCGACTGGAAATTTTTTCGTTTTGCACCGTCCGCAAATGCGGCGGTCAGTGATAAAGCGCGCTCGTCACGCTATCCCCCATTACACTCGGTTTGCCTCAATTACTAAATTTACCTGTGATTTATATCCCACCTCGCGCTCGTCCAACATGCGTCTCGGTAGGCCGAGCCCGCAGCCACTGGCAAGAGTTCGGCTTCACTTCATCTGCCAATCACGAGAGGCGGGGGACGAGCTCGACGCGGAGCTCCACCCCGCGGAGAGGTGACGGCGAATGGCGAGTGGATTCCCGTTCAGGACGGTGGACACGAGTAGCAGAAGTGATTGTGGTGAGTTTGGGAGAGAGAGAAATGGAGTACGGAGAAGAGTGCATAAAATTTATTGATAACAGTTCTGTACATAGATACAAATATTTCTGCACTTCCTTGGAAAAATAGAATTTCTTTCTTTCTTTTTTCCCGTTGGAAACCTAAAAGAGAAATTTTTTTTTTATTATTGGCAACAAAGTGACTTTTTTTTTCATGAAAAATATACTTTGCACATTGGAGTGAAATAAATAGTAAATTTTAATTAAAATTAAAAGAAAAAAAGTTTTGCTTAACGAATTAATACAAAAAAAAATGATGGACATTTTCAACATAGAGTAACAAAGATGACACAAACATCTGTGATTTCGAAAATGATGAAAAACCTTGGGAAAAAAAACAAAAAACTTAGTTCTTGTGTAATAAGAAGAATTATGCAATAGTAAAACATTAAAATAATTGAGTCATAGAAGCATCCCTTAATAAGTTCCACCACAACCCTTCCACAAGTGTCTCTACATTTGTAAAATAAATTAGAACAAAATACATTTCTATAAACATTAAAAAAATAAAAAGAATCATACATACACACGTAAAAAAGGGTAGTTGTCTTACGGGTGGACTTAGAAGGGGAGTCAAATGAAGTTGAAGCAACTGGCTGTCTTATATTCCACAAAGCGATATTATACGATAAAAAAGAATGTTTTTTTTAAAAACATTAATATGTAAATTGTATGAGTATTTGAAATTCGGTAGTTTGAAAATTCCATTGCTCATACGTAAAAGCCCCTTTTGCTGCCTAGGGAAATTAATTCCCCTACCCCATATTTATTTTTATATATATATATATATATATATATATATATATATATATATATATATATATATATACACACACACACATACATGCATTTTGTTTTGAAGACACTGTTAATTATTTAATAAGTATTTTTATCTCACGAATAGTCATTTAAAGAACTAGACATCTACAAAGTATTTGAAATAGGGTTGAAGCTAGAAAAAGTTGGTAATGTCTTAATTAACAAAGGCTAAAAATCATTGGTATTTAGAAGTAAAAACAGCAATCAATCAATGAGCCCCATTCTCCCCCCCCCCCCCTCTATATATAAACCGCACGAAGTTATAAACGAAATGCGATGCTCTCTAATGAGGAGCGTAACATATAAATAAAATCGGACTTTGAAATAATGAAATTATTTTTTTGTTTTTGTAGCACTAACTGAAAAATATGCTCTGTGGTTGCTTTAGTCTAGTGATTAGTTAGCTAATTTAGAATCACGATTCATCTATCTATGTCTAAACTTTACTATATCGACCGATTATTGTCGCATTATGTACTTTACAAGAGTTTGTAACTGAAGGTATAGTAGCAAAATAATCAAACGATCGTAAATCTACATTTATAGAAATAATCAACTGTTACTATAACGATTGTGAGTGTCTGGATAAGTGCACACAATAAAACAGCATAGCAAATAATTGGAAAAAAAATACAGGAAGCCTTAAAGGATGTATATCAATCTTGGGGGAGGGGGGAAGAAAAAGTTTACCTCTGTAGTTGTACATGTCATGCAACATTAAGGGGACAGTGGATTTTCAAAATTGTGAAATTTGTCCAAAAATTAGATTTTTTAAAATTTTATTGAATTGTGAAACTACGGACGAGTAGGAATGTGTTGCAAAAAGAATTTTTAATTTTTGTGATTACTTTCCTAGTTATAGGCATTTGTATTTAATTTAGATATTATGTGGTTACTAATAGCAATAATTTTAAATACGTTTTTCTCAAAATAAAAATTTTCATGTCACACGAATATTCAAACTGCTCCAGGCGCATTTCTAATTATTGTATTGCTTTGAAATTTAAGTTTTATATACTTAACTGTATATCAAATAAATCTTATTGAAAAAAAATATGCTTCGTAGCGCAGAATTTCTAAATTTTGTACTTGAAAAGATGATTTATAGGTATTTTGCGTAATAAAAAGGTTGTTTTCACTATTATTATTTTTTCTCTTTAAATTTTTAATGAATGTTTAAAATAAGCAATAAGTTTCATTGTTAGTTCTATAAGGTATCCTGTAAATAAAAATTACCATATTATATGCAAAAGAAATGCGCATGGAACATTTTTAATTAGGCCAATTTTTGATATAATTAATAATTCATAGTTCATAAATTATTAATATTTCATCATTAAATTTTAACCACTTTTACATATCTATGGTACTAATCATATATTCAAATTTCAAGCATATCCATTCAAAACAAAAAGTTAGGTTTGAAGGTCCACTGTCCCCTTAAGCGATGCAAGAAAATATAAATACAAACAAACAAAAATGATGCACGAATAATCTATTGGCATTGTGTCTTCGTTGGTTCCGGATCAATTGACGAAGAAACAATCCTACAATTGATATGATAATGGTTACAGCAGTGATAGTCTTTCTTAACCACACACACAAAAAGGCTAATAGCTTCGATCGAATAACTAAGCAATTTCTAAAGGCCGTGCTGGAGTACTAGGGATAATAGTCTTTTTATAGACAGTTCATAAATGGCCACGAGACAATCACAGCTTATGCTCCCCGGAAGCATAAAAAAATAACTATAATTACTGATCAGAAATGAGTATGGCCAATTGAATTTTTTTACTGGGGATATTAAAAAGATGTGGATTTCTGTTTTAGCATCTACCACATCTAAATATTATCGGCATTTTAGAAAAAGCGATATTATCATCAAACTTTACTTCAGTAGGTTTCTAAATTTCATTCTCTATAACGTGTTGGATTTCATATTCCTTTTAGATATACATATATTAACCTTCCCTTACTGGAAACTGTTGCGATTTGAACTTTACCTCGGAAGTATATACCAAATTCTATTTCTTACACCTTTGGTTTCGTAAAATAGTCGATTGTTGTACATTTTTAATCTATTGCTTTTTCATTCTTTCATAAATGTACACGCAGAAAAAAAGAAACCATTATTTACCTATATAATTCTCATTCAAAGACGCTAAATTCACATTACTGAAATTTAACTTTCACAGCTTGGTTAAAAACATAGTATCTGGGGATAACGAGTGAAACACGTAAGAAAAAGCGGCCGTGGGTAACAAAGCTAGCGAAACAATTACATTTAATGTCAAGCGTTAATTATTTTTTTTCTCTCGGCGATTTTAATTTTCCTTTACTCTTAAAACCAATTGGGTTTTCTAGCTTTCCACTGACCTAACCCATTACATCCAGATATAATATAAAATACTTTAAATATTATTAATTACATGACTGATAATTATTTGACTAGTCTACAATCTTCGGAAGAAGGATGAGAATATTTTATTCATATCCTCATTAGAGATTGATTAAGATTATATAATAATAATAATAAAAAAAAATAGCAGTTTATTTCACTGCATTTCTTGCAATTAATATTCTTAGACTTTGAGTGAAACAATTAATTCATATTCCTTCTAAGAATGGAATGCGCAAAAACCGCAAGCAGGTATGCATGACAGTCACAGGAAAGTGTACTGCGATGCAATTCAGAAGTGTTTAGCTATTCTTGAAATGCGTGCATCAATTCCTCTAAAAACGGCAACGGTGGTTTTTCCAAGAAGGACAGTTTGGAAGAAGGGGATGGAAAGAGTACTCTTAATTTTCCACAAGGACAGTTAGATAAGATTAGTTCCTAACGGCATGGTAATCAATAGCAAATAAGTTTAATTTATGATGAACAAAACTACTTTCCATACTTTTAATCATGTTAATGCTTGAGCAATCGTAAAATTTTTATAAATAATTAGCAGAATATAAACACCTTATGTGTAACCGAATAAGGGTGGATATACAACCAATTACTTCAGAATCCTCCGCACCTTACAAATTAGGAGATTTTAACTTAAATCTGTAATTTCGAAACTTTTTGAAATCCGAAAGGTTATTTAAGAAATACTGATTTTGATGGATCTCCTATTTTTTTTTTTATCTGTTAATTTTGTATTGATGAACTACAAAACATAAAAACTACGATAGTAAGAACTAACCACACACACACATATATATCACAGTACAAAATTAACACATTCGTTTATAATTTTAATACAGCTAATTACTAGGTTAGGTCAGTATTTAAAAAAACATAATTAGGTAGATTCATGATATTTTTATTTATTGTCTTGAACGATGTCAGACAGAGTTGTTAAAATAACAGGCAATGAATAAGGTTCAATATTCGGCAGGCTGACTCGTAGTCAAAGTCCACATTCAATCAGCTCAGTCTGTAACTTTTTAAAGTAGAAGCAATATTAGAGAAAGCATAAATAAATTTGTAACGACCGACAGCCAGGAGTAAAAATCGAATCTACTACCTGCAGGGCCCGATTTAGAAAATTCTTGATTATAGGCACAACTCGGGATGGGGGCCCCTAACACTAATGTGGGCGTAACATTTCCAAAATTGACTGACACACACACACCAAAAAAAAAAAAAAAAAAAAAAAAAAAAAAAAAAAAAATCATTGTAAAAAGTACCATTTTACCAAGAATTGGCTATTTGAAGCGTAGAAGCCTAGAACATTATGAAATAACAAAAAGGAATACAACATATTGATTTCATCATTAAAACACCAATACAATGCAACCAGAAAAACTTGTTAATTCTTTATATACACTATAACATACATATGATGAACTATACATATAACTATACATATGATGAACCAATCAATCAAATTTGAAAGGATATAAAAAAAAATTGCTATAAAAAAGGTAAAATTAAAAAAAAAATTGAATTGAGAATTTTCTTTATTTTTCTTTAAAATAAAAATTTTGGGGGCCCCCAAACATTCCCCTAGGCCCGGGCCTAATGGAAAATCAGAGCCTGACTACCTGTGCGTCTTATCTAAAACCCTCTAGCCATATCAGGGAATTTTATTTTCTGTATATTATCTCTTACAAGGTATTCCGAGACTTTACTGTTCGTTAACTGTAGACTTATATAAGGAATACGGCAAAGGATAGGTAATTTTTAGAATTATTTTTGTGATAGATGAGCCTAACATGACGAGACTATAGCAAACAGAACTACGTCTATCCACGAACAAAAACCGACTGGATTTTTTTAAAAAAAGCTATCAAAATATTTTAAAGAAAAGTAATAGTCTCGAATAAAATTAAAAATTATGATAATAGTTAAACGAGCATCACAATTGTCATTTCTTACAAGATGAGTCAAGCAAGAACTCATCACACTGGTGATAACTCTCTCTCTCTGTGTGGTGCACACACACTAAACTAGTACTGTCCGCACAAAACTGTTCTTCCGAAATCAAAGGTTGGGTCAATGGACACATTTTATTTATATCCTAAAAGTTTATGGTAAAATACTTTGTTCTAAAGAATGCTTACCACATTACAAAAATTAATGATGCATGCAAATTATGTTAAAACATTTTATAGTCATTTGAAAGGGTTAGGAGTAAAGGGTACAATTCCTGAGTGCCGTGACTCTTAGATCAAAAGTATAAAACTTATGCAGTTTTGTATATATTTACCATAAATTCAAATTTCATGTCACCCCCCTAACGTAAACCCCGAAGCATCGATGTTCGGACTTAATATATAGCTTTCTTACCGGGCGGGACATTTCCCAGTAAGGCTGGGGAATTTGGCAGCTAAGTTACAGGTTCGGTTAATTTTATGAAATTTTTCCTTTTATGACTGCAATTTATCCAATGCACTTCGTATACAATATGAGAGTGAAAAGTTAAAATGTACTTTTCTACTCCTATCGTTAAAACAAGTTCAAGATATCTCTAGGAAAAAAAAAAACAACAACCAAAAACCAAAATAGCAAAACTTTTCCCCGAAAGCGAAATGCCACACAGAAAACTACACGAGATACGTCACATGCGCCGAAGATACGTTGCATTGCAAAAGATCTGGAACATAATCGAGAGGAGCAATGAAAAATCGACTCGTACCGGAGAAATGCGACCTGCGGAAGAAACAACAACCAAACAAATGAAGAAGCAGCTGGCGGATGCCCGGTTGCATTTTTAAGCCGGACCGGTAGGCGTTTCTTCATTAACTGTTGCGGCATCCATTAGAGGCCAGGGCCCATAAATCAGGCGGGCCCCTGACCGCTCCGACACGCCCAGGGCCCCGGGGCCCCACTCCGCGAAATGGGAATTTTCGGAGGCACCTTGTCTTTTCAACAATCTTCTTCTTTTTTTCTTTTTTTTTCGCGGAACGTCATTCCCCCAAATGTTCACTTTGTATTCCTGGCAGGCAAACCGTCGATACACACAGAAGGGCGGGTCAAGAAGACGCAGAGCTACCGAGTGTCAGTTCATCCTCCTTCTTTACTCCAAAGAATAATGGATCTGCGAGGAGGAAAATTAACAATGGCGGGACGCCGTTCGAAAGGATGGTGCGGTAAACGATACATCGTCCCAAGTGCCCAGAATATTAGCAGGATGCGATTAAATGCCAGAGCGGTCGGGGAACAGGAGGAAAAAAAAAAATAAATAAACAAAAAATTCAACGAAAACACTTGACAATTGGGGGGAGGGAGAGCAATGGAAGTCTTTCTTTGCATTTAGTTCAGTCAAAAGTTCTTTCGCGATCAGCAAAGTTTGTTTAAGAGCAGGGGAAAATGCATTGCAAATAAACTATAGGAGAATATCATAGTGCAATTAAACTCAACTGCTAACAAAGCGTTATTTTAAAAATTTAACAATCGTACAAGATTTGAAATGCGTCTTTTTTTAAACTTACACGTCCATTTAGTTTTTGAGACTAATAACTAATAGTAATAATTAGGGCCTTTTTATCGAAAGGGCAAATCGGGACTTTGCTTAGGGCCCCCTGATGCTAGGGGCCACCAAAACTGTCCTCTTTAACGTGCAAAATATCTTTAACGATGTTTCTCAACACTAAAATAGATAGGGTGCCAGATAAGTGAAAGTTTTTAATTTCGCTTTCTGCTTTAGGAAAAATGTTAAACTATCAGGTTGTATCAGACGTACAGCAGGAGGTGAAAGGCGTTTTCAATTTGACGTGAAACATGTTTATGAATGCTTCGTCTTATCAGCCATACACTGTAATGGCAAATATAGGACTCGCGTGCAGGGTTGTTTCGTTTAAATCGTTATTTGAATCAAAATTTAAATTAAACAATTTTTTTTTAAATCCTGATTTTTAACAAAATTTCCTCACACGCTTGGTGTATGCACCTAGTACTTCTAACAGTATAGTCCATGGATAGTTCTTATTATTTTTATAAATGTTCGTAAGGGGGGGGGGGTCCCAAATAGCATCTGCCCGAGGGGTCCTCAGCATTCATAATCGGGCCCTGATAATAATAACGAAACTGCCATTTTATACCTTATCAAACTGCCTTAAGCAAAGGGGGAAAAATCGAAACTTGTACTTGAAAAAAAATTAGAAAGAAAATGTTTACATGATGCATATTCCTGATCGCCCGATGGGATTGCTAATACTTTTTGAGATTATGAGAGTGAATCCTCTGCTGGTTGCCAGGGGATAAATTTAGAAATGCAGAGGAAGCTTCACGAAGGAAGGAACCACGGACGTGAACAGGGCGCTGTGTTGCATAATTCTCATTCTCAATTTTTGGTGAAATCATTCTTAATTTTTGGTGAAAATTATGAACATAAAACATGCATTTAAGTCCAAGCTCCTCCCACAACAGACAAAAAAAGACCCTCAGAATTTTTATTTTTCATTGATAATACAAAATGTTTTTGATTAAAGATTTTAGCCTAATCGTTCAACGAATTTGCAGTTAAAAAAATACGGCATACTACTTTCCTCTGAGAAAATTTGCGAATACCTAACATCTACATACTGAATATAATTCAGTGAACACATACCTCTAAATTTGGCTGTTCTTATCCTGTGTAGTGGTGTTATTAGAAATACGTTCCTAGAGTAGAGAATAAAAAGCGATTACAGCTTTGTTTTTTTCTTTATTTTTTTAAATTGCTTTAAATGCGTTTGTAACAACGCTGTGGGCGGCGGACTGCGAGATATCCGATAACCACACTAATAAAGGACATACTCTTTAACAATCTTCATAATTCAACTTACGTGTTTTAGGATTGCCTCAACCAATATTAAATTAAAGGTAGATAATGGAACATATTTCTCCCTTAGGAGTTTATATGGCGATCTCCCGCCTCAACCCCTAGCCCCTTACGGAGATAATATTTCGATTACGGAATAAAAATAAAAATAATTAGATAGATGCAGCATAATTCGAATGGATTTGCATCCACAAATCAAAGCACAACGAATGACAAACATATTCGGTTTGGTTTGGAGCACTATACGGTCAACTTTTTGCTACACGCGGGCTAATTTGACCGGGACCTACAGTTTAAAGCCGATTCCGAACGGCTACAAACATCCATACCAACAGTGGGACTCGAACCCACAGGATCTGAACCGAATGCCAGCGCCCTAGCCTGGCAACAACAAAAATATTCGAATTCTACCCAAAGTTTGCATAACTGAAATTCTCTGACATACTCGATGCGCGAATATATTAGATTCCCGATATAAAGCATGAACACCACACATTGTTATGAGAGTATTGATAGAAGCGCGTTGTCAGATCGATAACAGATTTTTTTTTTTTTTTTGGGGGGGGGGGGGGTACAATTGTTCCCCAAGGAAGTGAACTTCCAGTCATCCAAACATAGGCTTTCACATACGTCACATTAATGCATACTATTTTTAAATACTACTTAATTCTACGTATCTTACAAAACTATGCACAACCAAATTGACAGTGAGGAATTTAATCAAAAGATGGAAAAACAACGTTATAACTGCAAAAATCGCCAAGTGGAACCCCGGAAATTTGGTCAACGTGACAGAAGATAGCTAGGAAAAAAAAAATTTCAAAAAGTGCTCGTCCTCTTCTTCTTAATAATAATAATAATAATAATAATAATAATAATTAAAAAAAAACAAACTCGCTGCTGAAATGAGAGATGCCTGCACCAACTTTGTGAGCACCATATAGGGTCTGTTCACATAGAATCCGTCAGCGTCAGCGTTGAAGATTCCGTTGGCGCTGATTGGTTAAATGGATCAATGACTAGTATATGATTGGTTTAAAATGTTTACACTGACGGATTCTATGTGAACAGGCCCTTAGTCATCAGCATAGAATTGCTCAGTTCTATTTATTAGAGTAGGACATCTGCAAACGAGATACACCATTGGTATGAGCTCACCGGTTTCAGACGATTGGAAATTAGTGGCTAAGACAGACGAATTATGCCATTCACAATCGTACTGGAATAGACGTATTTGGATGAGAAGACAAACCTCAGAACTACTTTCGTCAGCGGTGTCTGTCATAGTATGGAGTTTTTTTCTATTAGGCTAGCGATCAGTTCTTTGGCTGCAATATACTGAGCCACCGCCGGAAACGTATCTAGATATTTTAGATATCTCTTCGCCTACACTGCGGAAACGTTATTGAAAAGAGATTCATCTATTTCATCACGATAAAAGTCATACGTTCACAGTGCATCAGTAGCAGGATAAAGGTGAGACAGGCTGAGCACAGGTGAGGTCCTACAAGTGATCAGACGAAGTTGTTAGGGATGTTCTGCTCTCATATAGGCCAAGCTAAATCGTGAACAAAATCTGAAGGAACTTTGTTCACAGATCTACTTTTATTCACTAAAAAATAAATACCCTCTTTTTAATAGACTTATGATTTGACTGATTATGAAAATTCAGTTTTTGAAAGAACATTTTTGCTCTTGCCTTCTGCGGATTCTCTACATGAAGAATGGAAGAGCACTGCTGTCGAAAATTTGCTCACACGGTGATGTCGTTAGTAATTACAACTACAAGGGGTCTTACGAATAGCTAAACAAAAAGTATACCTACAGTCTTTCTAAAAAGCCCAAAATGATATCATGGTGTGAAAATTAAACCACATCCCACTCTTTATGCTTTTTTAGTATTTTTAGATATCGGAGGTTATCTAATCGCCAATAGTACGACTTATACCCTCTAAGATTTGTGCGTGAAATTTCACTTTTAAAAGAGAAACTTGAATTTCAAAATATTTAAAAGAGATTTCACTGAGTAAGTAAAACAGACACCACTTAATCGTTAAAACAAATGCGACATTCGCTTTTCAGTTTTAATCATAAAGGTTTAGCTGATACGGATTTAATTACCCCAGAAAAATCTTTGTTATTCCTCGGGCCTTGCTGAAACAAACGCTATAGCAACATCTTCTTTCAGTTTGGATTTCTTGACCTTTGCCCTCGGTTCTCCTACAATGAGAAGGAAAAAAAGTCAGGTTAGTATTTAACAGAAGATGTACAAATATAAGAAAAGTGTTATTAAGAGCGTCATATATAAATGTTTCGGTTTTATTTCCATCTGTGTCCCAGTTATTCTGGCATTACCCAATAGTTTTTAATGGGTACAAATTATCAAAAGTACATTATGGCGTAAAATATGTTTACAAAGCAAAGAAAATCGAGTACAAAGTAAGAAGAAAAAATAAATGTAATTTTTTTAAACTTTAAATATTGGCAGTGTCATTAGATTGAAAGTGTTATTAGATGAAAATTTAACAAAATATAAAAATACTTTTTTAACATAGAATTGCCGACAGTGAAGACAGACCTACTTCTATCAATGTTAAAACCAGTCATTTTGATTGGCTTGGTAATTTTAAAAACATTTTCAAAAATTAAATTGTTATTTTAAAGAGTAATCTTAATTGGAAATTCTCTCTTAGAGAACAGATTTATCTTATTTTCTTTATACGGCAGATTCAGTACACCGGCCCACTGCTACAGGACTGAGCTAGATAGTAATACATCGGTTCAAACAAATATATCATGACAAGAAATCACAAAGCATTCTTGTTGGACACATCTCGCTACTATTAGTGCAAAAGGTCGTACGTAAAAGATTTCCATTTTTATTTTATTTGTGCTAAAGGTGGCATTCTGCAATCAGCAAAAATGTCGTACGTCATCAGCTGATCTATAATAGATCATCATTATCATATTTGGCACGACAGCCCAGGGTGGACCAGGGCCTTCAGTTGAAGATTCCTCCAGGACAGCCTATTTGCAGACCTGGTCTGCCAGTTCCTCTTTCCAATCACTCTAAAATCTGATGCAACAGAGTCGAGTCATCTTAGTTTTGGCCTTCCTCTTTTCCGACTAGTAAAGGGCCTTGCAACAAAAATATTATTTACTAGATTTTTTTCATCCATTCTAGCAATGAGAGGCCCAGTTCATTCTTTTAATAATATCAGGCTCTTTAAAAAATCTATAGATTTCTGAATTAAAACGTCTCCGCCATAGGTCATTTTCTTTGATACCACCCAGGATGCTTCTGAGAACCCTTCTCTCGAAGACTGCAATTCTGTATTCTCCATTTTTTGTTAGAGACCAAGTTTCCGAACCATACATTAGGACCGGCCCAATGATAGTTTTATAGATAAGAAGATTCGGTTTACTGGAGAGAAATATAATATACATATATATATAATAGATCAGCTGATGGCATACGATATTTTTGAAACAGTTGCAGACTACAGAATGCCATCTTTAGCACAAATAAAATAAAATTGGAAAATTTTTACATACGACCTTTTGCACTAACAGTAGTGATCTGCTTGTCAAAGGAACAAGGTAAATTACTCAAAAACTAGTCGTAGAATTTTTTTTTCATATTATACCGACGATATTTTGGAGGCTTTTCAATTTGGCGTACTTAACGCAAGTACATTTTGTACAGATTTCTGAAATTTAATACTGAAGGAAAACACACTATCTCTATGACACCTAGAGTCGCAAGTATGTTTTAAACATTATACCACAATGCATATGACAGATGAGCCGTGTACAGAAACTAAAAACACGGCTCTTTCATTAATATTTATTAATTAAAAATAATCGACACTTCGTACTAGTCCTCTCCCTGATGGTGAATTTTAAACACCCAATTTTCGACTCCTACACTTTGAAGGCATCTGCATCTGTCCAAGGTGTGTAAGCGGCGAACCATTGTTCGAAATTTCCACACCCAACACCCAACGATCAAACTAATTATGGGGCGGACACTGGAAACAAAGAACTTGCTTAATATGCAGGTTGTAGCGAGTAACTATCCGTACTGCCCTTTTAGAACTACCAGTACGAATCCGGCAAGATGAATACTCCACGAAAATTAAGCACTATAAAAATGATGTCATCACTTGGGCGGGCAGATGCATGAGAATTGATTTCGCTTTGTTGGCAACACAGTTATGTGAAAGATTAACAGGCAATATTTCTTCCTGTTCAACCAGCGAAAGTTTCTGGCAGGAGGAAAAAAAAATATGGCATATCGTATGGTATTTTAATTTTTATTCAATGCATTTGCTTGCTACTCTCCTGAACCACCACTTTGGTCCTTTGTTGGTAATTTCCGCACCCTATACTTTCACAGTTGACCCCATCACGTCCAAAGGCACAGTCGTTTAGTATGCAAGATGTGACGAATCATTAATCAGAGAGGTCTTTTGTTGCGACTCTAAAGTGTCAGCACGATTAGAATGCCCAAGTAAAATGGTGCTAACTGTAGCACGGAGTACAGTTAAGCTTCATCACTATGCTACTTTTTGCAAGATATTTTAAGGGAATTGCATTTTACATTAGTGGTTGACACAAGGTAGGGATCACAGGAATTTTCAATGACCATTAAAATAATAAAAAATAATATCATATACATACAAATAGCTTTTACGCGGATTGCTTTTATACCATTTTGATGCACAGAAAAAATTATCTTTTTACACGATTAGTTTCGATCTAACACAGTTAAAATTTCATCTGATGAAAACCCCCATTTCAATTTAATGTTGAAAAAAATACTTCAAGAAAAATTTATAGAATTTACTTTTATAACAAATTTGTGGCTTTCATGATCATGTTTTTTCGAAGTACTTTTAACTTTGAAAGTTTACTACTGATACCTTAAAATAAAAATAAAATGCAAATTTAACCGAAAATTTTGGTTTGATACAATTTAAAGCAATTAATTATTATAATTGCGTTTTCCCGGCCTGAAACCAATTTCCTATACTTTCATAGAAACTGCATGCTTTAGCACGTTTTTTTTAGAAACCGACATACTTGGCAAAAACAGGATTGGGTGTATGTACGTACAACACGCACCCATATAATTACTACACCAACTTTTAGGGCACGTTTTCGGAAAAGTGTAAAATATTATGAAGCACTGGAAGGTATAAACAAAGTATTACAGAAGGGAAATCCCAATAAAAATAAAATAATCCATATACTATGCTATAACATTTAATTTGAGAGTATGGAAAGCCAGATTCTTAAAAAAAAAAAAAAATAATAATAAAAAAATTAAGGTAAAGTGAAATTAAGTCTGATGACAGCTTGAATTTTCATTATAATTTTTTTCATTTTTTTAAATGACTTATGTACTTGTAAAGAGGATCTAATAATATAAAAAAAAAAATCAGTCTAACTTGATTGACCATAGTTGCATGACTGACAAATATGTAATGCTTCTGGCAGTTAAGATTTATTTTCAGCCAAATTTCAAATCTTAACATCATTCAACCTGCTTTTTGATTAGCCCGATGTAAAATCCTTTCCCTCCTCAGCAGATTTACATTAGACAAGTTAGAGAACCTGGAGATAAGTGTTTCATTTACCTCAGGAAAATGAACAAAGATTTCAAGAAACCGAAATGATACTACTGGTAGATCTGAGAAGGGATTGACCATGTTAAAATTTCAGACTAATCTGCGACAAAATATTTGCCCGGCTTCAAAGTTTTAGTCTCCAACACAGATATTCCTACTTTCTAAATATGTATCAAGAGAAACAGAGAATAAACGACTCTTGACTGGTATATTCACCTAATTACTAATTATACAATTAAAAAACCTTATAATAGAATTTTTTCCAATTGAAATTTCAGAATAATTATTTTGCATGCTTTTAGCCAAAAATTAAACCTACGGTTTTAAATGTTGCTACTGTTATACAACATAATCGATACCAAAAACTCGGGGAGATGTGAAATGGAGTTATAACGTCTCCTTTTCAAGTGGGGCCAGACACAGTGAAGAAAATCTCATTAGGAGGGGTGCGCTAGTCCAAGAGAGCTTGTCTACGCACCAGAGCACTAAATTTCTATAGCAACGGTTGCCAAGCAAAGACAATGCCACCTTTCCATCAACGGATGGGCAACAATGGGCCGCCGCCACGGTTACGCAAGAACAGGCGATTAAGAAAAGAAGTGATGAATGAATCTGACGGAATTTATGATACAAGATTTTCTCGGTATAGTTTAATCCCTGTCGTGTGAGTCAAGGTTTGAGTTCCTCTTGAAATTGGACAGCGAGTTTTGCAGCCAACACCCAAATATTAGAGCGGGTGAACTGACAGAAGTGCTAAGAAAGCAATCAATTAAATTGTACTGTACCAGTTGAGCATCATTTAGACCGGTCGTTCTTAAAACTGCGGTACGCGTACCCCCCGTGGGTTGCACGTGACTAACAGGGAATAGGCGTAACTCCCTAGGTAAAGTTCGTAAAATGACTTAGAAGTGAAACGTGGAGGAAAATTTTTCTTTGATACCGTAAATAACTTGTCGAGCTGTTATTTTCCCGTTGAAGTACACGTGTTATAAATACTTTATTACATCAGGATTTACTTCGTCATTTTTAAACTATCGAATAAAATCCTAACTATTTAATTTCCTCCGCACAGAAAATAGGCTAACCACAACTCCATCACTTTCTCTTTCTCCTCAGCGTCTATGCTTACAAGTGTTTTTACCTCCAATAAATCAGTTATATGTGAATTAACACAGTTACATCTGTGTTAATAATAAGACTGTCCCGAAAGTGTACCATAGGCTAAATATGTTGTCGAAAATCCCCTCGAAAGTCTCAGCTGGACAATCAAACGTTAGTGAGAAGCATCAAGCCATGCATGAAAACCCTATACGACTAAAAAACTGCCGAGTATTCAGAATCATTCAACTCCAGAATGGGTTGAATATCTAAACTTCCGACATTTGTGTTCGGGTTTATTTTTATTGTCTCAACTAATTCCCAAAGAGAAGTAATAATAATAACGAATCACAGGAGTCGACTTGGTAGATTCCAAATTCTCTTCTCGGCAAAGCACGTCTACGAACTTTCAACAAAGATACTCATGATAAAAGAAAGGTGCTGAAGAACATTTGAAACCAACTGCTATATTAACTTTCCCAGAACTCGAAAACAAAGAATGTGAAGCCCACTTTTTTCAAGATTAAATTGTTTGAGATTGGAGGTGCAGAAAAGAATCATGCATACTTCAATTTATAATGAAAATTATACAACATGAAGGCGTAACGGTAACTTTTTAACATATAAACACAGAAAAAGGGGTTTTCTACCATTTTTTAAGGATAATTTGATCCAAAATTGCAAGTTTGTCGACTTACTATCTTTCTTTTTCAAAACGCGCAGTTTATGTAGGAAAGTTTTCAAGGTTACTGAGAGTGAAGGTGGTTAGAAAGACAAACTGCTCGAAAATTTCGAAAATTTTCAAATCCTCGACACAAATTAAAACTCATGTAAACTTTATATGCCTTGTATCTGCAAGCGAACACATATTACAAAACTTCGCGCCAGAGGCAATGCATTTATAAGGAAAACCTAAGCTACGGACGCTGTTTGCTTCGTATAAGTGGGTGCATGTTTACTACACATAAACACAGGAACAAATAGAATGAGGCATAATGCTACAACAGTACACAAAGTTTTTTCATGCGTCTAATTTACTCATGCTTCCGAATGATTCTCCGTTCTTTTCCTCATTAGATAATTAAAGCTGAAACGTTTATAACTTAATTATTAATTAGACACGAAGTAAAAGGAAACAAAACTTGATAAATAAATCTCGTAGTCTACAAATATGGAGTAATACAGAATATAGACTGTGCATTTGCTAGGTGTATACGTCATTTTCAGTTACTTCACACCTCTAATTTATCTATCTTTCCGAAACAGACTCTCCGTTCTCCACGAACAATCGAAAACCAGAACTGAAACACTCAACAGTGAATTACGATTTAGCCTCATCTTCGTTGGTGGGGACTGTCTCTTAACAAGACATTGACAGATGGGGACAATATGCGACGACAGATTGCACTCTTTACAAGCCCATGCTGCACCAGAGAGGGAGGGAGTGCTAGTAATGAGGTCGAAGGGGCAAAAGGGGGCGACCCCTCGGTGCGTGGGAGTCCTCAGTTAGTACGGGAGGAGGATTTAGAAATTATGTAACGTAATTTACGGAAGATGACTTGATTTTCTCCCCTCAGCAATTCCACTCTCGATAACGATTTATTGAAACTGAAATTTTATGCATTCAGGATGACAGTTTATATTGTTCAAATTTTGAAGGTATCGTTAATAGAAATAAAACTACTGATACTATTGATACAGGCCCACCTTTTCTCTCTCTCGAAGTATCTCGTTGTGAATTATTTAATGCATGAACGGATGAGGAAGATGTATAAAACGAGAGTGCTTATATTTCATATGGGTGATATATTAATTTACATTATTACCCATATAAAATATACGCAGGGAAACACATTACTCATACACACACCACACGGATAGGGGTTTGTGAGAGCGACTTTGAAAAATCAAATATCTTAAAGCTTGCACTACAACTTCTCCAAAATATATTAAGGACAAATTGAATCGGTCATTTTGAAAAGGAGTCATTTCCATTTGTTTTTTTAAATTTTTCATGAGAAGCAAAAAACTATAACTCGCCTTCATGCATTATTCGCAGGCTCTGATTTTCTATTAGGCCCGAAATTTTTAATTTAAGAGAAAAGAAAGAAAAAATTCCGAATTCATTTTTTTAAATTTTACCTTTTTTAATAGCAATTTTTTTTATATATCCTTTCAAATTTGATTGATTGGTTCATCATGCGTACAGTTCATCATATGTATGTTATAGTGTATATAAGGGATTAATAAGTTTTTCTGGTTGCATTGTATTGGTGTTTTAATGATGAAGTTAATATGTTGTATTGCTTTTTGTTATTTGATAATGTTCTAAGCTTCTACACTTCAAATAGCCAATTCTTGGTAAAATTGTACTTTCACAATGATTCATGATTATTTTTTTGTGTGAAAATTTTGGAAATTTTACGCCCACATCAGTGTTTGGGGGCCCCCATCCCGAGTTGTGCCTATAGTCCAGAATTTTCTAAATCGGGCCCTGATTATTAGTTAGACTAAATTTAGTATCTATTATGTTTATAAGGCATCAATCCCGATGCAAAAATAAATTTGTTAATATTTTTTTTAACTTGGGGGGGGGGGGGAGGCAGAAAAGTTGGAGATGACTCCTTTTCAAAATGACAGATTCAATTGTATCCAGGGGTGAAATTAAAAAAGTAGATTTAAATACACTTAAAATAAGAAAAAAATTTTTCGGTCTTAAACGCTACTGATAAACATTAAAATAAAATAGAATAAAATAAAACAATAATGAAAGCAATTTCCACTTCTGGAAAAAGTTGATCTCGTCATTTTCACAATGCACCGCCTACCCCCAAGGGAACATCCATTTTTAATCTAGGCAAGCACAACTTACATAGCAACAACGTGCGGCCGCACCCGAAGTCAAAGTATGAAACAACGTTGTTTAAATATTTTAGGTACGAAGATTGCAACTATAAAATCACACATTAAATCACAAAATATGATTATGCATTAGTTAGCTGATTTTAATTCATCAATTTAATCATAAACAGGGTGTTTCATATTCAATAGGACAAAAATATTGGCATAGTACAAATTCTGTAATTGATTTATTTAGCTGAAACAAATTAATTCTGAAACTACAATTATACAAGTTTTATCTGGCAACAGCGAAAAATCTTGGAGATTACGAAATTGCCGCTAGAGGTACTGTTAATCGAAATGGCGCCATCCATGAAGGAGAAAGCGTACTGTGTTTTGGAATATGCCAAAACATCTTCGTTTATCGTTCCCTCAGTTGGAGGAAGCGGTTCCGGCTTCATTCTGCTGCAAGAAGGTGCTCCACCACATTGGCATAAAAACTTACGTCAGTACCTGAAAGATAGTCTACCTCATTCCTGGATTGGCCGTGGTGGGTCAGACGATATGCCATTGCTTTGTTGGCCACCGAGACCACCAGATCTAACCCCTTGTGATTTTTTCCTATGGGGTTTTGTTAAAGACAAAGTGTTCGTGCCTCCATTTCCCAAGGACTTACAGAAACTGAAACAGCGGATAATTGAAGTGTTCGAATTAACAAAGGATATTCTATCGCGAGTGTGGCAGGAACTAGAATACCACATAGATATTTGTCGTGTCACCGGAGGGTCACACATAGAACATCTATAGAAACTTGGATAACTATAGTTTCACTGTAAATTTGATTTATCAAAATAAAGTAATTACAGCGTTCACAGGTATGCTTTCTTTTTGTCCCATTCAATATGAAACACCCTGTAATTTCTTATACAGATAATAGAAGGACCTAATTTCCGGAAGCCCTAAAGCTTGCGCTTAATAACTCACTCGATAATTTACCTCTGCTTATATGAGGACAATATGGACACATTTGCGCATTCATCGTTATCGTCTCTCGGTCAACGCATTAGTAACTGTACTAAGTGAACATTTTCAAATAATGGGGAAAGATTATAAAGTTAACATGTTAACAATCTGTTTGTCACTTTAATGCCTCCGAAAAAAATCTTAAAGAAAAATTGACTTCCTCATGCGCGAAGAGAAAATAGTTATTTTTTTTTTCATATGTGAAAATGGCGTTTAACGATTTTGTACCTGACATACTTTCTCTTTTGCTTTACTCTATTTTACATTTCTGCTACGGTATACTATTCGTTTACCACAAGGCTTCCCATTTATTTATTTCCGTCATTTCCAATCTAATGAAAATTAAATAACCTTACAGAATTAATGTTTTTTAAATTAACCGAACCTTAAACACAATAAACTCTAGTTTAAACTGAAAGAATGCACAACCTTAATTTCTGGAATGAATATTAATAAGGAAAAATTATTCTTCAAAACTAATGCACTGATACCACAAACTCGAACAGGCTTGTAATTGCGAAACAGGAGGACAGCTCACCTTAACTCTAATCTGTTAGTGATCTCACTCTAATAAAACAGAAAGTAAAGATCGTTTAAAAAAACGTTTTCGAAAATTTCATTTTCCTCCCTGACTTGACGTCTTGATGATGGATAGATATTAAATACTGGGAAAAAACTTTTATCTCGCAGAGAGGAGAAACGAATTATTCGCATATCTCGAATGCAGTAAGAAATTCTTGACGTCGTGGGAGGTAACTAATGATTATTAAATTGTTAAACACGAGACGATAGGCCCGGACAGTGTGTGCAAACTGTGCATGGGTCGCGAAATAAGTGGAGGGGGTGACGGATAGTTTGAAGTTAATTTATATCATACTCAATTATATAATTAAAATATGCTTTGAATTTTCTTTAATTATATATTTTGAATGTTTTTATTTATATTTTTATATGTTGAAAAATGTATGATATGATATTGTTAAATAAGGTCTCAAGGTTTACATAGGCTGCTTTGTTTTCTTTCGCTTCTACTGTGGGTTTTCGGAATTAGTCGCTATAAAAACTAAACAACGATCAATACATGACGATATGACAGTAGCACTTTCCCATATTTCTCCAAATATTGAACAAATATTATCTGAGGCTCAGGCCCATACTTCTGATTAATTTTTTTTTCCATTTTAGTCTTATATAAATAAATGAAGTATATAATTTTCAATGTTTTGAAAGGAGGCTTATAAGTTTGAAATCCTACTCTTTTCTAATTTTAATCTTCGTTAATTTTTACATTAATGAAATATAAATACAGGGTGTCCCAAAAAGATCAGTACAACTAAGGTAAAATAAATATATATTTCAACTTTACTAAGGTAGTAGAAAAAAAACTTTTTGAGTTATTCTATCTATATTGTCGTAAGTAGTTTTGCTGTAGGGCTATTCTTTTTTTTTAAACAAATTTTTGAAGTTGTACTGATCGTTTTGGGATACCCTGTATATACATTAGTATTTAAGTTTATTTCTATTTTTATTTATTTATTTTTTTAGGTCACAGGAGATTTATCAAACACAAATGTAGAAGGTGCGCAAAACATTTAAAAAACAAATTATTATTACGTAAAGTAAATATATACCCAAAATCTACAGTTCACCGATTTTTAAAACAGTGTCAAAATTGGATTTATTGTTTGGTTGACATTTATCTAATTTTTTTTTTTTAAAATTGATACTACCAAAAAAATTTCATTTGGAGTCGAGTAATTTTTTAATTTTAAGAAAAAGGGTCGCGGTTGAAAAAAGTTTGCAGACAACTAGCCTAGGAAACCCAAGAGAAAACCTGTCATGTCTGATTGCGATAGACAAGAGGCTTTTTTCAAAATGAAACAAGAAATATAAACACCGAAAAGAAGAAAATAACGGTGTAAATAAATTATGAATGGAAATGACATCATTAATAATGGCGCCGAGTTCCCTGGGACAAAAAAAAATTAAGGATTTAATATTTATTGACTGATATGTTCAACTTTTTTATATGAAGACATTATTTATAACAATTCAATGTATGTAAAGTACATTGAATTGTTATAACAATGATTGAATTGATATTACAAACATTGAATTTCTATAACAAAAACTAAATTGTTATATAAAGGTATGTAAGGTACATTGAATCGTTTTACTTCTTAAAATAATTAAAAATTTTATATAAAAATAAAGAATGTATAAAATACGGAAATTTGGTTATTTCTTTATAAAAAAAATTAATTCGTATTTATTGTTAATTTTTCAAATTTTAATTATTTTTTTCCCTTTTCACTCGGAGGTTTGATAAAATATGAGAGCCAGAGAACACTTCAACCAGTCGTGACATCCTCGTTTCAAAATATACGGAAAATTATAAGCTTTTGAGCAAACAATTCCTACACGCATAAAACTAGCGCACCCCCCCCCCCCCCCCAAATTTTTCTCTCACCCTAATTACTGATACATATTATTGCAAAATAAAAAGAGCATATGATATGAACCTATTGTAACATACCTATTATTAAATGGTGATCCTATATAATAAAGTAACCAATAAATTCGCGGGGTAGATGGGCGAGTGTTCTCAGGACAAAGTGCTTGCCGCGCTACATATGTTTCAAAGCAGACTACTTACTAACACACAAATTTTACTAATCATTATTATTCATTCTACACACTGGTACAGAGGTAAGCGTTTAGAGTTCTCAGCTGCATTAATATACAAACCTTTTTCAACAATACCAACTAAAAATCCATGATATGATAATAGTTTCTTTACTCCTTTTAGTAAATATTACAAAAAATAGTGTATTATATAAATAAAACTAGCTGAAAACCCGCACTTCGCTACGGAGTACATTCAAATTAAATACAACGGTCAATGTATGCAATTAATGCCAAATATATGTATAAATATATTTATAATAAATACAACGATCAATATATACAATTGATGTAAAAAAATCGTAAGGAATATTTTTATAGACAAAATAATGTAGAAGAAAGTATTCAAATTAAATCTAATAGGACATACTAAAGAATATAGTACAGTTTGAGGAACTTATCTTTTACAGTATTTTAATATTTTTTTGGATAATGTCCAATCGTCTGCCGCATCAGCAAGGGAAAAAATATTTTTTGTCTATTTCATTGTTATGGACGGGACGATTTAATCTTAAAATTTAATCTTAAAAAATTCACCAAAAATCAGAAAATGGAGGCAAAGATTCCAAAAAGATTTCATTTTAAAGGAATTTTTATGATCTTTCTCGTGATATAAATTTTATAACCCTCAAATTATTATTTTAAATGCAAACTTTAAAAAAGTTACAAAAACAGCTTAAACATTTAATTTAAAAAAAATCTAAGAATTTTTCAAAAATCTTTCTTAGTGCACCCCTACACCATAAGAAGAATCGCCATGCAAAATGTCAGCCCCTTAGGTCCAGCGGTTTGGTCTGTCCGTTGTATGTCAGTCAGTCAGTGACGGAACTGTTTTATATATATAGATTAGTCTATCTTACAATTAACAGCTGCTCAGACTGAGCAGTTACTATTGAGATAAAATTTTGAACTCTCCCATGAAAAAAAGCTTTAACTACGTATACAAAAATTTTTTCTCCTTCGTTTCACAACACATGACTCCTACAATGCAGTTGATCACACATCGCTCTCTAATACACTAAATCAGTACAAATCAAATTAAAATCTGAAGGACTGGCAGACAAATGGGATCGTGATATCGGATTCTGCTTCACAACTCTTACAGATCGTGCAGTTCCACAGCTATTTTCTTTAAACTCGACAAAGGAAAACGGTTCCATAGCTACACTGGATCGTAGGGGCTCACCCTTCGGATAGTCCATCCAGAAAACTGGCATCAGTCGGATCCAAATCTGAATATTAAAACACGCGCGAGTTGTTAAACGAAACGGGACTGACTTCGAATCCGAACTGGGGTTTTAGCAGCGACATGATCGCGTGGGCGTTGCGGCGTCAAATGAGGTGAGAGAGTGTGAAAGCTATGATGGATGTTGCATCGCAAAACAGGGAGGAAGCGGAGTAATGATTTACTCTTATTTTTGTGTTTTATTCCATCCTTTAACGCGCCGCTCTTTTCATTTTTGTTCCTCCATACCGTGACTGAGGATGCGTTCAGTCATACTCTGGGAGTTATTTTTATGTGTTGTCATAAAGGACCTAATAAGGTACTTAAAATATACTTTTGAAGAAGCGAAGGGGCACAGAGTGTATACATTGTAACTTTCAAAGAAGTCTGGGAAACGTTTTCAGTCGAAAGAAGTAAAACTCCAATACAAATAACTAATCTATATATATAAAACAGTTCCGTAACTCACTAACTGACTGATAGGTAACGGCCAGACCAAACCGCTGGACCTAAAGGGCTGACATTTTGCATGCCGATACTTCTTATATTGTAAGGGTGCACTAAGAAAGATTTTTGAAACATTCTTCTTAGAATTTTTAAATTAAATTTTTAAACTGTTTTTGTAAATTTTTTTAAGTTTGCAAATAATAATCCGAGGGTTATAAAATTTATATCACGAGAAAGATCCTAAAAATTCCTTTAAAATGAAATCCTTTTTCGAATCTTTACCTTCCTTTTCTGATTTTTGGGGAATTTTTAAAGACTCATTTTTAAAATTTAATTTATTAAAGGCTGATCACGTGGTTTCTTTTCTTTTTGTGATACTTTAAACTGATTTTGCGTCACGTGCATAACAACGAAATAGACAAAATTTTTTTTTTTTCTTGCTAAAGCTGCAGACAATTTGACATTATCCAAAAAAATATTAAAATACAGTAAAAGAAATGTTCCTCAAACTGTACGATATTATTCTTTAGTATGTTCTTTTAGATTTAATTTCAATATTTTCTTCAACATTATTGTCTATAAAAATATCCGTTACAATTTTTTTTATAAATATATTTTTTTGTTTTCTTTTGGCATTAATTGCATACATTGACCGTTGTATTTATTTTGAATGTACTCCGTAGCGAAGCACGGGTATTCAACTAGTTTAAAATATTCAGCGTGTGACATAAAATCAAAGAAATTGAGTCATGAACTGAAAGCAATTGTGTGATTTGATTACTTAATTTAAAATATGCATACGAAGATTGTTATGGAAAAATGCACAAGATATGACAGCTGGAATGCAATTGTACTAAAACATCCCCGAATTTTGACTGAAGTTAAAAAACATTTTTTTAAAATAACCAAGGCCATTTTTCTCCGATTATAGACATAAATTAAATCAGAATTTCAAATTAAGACTCAAAATTTTCTCCCTTTTTATTCATCTTGCGTCCTTCTTAAAGAAAGAGAAAAGGTTAAAGCAGATTATAAACAATGATTTGGTAAATTTTAGCGGTAGGTTATGCTCCAATAAAAGTAATAGACAAATTTTAAAATATTTATTTGTAAGTTTATCATGCAATCTTCCTTTCCCACTCAAAGTAAATTAATAAAATTGAAAATTTCTTTGGTCATACATTTGAGTTGAAAAATTGTTGAAATATTAAATTCTTAGCGCTAAGAAATTTACCAAAGAAGGCCACATTTTTATGACTTGAGTTTAAAGGGGAAGAAAAAGCAAAAATAAAGACGAGCAAAAACAAAAACATGAGTACACTCGAAGAAATTTATATTTTAAAATCATGAGCGTAGTCTTATTGAGCATATTGTTTTCATATACTTTTAAAAATTTTAAATCGAACATTTCCTTACAAAAATTAGCTTTTAACTTCTTCAAAGTCAAGAATGAAACGACTATAGAGAAGGGTTCTAAAAAACCCCCATAGAAATAGGAGGTAGTCTCTCTCATAATAAAAATGCATTCTTTCGTTCTTTAAGATATAGTAATAAGATAATATTTATTTTTTACTACACTTCATAGAAAAGGATAAAATAGAAACGAACATCCTCTATTTGGTGAATGCCAAGGTACAAACAAAAGTATTCAATAAAACAAACCTTATTTAAAAATATAACTGAAAAAGAAACAATAACTTTTTCGAGAGATATCACAAAATTTTCTCATCATATAATAAATATTAAGGACTTTTCAAAAGTGCTTAATAAAATATACGGATCATTTTAAAGTACTCTACATTAAGAATTTTTTTCTAATGTTCCCACTGTCTAGACTTAGCTGCGCATTAAATTTTCCAATAGCATTCACGTAGCAATGCTAAACTTTAAGTTTTACTTAAGGCATTTAGAGAATAACAGCATACGATTAAAAAATGTAGCTATTACCTTAGAACTGACAAGTCGGAGATAACCAGTGTAACAAGACTATAATAAGAAAATATCTGTTACAAATAAAAAAGTTTTTAAGTAATGCCTCCTAAAATTAAGGAATTTTAAAGGTTCTTTTTAGAATTAAATTTCTGCTTAAGAATTGTTAAATACTTTTAAACTACTGTGCAAACCCTGCATTATTCTGCATAGCAACTTACACAGAATAGTTTTTAAAGTTTGTGATACTGGGCGCCCAGAAACTGCAAATCATATCTTGGTGACGACAGAAGTTTTGAGACATAAATTGTAACATTAGCGAGAACTGTACATAACCTTGTCATGTCATTTTTCCTTTCACATGATTAAGATGAAAGCAATAAAGCCCTTTATATTCAATTTCAAACGAATGTGTCAATTGTCTGCTTCAGCCAACATGGAATTCATCAAGAGACATTTTTCGAATTCCACATGAAATCCGAACTTTCAGCATCGAGCTATATGTTTCATGAGCATTGCAATGTATAGAAAATTCGAAATAAGTTATCTATATAGTCCCTTCTTCGAAGTGCAATCAAGAAATAAAAAAGAACCTAGATTACTGATATTTAGGGATACGTAATTTTCGTATTTACGAAATAGATGCGAATAAATACGAAATCTCCCAATATGAGCGAATAAATGCAAAAATTATTTTTTTACTATTTTTCGGCAAAACCTCGATAAACTGATTTTTAAGCGAAATTAGGCAATAATAGTAATAATTTATTAACATAATTGCTTGTCTAAGACCATCCACGGTCTTTAACTGAGAGATCTCACTCTCGAAATTTGCTTATTAATTATTGCTAAAGACTTAACGTGGAGATTACTACAATGTTAGCTTTTAATTAAGAATTTTGACAATTAAAAGCTAACATTGTAGCAACATTGTTACTAACCATATAAGTAAAATTGTAATTTTTTACTAATAAATGCGAAATCTTTGAATATATATATATATATATATATATATATATATATATATTGTAAGAATCCGTTACGACCTTTCCGAATAAATCCCCCAGACAGCCGGACCTCCCACAGCAGGTGACCAGCGAACAGTTCTATCTATCAGCGTCAAGGTGTCTGCAAGCAGAGAATGGTGTTGCTCCTAGCCGCCGGGCCTGGGAGGACGTAAACTAATGACTATTTCGACGTGAACTAATGATTTTCAGATCAGCTGATTTATAAGAACCGACCACATGGCTCGTGGTCAGGCGAATCACAGCCAACGGACATGACGTCACAAATTGTGCCAGCCAACCTAAACTTGTGCAGTCACGTGACCGGAAGCACGGTTGCCAGCGCCGCCAGAAGAAATCCAGTTTTTGGACAGACTTGGTCGAGACTCTCATCTAGAGAGCACCTTTCGTCTACGTTGTCCTGGAGCGACCGACTTGATCCTGACTTATTTTTCAGAGCAGCCCGCTCGAAGCTTCTCGTCAACGAATGCTTCACCCTGAAGTATAGCTATCTCAGAGCATCCAGCTCTACAGGCTTCTGTTAGTTCGTTAATTCATCTAGAAGTTATCTTCATATTTCAGAGCAGCCCGCTCTATAAGCTTCCCGCGATTATAACTGTCTCTACGAAGTTATTCTATTTTCAGAGATGTACGCTCTAGAGGCTGTGTACCGACCTTCTAGTTCTGCTGTGACTGTACGTGCATCTTATCATCGAAATTATTTGGTTATTAAGAAGGCCAGTTCCCTCTATGTCTAGAGGTAGACCAACACCTGTGTAAATAGTGTAAAAAGTTTCCGACTAAAATTTAATAAAACTGTATTTTAATATAGTAGACTGACTCTGAACATTTTTAGCTACCCGGAGTCTGAAGTTATCACAATATATATATATATATATATATATATATATATATATATATATATATATATATATATATATATATATATACACATATATATATACAGTGGACGCTCGTTAATTCGAACTCAAATATTCTCGGAAAAAAGTTCGAATTATCCGATGTTAAGAGAAAATATAAAACTTTAAAAGTGTATCACTGAAGAAGAAAAATCTCCTAGTATGTATAACCCCAGAAAATATAGTATTATACTATGTTATCTAAAATTAACATATTAAAAAGCAATACAGACTTGCCTTAATCATAAAAGGAAGCAGAAGATATGCAGTAGAAAGCAAACTTTAATTAAAAATACAAATTACACTTTGGGGAAAAACTGTAAAGTGGATGTTTGGTTTTGTTTATGATGCCTACATTGTTCAGCCAACTTCTCGATTTGAAGTAAACATTTCAATTTATTTTCAGAGGAAGGTTCCATCTGAATAAATGCTTTCAGAGTTTTAATAGAGTCCATTATGGCTTTGTCCATTATGGTCGCATTAAAAATATCTTTCGGCAGGTAAGTAGAGAAAAGCCCTGGCAGATTCCTACCGAAATTAGTGCATACGTCTTCGTTTACATCAGAGCTTTGGCCACATACAGTTTGATAAGAAATATTGTTCCTTGACTTAAATCGAGAAAGCCATCCATCACTGCATTTAAAATCTTCAGTACCCATTCGACTTGCCAATTCATCAGCCTTCCTCAGTACTAGGGGTCCATTTAACGGAAAATTTCGAGATCTAACATCCTGGAACCATAGCAGTAGAGCTTTTTCTAGATATTCTTGGGATACATTTCTCATGCGTTTCCTTCCTCTAGCAAATTTTGATTTTTCCTATGAATCTAAAATTGACTGCTTGTTTTACAAATAAGTTGACAAAATTTTTTTAAAATTCCACAGTCAGCTGCTAACTTTGTTTTACATTCGCCATTCTCTACTCTCTTTAAAAGTTCTACCTTTGTCTCCAAAATTAGGGTTTTGTACTTTCCACGCGTAGACATCCTGAATTTTTACACTTTCAAATCACACACTGAGGAAGAAAAACTAGATCACATTAACTTGTCTGCACTGCAGGCATAACTGATGCAGCTCCCTAGAATCTGTAGTAAAGACTGGTTTTTCTGAAATTCTAAGAAAATCGATACAAATAACAGAAAATCGCTTTGTCCGTTAAGCACTGATAAGGACAATAGCCACTAACGTTTAGCGGAAATGCAATAGTCTAGGAATGCGGGCATGTGCCTCTTTACATAGAAAAAAAAATACAGGTGATTTCGACACACAAAATAATAAATACAGCGTGTGTTTTCTCCGTTAATTGAGGAAAAAGAAATTTTTTTTGTCAAATTTTTAGTTCGAATTAACCGAATTGATCAAAATTTAGTTCGAATTAACGAGATATTTTTAACATTAACTCCAATACAAGTTTTTTGGGGCCTTTGGATTAGTTCAAATTAACCGAAAGTTCGAATTAACCGAGTTCGAATTAACGAGCGTCTACTGTATATATATATATATTTGATAAACTTCATGATATGTTTCTTGTAAATGATATAAAAGTAAAACGTGCCTTTAAATATACACTGCCTATGGGTAGACGTATATTTAACTATAATCAGGTCTCAAAAATTTTTTCTCAATCAATAAATTTAAATTGTGTATGTCATCTGCCCAAATACAATAGTTATGTTGACACGGCACATGGTCATGTAATAACAGGCAATATGGAAATAGTGGATAATTTAGCACTGCATGAGTTGATGAGTTTGGGAACTAAGTATAGATTACCTAGTACTAATAATAATAAGAAAATTATAAGTTTCTTAAATGCTGATTTAGATAAATTTATATACAAAATAGCTATTAATTATTCTATACATACAGAGGCCTTCAACCAATGGAAAATAAATTTACTAATGCTAGTACATTCTAAACTACCCAATTATAGTAATTTCATTAATAATTCCTATAAACACTAGAAATATGCTATAACAAAATTACAAGAATACTTTATAATCACTTATGTAGATAAAGCAGCCAACAACTATGCAATTTTTTGTAAAAAATATTTTGCTATAAGTTTAAAAAAACAGCTAGAAAATAGTGATCTTTTTCAGCCTTTAAAAGAAACTACTAGTATTATTATTAAGAAAATTATAGCAAAATATAAACTACTAGGTATATCATCAAACAACTATCTCTTTCCATATATTACTTTAGTTCCTAAATTTCATAAAACACCTATTGCTTTTAGAGCAGTAACCTGTGGTCACAACACTTATGCTACTAAAGCAAGTGTAATATTATTAAATTACCTTAAATTAATCTATAAAAATATAACATCTGGTGTTTGTGGTATAATTGATAATAGCTTTAGTCTAATTAGAAAACTACAAACATTAGATAATTGTAAAACAGTAGTAACTTATGATTTTAAAGATCTATTTAATAATATCAATATATATATATATATATATATATATATATATTTGCGAATATATGCGAAATTTTATATATCGTAATTTTTTTTTGCAAAATTTGTATATTTTTTATGCGGAATTTACGTACCCCTACTGATATTACAACTCTTCGAGTCGGGGTGCCTTGAATTCTTGCTGCTAACTTTCAGGCACTCTACACTATACCTTTTATGTATGGGGATGTTATCGGATTAAAAAGAAAGATATATGTACATAATATATTTTACCAACTCTCGAAGAAGAATTACATAGAAATAAAATCCAGCCCCAAACTAAGTTGGAGTATTCAGTAGAAAAAAAAGAAAATCGCACACGAAAAGAACACACCGAAATTCTTACTTAACAAGATGGAGTCAAATGAGCATCAACTAGGGGAAAAGAAAATAACAAATTTTCTTTCGTTCGTGATGGATGGCGAAATTTGTCAAGTGCGAGAAATCTAATCCACGAGACTTCAGGGGATGAGACGGAACAGGAAGGACCAAATATTTGTCCCCTTGTTAGCCGCGTTAGTGAATAATGATCTCGTAAGCTCGGAGAAGCACTGCGCGATATGACGCGAACATTCCGTCCCGACCAGAACAACAGACAATACTGTCGCAAGAGTTTAGAAATACCAGGAATTCCAAGCATTAATCCAACAAGGCCAGGAGTAGACACGGAAAAGAATTATAGTCATTCGAGGCAAAAATGATTTTTTTTTTCTAATTTGTAACAAATAAGAAATACAAATACAAGTTGTACCTTTAAACTGAAGTTACATGTCCTTTCTTTAGTTCTTACAGACAGTACGAGTTTAACTGTTTTAAATTCCATGTATTTAAACCTGGGAATCAATTATCAAAGCGAGTTGTAGTGAAAAGTAACTATTTGCAGATAATTGCGATTTCAGACCACGACAAAGGAATAAATACGTTTAGAAAAGAAAGTGGATGAAAAAAAGAGGGTGTGCGGTACTCACAATAAAATCTCAATAATATAATATAATGTCTAATTTTTTTTAAATGGTGGCCATTCCTGAGGTATCATGACATAAGTTATTGGCGAACTCCAACTTTGTGCCACGAAACGTCTCAACTAAATTTTTTCTTTTCACAAAGCTCTCAACACACGTTACGCAATCATCAAACGGTTAATGACAGGAAGGCAACGTACTATCTTTCCTATTTTCGGATTTATGGCATGTTCACATAGAATCCGCCAGAGTCAGCGCTAAAGATTCTGTTGGTGCTGATTGGTTAAATGGGTCAATGATTGATATACGATTGGTTGAAAATTTTAACGCTGACGCTGACTATGACGCTTCTATGTGAACAGACCCTTACTGTAGATCTGTCCAGGCCCTGATTTTTCATTAGGCCCGGGCCTAGGGGCCCTCAAATGTCCCCCCCCCCCAAAAAAAAAAAAAAATTGTTTTAAAAGAAAAAAAAGAAAAAATTCCCAATTCAAATTTTTTCTATTTTACCTTTTTAATTAGCAATTTTTTTATATCCTTTCAAATTTGATTGATTGGCTCATCATATGTATAGTTATATGTATAGTTCATCATATGTATGTTATAGTGTATATAAGGGATTAATAAGTTTTTCTAGTTGCATTGTATTTGTGTTTTAATGATGAAGTTAATATGTTGTATTGCTTTTTGTTATTTGATAATGTTCTAGGCTTCTAATAGCCAATTCTTGGTAAAATGGAACTTTCAATGATTCATGATTATTATTATTATTTTTATTTTTTTTTTTTTGGTGTGTGTGTATGTGTCAATTTTACGCTCACATTAATGTTAGGGGGCCCCTATCCTGAGTTGTGCATATAGTCAAGAATTTTCTAAATCGGGCCCTGGATCTGTCCGTGCCGTGTCACTTTAAACAAAAGCTCACAGTAAGAGCAAAGAGTTTTGGTTTTGAGATGAAATCAAACCTTTATTGGTGGGAAATAAAACTGGACAGAATGTGGTTCACACGATGCGGGAAATATTAAAACTACAATACATTGCAGACGGCGTCCACAAAAAATTTCGAATGAACAAGGTAAACGAAGGAAACAAGGTGCGCGTACAGCGAGTTCAGGTGTTCCAGTTTATTAAATAATTTCCCATCACAATTTTAATGTTCTCGACTGTTTGTAAAAAAGCGATACGGCATATTCCCACTGCCTAAAACAAAGAATATTTTTATCGGCCCGGGAGTGACTTTTCACCTTTCATTACTTGCTCGTCGAACCTCTTTCCTTTTATATCAGAGTGGCTTTTTGTAATAAACAGGTATTCATTGAAAACTACAACAATTATAGTCAAAGTTCAAAATACAGTAACATAAATATTCTGCCATAATCCCTACGCCTTTTTAAGAAGAGAGAACCAACCACATAAACTTCGCTTTCTTTAACACAGTTGAGTTGGTTTGGTTTGGAGAGCTACGGTCAACTTTTTGCTACACGAGGGCAAATTAGACATGAACCTACAGTTTAAAGCCGATTCCGAACGGCTACAAATATCCATGCCAACAGTGGGACTCGAACCCACATGATCTGAACCGAACGCCAGCGCCCTAGCCATTCATCCATCACCTGGCTTAACACGGTTGATTTGAAAATTATCGATTAAACGATCTTCAATGAAAAATGTCAGTGTCATGAAGGGAAAATATAATGAATACTTTTCTCTTTGGCTGATGGGAAAAATGCAGCTATAATGCACTATTAAGTTGCACAAAAAGATTATTTTTATTACAAAAAAAAAAATATATATATATATATATATAACTCATTTCAAGACATGGGAGCTACTAGTGTTGCTCCTGATGTCCTGTTTGGAAATATTTCTTTCCCCGATTGAAGGAAAGGACGTGACTGGAAAGCACCATTAAGGTGTACAAAATATCTAGTTTTATTACACACAAAAAAGACTAATTTAAATACATATAAGAGCTACTAGCATCGCGACTCATCATTTTGCTAAATAGCAAATTATTTCTGATTAAATTAAAAAATAAGATTACACAGAGTCAATTCCAAAAAGTCTCTTCTTTTATACTATTGTCCCTTGAAGAACTAATATTGTAGTACACAGAAGATTGATTAGAAGGAATATTGCAGCTTAAGATTGGGAGCGTTAGGTAATTATTTTTTCTCCAGAACTCTAATGCTAAAGAGATTGTTCCCTTTGTTTACCTTACAATATCCGGTTAGCTGGATTGTTGACGTATCCACCCCCTTAGCTGAAGAGGCGTAACCATTGAGGGGGTGTCGAGAGCAAGGCATCCGCATTCCTTTGGCGCTGGGCTTGTTAGCAAAATTTTTCTATATCTCAGTGAGAACAAAAACAAGCAATGTGTTTACGAACTCGTGATAAATTACCAGGATTAGTTGGAAAAGTTTAGAGTTACGGTCAGAGTTACACAACAAGCTGCGGAAAGAAAATTCTTAGACAGCAAATGAATTTTCAGGAGAATGAAGTTAAAACAAAAGGAAATTTTTTCGTCGCAATTTTGCTTGTAAAAGTACAAAAATCCTTTAAGCGTCCTGACATAGGGGAATAACATGTTATACATTTGTTATCCTCACAGTCTTACCTTTTGAGAAAAGGAAAATGAGTACATCAAAGAAGCGTCATACAAGTTTAGTTTTTCTTTCATTTTGGCAGCATAACTCGCGAGCGAAAATTGGATCGTTAACTGGAGAGGTTTAAATAAGATCTTAATTAAATAACTGTTAGAAACGAAGTTTCTAGTACTGGATATTAGAGGGGATAATAATAATGTGAAAGAGTAACACTCACAATATCAGTTTCATGATGGCTTTTCATTTAATCAGCTGCAAAACACGAGGGCCGATCAGATTTAAACAATGATTTAGTTTCAATGGGTTGAAAAAATGAATTGGAATGCGCAGCAGATTTATGCTACGATAGAAATGTCAGCTGATCACCGATAGAAATGTAGCACCGCTCAGTTGCAGAGGTCAGTCAAAACTCTTTCAGCGTGATAGGTATCGTTTAGCATAGTGCAGTGCATAGTGATTAAATTTTTGGTGAAGAATGTTTCACAGTCTCACATTTATAACCAGGCTCAAAACACGTTTCGGAGGTAATATTCGTCTAAACCAAGTGAGTTTAGTTGGACGAAAATGTTTCAAGCAGAACAACACAGCATAGAAACTGAATCGCATGTTCAGAGGTTCAAGATAATCTAGGATTGTCTAAAATCTACACGGTATTCCGAAAGTTCTTTCGAACCAAGAAACCATAAACGTACAATATTTCTCAATACTCTTCATTGAAAAAGAGAAATCAGCAATCTGCTCCAAGCAAAGGAAACGACAAGATTCAGTGTTTTTCGCCGAGACAACGAACGTTCCCACACTTCCGCTTCATTGCTAACCGCTTTGAGGTCGGATGTTTTGCCTCATTTCCCACTTACATCTGACTTCCCCTCTCTCGGAATACGGTTTGTCCAGCCGATTGCTAATTTTTTTCCTCCCTGACAGTCGGGTATCGAGTCTGATGATTTGGTTATTTCAACTGTGCAAGGTACGATACATAGATTACCAAAAGTCTTTTTTTAAAATTGTTGTCGCGACCGACCCCCCCCCCCCCCCCCCCCCCCAAAAAAAAAAAAAAAAAAAAAAAAAAAAAATCAACAACACAGTTGAAATGTCAACGTGTCAATAAACAAATATATCATTTCCACCGTGCATTATGAGGCTATTTCTCAGGAAAGTTTACTTTGAACAACGCATCAGACCCCTTTACGAGAGCTTTGAAAATATTTATTGGAAAGATGGTACCAAAAAATATCAAAACACAACAAGATAAATTCCGCCTCTGGTATATATACCCTTACTTCAAATCTCTTGATGCACAGTAAGCTTCCCCTGTTCCCGGACAATTTTACAAACGGAGGAGGAATGGTTTCATGTGAATGTTGAGAAAAGAGAGACAGCTCTTTCAAGACTTAATTATTGTCAAATCTCTCGACTACTTCAGCAGTTTGAATTAAGTTTTCATAGTAATTTTATTACATAGGATCTAGTCACAATTGGAGATAGGCATAAAAAAAAATATATGGTTTCATAAATGGCTACATTTATACAGTTTTGCAATAAAATGTTTATGAATGGAGACAGCCTATGATTTATTTACGTCAAAGGTGTTTTAATGTCTCTCGGAAACCTATTAATAGGCTATCTATTCAGAAGTGACGCTGGAAATAAAGTGTTAACACGACTATAAATCCCCCCCTCTCTCCCGAGGTACCGCGGGAACTGAAAAAAGTTTTATCTGTGCCACTGAATACATGTTAGAAGTAATGAAATAAAAATCAAAATTTCACGTGAATAACTGGAGAACCACGCCAAGACAGTGACATTTGGGCAAATGCCAAGGACGCAACTAGTCTGATGTACCGCTGTTCAAAACAGGCGAACTTTTTAAATGCTTGCAGTGAAGCTGGGAGTAAAACTTTTGAGAGACAAGAGGATTCCGGCAGAGAAATGCGTGAAAAGAATCGTCCTGTTTCATCACTATTAATACTGAAAAGTCTCCAGCTAGTCTAGTGCTCTTAATTTCGGTTAATAGGATAATTCACCTTTAGTTATGGTCTTAAGTGTTTTTTATCTTCCTGCTGTCGTATTAACTTAAGGATAAAATCCTTTAATTACAGTTCTATGGATCGTATGATTCATATTCAGGATTGGAGAGGAAATACGAAATAAATGCCACCAGAAAATACAAATTTCATAGGTGACAAAATTTGTGATAAAACAGCTGACACGTAGAGATTTTACAGAAGATTACGTTGAATTTCATGGATATTTAAGAATGAATTTATTGAACATTTAAAATACGCAAATATTAAGAACAAAATATAACATTAATAAAAACCAATAAAATTACGCAAGTAATATTCACTGCGTACTGTTTTTGTGTGTAATCTTAATTATTAATTTTCTAATTTTGCGGCGCGTTTTTAGATATACAGTCGAACCCCGTTATAGCGAACCCGGTATATAACGAACGAAAATTTTGGTCCCGCCGTAATCCTATTGTACGTAATTTAATTACAGTAGTGTGTCAGTTTAATGTAATCGGTTTTAGTCGATTTAATTTATTAATGATCATTTTTAATAGATTTTATCATTTTTTAATACATTATTATAAAAAACACATTGCAACTAATGAGTTATACATTTTGTGAACTCTAGCATTTTTCTTAACGGTTCAGATATAGCGAACCACCGGATAAAGCGAACAAAACCCTGGTCCCTTGAAGTTCGTTATAACGGGGTTCGACTGTAAACATATGTAACACTGCAACACAGGGCGCATTTTTTACCCTTTTGCACGTTGTTGTAGGATTATTTATTTTGATTTCTATAATGTATTTCTATATGAGCGACAGACGCTATGCACAAAAAGTTAACGCCCTTCAGTCATAAAAATAAATTAGCAGTGAGGAAAGAAACAAAACATTACAGTCAACGAATCTATTAAAAATAACCTTTTCAAGATTATTTATTATCTGCAATAAAAATTTTAAAATAATTAATATTCATACACGTGATCTAGTAACGATTTTAAGTGCCTCAGTTGTGAGTGCGAAATTTATTATAACTGGGCATTAATAATCAAGCAATTTTTTTTTCTTTTAATCCGCGATAGTGTAGTTAGTCCCATTAAAAGCGAATAATTTTTCTTTCGCGTCAATTTTCTATGTAACGAAACCCTCACATACAGCCTTTTTTTTTATTTCTAAACCCACTTCGCAAACATATACACGTCATGCCATGAAAAATCGCCGCGTGCGTCTTCAATCAAAACATACCGTAAACGAAGCTTCACAGCAGCTGCAAGGCAGTAGTAGCTCGCGACAGCTGAAGTAATTGGTCCTTGGTCGAATCCCGCCCCCAAAAGCCCACGGAATGTGAAGAGAGGGAGCAGAAGCGGCCAATTTGACACCCTGATGAATGGTCGACCGAGCCTTCCCCATTTCTGGCAGTCCATCATATTTCATGCAGTTGAGTTCATCGTCTATCGGGTATATTAGACATACCGGTCACAAGGCGAGGCGTAAAAGGAGAGAGACTCGAATCGAAATGCTCCCCAAAACTATCACCGCGGAAAAAATACGCCACTCCTCAATGCTGCATCGTATAAAACAGTCACAATTAGAAAGTATTTACTTTTGACCACGAGCTTCGTATGTTTGTTTCCATTTCAAAAATATGGACATAGTGGAAAAAGCGAACTGAAAAGCGATGAGTCCAAGTACGACACACAATCGTAATATTACGACGTACGATATACTCCACTATGACCAAATTAAGAGTGCCGACAGATATAAAAACACCGTACACCATTTACTGACAAATTAGTAGAAACGATAGATGATATTCAAAGCCCTCGAACAGTTAGCCGTTTTCAAGTTCATTTTTGAAAACAGTAGTCGTTCTTGCAACCTCAGAATATTCGGTAACACTCCAGTAACGAGTACGCTTCGTTAAGTTCATGTGTTATACATTCAATATCCCCACTATGAATTTTTATTTACTAAAATTATGTATAAATTGGTGTAAAAAATTCTTCTTTCAAAATCAAGATCAAATAAAATAATCAAACGAATAACAGAAATTCTTCATTAAACCGAGAAAGAGCCAAATTAAGAATAAGACCTACATTAATCATTTGATTTCGATCACTCATATTTGCTGGAAATTTTAACATAATTTTTTTTTTAAAAAAAGGAAAAAAAAATCTTGAAAATTTTCAAAACACTCTGAATCTACCTATATTTTACGGAACACAAAAAACCTGAACCGTTAAATTCAAGCCTGAACATTGTTCATGATTAAGAACAACAAATGACTAGTATCAACTAATAAGCAACTTTCAGGAATTTTTAATACATTTTGATGAATTGTCAATTATTCGAAAAGAGACTTAGCCTAAAACTTAATAATAATCTGAAAAAAAGACAAAAAAAAAATTGATAATAATATAAAAAAAAAATCCAAACAACTTTTCATGTGTCTTATATGGCAATAACAGACAATGACAAGTAGCATGTAACTAAAAATTCCGATCGCTTTCAACGCATATGTGCTATTGGTGTCTAAAGCCGACTCCAGACAATTTCCAAAGAACGAAACGATAGATGCATTCTAAATTAAAAGCTATGACGAAATATCAAACTAGCGGTACCTCGGGACATACCTTGAAACCAAGTTAATCCCATCCAAACCAGGACGTATGACAAACTTATAAATTAACTAATCATAGAATATCAAAGGTGTGCACTACAATGTCTTGTTTAATTTTAACATATTAATCTCTGGCACAGCGCAGAATGAGTTCACAGCCAGCTGGGCAGCGCAAGTAACAAGCTACCCAACTGTCTGATGGTCAGCATACGGGGGGTCATCAAAAAGTCACTGAAAAACTTCGACAGCTGCATATTAGCAGTTGTTGAAAGGGATCGGTAAGAGGGGAAAAAAATGCTAGGTTTTCTCGAACATCTGACAAGTATGTCGGAGCAGAACTAAATACTAAAATAACCAAATTTAGACTCTTTGTGTAATATTTTCCTGTGATACTATTAAACGAAAAAAATTAGTGTGCAAAGTTGAATAAATAAATAAATAAATGACTCACTCTCTGCAAAGTCCCTGGCGGTTTTCTTTCTGATCTCGTCGACATCTTGTGATTCTGGATTCGCCCACTCTAAAACTAATCTTCGTCCAAATAAATGAGTACTGTGACATAAAGCTTCGAACGCCCTCTGAAAAGACAATTTTAAATTCTTATTATTTTCAAATTATGCAGCTGACTTAAAAAATCAATTAAAACAAATATAAAATACACGTGAATCTGGAAAAATTAAATTAAACTAACAAATTCAAAACACACAGTCACCTTTCATAGTGTAAGATCATTTGGTGCGAATATCGCATCAAATGCTATAACCACGTTTAGTTATATCTAACACCGCACGAATAGCACTAATTTCCTTAACTTTCTCCCGTATTGAAACTAAACAACAACGTGACTACGTGAACCCAAGAAACATAACGTACCCCGAGAGTACAATTACTAGTAATCCTGCATAACACATTCCTCTGATTAAAAAAATTAAATTAGAAATCACATTAACAATAGCATGCTATACAAGACCATACTGAAAAAGCAAAGTATATGCGCGAAGATTAAAAAATTCGTTTATTCTGAAATAATTTTATGACGATGAATGCGCAGTATTTCGTGCATTTTTCAAGAATCCAATAAATTAATGATAGTTAGATGAACTGAAAGAAAAGTCTATTAGTTACAGAGAAACTAATTTGTTTTCAAAAGAAAGTGTCGCGACATTTGTCAATTTACTTTCTATAGAGTAGCATAACATAGCTCTAAGAAAGACTGGATGTTTCCTATATCGCATTACCAAGAGAAGTCAGTAAATGAAAAGGGTATTTTCATTCATAAAATGTCAGTAAAAAGCACGAAATAAATATAAAGTGTCTAAGAATTTTGAAACAAGATAGTATACAACTCTAATATTAAAATTACTCTCATAATTTCAAGTTGATCAGCACTTGACACGTTTCACACATTCTGTCTACAATTTAGTCATGGTCCATGATATTCCATTAGTATAACGGACTATGCCTAGTATATACAGAAGAAGTTTTGTTGCTAATGCCCCCTGGTTGGAGGTTCCATTCACCAGGTCCTAATAGGCTATTGGACTGAAAAGGGGCGGCTCCTGTTTTGAATTAGCACCACAAGGGTCGGAGTCTGACTTGGCTAAATGACCGGTCCCGTAATTTTGAACCGAGTCAAGTGACGAAACCGGAACACTTGATCCTGCACCTCAAGAGGTAAATTTGAGAACTTGGAGGACATTGCAGCCACGACCTATTTTACATGCCCCGGCCACTATTAGTGGACACGGCACAAAAGTTTTAAGCATGGTGTAGAACAGATTATTTTTCAGAAGGGAAATATTAACTACATTACCCCAAGATTGCCCTTTAATGATTTGATTGATAATTTATCATCTTTTTAAAAAAACGTGTTGCACACGTAAACAGCAACCTACTAAGCAGTCGTAATACAAACGATACGCAGTACTGCTGAGTTAGGAAAATTCGAGATGGAATCAGCATCTGTGCGGTTTGCCGTGACTAAAGATGACAATAGTTGCCAACTAAAACCACTTCACGAGATTTCATCGACAAGTGAAAGAATGGGGAAGGGGAATGCTAATGATCAATTATTCAACTCTAATCCCTCTTTTCCTGGACCAGAGATTAGAGAGGACTTAAAAAGATACTTTAAAATAATCCTGGAAGATCCCCAAGGGAGAGCAGGAGATACGGCATCGGGAAAAACGTTCGCGAGGGTTGAGAGGAAATTATAGGTTCTCTTATCGTGGCTCTTGATATATCTTCCAGAACTGAATACAAACAGTATCTTTATACAAAATGGATCAATTCACATAAATTTTAAGAAAATATTAAGTATTGAGCATAATTTTTGTCCGAATCAAAAATTGTTCACGTACATTGTTGCAATTCATTACAGCTACAATGTACATTTCGACTCAATGCGGAACTAGAAATTTAAATTGAGTCTATACTTAAATCCGAAAGACACATCTATATTTTTTCATATCCTTTCAAAACATTCAAAATGCCAATTTTCACTATTAAACTCAAACCAGGGCCGGATCATCGCATAAGCAAATGAGACAAATGTCTAGGGCTCGGTTTTTTGAAGGGCCCGATCAAACTGTCTATTTTGAAAAGATTTGTAAATAAGATAGTTTATTTTTCTGTTGGACAACTGTATATATTAAACAAATAGACAAAAGTATATTGCTTTTTATATGGTTATTGTGAATATCTAAAATCTAAAGGAAATGTGTTATTACGTTTCTTCGAACAAAATGCTTTGGATAATATAAATTATGATGAAATAATTGATAATTTTGCTGAATTAAAGACTAGAAAACAGAATTTTTAAATACAGTATATTCATATTTATATACTTACTTTTGTTAGACATTTAATAAAATAAATTTCAATTTTTTTAAAATTCATAAACAAACTGTTCAAACTTTTATAGAAAAACTAAAATTTATTGTTGTATATTAAATATTTTTATTAATAAAAATCTAAGATTTGTTTTAGTTTTTCACATTATTTAGTTTTGTTTAATTTATTGTTTTATATTTTTTGTGTGCTCTATTTCTTGTGGGAGAGGGAGGGGGCCCGGTCAGAAGAAAATGTCTAGGCCCCAAAGTGGGTTAATCCAGCCGTGGTTCAAACTCCTCTTCCCAAACAAATTTTTATGACAGTATGAGAAAAAATTTCTGATATAAATAGATGACTATGACACAAGAATATTTCCCACCTGACACATTTTCCATTATTACAATGGTATTATTGAAAAAAAATGTATATAACGTAAAAATAAGCATGTATAAGTAGCAATAGGCACCTTCAGATACCTGGCAGCTTTTGACTAAGATCTTTAACTTCATCGTGGGCTGCATGGCATGATAAACGAATACACTAGGACCGAAACGATTCTAAATGCCATGCTGAGGAGTCCGCTATATGGGCGAAATCTAGGTCTATGGCATCTTCGCACCGGAGAAAATTTTTGCATTTGAGTGATCTCGTCGAGTGGGTTAGTTTCAAGCTATCTCGTTATCATCTCGCAACCTTAAGTTTTGCACTACAAATTCTGGTAGACACCTGAGTTCTTTCAGCTGTGAGCGGGAATTTACCAGATACTGACAAATTTATAAACAAATTATGATAGGGGACTAATTTCGGTTCCACCGAGCTCGCCCATTGTGCTACGCAGAGAAGCCCATACTGATGGCGAAATCTAGATTCAAGCAAACATGGGTTAAACTGGAAATGACTTTTTTTAACCTAGGATTACGTTCCTCCATAACGGTCCTTCGGAAAGCAAAATTTCAGACGCTAAAACTGTCCGTCCATCCGTCCTCGCGAGTTATAATTTTGGCAGCGTGCCAAACCCAGTCTGTATCGTTTCGACAAGCAATAAACAGTTAAACAGAAAAGTACCGAAATGCGTTAGAATTTTGACACACACACACACACACATATATATATATATATATATATATATATATATATATATATATATATATATATATATATATATATATATATATATATATATATATATATACACGTACATATATATCGATACATAAGAAGCAGTGATAGGCAAAGTGGTGTAAGTCAGTAAGTCAAGTGGTGTAAATCCAAAGCGTTTTACTGCAAAAACTACAAAAAATTCCACTATAAATTGAACAAATTATAATTCATAATAATTATTATAATATTACAAAAAAACAATTATTAGCAATTCCACTATAAATTGAACATGGAGATAGCATTTTGGCCCTCAAATAAAAAAAAGTTGAAAATGTGACTTACACCACTTTGCCGTTCACCGCCTCATATATACATAACACATACATACATATATACATACAAAATAGGTAAGCAACGATAAGTAATCCTACGTTATTAACCCGCGGAAGTTTCGTTAGAAGAGACTACCTGCAATTTTTTTTAAAACTTAATTCGACTTCATCTAAGGCTTGTTTCACGCACTTTTGTCATGTATGCGTAAAGCTGGAGAGAAGTATAAAAAACAAATCTAATTTAAATTTTAAGCGTAACGTGAAAATGCTGTCAGATCTTGAATGATTTTATCGGACGAGCACTCAAGCACGCGATCATGTTCGGACGCACACATACACAGAAATATAAGCAAGTTTTTGGTTCCTCTTCTTCTTTTTTTTCAAACTGACAAACGAAAATCAATTGTTTAAAAAAATAATGCTTTTTTCCCATTGACTTTAGAATTAGGAGATTATAAAAACACAAGCACTACATGCAATTCCTCAACAACACGTGTAAAACAATCGGAAAAAAAAAATCTGAAAATTAAAATTTAAATAGTTTTCTTCCTTTCCTTTTTTACCAACATAATTGAATAAAACTGTCGTTTTGAAAGGACATCATAAAACCTAAATAATAAATAGCAACTACGTCCAAAAGAGGCCATTTGTATTCATTTGCAACTATCAAGCTAGGCTGTACGCCATAAATTCTTAGCGGAAAAAAAAAAGTATTAAGAAATAATTGGGAATGTAAATGAAAAGTCTTGATTATTTTAACGTTCATTTTAAGCTTAAAGAAATAATAAACAGTATGTCACGCAACACTTTAGAAGCAATACGGCATACAACTTTCAATCGTGATAGCTAGCAAAAAATATGTGTTAACATTTTGAATATTTTGGAGGACATTAATAAATAAACGGTGGCCAGGGCAGTTTAAATTCGCCGTATGTTATCTGTAAGTAACAATAAGTCTCTCTAACTCCCGGTATCATGCATAATAATTATCCCTCAATCTTCATTCAAACTACCCAAGTAAAATAGGTAGATAATATCAATCACATAAATTTACTGGAAATTAACAGTAGAATTATAAAAAAGTAAAGAAATCGAGAACAAATAACGATGTTTTTATATAACATACATAAATACGTCTTGATGTTCTTTTTATCTCTCGAGACGAAAGTTTCCGTTAAAATATACTGTTAGCGCATAGTGTTACGGCTATATTTACAGTCAAATAATTCTACTTCGTCATTCAAATGCTACTCAAATTACAGTAAATTACATCACAAAAACGTTTATGCAGTGTTACCCTATTATTTATCTTCTAATTATTTTGAGGTTCTCATTACGGTCGTATCTCTTGCAAAGCTTCGCGTCGTTTTCGTATTTGTAAACAGGTGTGAACTTTCTAAAGATCAGGATTTTCTACAGAATATCTCCAATCATCAAAACTCGGCTGTCAAAGGTTAGTAGGTTTCAGTTCAATGGGTTGGAATTTCAAACACAAAGGCGTTGACTATAATGAATTTAGATTTTGAAGGTATAACCATTTCCTCCTTTGTTTAGGTCACATGTTAAATCCTTAACAGTCATGCCAACATGGTAATAGAAAACATGAGATATTTACTAGGTGAATTAGTTTAAACAGCTTACATTTAGTCAGAAGAAAAACGAGACACGTTTATGAACTGCTTATGATCTTTTTTCAAGTAACCTTGTCCTATAATAATGCAATTTTGTTTTACTATCTCCACCTGTAATTTTGGCAGGGTCAGGCTTATATGAGGTTACAACAACAATGCAAATGATCCTAAAGCTAATTTCCCAGAACATGCTAGGTGCAAACTGTTTTGGAAGTTTATTACAAACATTTTTTTGAAACACTGAATGAGGAAAACAAACGTTCAAACTTCCTTAACAATTAACTCCTAATGACAAAAATAATTATTTCGGAAAATAAAAACGAGAGGGAGGGATCTGTCTGAAAAAAAGATGTAAAGTAAGAAATCTAACAAATATTAATCTCTCTTCTATTTATAATTATCTTTTCCTTAGCTCATCTTTATATATATATATAACAGACTAAGGGCTTTGCCCCTAGGCTCGCTCCTCTGTTAGGGCTAATAGCGAGATACATAGGGGTGGTTCTCGAGCAATGTAACAGCTTCCATCCATTTACTGTTGTCACCCTTATGCGAAGGGCTTTTCACCACTGTTGAATTATCAGCTTCAAAATTCAATTAAAAAATCGAAATTTCAAGACAGAGACTTGAAATGAGGTTTATATGAATAAGAAAGCTTTCAGCTTCCAGATGATGTAAATATTTTCTTTGTGAGATAAAAACTGGAGGAGCATCGATATTACATCCACATATGGGGCGATATTTCTTGAAAAACTGCGTTTCATTTTTTGATGAAAATATTAGTCTGTTTTAAAATATTTTTAAATAAATGAGGTCTAGTTTGAAAGAGAAATGTCTGTAGTCTTAGATTGTAAAAAGATCAAAATTCTACGATCATTTTTTGGCAAGTCATCGTAATCTGAAGATGAAAATGTCAATATTTTCCCACAAAACATAAAATAAAAAAAAAAACCTCAAAGTCCGACGAAGATGAGACATGTCTAACTTTGGTCCCCCCATTTTTCTGCATCCATTGGTATCACTCTTGACCCCATACCCTCCAGCGGTTTTGGAGGAGATAGCGTGACAAGCTTTTGACAGCGGCAGCGGGAGTTACTTTTTTTTAGAATAGAGAGAAACATTGAAAGGTATAATAATAATGTATTTTAAATTTTCATACCTTTAAAATTAAACAATACATGCATAACAATGCACACTTAAAAGTATCACACAAAATAAAAAGTGCCAAAGAAAATGCTAGGAAATTAAGTTCCAGATGCTGGCTAAAAATAGTTTTCTCTGATAGTTTATTGGAAAGAAGAAAAATTTTCTTATACTTAACTCATCTTTGTCTTTGTAGATTTTAAATTCTTTCATTTTAATGTTTAGTTTTTGAAGAGGAAACACTGAAATTTTGATAATGATAATATATTCTGAGTATTCATTGCAAGTTCAAAGCATAACAAACTAAAAAGTACTGATCAAAATATGAGCATATGAATTAAAGAAAAATGCTGCAAATGATATTGTGAACAAATTAAGTGTCAGATGCTTTATAACAATCAGTCTCTTCTACTAGTAAAAATAAAATAAAAAAGAGAAAAAAAGAAAGGATAAATTTCTACTTTCCTGAAATTTGGTGATGCAATATTGTTTACTGCTTGTTGTTAAGACTACTATTGTTTTTTAGGGGAACAGGAAACAATTCATTAAGCAATTTTATTTTACAACAATTGATTTTTAGATACTATATGAAATCAAGATTATCAAGAAATTTAGATACTATATCAATCATTCAATTTAAGAGAAAATAGAATGATTGTATATGTGATTGTATCTTTCTAGATAATTCTCTAAAGAAATTCCAAGCTCTAATTCAATGTCATTATGACAGGGAATGAAATTTTAACAAATGTTATATATATTACAAAGTTACACATCTATCTGTAAATTGGCAACCAGTTTGACCACCGAAAGAACTTTCCAACTGATTTAGATGTAATACCTTCCTTGAACAATGAGTCAATCTTTGCACTAGATAAACAGTATTATAAGAGTATTAATATATACACCAATATAAATTCAAAATGTTGAGACTCTGTTCTTCACCCTTTAAAGCTTTCACCAAGGCTTTCCTTTTCCCACATACACAATCTGGTTTATACATTAAAGAGTACACTTAAATAAAGATGACTGGAGCTAAATCAAATATTATACCCTTTCCCAATATACAAGAGATCTAAGTAAGTTGTGTCTGAGTTTATCATGAGGATCAAGAAACTGCAATGCTAATTCAGTTTGATAGATTACAAGAAAATATATTGTTAAACGGCATCAGGGGTGTCACTATTCCTCTCAGTTACCCCGGAAACTATGGATTCGACACTACTCTCAGTCATTTTGGACATTTTTCACCCCTTCTACCCATGCTGATGGGGGGGGGGGGGACTGAACTTGCATTTAAACAGCATCGGAGGTGTCACTATTCATCTCAGCGACCTTGAAAATTATGCATTCAACACTAACATCAGTTGTTTTTGATTATTTTTACATGTCCCTCTCCTCACTGTTTCTTCCTAGATTGTAAGTCATGTGTACCAAGTTTGGTTTAAATTGCCCCAGGCGTTCCAGAGTGATGCTGGAACATACACACATATATTCATTTATATATATATATATAGATTATTTGTTTTGATAAAGAATTTTTTAATGATAGTTTGTTTAATTTAATAAAATTTGAGTATTAAAACAATCTTTGCTTCCTTTAATATCACATTAAATTTAGGGGGAAAAGGTGTGTATTGATAAAAAAATGCAGAGGGTTCCATGAACTTTGAAAAATGTTCTGAGGGCTCCATGATCAAAAAAGTTTGGGAAACACTGATCTAAAGAAAAAAAAAACACACTAATAGCCAGTAGGCTAATAGTAAACAGAACATAAATCCACAAGCCTTAACTTGTATGAAAATTCTTGTTTCTGATGATATTTATTTCAAAGAATTAACTAAATTTTTAACTTTCATATGAAAAGAAAATAGACCTACACAATGTTTTGGTAATACCAACATAAAAACTTAATATTTTTGAACAGTCATTCTGATGCAAAACTTTTCAAACATATCAATAAACAAAAGAAAGTCCCACAGATGTAATCAGGAAGAGAAATCATCAAACACACTGAAACTAAAGTATTATAAATTAAAAAAATATTGAAAATTACTGAAGAGAAGAGTAAAGGGAATACTACTCAAATATTTCAATACTTTCACTGCAGGGCATGAAATTAGCTTAGCAAAGAATATGGCCAATCAAAATAAAAATGCCACTTTCATATCACTCTTAAAAGCTGTGTATAAAGTTAAAGATTTAACATACTCTTTGGTAGGCAATTTTGTACTGCAGAACACTTTTGTATATTCAATGCATTCTCTGTGAAATCTAATACCAACAACATAAAGGGAGGATATGTTGTATTAAAAAATTTGATGACCACATGATTCAGTAAATGTTTTAACCTTCATTAATTTATCCTTCACTGATGAACAATATAGAGGGAGGTGAATAAGGATTGTTTCTATTCATTAAAAATATTTCTGGGTTATAGCGCTAAAAAAAGAGAAAAAATTCAAATATCAGGCATAAGAAAATGCCCTTCAAACAGGGGTGGGCAAATTGTGGCCCGCTACAGGTTTTCTTTGTGGTTATCAAGACAGCCAGAAAAACTGCCAAAGACAGTCAGAAAAAATGTCAATATTTTATTTAACCTTTTCCTTACGGGGTGGGATAGCATGTATCCCAAGAATACGGGTCCAAGAATGAATATATATATATATATATATATATATATATATATATATATATATATATATATATATATATATATATATATATATATATATACAGGGTGTAACGAAACTCTTGGGCAAAACTTTAAGGGGTGATAGTACACATCAAGACAAACAATATTATATAGGAAACTTAGGGTCCCAAATGTCTTCCAAAGGAGATAGACGCCATTAAAGTTTAGGGTCCGAAATTTCAAATGATCATAAAAAACGGGAAAATTTGTCTATTCGTTTGCTGTTTTCACTTAAATTATTCTTTATGTCAAGATTTTCAGGAAAATAAATTTTAAAGATAAAGTTAAAAAATTGCCGATAGAGGGCGCTTTAGACTTTGGAGTAACAAACAACTATTTTTTACTGTTATTTTTTGTATCAGATTAAATGCTTTCAAAAGCTTAGACTTAAACTTAAATTTTGAGCTCAAAATCTGAATCGTTGGGGGTGGTTATGTCGCGAAAACTCAACAGTGTTCAGGAGGTGAAATTTGAACTCCCCTCCTCCCCTGTACGCAGTTCAGTTATTCACGATTTTGGATGCTCACAACTGGGCATACACTAACCCACATGCTACCCGCCCTCATTCATATCAACGCTGTTTCAGTGTCAATGTGTGGGCCGGAATTATCCACGATCAGTTGATCGGGCCATATCTTCTGCCAAGGCACCTGGACGGCGGAACGTATCTGGTATTCCTACAAGAGGTGCTTCCAGTTCTGCTGCAAAGTGTTCCAGCCAACATAAAGGCTCATATGTGGTTCCAACATGATGGAGCGCCTGCACATTTCAGCGCAAATGTGAGAAGTGCATTGGATACAGCATATCCAGGGCGATGGATTGGACGGGGTGGTCCGGTAAATTGGCCGGCACGCTCGCCTGACCTCTCCTGTCTAGACTTCTTCCTCTGGGGCCATATGAAGAGTCTTGTTTACGCAAGCTCTGTCGATTACAACGAGGAACTGGTTGCGAGAATTGCCGTCGTAGCAGGCAATATCTGGGAGATGCCCGGGGTATTTGCTAATGTTCGAAAGTCTCTCCGCCGGTGGTGTGAGGCCTGCATCCTTGCTGGTGGGCACTCTTTCGAGCAGTTTTTGCGATTCCACAAGAAAATCATGCGTGTACCATTTTCTATGTGTCATCATTCATTCAACCTTCATTCATGAGCACGACGTGCGTACATCAAATTGTTTTTTTTTTTATTTCGAGAGGAGAAATTGCTCATGTCTAGTATTATGAATAAATTTTTTAATTTTGTCATCCCTCTCTAGTTTATTTTACGTCTAGGAGGTAGTAGTTGCTGCCTGGTCTACGACACAAAGATCGGGAATAACTGAACTCTGTTCTGGAGGAAGGCAGTTTCAAAATTCAACTCCTGAACACAATTCCGTTTGCGCTACTTAACCACCCCCAACGAATCAGATTTTGAGCTCAAAATTTAAGTTTAAGGCTAAGCTTTTGAAAGCATTTAATGTGATAAAAAAAATTACGGTAAAAAATAGTTGTTCGTTACTCTAAAGTCTAAAGCGCCCTCTATCGACATGTTTTTTTACTTTATCTTTAAATTTATTTTTCAAAAAAAAACTGACAAAAAGAATAATTTTAGCTAAAACCGCTAACGAATTGACCCATTTTTCCGTTTTTTATAATCATTTGAAATTTCGGACCCTAAACTTTAATGGCGTCTATCTCCTTTGGAAGACGTTTGGGACCCTAAGTTTCCTATATAATATTGTTTGTCTTGATGTGTACTATCACCCCTTAAAGTTTTGCCCAAGAGTTTCGTTACACCCTGTATATATAAAACCCCTTAATGCCCGTTTTAAAGAGGGAATCAGAAAAATAGGCCCCGTAAGCTAAAGGTTAATTTATATTTATTGATTTTTATGATACAATTTATACCTTTTTTGAAATGCAATAATTTTAAAAGGTGTGGCACTCCGCTAACCTCTGCTTCCACAAAGCAGCCCCTGAGCTAAAACAATTGCGCATCCCTGCCTTAAAATAACGTTCTCAAATAACTGTTCCTTTATCAAACAATGTAGCCAATTATGCTCATTTAGTATCAGCATGACATAAGTGCTACTGCGAATACATACTTTTCGTGATAATATGTGAAACATTATTTATACATGATTTTTTTTTTATCTTGGTGGAATATTCAAAGAGTTTGCTATTTACCAACCACATTAGATATAATAACCAGAATGAGAAACTACCTGGTTATAAAGTAGTTATAACCAGATGAGAAATTAAAATTATCTGGCCTTAGAATAACGTCTGTCTCATTTTCTCTATTATCTGTCTCATTTTTACCAATCTTGTCCAATCATCAAGCACATAGACCACAGATTAAAATAAAGATGAATATTTATTTTATCTATCTTTAAATCATAGTAAAATATGATGTAAATGAACTTCCAAAAATTTTTTGTGTTATTTTTTTAATCACTCGGTTTGCCAAGGTCATTTTTACCATTTTTAATGCATAATTAGTATTTCCAGTGATACATTTAGTTAGAATAATGAAGTGCAATACTGCTGTATTTTCGTAGTTAATAAATAAATAAAATACCTTGTAAAATAGATTTAGTTTAAAGGAAACATTAATTCTGTAAGGATATACTTGTAATCTATATCCAATGCTATAAAGTCAAGTATAATACACACTTTCTTTTCACATTTTAGTCCACAAAAATGAGGGTGTGTATTATACTCGTGTACAACAAAAGTAGTTTTAAACATTGAATAAACTACAAACAATAGATGAGCTGTATTCCAGTGAAAGTGATTAAGACTGATAATATGGCAGTATTGTTTGTTTTGAAATAAAAATTTTTTTTGCTATCGAATTTGACATTTTCATTTTTATTATTACAAATTTTATTTATGCTAATAAGTATTTGTACAATTTTTAAATAAAATATTGATTCGTTATGCATACATATTAAAGTCGAATTTTAATTTCGAGCAAAATCAAGCATGTGTATTATACATGTGTGCGTATTATAGTCAAGATTTTATGGTAAATTTTGTCCATATTTACCAAGACACTTGGAAGTCAAGTTCGCATTATTTTGGAATTTCTAATAGCATTGTTACACTCTATTTGAAGCTGCTTTAGTAACATTAAAGTATTGAGAAACAGGAGGATTTGAAAATGAATAAGATTGAATCAAAATGAAAATTTTGTAATGTATCCACTTTCTGATCCTAAGGCAAGGGTAAAAAGCCCCACTTTTCCAGTGAAGAGTGAAATACATATTTAAGTACCAAAAAGTTAATTTTTCACGCAAATACATTGTAAATGGTTAGATAACAACTTAGATAAGGATGAGATAAGGAACTATGAGGGTCAAATTAGGATGTGCACTTTTTTTTTTTTTTTGGCATCCTGTTGCTAAAATATGTTGTCTTGGTAATATTGTAGAAAAAAGCCACCTATTTTTCTAATCTTGTATGCATTTGCAAGTTCTAGATACCAATATAGGATACAAGTCTGTAAAACATTCAAACTACCTTTTAAGAAATTGATTTTCATAATTTGGTAAAGACTTAAATTTAATATCAGAGAAAAATCTTTAAAATTCAAATTCCAGAAAAAGAAATTAAATACCTTAGCATCAATTTTGGTCACATATTCTACAAAACAGAAACCTCTGTGTTCATCCCGATCACCCATTTTCTTTGGCAGCCTGACAAACTTGAGAATACCAAACTGACTAAATAAAGAGTAAATAAATAAATAAATAAAAAATAGAGGATCTAGAAACAGAATAAGTATTATACATAGAAAAAAAATTACATGCAAAGACAAGGAAAAATTTATAATGTTCACAAAACATGTTTACATCTTTTGAACATCTTTAATAGGCTTCTTGAATAATCCTCCTAAATAATTCAGTTAACCTTTAGCTTACGGGACTTATTTTTCCTATTCCCTCTTTAGAATGGGAAATTTCATACCAGATTTGTAAAAATGACCATTAAAGGGGTTATATATATATATATATATATATGTATGTATATATATATATGTCATGATTTGGATGAAGGAGAGATATCAATTCATTTAATTTCATAAGTTTATTAATTCCATTAACTGCAAAACAAATATTCTGGTTTAGAGAACAGCACGTATCAGCATCACACACTAAGTTTCTAGTAGTACAGAGCAAATCTGAAAAACCTCATCTCTCTAGTTGTTGCCAACCCAGGACAGCAAAATGTGTCCAGCAGGTCATTCGGCAAGAAACAGGTTCCCCTACAAACTCCTGACTCTGATTCGTCGGGGATCGTACTCAAAGTGAGGGATGAGTCATTAAAAATAATAATTACTGGATCTATTTCTTACACACACACACACACACACACACACATATATATATATATATATATATACAGTGCTAGATTTCTAGAAATAGAGGTACCGGAACGGTAACCTTCAAGGGTGTGTGTATGTGTGTGTGTGGGATATTCCAAATTATTGATAAAGAGAGGTACCTAAAAGAGGTACCGGAACGCCGTTCCGGTGCGTTCCGCCTCAAATCTAGCCCTGTATATATATATATATATATATATATATATTTAATCTTGGACCCGTATTCTTGGGATACATGCTATCTCACCCCGTAAGGAAGAGGTTAAGGAAAGGACTCTTGAAAATTATATATTCAAGGTAAACAATAGAACTATCTAACATTCACCAAGAGAAAATTAGAGCGAAAAAAATAATTGATTGAAAGTAATTATATAAAATATGCTAATGGAAGTTATATGAATGCAGATGGAGAAGTAAATAAAAATATTGAGCAGAGCATAAAGAATATTTCTCATACAATACAGGATTTTTTTTACACAAAGGGAAAAAAAAGTTAAACCTTTATGAGTATACCCCTAACACTGAAGAAGGGTATTTCACTAATTAAAAAAGGATTATTATAAAAAAAAAGCCACTGTTTAACAATTGGGAAATTAAGAGTATTTTAAGGTAATTTATTTGAGAAGTTAAAATTATTTTAGGGTAAACTGGATAAGCTGGCATTTATTTTAGCATATTTCTATGGTGCCCAGTATAAAGGGCTTAAGTCAAAAAAAGTGATTTTTAGATATTTGTTAGTATTGATTTAAAAAAAAATATTTTTTAAATTAGAAAGAAAAAAAAACTTTTGATTTGAATAAAAGGCTTAAGTCTATCAATTTTGTATATAAAAGTACATTTCTTTGTACAAAAGACTAAAGTTGAAATTATTGTTTTGCGATTGGTATAAAAGCTAATAACTTGATATATTCAAATCATTATTTTTGATATAAACCCTTTATACTAGGCACCATAGATTTTATAACAAAATACTTTTGCATAACTTTTATTAAAATAAAACAAAATAAAGATATGTATTGGACAATTGTGTCTATTGGTTGTTATTTTTTAATACAAAAGTTACATATACATGTGCAGGCATGCATGAATACAAAATAATCACGTATTAGTCAGGTGTCCAGTCACTTTTGTCAACATCACATAAGTTAATCAATACAAAATAACAACAAAATAAAACTGAAACATATCTATTAAAAAAAATTAATAATTGATAATGACACCTACCTAAATAACTCTTCAACTTCCTTCTCAGAAGCTTCAAATGGTAAATTCCTGACAAGAATTTTGGCTGTTAATTGTTGTTTAACTTCATATTTTTTCTTCTTTGTCGAAGCTGATGGTCTGTAAAAGTGAAATTTTTTTTTTGTAAATTTAAAAACTGAAGTAATTGAAAAATTTAAATAAAGCTAATTTGTTGAGAGAAACACAACATATTTTCAAACTTGTTTCAAATATAAAACCAAAATTAATTATCTGTTTTAAAAATAATACAATACACAAAAGATTGTAAAATTATATGAAATTTACACATAGATATTCCCGAAATTTGTAAAATTAATGCAAAGTAAATGTACAAATGAATATAAATATATATTCAACCTAAAATTTAGATTAACAGCTGACAAACAAAGGGAATCTATCAAAGGAAATATTAAAAAAGTTAAATATTATTAGATATGTAATAAAAAATATTATAAACACTGGATAGTGAAAGAAATTTGAAGGACATTTGCAAACAATTGAAAAAAAAAATATTTTGCCCTGCAGGAATTTTCATCAGATGAAAACAGCCAATTCAAATGTTCTTAATCCTACGATCTGTTTGTAATGCCTTTATTACATTAAAAATAATTTAGTTTTTAACAAGGATACATATAAATGCTCATATCTATCATTTCTAACATAATAAAAAATTAAAAGCAAACAAGCCTAACTCCATTTAATATATATCTAAAACATTGGCAAATTATGCAAAAAATGTTTTCCAAATGATTTTCTAAAGACAACTCAGAAGAGAAGAAAATGAACTAAAAACCAAGTAATACAAACAAAAAATAAAAAAAAAAATAAATAAAAATAAATTAAATTAAATTAAATTAAAAAAGACTATTTTAAACAGAAGTTCTCAATTAGAATAATGCCTGTAAGGTACATGAAAAGTTTTCAAATATTTAAACAACAGGAATAAATCCCAAATTTCTGGAGAAAATATGATTATAAACACAAACTACTTCACGTGAAATGATTTATACAGAAAAAAAAGCTGATTTTAAGATTAATTTTTTGTGTAAATCATATCATGAGAATCTTAACAGCTTAAGATTTAAGGTTACATTTCAACTAAAAACTTAATATGATAAATATACATTCAAAAGCAATGAAACTTTATCAATGAATGTAAGTTATACTCATATAATCCACTTACACAGTGGCTCTGTTAGCAAATTTTACTTCTAAAGAATGGTCATCCAGTTTAGATAACTGCAAACGATCAACAGCTTTCACAGCAGATGATTTATCTTTGTACTGAACAAATCCAAAGCCCATAGATAACTGTTTACCTGTAGAAAATATAAAGGGATGAAATACTATATAAATATATCAACTAAAAAAACTAAGCATACATGATCAATTGAAGACTTTTAGACATTACTGCTAACGTTTTCTTTCTTCACTGTAACACATACCTGTTTTAAAATCTTTCTTTGTAGATATTGCACAATGATATATTGCCCCACACTGCTGAAAGTGCTAGAATTTATACAAGAAAATATTACTCAATTTACAAACATTCTAACAGGTATATGAACAAAAATAATATTGACTGAAAGACAATTAAAACAATTATTTATAAAATAAAATAATTATGTCGTCTTTGAGGTTCTGTTATAAACTTTTAAAGCAGAAATTTCACATCAATGTTTGAATATTTTAACATAATAAAAAATTAAGAGCAAACAAGCCTAACTCCATTTAATATATATCTAAAACATTGGCAAATTATGCAAAAAATGTTTTCCAAATGATTTTCTAAAGACAACTCAGAAGAGAAGAAAATGAACTAAAAACCAAGTAACACAAACAAAAAATAAAAAATAAATAAATAAAAATAAATTAAATTAAATTAAATTAAAAAAGACTATTTTAAACAGAAGTCCCTGAAAGCAAAGAATATATACATATACAGGGTTATCAGGAAAGAATCATCCGATTACAAAATTTAATATTTTCCATAATTACAACAGAAAATTATAATTAATATGTCATTGTAAAGGAAAAATTAAAAAATTTTCACAGGTGTTCGATATGACTTTCTTTAGTCAGCCGTATAATATGATTGCGATATGCCATTTCTTGCCAAACACGTTTTAATGTTTCACTATTAATTGTTTGTAAAGTATCCCAAATGCGTTGTTTAAGTTCGGGCAAACTTGCTGGCAAAGGTGGTATGAACACAAGATCTTTGACATATCCCCAAAGAAAGAAGTCACATGGGGTTAAGTCCAGTGACCTAGTAGGGTAGCTCTGTAGGATCAAATTATCGGCTGCACTGCAACCAATCGGCTTAGTTTCCATGAACATGTCTCAATTATATATGCATAAAACAAATTTAAAAGGCCATTTAATAGTTACATTTAATTTATTATATAGGTAAGGATGCCAAAATGGACAAAAATTTGTTTGAGATAAATTTGAAAGGATTTTAAAAATTGTGCAAATACCTTTTTAAAATTTTCTTGGGTAGTACTAAAATTCAGATTTTTCACAAAAACAGTTGTTCCTGGTGGTGGTTCATCCTCATCTACCTGGGTTTCACCTCCTAATGAAGGCTCATTTCCTTCTTGGGCAGTGAGCTGTAAACAAGAAACAGTGTTGAATGACATTGTTCAAAAAGTGCTAGAATAGATGTCAAAAATGCTCATTGAGGACCTGGATGAATAGAGTCAAATACAGAATGACCCCAAGGTAGAAAATTCATCGATGAGGAGATTTTGATGCAAGAGGGAAGGCTCATTTTACACAAATAAAGGATTATGTGGAAAAATTATCAACAACTGTAGCTAATCTATATATATAAAACAGTTCCGTAACTGACTGACTGACAGATAAAACTGCTGGACCTAAACGGTTTAAATTTTGAATGGCGATTCTTCTTATAGTATAGAGGTACACTAAGAAAGATTTTTGAAAATTCTTCTTAGATTTTTTCAAATTAAATTTTTAAGCTGTTTGTAACATTCTTTAAAGTTTGCATTTAAAATAATAATCTGAGGGTTATAAAATTTACATCACGATAAAGATCATAAAAATTCCTTTAAAATGAAATCTTTTTTGAATCCTTACCTCCATTTTCTGATTTTTGGTGAATTTTTTTAATTTTTAGATTTTATTAGTTTTTAGAATTTAATTTATTAAATGCTGATAACGTGGTTTCTTTTCTTTTTGTGATATTTTAAATTAATTTTGCGTCACGTGCATAACGAAATAAATTGACAATTTTTTTTTTCTTTTTAATGCGGCAGACGATTGGACATTATCCAAAAAAATATAAATACTGTAAAAGAAATGTTCCTCAAACTTACTATATTAACTGTACTATATTCTTTAGTATGTTCTATTAAATTTAATTTCAATATTTTCTTCTACATTATTTTGTCTATAAAAATATCCATTATGATTTCTTTATAAATATATATATATATATTTTTACATTAATTGCATACATTGTCCGTTGTATTTATTATAAATATATTTTTTTGTTTTTTTGGCATTAACTGCATACATTGACTGTTGAATTTAATTTGAATGTACTCCGTAGCGAAGCACGGGTATTCAGCTAGTTTTATTATAATTAAATACTGCTTTCTTTTTCCAGATTACTAGAGGTTAATTTCCCAAGAGACCTTCCATATGAAAGAAATAGTAAAGTTGATTAATAAACTTTTAAACTAGTTTTTTTTTAATATTTATTTTTTTTATTTATTTATTTTGTCTTTTCCGTCCATGATATTTGCAGGTAGGGGAAGTTACGAATCGATCAGATGTCACCCTTGAGGGTGCATGGACAACATTATGGTGGCATCAGGATGCTGTGTTGGTTCACCGATACGGTACCCTCATTGTAAGCAACCATCTTTTCCAGATGCTTCTTCTCAAGTGAATGTCAAAATACAATATACCTGCCATATTGTTATAATTTTTTTCCCCTAATGGTAGCCGGGTGATGGCCGAATGGCTAGAATGCTGGCCTTCAGTACCAGAGTCTGTGGGTTTGAGTCCCACTCCTGCCATGAACATATGTAGCCATTCGGAATTTGCTTTAAGCAGTAAGTCCCGGTCTAATTAACCCTTGTTACCAAAAAATTGACCATAGCACTCCAAACAAAACAAAACCTAATGGTACATTCCTATATATATACACCTCATTTCTTAAATTGATTTCTAATTTTCCTGTAAATGAATTACTTAGGCATAGACAGATATTTATTAAAAATTAATGTTTGAAAGAATGTTTCTGAAAACAAATGAAAATTTCAGATGTGATGATAATTCTGATCCTCATAAAATATCGTCACCTGAGTGCAAGAACTAGATAACTAAAAAAAAAAATTCATTTTTGAGATACCTGGCTATTTATAGCTAAATTACAAAAGAATTGAATGCAATAACTAGACAACTCACTTTGCTAACCTAATGCCATCTGTTGGCAAGTATAATAATTAGACAAACAGAACAACAAGTATTTTCTCACGGCAAGAAGTAGACTTTTGAGATCTTCAAGAACTTGAAGAATCAAGTTACCTAGTTCTTGCACTCAGGTGATGATATTATGAATGATAAACATTACAAAATTTTAGAAGTAATAAATTGAATAAATAGAAAATGGACTTTTATAATATTTTATTCATTAACAAAGGAAATATTTTACCTAATCCCTTAATGATCACACAATTTTCAAGAAAATGGTAATAAAAGTGCCTATTTATTCCGGAGGATTCCATTTATTTCTTGATTTGCCACATCTAGTTTAAAAAAAAAAACCCATCCCCAATTACATTATAAATAGTCTGGTGCTGCCATCTGGTATGTAAAATAAGAAATAAATTTTTTTCAGGGTAAATGAAATGGATTGCTTTAATCTTTTTGGTGCATTACTTTTAAACCCTCCAGACTGGAAATATCACAGGCACAAGAAATAGAAGGCAAAACCTTACCCCATAATTTTGACAGGAGTAAGAAGGAAGGGGTTAAATAACATTCTTCAGTCAAGTTTACTTAGCTGCTCATACAGTTACACAATTATTTTAGTATTGAGGGAGTGTGATTTAATAATAACAAGTTAACTACATTGAATCCTTTTAAGATCAAAAAAGTAAAATAAGCTCATATTGAAACTCTAAAATATTTTAAAATATGACATTTTTAATAACATATTATGACAAAAAAGAATGCTGAATAATTTAGGCATGTAATGAAAAAGTATAGAAATAAATATTTTAAAAATTAATATATTCCTAAATTATAGATATCAAGTTGCTTCCTGAAAATTCAGTTTTGAATGTTTAACAATGAACTTTTAAAAATGAATAAACCAGAGGATTACACAAACTAAATTTTAGATAGAATAATTCATTTTTATTACTATAAGAATAATGTAGATTGCACTCAGGTATGTACATTTTTCTTATACAGTTGGCTCTCTGTTTAACGACTTTCAAGGGACCGTGAAAAATCGTCCTTAAACAGAATGTGAAAAAATAACATTTCCCATAACGTCGGAGGGGCAGGGACTGGGAAATATCGTCTTTAAATAGAGATCGTTGTTAAGTAGAGCGTCGTTAAACAGAGAGCCAACTGTAGTAATAACAATCTTACCTCTTCATTCTTCTCTTCCTTTGGAGGAGGTTCTTTCAAAGAATCAACAGGGGCCCATTCCAAATAAAGAGGCAAGTGACGAAACTGAAAAAAAGTAATAATAATAATATTTTATTTTCAGGGCAGAAAATATTTAAAAAAAATTAATTCTCAAAATTAAAATCCCTGACTGTAAAAAAATCTCATGGTGATCAAACCCTTGATTAAAAATAATAAAATAAAAAGAATAAGAATGAATCATACTCGTGTATATGCCAGTTTTTTAAAGGCATTTCTTGCTTCAGATGGATTTTCAAATTCAATAAGAGCTACCATTCCAGATGGAGGCAAAACAATTCTCTTTATTGTACCATGTTTGGAGAAAATTTCTTCTAATTCCTCTGAAGATGTTTTGGCAGGAAGGTGTTTTACTACAATCACTGTTTTGCTACGTTCAGCAGCAGCTTGGCTGAAGGCATCTAACTGAACACCATTTTCAATCAGAAAATTCCTAGTATCTAAGACAAGTTGTGTTTCAGCCAGAGCCATTCGAACAGCTACACTTTCCTTTGAACTCTAGTGAAAAAGTAATAAAGTTAGTAACATACATATTTCTCAAACTGATAGAATAAGAAAATAGATCAAATATATTCTCATGTCTTTTATTACTTGAAATCTAGACTTATCATATCTCCATGTATATAGTCATACTGAGAGATTATTAAAACTGCTTTTACAGGAAAAGTTTACATAAATAAATTACTTTTTATACATACTGCAAGTAATATAACTAAGGCCCAAAAGCAAGACTATTTCATAAAAATATATTTTTAATAATTTAAAACTATTCTTTTATTAATTTCACACAATATTTCAAATATATTTGTTATCATGTAAAACATACTAATTTGAGAATACATTCATAAGCATGAACATTAAAACTAAAATAATCCTTAGAAAGAGAACTATAAATTTATAGAAAACTGGGAGATAACCTATACTGACAGAAGTTCAATGAAAAAAAAAAAAAATCCACTAAAGGTGATAAGTACATGAATTTATCAATATACAGTCGAACCCCATTATAGCGAACGTGGTATATAACGAACTCATGGATATAACAAACGAAAATTTTGGTTCTGCCATTTTCATATTGAATGCAATTTAATTAGCATTGTGTCAGTTTATTGTAATCGATTTTAGTCTATTTAATTCATTAATGATCATTTCTAATAGATTTTATAATTTTTTTAATACATCATAATTGCATACACATTGTAACTAGTGAGTTATACTTTTGTGAACTCTAGCATTTTTCTTAACGGTTTGAATATAGCGAACCACCGGATAAAGCAAACAAAACCTTTGGTCTCTTTAAGTTCATTATAACAGGGTTCGACTGTATTGGTATACATTTTACAGTAAGTTAATAAAGTTTCCTTACCAAACTTTGGTAAAAATTTATTTCATCATACTATCAGATAAAAAGATCAGAGGAACACAAAAATAACTTAATCAACAAAATTTGTTAAGTTAAAATGCATCAGATAATATCCACAATAATTGCATTTAATTTATCTCAAAACTAGGGGGCCCTCCCCATGCTATCAATTTTAGAGATAATCTTGGCTGCTGAAACGAAAAACGATTTGTGCCGCTTAAGTATTTAAGGGTTGTTATATTCTTTTGAATTGCGTTCAGCGATATGATTTTGAAGAAGACGATGCACATTGTGTTTTTTCGCTTTCTTAAGATTTAAATCAACGTTTATCATTTTGTTTACAGTGGACACCAAGCATTTTAATGATTTTGCAACTGTCCTTTGACTAGGGGGATTTTCTTTTAACATTAAACAACGTACCTTTGCAATATTCGAAGATGTCCGTTTTTTTCCTTGGATACTTGTTTGGAATTTTTGTCCCACTTGAGGCTCCAATTTGACGTTTTTTCCTTTTTTGTTGACGATATTACCTATCGACGCTTTAGATATCACAAAACCATGACTCTCACATCGTTTTTGGATAACGGAGTATGCATATTTCTCTTCGGAAAGAGCATAAATGTAGCCTTCGAACCACTGCTTTGTTAAAAACGCCATTTTGAATAAAAACAAAACTTTCAAGCCGCAGACGATAATTTTGACTTTTAAAAACATAGTACAATTACAATTATTTCTTTTGCAGCAAACGATTTTTTATTACCACTTACCAAAATCGTCTAAAAAATGTGCGAACAGCCTCTGTATATTACATTGGCACCAATACTTATGACATGGATGCAACAACAATAGATGAGCTGTATTCTAGTGAAAGTGACTAAGACTGATAATTTGACAGTATTGTTTGTTTTGAATAAAAATTTAAGTTTTTTTTCCTACTGAATATAATGTTTTCATTTAATTTTATTACAAATTTTATTTCTGCTAATAAATATTTGTGCAATTTTTAAATAAAATGTTGAAAAGTTATGGGTGTGTATTATAGTCGAATTTTAATTTTTTCTGAAAATTTTGTGCAAAATCAAGCATGCATATTATACTCGGTTGCGTATTATAGTTGAGATTTTACGGAAAGCACAAATAAAATTATATGAGAAGTATATATAATAGAATGAATACATATGCAGTTAATTTGTTGTAAAGACTGAAAAAAAATGTAAACTGATTTTGTGTACTGAAAATACATAACCCCATACATTTTCATAGAAATGAAACATTAGGATGTATTACTTTTATAAAATACTGTGGAATCTCAATCTATCATATTTCAAGGGACCGACTGAACTGAACAATAAATGCGGGAAAATGATAAAGGAACATAACAAAGCAATATGATCGTTGGGACTGGTGAAATAAATGATACACACAGGAAAACAATGATTCGGAGAACAATCGATCGAGATTCCACTGTACTCCTTCAAAACTTGAATGAAATTAACAGTATTTTACTAATTTGCATTATTCCAATTATTCCATATTGTTAATTTCAGAAAAGAAATTCAACAGCCATAGAAAAAGTTTAAAAAGAAATCCAAATAATAAATATAAAGCACAAATGCATATGCACACAGTTGAATTAAAAACAACAACAACATAGTTTAAAACAACAACTAATAGTTTTGAAATTGCTTTAAAACAAAACAAAAAATAAAACATAAATACATACCCCACTCAGCAACTTAGATTTTTCAATATTATATTTTTCAGCAATAACATCTGCAACAGCATTCATACCCAAGAAAAGTATATTCCAATTATGAGAGCTGAAATTACATTATAATTTTAGTGAAATTACAGTAAATTATTCATAAGATAGCAAAACATAATTCCTTATAGATATAAATAGGGGTACATAAATTTGCATAAAAAGTATCAAAATTTTGCAAAAAAAATAATTACAATATACAAAAATTTGCATTTATTTGCTAAAAACAAAATTTATATATATATATATATATATATATATATATATATATATATTAAAATATTTTGCATTTATTAAAAAAATCACGTTTTTACTTACTTGGTTAGATAAGTATCAAAATTCTTAGTTATTAACTAACATAGTAGTAGTCTCCACATTCTATTCCTTAAGTCTTTAGCAATAAGTAATATACAAATTTTGAGAGTGAGATCTCTCAGTTAAAGATCGTGGATAGTCTTAGTTAAGCAATTATGTAATAAATTATTACTATTATTACATAATTTCGCTTAAAAAGCCATTTATCACAGAGTTTTTGCCGAAAAGTAAATAATTTTCGCATTTATTTGCTCATATCGGCAAATTTTTCATTTATTCGCATCTATTTCATAAATATGAAATTTATATATCCCTAGATATAAACTTTGGAGCCTTTGAAAGTGACACATTATACATTTGTTCCATTTTAACATATGTTTATTTTAAAATATTTCAATTTTCTCCAGTTTGTATGCAATATTCATGTGTTCATTGGTTCTACATGATTTGAACTCTCCTCTTCATCAGGCTGCTTTTATCATTGACTCCCAGGCCACTATTCTTACTGTCTGCTCTTCCAGCCCTACCTCCTCAATACGAGTCCAGTCGACTTGCAAATTACTTAGTGATCATATTCACTCTGGCTGGACTCTTACTTTTCAGTAGGTTCCCAGCCATTGTGATATTGATGGCGATGAGAGGGCTGATGATCTTGCAAAAAAGGGTTGTGATCTTTATCAACCAACTTTTCCAGTATCTTACCACTCAGCAAAAAATTTATTGCCAAATGCATTGCTAACAAAATTAAATACAGTCGAACCTCCATATATCGAACTTCCCTATATCGTACTCTTAGCAAATCTCCATGTTCATAACATAGAAAAATTGTTTCTATGTATCGAAAAAATCTATATATATCGAAATTTTTTTCAAGACAAATTGGGAGATTTTATTCCACTTTAGAATAAAATCTCCCAATTTTTGGCATTTGAAACAATACGTCATGGACTTCAATTTGCGGATAATGTCCCTGATGAAGTTTTTAGTAGACTGAATAAATACGAACATTTCTTTTAACTTTCCGCAAAACTAACTGTTCAGAAAGATATTCGTAGTTTTTTTTTAAAGAATGTAACCGTGATTATTGTAACCACTGTCTGCATTATTGTTTTTTTTAAAGATACGTAGATATCAATAAATCTTTCATATTAATTCATTTTTTAGTTATTAACTTTCATTTAATGGGATTCGCATATAAATTAGAAATGGAGTTTCGCATACGAAAATTAGCTTTAATTTTTTTAAAAAGGAGAATTATGATAAGACTAAGCTCAATTCTATATATCGAATTTTTTTCGTGCATTTTGCTACTTCGATATATGGAGGTTCGACTGCATTTCCATAATATAGCAGCTAGCGGAAAGATTTGGAGCGAACTACTAAAGAATCCTATTCCAATGGATATGCCTTGACATATTTTCACTTCCAATTTTCGAATCCCCAATTCACATGACTTTTTATTTTGCTACCTTTACTGCATTAGTTTGGTAAACTCACCTGACTGCCCTCTTTGTTTGTCTGGAGCAGTGGTTCCCAACCGGTGGTCTGTTAGAGCGTCGGGAGTGGTCCAGTACCACATACAGGAAAGTTGCCAAATAAATGGGGATTTTGAAAGCAATGTTCATTGAACTACATGGGCCGAATATATCCGATAACTATCAGGTGTTGAATTAATTTTTAAGTATTTTTATGAAATTTTTATGCATTAAAATGAAAGAATTTATAGTTAAGTCATACTGTACACTGTGCAATAGCAATAATAAATAATGTGTTCTAAAAACTGTTTTACTTAATCACCCATGAATCAATATGTTTCAATTTCAGGTTGAGATTTAGGCTATCTAATTCTAAAAATTGATAACAAGGTTGAATCGAAAAGTGAGTACGTTCTTTCTGTATCTATTTTGCCTGAGGAATATTCTATACCTCCATACCCACTGGAAGGTCCCCCCCTTAAGTCAGGGGGGGGGATCCACACATAGTTCAATTTCTGGCTTAGTGGTCTGCACATGGTTTAATTTCTGGCTTAGTGGTCCGCAGACTTCTATGGGTTGGGAACCACTGGTCTGGAGACATGAATTTTAATCATCTTATGATGTACACCTTCTTAAAGGACTATAGATTTACTACTGACAGCTGGAAAAACAGAGCTATTTTGTATTGGGCTGCTAGAGGAGAGCTATGGTCTCTTGACATAGCTCTCCTCTAGCAGTCCAATACAAAACTTTTCTTCTCAACATAAGAAGAAAAAAAAATACACAAGAAAAAAGTCATAAAAGTTTGTATGCAATTATTCACCTTATACTCACTTCCCTATGTTGTTGATAAAAGTAAATATTTTGTGTTTCACTTTGAGAATAAAAAGAAAGACAAATGTGTGCGAGTCATTAAATCTTAATACTTTAATAGCCTTGCTTAACGGCTATTTCCATCACATACTTCACAGAAGTGCAAAATGTCATCACAAATTTGCAACTTCTGTGATAAGTTTGCAAGGAAAATCCCCTAAGGAAAATTCATGAAATTTTGTGAATTGCCCATAGAGGCAATCAGACCTAATGCTGCTTAACCTGAACTGTATTAATCAGTTTGAAACTGGTAGCCATCCTTCATTTCTACTGTGAATATTAAAAAACTGTATACTCCTGTTACATGTTTACCACACGTTTAAGGTAAGTAAAAATTGTTCTGCTAAAATCTAGATCATTGGTATTTATCCAGTGGTCCAGGAAAACCCAAGAAATGGTCTGTGAAGTCAAAATAATCAGGAACTGATTTTCTATCTTGGTAAACTAATATTAAAATTTAAATCATTTGGTTTTAAATCTTTTTAGCTTGGCTGAATATTATTCATTTTCTGGGCCTCAAAAATTAGTGATAAAAATAATTGGTTTCATCATTTCAAAATGACTGCAAGTTTAAAAATTTTATAAAACTGTAAAAAAAAAATTTGGTTCCGAATTTACTGTTTAAATTCTAAACCTTTCAGTATTTTTTTTCCATTTCCTGACATTTCAAGTATGAAAAAATTCCTAATTAAAAAAGCCTAGTATATTTTTGGCAACATGGAGTCAGAGCATCTCAACAATTTTACAGCTAGTCAGAAATGAAAGCTCAAAAATCAAATTCATTTTTAAGTTTTCATGGGCTTTTATGTTTGCTATTAAGTAAACTTTTAATTAAATTTTTTATTGTTATTAAGTTTATTTGTGACATTCTACAAAAGTTGTTTATCACAAATAGTTTTAAAAGGTTGGTTCGGAGATGGCTCCCAACATTTTTTTTTTTTTTTTTTGACAAGCAGTCCCTGATTAACAAAAGGTTAAGAACAACTGATCTAGATAAAAACCACAAAGTAACAAAACATTATGTTTTTAAACTTATCAAAGCTACCACAGTTCTGAAACATCATTTAGAAAAAACAAATCAAATTAATTCATGGTCAAAGGCCTTGTTTTTAAACTTGTTTTGTAGCATTGATACATACTATTAAAATGTGGACTACTTTAATGTTTGGGTAAGGGTACGTTTTTAAACTTATTAAAGCTACCACACTTCTGAAACATCATTAGAAAAAAAATCAAATTAATTCATGGTCAAAGGTCTTGTTTTTAAATTTGTTTTACAGTATTGATATATACTATTAAAATGTGGACTACTTTAATGTTTGGGTAAGGATACTTTAAAAGAAAATTTTGAAATACATGCATAACTCAAAATTTCATTTAAATTTTAACACACACACGCGTTTTTAACAGTATATAGTGAATAAAAAATTGCTTGTATAATTTAGAGCAGAAATTGTAAATTATGTTAGATTATAAAATTACATGTAATATTATAAAATAGAATAAATTAAAATTTACAAGTAAAAACCACACACATATCTTAAAATTTAATATATTCTCATTAAAAAATTACTAAAAATGACAAGAATGAATTCTTGAGCGTGAAAATATACATTAAAGTTTTAGTACCTGCTGCTGAGAGACTTTATTTTAGCATCTTTTTTTTTCTTGTAGTTTGTTTCTAAAAAGTAAGCATTAATGAGATATTATTGGAGAAACATGAGATTAAAAAAATAAATAAATGAATAAATAAATAACTTGAAAAATGCATTCATCTCAGAAATATCTTTTACAGAATAGCATGAAACTGAACAGCAAATTAAATACATTTACAGGGAAGAAGTAGAATCAAGCCTCACTATAAATCAAGGGAAAACCTAGAAATCACACAACAAATTTAATTACATTTAAAAAATGAGAAAGTAGAAATTAATGTAAAACATTCATCTATACCAAAACCTAGATTTGTAATGAGCAGTACTTTATAAAACATTTTAAAATTCATTTTTATAAAAAATAAAATTACAAATTATCTTAAACAAACTCAGTTGTTAAATAAATGACATGTTATGATTAATCTACTTAACCTCCATGAGATAATTTTGTCTCTAGTAAAGACTTATAAATAATAGAAAATTTATAATACTGTGGGAAAATGTATCATTTCTTTATTTAACCCTTCAGCAGGTGTGCCAAGTCTCATTCAACCTTGATTATTCCTTTTGTATTAAAATTTTTTTTTTCAAATTGAAATAATTCTGTGTTTTATGACAAGATATAAAATGTTGATAATATTGAGATATATTTATAATTAAAGGCCTAAGAATGAAGATACAATTGCCTTATTTCAAAACTGTCTGGTTTATTAGATCTAGGGACAACTTTGAATTGATTCCTATTATATCCAAAAACCTAAAAAAACCCAATGAGATTGGCCATCTTCGTAATATGCGGAATACCGTGTGATAGCTGCACAATTGATTGGCTACATCAGCTCCTGCTTTAGTAGTATTGTAATCCAGTACAATTCCTAGATTACCATGGTTAAATCAGGACTAACAATGAATGGAAAGGAATACAAGGGTCAGAAAATGAGACCTGCGTTAGAAAGGGTGTAACTATAAATAGAAACTGCTTAGGACATTCAAACCTTACATGCAAAAACAAACCATTCAAAATTAGGAAAATGTTACACTTTGTACACGGGTGTGCATGCTGAAGGATTAATATTGCTAACTAAGTATTTCTACAAGTTTGATACCTCAGTTCAAATGTAATGAACTGAAAGATTATTTATAGTATGTTGATAAAGAATCAGACACTATAAGTTTATATATAATGTGGCGTGAAAAAAAAATTAAGATTAATAAGGTTTGATGATTAATAAGGTAATGATTTGAGGTTGCACAGGATATTGCTACAACTCCCAAGTTTAACATTTTACATATTTTATAAATGTGACAACAAAATCCAATAAATTTCATTAAAAACTATAAATCATTAAAATAAAGAAGTCTGATATAAAACTGGGGACAGTACCATTTTCATCAACTTTAAATTCCTTCTTAGGTTGTGCTGGAATTAGATGAAGCAGACGACCCTGAAAAATAAGGATATTTTTGCAGGAAAGAACTAATCTCAACAGTATACAGTTAGAACAAGTAAACCAAACAAAATTTCTTTATTTCAAAATAGTGCAGTTTGTATTATAAAGTATTTACTATAAAAATGTAAACAATAATAAAAATCCCCTTACACACTTAATTTTAATTTACAATAAATCAAAGAATTTAAAACTCTAAATAAAATATATTTTTACCTGGAAAACAGTTCCATCTAATTCAGAAAAAGCTTTAACAGCATGTTCAGCAAACAAATAGGATATAAATGCAAATCCTTGAGCCTTCTTTGCCATTCTATCTAATGGCAAATATACTTCAGCTAATGGACCTAAAATAAAATTACATTTAGAAATATTAAACAATAAAACATCAATCTATATATATAAAAGAATTCCGCAACTGACTGACTGACAGATAACGCACAGACCAAACCGCTGAACCTAAAGGGCTGAAATTTTGCATGGCGATTCTTATTATAGTGTAGGGGTGCTCTAAAAAATTTTTTTGAAAAATTCTTCTTAGATTTTTTAAAATTAAATTTTTAAGCTGTTTTTGTAACATTCTTTAGAGTTTGCATTTAAAATAATAATTTGAGGGTTATAAAATTTAAATCACAAGAAAGTTCATAAAAATTCCTTTAAATGAAATCCTTTTCAAATCTTTACCTCCATTTTCTGATTTTTGGTGAATTTGTAAAGATTAATTTTTAGAATTTAATTTATTAAAGGCTGATCACGTGGTTGCTTTTCTTTTTGTGATACTAATTTTACAAAAATTAACTTTGCATAACATGCATAACAACGGACTAAATTGACCAAAAAAATATTAAAATTCTGTAAAAGATAAAATGAACCACTAGACAAATTCAGATGAAAGTTTCTTAAGAATTTAATTCAAATAAGTATGTTTTATGAATATTAAACTTACAAATTAATTGTATACATTGACCGTTGTATTTAATTTGAATATTTCTTCTACATTATTTTGTCTATAAAAATATCTGTTACAATTTTTTTATAATTTTTTTTTTGCATTAATTGCATACATTGACCGTTTTATTTATTATAAATATTTTTTTGACATTAACTGCATACACTGACTGTTGTATTTAATTTGAATGTACTCCGTAGCGAAGCACGGGTATTCAGCTAGTGTAACTATAAGATAACAAAAAGGTAAATACCAAATTTTGAAAAAAGTTCCTCTAATTCAGACTCTGTAACACTGAAACACAGATTTCGAACATAAATTCTTCCAGTCTGCAAAAACAGAGTAAAATGAAATACATTAATATTTGACAAATAAATTTACAAATTAAAATTTTTTTTATTGTTCATTTTTAATGAACAATAAAAAAAAATTGAAAACTTAGATTAGGTTTACAAGAGAAGGAAAACTGCAATTTAAAATGCATTTCATGAATGCATCATTGAATTACTGCTTTACGTGAAAAGTATCAAAGACAGAGGACAACATAATGATATATACTTCCCAGTTCCTTTAAAAAACTTATAAAAAAATTTTTAAACATAGAAACTTCCTGATTGTTATGAAGAATTTAGCAGTAAAAAGCAGGAACAAACACTGTATGATATATAGAATCTTAACCCCAAAATATGTGTACTGAGTGCACTAGAAATACAGTCAAACCTGTTTTTGTGTGGTCTTTTATTATGTGATTTTTTCTTGTGCAACTTCTTTTTATGTGGTATATGAATATGCATAGAAATTCTGTTTGCCATATGTAAGTTCACCGCGAGGTTAGGTCAATCTTAACAGTGTCGGCATCACTTTTCTTTTCTATCAGTATATATGTACATATTGACGATACATATATACTGATCAAATGACCATCATTGCAAAAACGTATCACCAACTACATGGTAACAAAAAATAAATCAACTCTAATATCTTCAAGTGATGAAAGCAGTTACGAACCAGTTAAGCATAAGAATATGCACGTTTTGGACTATGACAAGTAGTATCGTATTATATACATTTTGAAAAATTCTCTATAATTAAAATGAGAAATTAAAATTTTTTAAAAATGTTTCCATGTGTAATTTAATTATTAATTTTGTTTAGAAAGTACTTTCTCGCTATTTCGTAAAGCTTTGACATATTTTCTAGGTGAGACTTTTTTTATGCAGTCCCTCTCCACCGCATAATTTTTTTTTTCTTTAATATGTTGTGAAAATTTGTTATAGCTATTTATGAAGTTTTTGAAATTTCTTTTGGGATGGTCCCTATCTACTGCACAAAAACAGGTTTGACTGTATAGAGCATAAAAATATCCCCCCCCCCTCAATGAAATGGGTCTGTTCCCATGATAGCTATATTCATTGTTATCCACAAATTTTAAGCATAGGAATTTCAAGCCTTTAGAAACCAGTTTTTATGTGATAAGTCATTAATGTGTCAATGAAGGTTTTCCTTCCTTAGTTCAGAAGGTGATCAGGCAATTTGGAACTCAAAATATCGCAATGAAAATCAATGACTCAATAAAATGTCTCAAAACTGTACAAATGGAAGAATCAACAGATAAGGAATCTATTGCAAAAGATTTGTAAAAATTAAAGCTAATAAATGCTATGTAATTTTCGTATTTACGAAGTAGATGCGAATAAAGGCAAAACTTATTTTTTTACTACTTTTCAGCAAAAACTTGGTGATAAACGGCTTTTTAAGAGAAATTATGTAAAAATAGTAATAATTTATTAACATAATTGCTTAACTAAGACCATCCGCGGTTTTAACTGAGAAATCTCACTCTCCTTCGGATTTGCCCCGAATTTCACCTGGACAGTTTACCCGTACCAGAGTTGAACCTAAAAATATAACTGAAAAATCAACCATTGAGTTTTGTGGAACAATTTAGTAGATTTAAGAACATCTCTTGAGTGCCAAAGTCAAGGGTATTTCAGCTACTTACAGTAGTCAACTAAGAGACTTTCTGTTGAATTTATACATATTTTAATTGCAACAAAATGCTGCTACCTTAACTTTGCAAAGGCATCTATACTTTGCCTCTATAGTCCCGTTAACAGAATAAATGCTGAGATATGTTAGTATGCAGGATATAGTAATTAATGATAGAAGGCAAAGACTTAGGGAACATAATGTGGAGACTACTAGAATGTTAGCTTTTAACTAGGAATTTTGTAACTTACTTATCCAAGTAAGTAAAATTGCAAATTTTTTTAATAAATGCAAAAATTTTGAATATGTATATTTTTTTTTTGCAAAATTTTATGTATAGTATTTTTGTGAAATTTCGAAATTTTATATGCAAAATTTATGTATCACTACTAATAAAGAGTTCTCATGATGATCATTTATTGTTTAGAGATGAAGCTGAGTTGGCAATGTGAAGGTATATTTTATCTAAACAATACTTTACTGGTAAAGACAATAAAATGGAATAAAGGCAAAAACCTAAGCAAGTATGATAAAACAAACAAACCAGTTTTTGTGTAGTAAAATATTTAGCATCTCTTGTTAAAACTTGAAAATGTTAGAAGATGAATCCAATTCATCAAAAACTATATATATAATAAATACAATGCCTGGGAAAAGAAGTAAATTTCTCTAATTTTTCATTTCAGTAAAATAAAATTATTATTTAAAAATCAGTAATCAATTGCCAATGAGGCTTAAACTATTAGCCAAACTTTTCCATACTACTAAGTGTCATTGCATATTTATTTTCTGTCATGCTCTCATTAGTTAATAATTATATTTTCTTTAATGAGACTTCTGAATTCTTTAATGAGTTTCAAGTTCCAAAGAACAAACTATTATTTTACTCTCTATTTTGCATATCAAAACATAACAAAATTTTTAAAAATTTGGATGAGTTTTATCAAATGCCCAGCTACCCCAAAAATTCATTAAAATATATTCAAACAACTAGAGGCATATCCAAAGAGATTGAAGAAAAATTTTACACTTCAAATTTAAATGAAAAAAAATTGTTCATACAATTCAATCTTGACATTATTTATACAACAATATTATTCTTCAAGAATATAAAAATGTTAATTTTGGGGTGTCATTTAAAACAAAATAGTTAAAACACAATCATTTAGATTATAAGGAGATAGCTTACCAAGGTGGGATAAAATATGTAATGGTAATGATAATAATGATAATACACCCTTATAAATAACAGCAACTTATTTGCATAAAAATGAACATCTTTGCAAAAGCTTAGCTGTAAGATTGATTACATAATTCAAACAATTCAATAAAAATTAATAACAACTAAAAGCAGGTACTGTTATTAAACAAATGTCATGAAGTTTTTACTGCTTCCATTTAGAGGCAAAAACATCAAAATCTTATTAACTCTTTTAATAATACTTATATATTTTTACATCACCCAAATATGAAGGCTTCCCACAGAGATTTAACCAAGATGATGTAAGCATATTTAATATCAATTTGCAATTCTAAGCAAAAAGATCCAAGAGAAAAGTATTGCAAATAGAATCATTTTATGACTCTGTCACAAATTTTTATTTTCTTTCATCATCAAACATCAGATCGAGATTTTAAACTCAAGTTAGTATATTAAAGCCCCGAATTATTTAATTTGTCTCTTGACAAATTTTTAAGAAAAATATACGTTTAAATTTAACTTTCAACTAAAATTTCTCTTAAGTATAACTGTAAGCTTTGATATTCAACAAATTCCAATATTTTACTTGAAATTTTCTCCTACTCAAGATGTACTTTTAAGCAAAACAATTAAACTTTTAAGGCAACAGGAAAATATGAAGCACACAAAATAAAAGTCTGTAAACTGAACAGTTCTATTTCAAAGAAGAATTTTTACCTCTGCCAACAGCTCTATATCCACCTTATCTTCCCCTACAGCCTACAAAAAATATAATAAATCTTCAATATAAGAGTACACAATATTACTTACACATAGACAACATATTTCATACACACAAATGCTTTATATAAAAATTACAGCAGTAATGTTATAGAAAAAAAATAACATTAGTATCATCTCCAATTTAGAATGCATAAAACAGTATGAAATAATAAGCTTTTATAATGAATTTTACAAATTCATCACAATTTATTTCAGATTCCCTATGATTTACACAAGGCAAAAATGAAAAAAAAAATTTCAGGTAGTTTCTTCCAATGAAACTACCACAGGTTATTAACGTAGGATTACTTATCATTGCTTACCTCTTTTGTATGTATCTATGTGTGTATGTGTGTGCATACACACATAGATACATACAAAAGAGGTTACATAGATACATATACTCTAATGTATGTATGTGTTATGTATATATGTATCTATATACATATAGGTATGTCAAAATTTTGATGCATTTTGGTACTTATCTGTTAAACTGTTTACTGCTTGTCCAAGCGATACAGACTGGGTTTGGCACGCTGCTAAAATTATAACTCGTGAGGTACAGAAGGACGGTTTTAGCACCTGAAATTTTGCTTTCCGGAGGACCGTTATGGAGGAATGTAATCCTATGATAAAAATAACTGAAGATGATTTTGAAAGACTATCTAACTTAAGAATGCCTGGGACTAACACGTGTCATTTCTTTTAATAGGCAAAGTGATGATAGGAATCAAAGGTGCTTAAGTTTTTTTAATGTCTATAATAATACGCAAAAACCCAGAACAAACAAGTTTTTAAATTGTGATACATATTGTAATGGTTTATAAAAAAAGTGCACATTTTCCATAATATTTATACGAAAAATATACATGTTTCATATAAACATTAATTTGTAAAACTTAAATTTTGTTAATTATTTGCCTTATTTTCAGGAGGAAAAGACAATAAAAATACATTTTGTCTCATCCATTTGTGAATATACTTACAAATTTTAAAGGGTAAAAATTAAACTGAGACATAGATACAGTTAAATGAAAGGAAACATTTTTGTGTCAATAAAAAGAAAAAATTAAAAATATACGCTTCCTCAGTTTTCATGGAACTATTAGAAAAATAAATAAAAAATTTATACATACTTGCTGGTTTTGCTTTTTAGTCTCAAAGTTTTCTTTTCTAGTGTATTTAACAACATCAATTCTATGACCACCTGGAGAATTAAACAATAAAATCAGCTGAAATTTTTATAAAAAGTTTCATATGAAGGAAAGAAGAAACATTATAGAAAATAATGATACGAAGAAGCAATATAAGGGTTACTATCAGCATATTTGAATTTATTTTTAGAAGAGAGTATTTCAAAATACTGCAAAACAAAATTAAAAAAAAAGAAAGAAAAATCTTTATAAACTCAATTCTTGTCTTGAATTAGATTAGCATAATAATTTATAATGGCTAATGAGGGATTAAATAAAATAAATATGAAATTCCTTTAATACCAATAGAGTTTACAACTTTAAAAACAAGGAAAAGGGATGACACTGAAGTTAACAGACCATGAATAAAATTAGAATCAAACATATACACAAATGCAGTTCAGAAAAACTGACAATGAAGCTAAAACATATGGGTTTTATTTGATTCATTTACTTAATGTTTGGCAGTAAATCCAGAATAGTTAGAAACTAGAATTTCAGCTTTCATAAAAATTTTACTGTGAATTATGAAGATTCATTTAAATAAAAAAAGGGGGAGGGGCATAATTTTTATGCCTTTAAAATAAGCTAAAAATTAATTTTCTCATTTAGCCTAATTTCTACAGTATACTGCAATATATGAGTTTTTTAATTATAACATTGATCAATTTAATCAAATGTTTAAATGAATAAGCACTCTCTTAATTAGATATTTTCTTAAAAATCTTTGATTTCTTTTGGTCTATTTATCTCAAACAAAGCAATTATTTTAGTATTCCCACAACACAGCCATTTAAGAAATTTACCTCTCATAGTTTCATTCAAATAGGATAGCAGGAAACACACATATCAAATTAGTATGTACCGTATTTTCCAACATATAACGTACCCCTATAATTTTAAACTACATTTTTTAAATTTTTAGGTATATTCTCCGTATAACATGCACCCTGTTCTTGACAAAGAAACCTGAAATGTACATGATGCGTACATTTCAAATGCATCAAAATTTTCCTGAAATGTACATCTTTTGAAGTCATTCATTCAAAGGATTTTCCCAGGCTTTTGAACAATGGTATACTGAACTGACAAGTGATAAGGGGAATATATATGTGTGAGGGAAATGCTTGAGGGAGAAATTAATTCTGCAAACAGGGGGTAAGAATGCACTTCTGACCCGAATAAATTTGTGGAATTAGGAGTCAGATGTTTTTGCTTTCAGAAACAGCATTTGATGATGTGCCTGAAGATATAATGGAAGACAAATATGACGAACTATTTATGTTATCTGATAATTAAAATTTTTAAGATCATAAGGTATGTCATTTCTTTTAAATAAATAGCATTTAGGTACATGTAGAAATCTAATTTTTTTATGTTCATATTTTCCTTATTTTTAAATCTATCATTTTTACATCCGGTATATAACGTGCACCTGTAAATTTCAATCATATTTTTTGTATTAAAATTGCACATTATATGCCGGAAAATACGATATACAATAATTGGAGTAAAAGCCACATGCAAACTCTAATTTTCAACAGGATTCTTGTTTTTAGATTACAAGAATGCTAAAATAGCAACAGAATGTCAACATGCCAACTTACAAAAAATAATAATGCTGGGCATATTTCAGCTTAAAAAACTAGAAACTCACCCACAAATAAAAACATAATAGAAAGGAAAATAAAAAAGTATGCATTTATTTTCATCGTATAATAATTTGAAAAAAATTTTAAATTAATTTTTTTTTACAAAAAGTTGACAAGAACTTGAAAAGTTTTCTATTATATTAGTGTAGTTAGAAAAGAATTTTTTTTATTATGCATGCATAGTATGGAATAACAAAGAAAATAACATTCCCACCATTAATGATAAACAATTAATTATATTTTAGTAAAATGATAGTCTGAAAAGGTTAAAGTCTTTCAGAGATAAAAAAAAATACCATGATAATGACCACAAATACATATAAATAACGGCACGTATTTCTATCAAATTATTCAATCAGAAAGCACCAGAATCTTTGAATTGAAACTACCTGAATTAGATAAACATTCCAAATTATTTATATAAGCATAATTAACTAATGACATTTCATAATAGATTTTTACCATAAACTAGAAATAAAAATAATATATTAGCATGAAATTATATTAGAACAAGAACAGAATCGACCACTACAAGTGGTTCAATAAGTAAAAGATAAATTAGATTAAAAACGTTATGACATTCTACTCACTTAAATATCCCCTGTGCTTGTTTAATGCTACATTCCTATCTTTTTCTGTCTTAAAGGACACATATGCAAAACCTAAACATGAATGAATTGTTTTATTTAAGAAAAGCATTAAAATTTAATACTAAACTTTATTAAAAGTTATTCAATAAAAAGAAAAAATTAGTAATACCTTTGCACTTTTGTGGAATGCGGAGGCTTGTTATTTTTAGTGGATGAAATAGTTCTTTTATTTGTTTCTATAAAGGATATAATAAAATAAATTAATGAGAGAAAACATATAAATTAAGAAGTATTCAAACCAGTAGACACATATCTTTATAATGGTTAAAAAATCATACATACTTTTTTACATTTATATGGCAAGTTTCGCAATTTTACAGTATACAGATCATCATATACTTTCAGCTGAAAGAATAAAAATGTGATTAATATGAATAAACACCTGCTAAAAATAAACATAACCATACAGAAAGTTTAAAATATCAATAAATCTGAAAGATTTTCATCTAAAGAAAAGGAACAAAGGGAAAAAATTTAGCACAGTAAACAGGTATGTTTGCACATTATAATATATAACTGTACCTAAGACAGTATACTAAACAATTAATATGATATTAATTGTAAGTCTCTTTGTCAATTTAAAAAAAATTCTTTTAACAATTAAGAACAAAGATCACTACGATAATCTACTGGTACAAAAAATTATGAAAATTGAAAAACTAAAAAGATACACAAATGCATAGAATATTCACTAACTACAATAAAAACATCTGAACTAAAATGATACATAAACATTTTTTAATGAGAGAAATATGTATATATATATATATATATATACATACAGTGATGCCTTGACTTATGAGTTTAATTTGTTCCGTGACGGAGCTCGTAACTCAAATTACTTGCATGTCAAATCAATTTTCCTTATTCAAATGAATTGAAATGTCATTAATCCATTCTGGTCTCCTCCAAAAACACTATAATTCTTTGTTACATGTTTTTAAATAAGAAAAAAGTATTTATGAATAATATACATTGAATAAAATTACAGTAGAATAGACTGTGCTGCAATAAAGTGGTTTTATGAAGCATAATGTACAACATTTACTGTGGAGATCAGACAACTTGAATATGCTGACGGAGGTGGAGAAGAAAGGATGAACTGAATAACTGAATCTTATTCGCTGATTTTTGCCATGCTTTCCTCACTTTCATCTGCAGGGGTTTTTGATGAAAAATTGTCCAATGAGGTCTCTTTCATCTCCCCTTTCAGAATGATTTTGAAATGAGAGGTTGGACACTGTTAAGTTTTCGATCGCGACTCAAGTGTGGGTAGAGCAAGCTGCACGTATGATAATTGTTGAAAGTTAATCTCTTGGTTTAAGACTGGAAAGTAGTCTGAGAATAATATGCATATAACTGTACAATAGTGTATATAAAGGTTGTAAATATTATGTTTCCCATGTGTTCATTTGATGAAAATGTTACAGGGCATTTGTTCCGCAAACTTTTAGCGAGTTATTTGAAGCTGGCTCGTAACCCGAACTTTAGCTCACAACTCAAGGCAAAAAAATAGCCGAGAGACTGCTCATATTTCATAAAACTCGTAAGTCAAGGTAACACTGTATATATATATATATATATATATATATATATATATATATATATATATATATATAATTAATTTAAACACTGAAACTATTTGGCTTAAACTAACAACAAACAAAAAACATCAATGAAATATATTTTGCATAACTTTTGTTTGGTCAAATTTAAGAGATATAACAATAACAAAACATTTAGGCAAACCATCATATGAGTCTAAACTCAAAGCACATATTGTTGAAAAATGTAGAAAATGCTGTTGAAATAATAATAACTATGACTACTACCACTAATAATAACAATAATAGTAATAATAAAAGGGATTAACCTCTTTATTGGTGACTTCTTGATCAATTACAACTTGCTTCTTAGGGGAACTTTTTTGATCAACCTAAAAATTAATGATTAAATAAATGAATTTTACCATTTCATTAAAAAGTGTTTCTAACAAATCCTTAGCTATAAAAATATTTAATTCAGACACCTAAATTCAAGAATAGCTTTAACAAGTGAGCACATAGTACCTATCATAGGATATTTTTAAATACATCGTTTAAATGAAATAGTTTTATCTCTGTGCCTTAACCACAATGACGAAAACAAAGCATTCTGATTCTATATGAAACTTCTAATGAATGCTCAAATAATTTTATAGTAGTAGAAACAAGGTAGGTAAGTATAGCAGTAGAGAGAGTAGAGTGGCAAATTGTTAGGTGCTATGAAAGCTATTTTTAACATAAGGTGTAGAAAATAAGAGAGAGAGAGACTATGCTTTCCTGATTTACATATTTGCTAGGACATCCCTGACTGCCCTCTGTGTTCCACTGGGGAGACTATGGATTAAAGCCACTTGACTGGTTGTGCTGCTTTGGACAACTCAAATTTTTGTTTTATTCCCTGACAACTATATTTCAAAGGCTAGTTTATATTGGGCTGCTCGAAGAGAAATGGTCAATGTGACTCAGTTCTCCGCATTAAAAAAAGAAACAACAAAAAAAATTATTGATGATTAATTTTAAATTCAGTTGAAGCCACACTTATCTTACCTAAACCATTCACTACAATACTCACTTCTTTTTTTCTCTTTGGTTAGGTCTACTTGTAATTGAGCAAATCATTTTTTAAAATTTTTTTATCATAACTGATCAGCAGTTACATTTAAGAAAGAAGCTTTTACTCAACGGTTTTAAATATTTCGATTACAAAAACTTGAGATTTTAAACTACATAAATGATGAGATTCTAATTGATATGAAAAATAAATTGCAATGATTTTAAAAGGTCTAGTATTCCTTTGGAAATAGAAAATAAAACATGCATTTTTAAAATAAAATTTTTAGGACCTAAAGTTCATCAAAAATATAAATCAAGATTTAATTACGCATTTAACAATTTTTAGTGTTTTTACATAGTTATTATCAAACATTTTGTGGCTTACATGATTTGAAAGCTATATCACAAATACAGGTAAAGTATAATAATTAAAATAATTATAACACAACAATAATAAGCTCACTGTAGACTTCTGAAACCACAGATTTATAAGCATACACACAAAGACTGATTAATAAGAATGGTTTAATAAACAATTATTTTTAATTGGTTCAGTGTACAAGTGCTGAGATAAGAACTTTATTGGTAAGATTCTGCTAATTCATGAAGCCAAATGACTAAATTGCTGTAACCCTATTCTAACTCTCTGATTCATTATGCTTTGTTTTCCAGAATATAATAATAAACTGTAACAACATATTAAAATTATATTTCTTTTTTTAAGTAACTCATAATATTTTTCTCTAGTCTAAAAGGGTAAATTAATGTTTTTAAAGCATTTATTCAATTATGATGTATACATTAATTTTCCTTTTAAATATGCTTTAAATATGGTTATAAAATCATAAGACACAAATTTGTTGCAGAGTCTCAAATTACGAATTTATAGTTAAAGGTGTTTTACGTATCTATGCATACGTATATAGTGAACCCTTTTCTACTGCACAGAAAAAAGACTTTGTGGTTAACCACAGATTGGTAAGAATTTAGCTATTCAACAGAAACCTTATGTATGCTCATTGAGGATGCCACAAAACTCCTCAGGGATAGCTGGTACTATTTAATATTAATTTCTATGATCATGAACAATTCTTACTTTATTTTGAGGTTCTTTCTCAGAAGTGGGATTTTCTTCATGTTCAGCTTCATCTATCACATAAAAAAGAATGTCAAAATAATCAACAATAATGCATAAAATATAAATACTGATTTCAAACTCTATAATGTAAACTTTTTTCTATCTGTGATAACCAGAAGAAAAAGTATCAAATATGAGTAATTACATACAATACAGGAATTCATAATTATTTAGATAATTATTTTTTTCACAATTAGTCTCACTAATAATATGGTTTATACACTTAATGATGATTATTAAATATCTAGAGTAGGAGTGATTGATAAAAGCACAAAAATTTAGTATTGTTTTGTAGTAGAAGCTAGATCTCTGTAAAGATAAGTCAGTTAAATTAATTTTTAAAAGTGTTTAGAAAATATGCACTATGTATAATACACACCAACAGAAAAGGTTATTACTCCAAATGACAATTACTAAAAAGAAAACCTTTTCAAAATTTTCTGGCAATAAGAGGTAATATTTTAACTGTAGAGATAAAAGTAATTAGAAATAAACACAGTAAGAGAATTAAATAACCTTTATCAGCAGTATCAGAACCATCCTCCTCCTCAGATGAGGACTGAGACTTGTTACTATCCTCCTCAAAATCTCCAATATCATCTGCCCATAGTGGTTTTGATTTTCTGTCTCCATGAACAGCCAGAAACTCTTTGAACTTAGGGTCTTTTTTTAACTACAAACAGAGTAAAACTCATATTAATCACAGAATGACTCATAAATAAATGACCAGTGATAATCAAACATTTTGTGGCTTACATGATTTGAAAGCTGTATCACGAATACAGGTAAAGTATAATAATTAAAATAATTATAACACAACAATAATAAGCTTGCTGAAGACTTTTGAAACCACAGATTTATAAGCATACATACAAAGACTGATTAATAAGAATGGTTTAATAAACAACTGGTTTAATAAACAATTGGTTTAATAAACAATTGGTTCAGTGTACAAGTGCTGAGATAAGAACTTTATTGGTAAGATTCTGCTAATTCATGAAGCCAAATGCCTAAATTACTGTAACCCTATTCCAACTCTCTGATTCATTATGCTTTGTTTTCTAGGATATAATAATATCCTAGAAAAATATAAAAATACATATAAGCATACATAAATGTGCAAATAAGCTATATTTTATTATCTAAGGACTATAAGCTTCGGGGAATTATACAGAGGGAGTTACTTCCCCATTCAATTAAATTATCTTTTTGCATGTTTTTTTTTTACGGTCGAGATTTTAAACCTGGAAGGTTTTTCAAATGTAAAAATTTAAACACATAACTCTTTCATGTAACTCTTAAAGTATGGTAACCACTGAAAGATTTATAATGCTATGTTTAAAAAATATCAATAAAATCTTGAAAGATTCATTTTAATTAATGGTGGTGGTTTGCTTTATTTGAAGTACATTTTTAAATTCATATACTATAGGGGTAATAATTTTCTGATACTGAACATTTAGGAGTCTGAGGGTAGAAAAGTATCATACATATTGTAATTAACACAGCAAAAATTGGTTTATAAAAATTTTAGAGGTGAAAATTATCAGCCCTTGGGATACTTTTGTATTAATTAACAGTAAAGAATGAGCTTTTACTTGATTATGTGTTTGAAGGCTACAGAACAATAAAACTAAAAATTTAATTAAATATTTTACAAGAGTATTACCTCTTCAGGTATCGTAACATCTTCAAACATTGATGATTTTTTTGCTTTCTGCAAGAGAAAGGAATGATGTATTATTACAAATCAGCTGAAGAATATAATAAATACACTAAGAATATATACACTTAAAAAGTAAAGCTAGTAGTCATACATAATAAATGGGTTACAAAACTAAGATATGCTAAAAAGGATGGTATTATACAGACAGAATGATTACAAGTACTATAAATTTTTTTTGCTGATTTTCATACAATTTCAATCAGAAAGAAGTTTAAGATTTCATTAATGGCTAATTCTTTTCAATTAATTTAGGTAAAGAAATAGGGGTGAATTTGATTATTTTGTTAATTGAATGAGATTAGCAGACTCCTTATCTTACATGCTAAAGGTGAATACATTTCATCATTGCTCAGTCAGCCAAATTTGCAAGGATAATAGTTTTTTTAGGCATGTTTGTACACATTACATTAACCAGTGATAAAACTAATACATGACATGGTTTGGTTGAGAGTAAAACAGCAAAATTTTGATACACAAATACCCAGCTAGAATTTTATTGATGCTTTTAAAATACAAATTTATGTCAAAATCAGTCACTAATATGCACTTGAATTTTGACAAAAATTTTTTTTGTAGTAATATTTTTTCTAAAGCCTAAAATTTTTAAGTAATTTCAGTTTCCAAGTAAAATGTTTCAATTACTTTTTTTAATCTTTGCTTTAAATAAATTTTGAAATAAAATTCAATCCTTAAATAATTCCTTAAGTTCTCATGTTTATTATAAATCTAACAACTTCATCCATGCACTTAAAGTTGGCTATTTTATTGATATGCAGTATAGTTCTTTGTTCTATATTTACTCTACTCAATTTCTTAAAAAATATAAAAATGAGTTTAAAAAGTTATTTCATAAAACTGAGAAGTTAGCAATTTAAAATCTTAAAAATCTGAAACTATAAGCCTATCTGGTCTATCAATATAATGCATCATAAAGAAATAAGATGAAATTTATGCATGTGAGCTACTGAAAAACCTTTAACCTGCTAAGCCACCCAGTTTAAATCAGTGATTCTTAACCTTTTTCTCATCATGGTACACTTTTAATAATTTTAAAATTTGGCAGTACTCTAACAATAAGATAAATTTAAAAGACTTTTTCTTGGATAATTGATTGATGTACCTACAATATATTTTGTAAAAATAGCATAAGAAATAATTTTCAATGAAATATAAAATGAAATTGAATTACAAAGTAAGCAAAATGTTTATTTAACAACAAATTACATTTAATGCAAAATTTAAGCTTGTTGTTTTTTTGATAACTTAATTTATATTTGGATGGGAAAATGATAATGCTACTCTCATTTCATGATCCAGATTTAAAAGTCCAGAACTGTAATAGTCATGTGCATTAGTTCAGCCAGTTCCCACTAGGAAGATACAACTGACTGAACCAGTGGTGTAGCGAGGGGGGGGGGAGCAAGGGGGTCTATTATGCCCCGGGTGCCACTTGCAGAGGGGCGCCAATATAAGGTCTATATATTACATTACTATATGATTTTCGGGGTGAGGGTGCCAATATAAGGTCTATATATGATATTACTTTATGTTTTTCGGGGAAAGGGGGGGGGTGCCAATATAAGGTCTATATATTATATTAGTATATGTTTTTCGGGGGGGGGGGGCAATATAAGGTTTATATATTATATTAATATATGTTTTATGGGGGGCGCCAATATAAGGTCTATATATTATATTACTATATGTTTTGCGGGGGGGGGATACCACAAAGGTATCGTGCCCCGGGCGCCAGTTATGCTCGCTATGCCACTGGGCTGAACTACTTGTCTGATGTCGTTTATGTATGGGTATTTGCAGTGTTGGTACATTTCAAGAATCTCACAGCTCTCTAAAGTGCAGCGGCACAGTTATTGAGAATCACTGGTTTATATTGATAAATACCAGCTAATTCTAATATTTTAGATAGAGAAACTTTAAAATTATCTTAGAAATTTTAACTCAATAAAGATCGACGACAATATACCTATAAAATAAAATGTTGTTTTTTAAAATTCTTCTCTATAAATAAGAAGAAAGTGACAAAAATAAACAAATTACTTGCATCAAATAAGAAATACCCATGGAACATATAAACTACACATCAAAAGAAATAAAAAGAAAAAACCTTGAGAGCTTCTAAATAAATTTTAACTTTCAAAGAAAACAAATTTGTTATAGCACTTTCATGCAACTTATTAAAACAAGTGAAAATTATCAAGTATATCAGTAAAATATGAAAATTCCCAAGTACTTTTCATGGTGGAATTTAAAAATTAAAAGCATAGACTACACAATACAGATTAAAATTTCCCATAACACCTTTTTTTTTCTGGTGATTGTCATAGATAAAGATAGAGAAATTCAAAAATATTTACAGCATTGTTATCTTTAGTAGGAGATTCCTTTATCAGCTCATTTAATTTGGTTTTCTCTGCTTTCTCTTTCAAAAATTCTTTCCAGGCTTTTGGCTTATTAGGATCATTTAAATTAGAACACATTTCAACCTAAAATAAAGGTTAAACTGCAGTTAATAAGAAAAAAAACATAAAACTTTAGTGCATACATTTAAAAAGTTACCAATTTAAACACAAAGCTGAAGTAGTTACATAAGATAGCATAAAATTAAAATAGAGTGAAAATGAAGAATACATGAAAATGCGAAATGATAAGATAATGCAACAGTAACTTATTTGAGTGAATATTTGCAGATAAGAAGTTTATTTAAATAAAGAAATGTACAAAACACAAAAATGTACAACTTAAAAACATAATCATTCTACAACAATAAAAGAGAGATATTTCATAGGAATGTTTCAATAAATTGAGAATACATACCTGAACTTTGGAGGTAAATATAAATGTATTGTTAAAATACTCTTTGGCTGCTTTGGCTTCATCTTCAGTTTTATAGCCTACAAAAGCAAATTTCCTAAATACACCTGCTTTGTTATATTTCAATTGCAAGTCTGTAATGCAACCCTTTTCTTCAAAAAGATCCCTAAGTTTCTTTTCAGTAATCTAAAAACAGACAATTGAATGTTAAGAATTTTAATTTTTTAGATAATATTAAAAAGGTTAAGCTTAAACCATTAAATAAGATATATATAAAGGATATAGCTGAAAGGATATTTACATGAACATTTCATTGCACTTACATCTATCATGCAATTTTCCAAAATACTAAAGCTGTTTTATAACTAGTAACTAAAAAAAGAATATATTTATGCCATATGTCATGGCTATAAAAAGACAAAATATTTTCAAGAAAATAATTTTCAGTTAATCTAGTAGGCCATACATAACATCTTTTACAATTGACAACACAGAAAATAATATTAGCATTGATGGAGAGATTTAAGTATTTCATTAAAAATGATAAAAATTGTAAAAGCGAACTTCAATACCACATCTTCATAACTTGTCATGCACATAGAGATATTACATATAAACTCTTTTAAAAAGGGCAATAAAATATCAAAATATGTATTATCTGGTCCGTTTTCTCTTACGAAAATAAAGATACAGGCTTTAAAAGACGGTTCACATTTTGAAAACGAATAATAGTATTAGTATAATAATCGCAAATCTCACAGTAGTGGAGGGACCTAGATTTTGACTCAAAACATTTCGATTGAGATGCAAAGTGAAACAAATTTGGCGTTCGTGGAGCAATTTACAGATTTTAGAGCAGTTTTTGTCTACAGTTGATGCCCTGTGCTTATTTAGAGATAGGTGATAAATGAAAATGAACTATTAAATTGTGAAGGATAAACGGTGACGATATTGTCTCGAAAAAGCATAGCATATATGCTAGTACTGTGCTACATTGATTACAGAGAGATTGGAATACTAATTACATAAACATTTCATAAAATCGTTCTTAAACCATCGCAAAATATTCAGTAAAAGGATTTCATTTAAGGCAAATTTTTACAATAAGTGATGATAAAAGTATATGATTTGTTAACACAAGACAAATCTTTAAACAAAATAATCTTCTTACCGTTGACGGCAGATTCTTTATAATTATTCTGGACATTTTAAAAACTTATAAGTAATCTCCAATCAGTTGATTTACCTACGATTTGCAGGCATAAACAAACGAACAGAAAAACGTAAACAAGATTTGTAAAACATGTGCGCTGACATATTATGAGAAGTTGAGATGCATAATGCCTTACTCTAATACTTGCGGCTGAATTCAGTGTAACGTTTTAGCTCCTTCGCTACTTAGCTCCTTAGCAAAACTCAGTTTTGCTAAATCTTAGCACATCGGCATTCAAATGGCCCGTTCGCTCTCCGATCCGAGCACTACTTTCAGACGAGGGAATGTTTGGAAAACCTCGGAAGATTTTAATCGAATGCTCTCAGTAAACCAATCAGACAGCCCAAATTCATCGTCAGCGCGACATCAAATGTAAACAAACATGAAAACTTCGGAACTAATAAAATAAAAATGATGATAATTACAAGATAAAAAGTTTTCTGTTGAATCATATAAACTTGACAATTCTATGCATTAATAAATACTTTTTTAAAATTTTTTTGATGAATTATCCCATCAACTTGAAAGAAAATGAAGTTAATTGGAAGTTGCGTTTAATTTTTCGTTCCCTTCCCGGCCGACAGATGGTTGCACCAGTCTACAAAACAAAATTAACTGAAAATAATAAAAAAATGGCAAGGATCTGCTTAAAGATGGCTAAATGTATCAAAATAATGCATTGTAATCGTGTTCTGAGCTATTCTAAAAGTTTCAAATGTCTAGCTAGTCGGGAAGTTAGTTAAAAATTGATTGCAAGATTTGTACTGGATAAACACATAAACACACACTCAAACAAGAAAGAAAGTTAATAAAAACATGGTAAAAAGGAGTAATGCCTGGATACGCAACAAAAGAAAAATGAATGAAATAATTTTAAATTTGTGGATAGAATACTTACGAATATTTACATAATTCTATGTTCAACTTTATTTGAAATATTTATAATTCACTGTTAAAATACCGGAAGTTTTTTTCTTTTTTTTTAGACAGAATGCCACATTTTTTAAAGCAAGTAGTAGAGAATACAGATGATGAAAAATATTACGAATATAGAAGATATGAAGTAAAATATATTTAAAATAAAGTTTAGCTAAATGTTAAAATACTATTAACATCTTTGTATTCAGTAATCTAACCTTCTTACAAAAGCTATTTATTTTGACATAAAAAAGTTTCTGATAAAATGATACACTGAACTTTATATGATGTCCTTGTTTCAATTAAATACATTAATAAAAGCTTTTAAAATAGTTATGACATTGATGTGCTTCCCATCTGAAATAAAACACATTCAAATGGCTGAAGTTTATACTAATAGCATAATATTTAAAACTAACAGTATTGTATTTAAAGTTTTCAAATATACACATCATATTATACAGACAAGCTTTAAATTAAATTGTATTATTTAAGATGTACTCACCTGATTATTCTCAGTTAAGATTTAGAGCTCATAACATTCAAATTATGCATCACAATTAATAGTAGCCAAAAAATTACAAGTACAGACACTGCTTTATTATAAATACAGCACTGTACAACAATTCATTTAGCTCAATCTTTTAAATGCTGATACAATATCCTTTTAAGAAAATCGATAGATTTACACTCTTTTAAACACATCCATGTGTATATGAAGAAAATGCTAAATCTAGTTCCATTGAAGTACCAGGGAATACAATTGATAGTCGTTTATTTTTGTCGACCATCACTGATACGCAAATTATTTTAAGATATTCATTTCATTCCTTACACTAGGTACAAATAAGCAATGCGTAAAAGAAAAAAGTATTCGAAGTACTGCATACTTAAGTTACTATCTTTTTTTCAATTTGTGGCGATAAAATAGTTATCACAGTGATGAAAATTTAAAATTTCAAGTTGCCTTAAATTTTGAAGTCATGCAGAAAAAAATACAGTTTTACAAATATTTTAGAATTTTCTTAAGAAGCACACAGAAAACAGTCAAGAAGCAGTTGATTGAATCACATTATAAATATTACAGTTAAACAAACATTGTTTGTACCAAATTTCATAGTCCTTGCTGAAATTTCAAGACCTATAGCTAAGCCAAATTTGATTTTAGTTATAGATTGATTAATTAAATAGGACATTATATCAGGTCAGGAATAAGCTTGTACATTGTAAACTTTAACATTAGTAACTGCTTTTGATAAGGCATGACTTTTTCTATCACTTAAATTTTGTTTACATACAAAAAAAAAAAGAAAAAAGTAAAGTCCTGGAAACTGGGATTAACCACATATTAGAAAATTGAAACAAGCAGAAATAAATGTTGTGCTTATGAAAATCATGCTTAAGGACAGACATATTATAGCTGTACTTTTTTTTAGATTGAAAAAGAGTGTCTTCAAGGTAAGCATTCAATTACACACTGACAAAATTTAACACATCAAAACAATTACTGCACACATGGCAGAGTAATTTCCACACAGACATACTAGATAAAATTGCTCCTTTTATGCAAAAGAGTAATAAATGGGAAAAAATCAATATCCACTAAGGTTTTTATCAAAAAAAGAGTAACAGCCAGGAAAAACCCATTTTATTTACATCAAAATTTATTTTCCTGGAACAGGTATAGGGCTTGAAGCTTGTAATTTGTCTGAGAAGAGGAATATAAATTTTAAATATGCTTTCCAGCTTAGATCCAAAGGTTTTGTAGTGTTATTACTAGGTTTCTGTTGATTGATGCAGTTCTCATTCTCTAGCACCAAGAATGATTAATAAAACGTATTTTATAAAATTCGTCTGCGTTCTTCCACAGCGGATATCTAAACTGAGAAGAGATCAAATGTTTGATAGTTAAAAATCTATATTTCGTTCGTGTGTGCGAACTGTATATAACTCCTCCATTTTACAACACAAGCGAGAAAGCGGTTAAAACTACAGAAATTCTCAAATCATTATACTAATCACTAATACCATAATATATCTACTGTAAATTTCCAAATCGTATCCGCCGGGTTGATGCATGTAGATCTCCTCAGTAAGGTCGCCATAAAGGAATGCCGCCTCCACGTCAATTTGAAATAACTTTAGATTCTCCTTGGCTGCCGTTGCAATTACAGGTCGGATAGTGTCGTAGCGGCACACCGGACTAAATGTTTCCCTGTAGTCGATATCCGCCGTCTGCGTATACCCCTTTGCTACTAGACGAGCCTTGAATCTCTCGATTAAACCATCAGGATTTGTCTTTACCCTGTAAACCCAGCGATTGTCGTGGATTTTCCGTCCGTTAGGTGGTTCAACAAGCTGCCACGTCCCGTGCTTGGCATTCGAAGCCATTTCGTCGTCCATGGCTCGTTTCCAGTCGGCATATTCAGGAGACTTCGTTGCTTCGTCATATGTTTTGGGCTCATTCAATTTCAGAATGCTGCTGTACACGTCGTAATCGTTAATTCGGACAGGACGTTGATAGTCGAACGGTCTCGCAATGCATGCGCCGTCAGAAGTGTTGGTTCGCCTTCATCAGTGCAAAGATCACCAGCCTCCTGCGTATCTGCATCATCGGGAGTATCCAAAATTTCAAACCTCATATCGCTTGATGGACGGATATTAGATGTCTCTTCTAAAGGCTGGGAAGTAGGACCGATTTGCTGTTCATTGAACACTACGTTGGCACTCTTTATCGTGTCATTCTTTGATGGTATGAAAACACGATACCCATCGTAATCACAATAACCAACCAAATAGCCCTTTATAGCCTTGTCGTCAAGTTTATTTCTGTTGACATCTGGTACATGTACAAATGTAGTTGATCCAAAAACTCGAATCCTGTTGATTGCCGACTTGCGTCCAAACCATTCCTCAAATGGAGATTTTCCTGTGGTCTTACTTGGCCCAGTTCGATTCAGAATGTAAACAGCTGTAGATGCTGCTTCTGCCCATAGGAACTGTGGTAGACCTGTATTCTTGAGCATAGTGCGAACTGCATCCATTATGGTACGATTCTCAATTTCAACCAAACCGTTTTGCTCTGGCGTACACGGCATAGTGATTCGCAACTTGATGCCTGCATCATTAGTCAGTTTTACCAATTTAGTATTGTCGAACTCACGACCACCGTCTGTGACCAGTTCTTTTACATTTATAGCATCCTTGTTGGCCCGAGCAAGAAACTGCTTGATTTTATCCACAGCCTCGTCTTTATGTCTCAGAAATTCTACACTTCGAAACTTTGAGTAATCCTTAAGCACTAACATGTACTTCTTTCCACCTTTTGACAAGACTGGCGATTCGAGCAAATCTGCATGTATGATCTCACCAGACTTTTTCGTCTTGAATCGTTTTGATTTGAATGTTCGTCGACTTTGTTTACCACATGTACATGGCTCGCAAAACCGTCCATCGTCGATGAAATCGATACAATTCTGACGCAGGTACTGCTTTACATACTGTATTCCCTGGTGCCCAAGCCGTCGATGTCAAAGTGATAACGACAACTTTGTCGTCGTCATCATTGCCGTTTCAGGAAAAGGAGTTGGCATTTCTTTGTCAACCAAGAAGGCCGAAGCAGCAGAACCCCTTGTGGCTTGACCGGTTTTGCACGTAGTTCAAAGAGTGCATGAGTTCAAAGAGTTCAAAGAGTCAAAATGAGCATGGAGCCTCAAAAAGTACATTATTTGGGGTCTCCTTGCGGAAGAAACGACAAATCATGTCATCTGAATCTCTGAAATTCGAGATTCCTCGTTTCATTGCCTTTGAAGCTGATAACAAATTTTTGCCGATGTCTGGTGCATACAATACATCACTGAGTTCAATAGACTTTTGTACGGTTTCAACCATCGCGCACATGTCAGTGTCCCCGCAGTCATAAGCCGGTATTGTCTACTTGTTACCGACTGTGATTTCTGCTTGTTTGTCAAAATGGCGGTACGTCTTTAAGTACTCTGCTGAATTCGTAATGTGTGCTGTAGCTCCGTCGTCCTTAAGCCACACATTTCGGCCACTATCATCCTCTTGACAAGCAAATGCACTGCATTGAGTATTTGCAAAGAAGGTTTCTGTTCTGCCACCCGTCGTGGTTGGCTTGTCAGGGAAATCTGGACAAAATTTTCCAGTGTGCCCAGGTTTATTACAACGAAAACAGATACCATTGAAACCTTTCACACCATCTCTGGTCCTACTAATAGTCCGGTCGCTTAATGAAATTACCGTGACCTGGCGGATAAAAGCACCAAAATTGGTACGAAGGTACCTTAGGGTATACTAATAAATATTAGCCTAGGAGCCCTCTGGAATTTCTAAAAAATTTCATGTATGGCACTAAAATCCAAAATGGTCGACAAATACGACAAAATATCACTTTTGATACAATTTATTTTACTGTTAATTTTCAATTACAGCTTTAAGCCAACTAAGTACACTACAAACAAAACTTAGGTTAGTCTACATATTAAATAAAATACAATAAAATATACCCATATAATTTATTACAGTAATTTATAAGTACAAATATAACGCTAACAAGTGTTCCCAAAACAAAACACAATATTTATAGCTATTCATTCAATAGAATTCAGTATGAAACAGTTATAATAAATTACACTTGTAAATTACACTTGCACTTGCAAAGTGGCGAGCAGTCCAGATTGTCTTTCCCACATTTGCAGCTGTTGCAGTCTCCTTTTCAGGAACGTTTAATCAATTCCCTGCATGACCGGGAAAACCTCTAGAATTGTCATCCAAACTGGTACTCATGACTCTGAAACCTTATTCCAAGCAAAATCCTGGCCCAGCTTGTCCTCTCTGGACTTATTAAACCCCAACCAACCAACCAACCAAGCAAAATCCTACGGAGAAGGAATCACTTGCTGTGTTTGTGTGCTGGTCGTCCAAATACCTGCTTGATAAACTGCCCTTCGGATATGTTGTAGAAGAGCACACCTTACACACTAGCGTACCATTTCCTCCTACTAGAAGTGAATAGTTTAGCAGCTGACTACCACATGTCAGACCAGTAGTCTGGCCAGTAAATAGTCTTGTACGAAGTTTGTTTGGTGGGTGTAAAACAGGTTATATTTCGCTTCCGGAGAAAGCTTATTAATTTGTGAAATTATTCAGTATCTGGTAAGTTAATGTTCAAGAACAAAAATTGTCAGGTAGAAAGCACTAATATTATTGTTGTTCTTGTTTTTTATATACTATACTCTTCGAAATAAACCCACGTTTCTAGGAAAATTGGTTTTGAAGTTTTTCTGATCTTTGCGGTCCACATAAACCTTGTTTTTTTGGCCCATGTCAGCCTTTGAGTTTGACACGCTTGCTTTAATTCAACGCTCTATTACTCCCAAAGTCCTCTGCAAAAAAACCCGAAAAAACACCATTTGCGCAGATTCCGAAGTAACCGTGAAAGCAGTGACGTCAGATTATCCAAAATTACCGATTTTTCAGCTGCCGATCGAACACACAGGGAGAAATAGGGACGACCTCACACGCCCCTCAAGTGTCGGGTGTCACAGAGCCGCAAGGATACTCGAATTTGCGAGTTTTTTAAATTTCCGAGGAGAACGGGGTGATAGGCCTTCGCAAAGGCAGCGGTCACGCCGTATGACGTCATTCCGTTTAAAACTTTATGATATGATTCTCATACCATGTAAACTCATTTGGGGAGAAAGTTGTTGTGCCTCTAGTTATGCGTGGAAATGCTCTACTTCTACAATTTTAATTGCTTTATCCACGTATTCAAATAGAATTCTTGCTTGAAGTCGAAAGAAACGTGCTTAAAAATATGCACATATACCTAAAGTTGTCTAATTTTTTAAATCGAAATAATTCCTAATTTGTTAAATTCCACATTGTATATTGTTGCTAGAAATGTAACTTTTAATTGTTGCTTATTTTTTAAAATACTTCTAACTTGGCTCTAAGCTTTTTTACCCTTTCCAGAAAGAAATTTCCTAAGAGACACCAGTGTCATTGTACATACTTAATCCCATCAATTTATTCCTCTCTTCAACTACGTACATATATATTTAAAAAAAAACATTAATTATATTTATAACAGCTTTAAAATTTATGAGGAAATATCAATAAGATATTTTTGTACTCAAATATAAATAATGGTTAACATGGTTACGAAATAAAGGATGATTTAATTAATGTATAGTTTTTGGCTATAGAATTCATTAACATTCTTCGACACTGATTAATTACTTTTAAAGTTAGTATGTTAATGTCTGATTGAAGTTATTTGAAATTATTTTAAATTGAGGCTTTCTCCAGATTAGGAAACTTATTTGTAACTGAAAAAAAAAATTTAATGCCATTTTAGTGTCTGGCATTATTATTTCTTAACATAAATTCTTTAAAGGACTATGAGATAAAATTTAATTATTGCCTCAGTAATTTGGCAACAGCATAAGCTAACATTTTCCCTTGATTTAATTGGATTGCTCCAAACACAATTTTCCGTTATGTGTCTTAATATAGAAATTCTGAAAAGTTTAAACTTGATAAATTACGTCTCACATTCGGTGAAAATGATTACATTTCCTAAAATCTACCTTGAAAAAGACGAAAAGTATTCTCCTTAATTTCTTTGTTCTGAAAAAATAAAAGCTCATTAAAATTTACTGAAAAAAAAAGAAATTTCGGTTGAAACTGACATCAATCTCCAACTTTGGGTAACAAGGCATAATATGTCACAGCCATATGCATTTAAGCACCAAATCTCTTTTAATCACTTAAGATTAGTAAATAAACAGGTGCCCCCGATGCAATCTAATTAAAAATCGTTACTTCAGTGGGTGCATTCTCAGTTGGTTATTTATTTACGTCCTGGAGGATTATAATTCTTTATTTTAGCGATTCCATGACGCACTGAATTAAGAAAAGCAGCAGTATCAAAAAATGAATTGGACCAGTCATTGTTTGCGTTTCATTGTTCAGCTGCTCTTTGCAAAATAAATAGACTAAATATTTAATTTTCAGCTTTCATGGCTGAAAGGAAGAAGCAAAAGGAAATTCAGGATGAACTCTTCACGAGTGGAAAGAATAAAATGTCATCCTATAATTTTGTTACCTTCGGATTTCTTCAGAAAAACATTACATTTTGCAGATGACATTTTAGTTTAGGATAAAGGAAAATGATATCGAGTTCAAAGCATTAATTACAAATTAATTATCGAGGGAAGAAATAGTGCCAAAGAGAAATGAATACATAGAATGCGAATAAGAATTTATATTCATCAGAGAATGATATAAGCCACACAGATTTTCTTTCAACCTATCTGAGCAATAACTGGAAGACATTAGAAAACAAACTATAGAGCTTTTAGTAATTTAAATTTTATTAATTAATTTTTTAACGTAGGATTACGTTCCTCCATAACGGTCCGCCGGAAAGCAAAATTTCAGATGCCCTGTTTCGGAAGTTATAATTTTGGCAGCGCTCCATTTTGGTATTAATGTCTTTATCGCTTGGGCAAGCAGTAAACAGTTAAACAGAAAAATACCAAAATGCGTCAAAATTTTGACTTACATATATATATATATATATATATATATATATATATATATATATATATATATATATATATATACAGTGGAATCTCGATCGATCGTTTTCCCGTATGCATCGTTTATTTCATCCAATCCCAAAAAAATTCCATTGAAAACAAGCAAAAATAGACTGCATGGATCGTTCCTCGATCCATCGTTTTCCCGCAATATTCGTTCAGAAAATCGCAGCTTTACTTTAATTTATCGAATCGATCGTTTTTTCATAATAACTGAACCTGAAAGAAAAATGTCTGGATTGAGCTAGAATGACTCTCTAATTAAACAATGAGCAGAACATTTGAGATGTACGGTATCGTATTTTTGTTCTCTCTTGTTTAGCCTGGTTTCGCAGAGTCATACCACTCCCATTATTTGTTCGTCGTTGGTGTTCCTTAATTCTTTAGCTCTTGAAGTATCCTATTTTCGGAAACTCATTCCAAATTCTCCAACTATTCAGCATTTCTGTTCTTATCAGCTATGGCTCAGTCAGCCGACATGAGCGGTTCCTGCTGTCCTCTGGCTTTTATCTTGGCCTTGGGATGGAGGCTCCCTGGTGTTTGGTCTAGGGCAGAGCTCCGTAACCTTTTATCTTCCATGGCACAACAACCATTTTTTCGATAATTCCGCGGCACACCACAAGTAAAAACTTGCAAATACATAAATTATAATAATAGGTATATGTTTTTATTAGATAAAAAACACAAAATGGCTCTATGTATCTAGATAATTACAATTATTTAAGTTTTATATAAATCATTTTGAACTGTACACCAACACGAAAATAAAAATATAAAGTTATAGATTACAAGTAAAAAAAATTCTCTTTAAATTTTAATATTAAAATTTGTTTTTTGGTCTTTACTTAAGCCAAATTAATGAAAGTTAGTTTAAATATAATAACTAATTTATTAATGGGATATTTGAGCTTTTTTTGATGAACATATACGTTTTATATTTGGCTCTATATAAGAAAGTGCTACCCGAAGTTCATGGTCAAGACCCTTTAAACATGATCATTTGTCATTTTTAATTAGAACCAGTGTCGAAAAACTTTGTTCGCATACGTATGTCGTAGAAAAAGGGAGCAAAATTGTAATGGCTTCAGAAATTTGAGAATATTCTTTCTTAACTGAAATCCAGAAATTAGCCAATGACATTTCACTGAAGTTTAGTTTCAGCGTCCCGTCGTTCCTCAATTCTATAAATTCCTCTCGAATTTGAGGGGAAAGTGCTTCTTTTGAATTTTCGGCATCAGCTAGGAAAGTACACTGCTGGCCACCCAAATTGCAACACCAAGAAAGACAAGAGATATCACAACAAAATTTATTTTGTAGATAACATGTTGACCAAGTATCAAATGATTAAATTTATAGACTTCTGTGAAGTGTGGTTCCTGCCAAAATCAGTAGCCAGAGTAGCCGCCATTGTTGGAGATCACCGCTGCCACACGCCTCGGCATTGATTCAAAGAGACTTTGGATGAGTTCTTGGGGTACAGCAGACCAAGTAGCTTCCACACGTTGCCAAAGTTGATCTGCTGTGGCAGCTGGGGATGGAATCTGGGTCAATCGTAGAGCAACCATGGACCACATGTTTTCTATCGGCGAAAGATCCGGAGAGCGAGGCGGCCAGGGAAGCAATTCAATCTGGCGATTGACGAAGAACCGTTGGACAATGCCTGCCACGTGTGGTCGCGCATTATCCTGTTGAAATATGGCTGTGGGCAAGCCCTGAAGGTAAGGAAGGACAACTGGCTCCAACACCTCGGAGATGTAGCGCTGGCTGTTTAAAGTACCGGCAATGCGTACTAGAGGTGTGCGAGAGTGATATCCAATACCGTCCCATACCATAATACCCGGTGCAGGACCAGTGTGGCGGTGCATAACGCAGCTGTTCAGCATCCTCTCTTCACGGTGTCTCCAGACTCGAATGCGACCATCGTGGTGTTGCAGACAGAAGCGTGACTCGTCAGTAAAGACAATTTCATTCCATTTTGCCGTCCACATCCTTCTGTCATCGCACCATTGGCGGCGGAGACGTCTGTGGTTCTGCGTCAAGGGTAGACAAAGCAATGGACGTCTTGCGGACAGACCACTCTGCTGTAAACGGCGTCGAATGGTACGCGCAGACACTGGATGATGCGTTACAGACTGCATGTGCTGTGCTATGGTTCGTGTTGTGACTGAGCGATCCGTCACTGTCATGCGCACAATTTGCCTGTCATCACGTGAAGTGGTGCGCTGAGGTGGATGCGATCGAACACGCCGGTCCGTCGTACCCTCCTGCATCCAACGATCACATATCCGTATTACAGTTGTTTGGTTTCGTCCAACACGACTACCGATTTCCCTGAAAGATAATCCACAATCTCGGTAGGCCACTATCCTTCCTCTGTCGAACTCGGATACTTGATCAAAAGATAATCGCTATTTTCGACGAGGCATAATTGATCGTTTTTTTGAAAAAACCACAAGAAAAACACAATTGCCGAACTTGAAATCGTCGAAATCTCCAAGCCTTAAATAGCGCTTTGAAGTGGCGCCACAGGCGCGCGTGATGTGCGTCTGCGCTGAAATTCTAATCATTTGCATATCTCACCTCCGCTAATGCATGTTGTAAATTTCATGATATTTGCATGTTTCCTTCAGGGTGTTGCATTTACAGTGGCCAGCAGTGTATTTCTTATCCAATTGTATTGCTTCGTATTAATTATGAAAAAAAAACAGTGATTAAATTTCTCTAGCAATAAATTTAAATGTTGTTGGGCCAGATCCAGAATTAATTGCTTGTTTTTAATCATGGACTTGAAAGTCCTTTAGAACTTTTCTAGAGATCCTTTTTGTAATTTTTTCGAGCTTTTTTTTAAACCCCATTAACCTGTCGAGACACGTCAGATAATTTTCGCTTCAACCTTGCATTCTTTTATTCAGTTCATTTAAGTGCTGAAAAATATCAGCCATATACGCAAGTTTGGCCATCCAGTGATTATCTTCAAAACGTTGGCGTAGTTCGGTCATATTTTGTTTTAACAAAAACTCACGAACCTCGTTGCGAAACTTAAACAATCTAGCCAAAACTTTGCCCCAGGATAGCCAATTTACCTCAGTGTACGCGCAAGCATACTTTGTTGTATCTGCTGTGTTGGAGGTATATAGATTAGTACCGTTTGCTTTGTATGCTTATAACTTATTTCATATGGGAATGATTATCAGCATGAATTAATATTAGTAGTTAATGTACTTTGTAATTCATGTAATTAATATTTATTTTTAAATTTTAGTGAGCAAATAATAAATTTGTCATGTGTTTGCCTTACGTATGCTGGATTGTTTATAATCAAGTATTTCAATAATTAGAACTGAAAGGCAAATTAAAAAGTACAAATAAGAATATTTTATAGAACAACTAAAATTGTTTACTTGACTTTAAAATGTCGTTTTAACCTTCGAAGTATTTCATAAAACACTTTACAATGTATGTGCAAGGAGTATGTGAATGAGTATCCCAACTCAAAATAAAAATCAGTAAAATTTATAAATTTTAGAGGAAATTATAGAGGAAAGAAAATAAGTCGCCAAATATGGCTTTCCTTTGGTTTAAAGAAATACACTCATGGACAAAAAAATTAGCGCACCAAGAAATAATTGCGGGATCGTAACGAAACTTGCAATGAAGGTACATGTCGGGGAGATATGCAAATGATTAGAAATGCAGCGTGATTGCGCATTACGTATAGCCGGTAGAGGGCGTTGAACATCGTACTCTGTGGAGTATAAAACAGGTAACCAAAGCTTGTTTGAGTGTGCTGAATCATTTACAAAGGAAGAGCTGAGATAGACATGCCATTACGCCGTGTTCGAAGACAATATAAGCAGTTGTCGCAGTTTGAGAAGGGGAGAATCGTCGGGATGATGGAAGCTGGGTGGTCAGCTAGGCGAGTAGCTCGTCAATTAGGCCGCTCTGATTGTGTTGTGAGGAGGTGTTGGGACCAGTGGACCCGAGAGATGTCATGTACACGAAGACCAGGCTCAGGACGTCCTCGACAGACCAGTCGTCGAGAAGACCGCCACATCGTAAGAAATGCACGCGTACAGCCAACTGCTTCATCGGCCGCCATCCAGGCACAGGTAGCACCGTCACTAGGGGCCTCTGTGTCTTCTCGAATCATACGAAGGCGCCTGGCTGAAGGACAGTTGGTATCGCGGCGCCCATTGCGTGTGCTGCCCTTGACGACGACCCATCGACGACTCCGTTTGGAGTTTTGCCGCGCACGAGGAAACTGGACTGCAGCGGAATGGAACCAGGTCGTCTTTAGCGACGAATCCAGATTCAATCTCGGCAGTGATGACAATCGCGTTCGTGTGTGGAGAGCCCGTGGTGAACGCTTCAATCCTGCCTTTGCTGTACAGCGACACATCGCTCCGACAGCTGGTGTGATGGTATGGGGTGCCATTGCCTACAATACACGGTCACCCCTAGTATTGTTCCGTGGCACCATGACAGCCCAGCTGTATGTTCATGAAATCCTGCAACCACATGTGTTGCCACTCATGCAACGGCTCCCAGGAGCCATTTTTCAACAAGACAATGCTCGGCCTCATACGGCAAAGGTGTCACAAGACTGTCTCCTCACTGTTACTACCCTTCCTTGGTCTGCCCAATCCCCAGATTTGTCTCCAATCGAGCATATCTGGGATCATTTGGGACGACGAGTTGGGCATCCCACGAGTTTGAACGAACTAGAGGCAAGGTTAGAGCAACTATGGAACGAAATGTCTCAAGACATCATACAGAACTTGTATGACTCAATCCCTTATCGTATCGCATCGTGCATTCGCGCTAGAGGGGGTCCAACGGAGTATTAACTCCTCCGTTCTTTTGCCTTTTTCTCTGAAATAAATTATCCTTTTTCTTTGATTTTCTTATCATTTACTTATATCAAAGTAGCCATTACGTATGTAAAATTTCGTTTCATTTTGACGACTTCTTCTTGGTGCGCTAATTTTTTTGTCCATGAGTGTATTTATCGGTGAAACTTAAAATAACGATAAGTTACCAGCTACTGCAAAACTTATCTACAAGTAAACTGAACGCGAAGTTAGAGAAAGTTGAAGCGCATGCGCAGTCAGGGAATCTGAAATCCTCGGTTCCTAAATCTAGACGCTCCATTACAAAGATACCGTCGTTCGAGTATACATACAATGTATGGTAACTACATGTTTTTGTTTTGTGTATAATTTCGACCCAGAGAAATTACTTATTGGCAGAAAGTTGGAGGAATATTTAACTTAGGGAAAATTTTAACTAATGTGGTGGTTAATTATTATTATTATTATTATCGATAAAATCACCGCGGCACAGTCAAGATCACCTCGCGGCGCACTAGTGTGCCGGGGCACGGCGGTTGCGGAGCACTGGTCTAGGGTGTGAAAAGTTTCTAATTGCTGCACTCTACACTAGCCGGTGAGGGTTTCACCCGGAAGCAGAACTTCCTGGTGGTCTTATGTCGGACCCCATCCAGTGCAATGGAATGGTTCTAGTTACAAACGATTCACGGCTGACGCTTCTTTATACACTCACACAATAACCGATACCGAAAGGAATGAAATTTGCAACACAGAAAAAAATATTGTTTACTTGTGGAGAGAAAACCTCCAAAAAAAAAACCCAAAAAAACGAAGATTAAATACTTTTATTTGAATCAAAATTCTTGTGCACCTACCTGTATTTCTTTTTTTTAATACTATTATCTTGGATTTCAGTACAACTTTGTAATTTTATCTTCAGTTACACTACAGGTATGTATGCATTTATGTATGTGAATAAATATATTTTAGGGATATCAAACTTTAAGGAATGTTAACACTTTTTTGTATGTTCCCGCATCTATCGTTTTCCCGCATCCATCGTTTTGTTCAGTCAGTCCCTTCGAAATTGATAGATCGAGATTCCACTATATATATATATATATAACACATACATATATGCATACAAAAGAGGTAAGTAACGATAAGTAATCCTACGTTAATAACCCGTGGTAGTTTCGTTAGAAGAAACTTGCTGAAATTTTTTTTTATTGATTATGGATTTATTGTTATTTTATTGATTATTTTATTTCTTATTTCATTGATCTACTTTTTTTAAATGGTTTTAGTTTTGTCCATAACTTGTTGGATATTAAGGGGGGAGGCTGGGGCAAAAAAAAGTTCTTTTATCAACACGCACTTTGCAAGTTTATTCCTGAAAAGTGTATTTATGTAAAAATCTTTATACATATAAAAATATTTTAAATAATTTGGAATTTGTTTTAAATGAATAGGAATTCGAAATTTAAACGTGTTTAATTCTGGGTATATCTGTTGAATCCTTGGCATTGTTTGCCTGACTTTGACACTTTCTTTCATTAAAAAGTTTCTAAAGTAATTTGTGTTGAGATTTACGGAAAATTTATTTATAAAACTTTGTATTATTTTAAAGGGAAAAAAATCATATTTTTTAGAGCAAAGACGTTTCGCTTCAAGGAATAATATTTTCAGAATTTTGCTTTTAACTGAATACTCTACAGACAGTTTATTAAAAATAGAACACAGGAATGATGTGTACAAAATTTCACTCAGATTCTTAGCGAGGAATTTTAGGTATTTCTTCCAAAACGGGCAAATAGTGAAAAATTCTTTTCCGAAGTTTCTTCACGCTGTGTCGGTACACATTTTATAATGAATGCTTTTAACTCGATAAGATTATATCTTATCCTAAACCAAAATGTCAGCCCAAAAATATAATTTTTTTTCTAAGAAATTTAAAGGTAAAACCGTGAATAGCAATTTATTCTTTTTATTCTTGACGATTTCACCCTGAATCGCATTTTCACCTCCATTTTAAAGGCAGGGTACGCATAGATAATACAACACAAATATGTTGTTACCTGGTAATAAATTCATCGTAGAAACCATCGGTTTGTGTTGTTAGATTCTGAAAGATCTTCAGCATATTTTAAGCTTAAAAAAAAAAAAAAATTCATCTCCGACAATTTCATGTTCTGGACCTTTAAAAGCAGTAGTTCACAATCGGACTTTGAGTATAATAGAGTCGAAAATTACACTACACTTTATTTCAAATCTATGGCTTATACTAACACTGTGAAGAATGATCTAAAGCATGAATTCTTAAACTGTGGTCCGCGGACCCCTGGGGGTCCGCGTAGCCATTACCGGGGGTCCGCGAAACAATTTTAACATTAACAATCTATACGTGAACAAGATATTCTCGTGGAATTATCATGCGATACGTCTTTGAAACTACAATTCAACAAAACTGAACTCACATACTTTTGGTTATTTCTCAGATCTGACTACCCTGCACTTGCAAATGAAGCCCTCCAACATTTGATTCCGTTCTGCACAACATATTTATGTAAACAGGCTTTTTCGGTACTGTTATATATATATATATATGAAATCAAAGTATAGAAACAAACTCAATGTAGAAGCTGACCTCAGAATAAAACTTTCCAACATAGAACCTGACATTGCGGTTCTGGTTTCAAAAGAACCACTGCACCCATCTCATTAAGTAAAAATCATTTACAGAAAACATATTATAATAAGATAGATCTATTTTGACCAATATTTGACCAAGAAATGTTTGTATGAGTTTAATGTATTATGATTTGTAACTTTTAAAATTCTTTTTACTACTGCTTTTATTCATTTTATGCTTTTTATTCTATGTCCTAATAAAAATGTTCGTCTTTATAAATGCGCAAGACCATTTATTAAAATAACCATCGATACATTTTTACCAATATTTATTATAACGTAGTGCCTATGAGATTATTGAGCCAGAAATTAAGTCTCAAAAACGACTTAAAATGCCTAGAGTTGGGATGGGGTCCGCAAAAAGAAATGTTTTTCAAGAGGGGGTCTTCGGACTACATAAGTTTAAGAACCCCTGATCTAAAGAAAAGCAAGATCTTACCTTAACGTCTTCAGATCAGTTGGTAGCATGCTGAATTCAAGGTTGAAAAGCATCGACCGAATCTTGGTTATACCGGATGGTTGATACAGCAGTCCCCTATAATTGTAACAAAATAAGTTTCAAGTTTTTAAAGTTTTCCTAATATTATTAAACACTACTTTTCTAATAATTTTTACTGTTATCCTTTTATTTCGTAAAATGAGTATTTAAAAAGCTTTTACAAGGACTTTTGACTAATAAATATGTATTTGTTCTCACGAGCAAGTGAGAACAAGCAAGAAAAAAGTTAAAAAAGTTTCTAGTTTCTTAAGCTCATCTAAATTTTCAATACGACTTTTTTTGTTGTTGTTGCTTATTCCACTTGACGACAGTAACATCAGATCAAGTCCCGAAGGCTATGGGCGATGAAGGTGCGGCTCCTGTTTTGAATTAGCACCACAACGGTCGGAGTCTGACTTGTGCCAAAGGCCCAGTCCCGTAATTTTGAACCGAGTCAAGTGACGAGATCAGAACAATTGACCCCGCACATCCAGAGGTGATTTTGAGAACTTGGAGGACATTGCAGCGACGACAGATTTTACGTGCACCAACCACCATTATAGTACACGGCAGTGGATTTTGTCAGCGATGAGCATCGAACCAATGACTTTCAGATCACTAGCCCGCTGCCCTTGCCAACTGCGCCAGTGCACCCCCACGACTTTTTAAAAAATGTATACTGTTTTCCTTTTATTTCTTAGATTCTCTTTTTTTAAAGTTTTTAATCCTCAACTATATATATAAGTTGAAGATTAAAAACTTAAAAATTTTTTTAATCTTCAACTTATTTGTAGTTCACAAGTAACTTATGAGTACGAAAGAGAAACCTTGTTTAAATCAAAGCATGCAGTTCAGACCGGAATATGTTTTTATTTGTCTCTTCAATTATCATTAATAGTTATGAAATATAACTACTGGCTGAAAAAAAAGAATAATTAATGCAATTTCACTACTGAAATCTCTTGTGGCATACTAGCAAAGGTGTAGGAAATTGGAAGGTTGTAGCTCCGAAGTCCAAGGCATGAAACGTTTTAACAGTCTTGAATTAACAGACAAGAAATTTCTTTTTATCCTGCTAGAAATAAGGCTTATTAGCCCATTTCTAGACAGGTAGCCAAATAAACGTTAGCACCGGTCCTCCTAGCGAGAAAAAATGTAATAAACCTAGATTGTATTAAAAAACCCCAGGATGTAATGTAAAAACCTTGCTTTAAGAAGAAACTTTTGTTTTGTTAAAAATGATAAAAGTTACGTATAAGGTAATACAGAAACCATTTTCTAAGATTACTTGGAATTAAAGTTATTTTATATAATTGTCAAATTTAGTTCATTTCATTACTCACCTTCAAATTTATTTTCTAAAGATTTAAAAAAAAATATTTTTTTATTTATGATTAGTATCGTTTATAAGATGTTTCTTCAATTATGTCTTTCCCCAGTTCTGTTTTAGGTGTCTAGGTATGACAATTTTGATGATTTCTATCTATTACCTGATTTTGCCATCATACGGATTTTTTTACGGTTTCAGTTTAAGAGAATTTTTAATCTTTCGCTCTGATTCTTTTAACATGCGAAAATCTCTCTCTATGCAAGAAAGGTTAAGAGGAATAGTTAAATGAGTCATTAAGCTTGATAAGATTTCATATTTGGGATTACTGACTCCATATTTGATATTACGTAACATATGCAAATTTTCTGGAATTTCTGGTACGGTTTTGTAAGAGGGAGATATATCCTGAATCAATCAAATTGATCTCAAATTAAATCATTTTACATTTAAACACATACTAATGACATTGTAAGTTGTATTTTTCTTATTAAATTGCCTTGTGTATTAAAATTATGTCTATAATAAGAAATTAATATATTTTTTTTGCTTTTTTAACTTACGTAAGAAAACCCCAGATCTGGGTTTAAAAACCTGGTCTGAGATCCCTTGTTAGCATGATTGAAAGAATCGTGCTTGTTAGTAATTAAATAGAAAAAAATATAAAAGTTTAGGATAATTTTGGATGTGGGAGAGGTCCATGTCCTAAGGACAGGAACCTATATACCATATTTTTCGGATCATAAGACGAAACTTATTACATAAAAATATCGACTTAAAATTAGGATGCGTCTTATGGTCCGAAGGTAACATATGAATATTTTATATATATATATATATATATATATATATATATATATACACTCTTAGACAAAAATACGACGCACCAAGAAGGGGTAATGCAAATTGGACACAAATTGATATGCATACAGGTTTGATGGAAAATGCAAAATTTTAAAGTTTGGCGACCAATGAATGAACATATGACGCTGCAGCGCATCTTAACTGCGCAACTGGCAGGCTATTAAAGAGGAGAAATTTAGATTCCAGGTCATAAATTCTTTGCGAATTTCATTCCGTGTACTCAGGTAGACAGTAACTATGCCTCGCATACAGGTGTACGAACAATATGCGCAGATGTCAGCATTTGAGAGAGGAAGTGTAGTTGGGCTCAAAGAAGCCGGTTGGTCTAATCGGCGAATCGCTCTACATTTGTATAGGAGCTATGCCACTATTAGGCGATATTGGCAGGAATGGGTGAACCATGGCCGAACACAGCATCAAGAAGGAAGCGGTCGGCCTAGAGAAACGATAGAACGTGATGACCGAGCAATCATCAGAGCGGCACTCACAGCCCGAGATTCATCATTATCATCGATCGTACGTGCAACTGGTGCTTCAGGGACCGCTACGACCATTGATAGGCGGCGCAGAGAAAGGGAGATGAGCTCACAGCACCCGTTGTGCTGACTTCTATTGACCTTTGTACATGAACAAGCCCGCTCGCAGTGGAGTCGGGCACATTCGACCTAGAATGTCACTGGAGTAAAATTGTCTTCAGTGATGAGTCCCGCTTCGAATTGAGCCCCGATGACCAGCGAACACGTGTCTGGAGACGTCCCTGACAGCGGTGGGATACCAACTTGACTGTCTTCCGCCATACGGGCCGACAACTAGTAGTGATGGTCTGGGGTTGCCATTTCATTTCATAGCAGGACCCCTTTGGTTGTCATCCGCGGCACTCTTACAGCACAGCGGTACGTCGACGATATTCTACTCCCCGTTGAGTTGCCCTTCATATCACGCCATCCTGGTCTTACATTTCAGCAAAATAATACCCGCTCGCACACGGCGAGAGTTTCTACTGCTTGTCTTCGTGCTTGCTCAACGCTACCTTGGCCAGCAAGGTCACCAGATCTCTCCCCCCCCCCATTGATCACGTTTGGAGCATTATGGGCAGGGCCCTCCAACCAGCTCGGGATTTTGACGATCTAACTCGCCGATTGGACAGAATTTGGCACGATATCCCGCAGGAGGACATCCGCCTCCTCTATCAATCAATGCCCAGCCGAATAACTGCTTGCATAAGGGCCAGAGGTGGACCAACGCGTAATTGACTTTTTCAATTTGTGAAGCTCTTTCTCTTGAATAAATATCCAATTTTTCTCAAATTGTAATCATTTGTTTTTCTGTACATGTACACGACATCTACCGATTTTCGTCCCATTCGGATAACTGCTCCTTGGTGCGTCGTTTTTATCATCTAAGAGTGTATACACACACACACACACATATATACACTCAGTCACAAAAATATATGCACCCAGAAGAAATCGAGCTACTATCACGAAACTTGGCAGGAATGTAGTCTGGTAAGAGATATGCAAACGATTAAAATTTCGACGCCAATGAGACAAGGGTAAGCGCGCTATGCGCATATGAGATGCGCAGCTGGGAGAGTTTAAAAGCATGATTGCTCGTGCCATAGGGTTACTCAAACAAGTCTGTCGACTTGGATGGATGGTATTGTGACTATAGATGCCTCTGAGACGTAACTGGCGACAGTACGAACAATTATCGGACTTTGAGAGGGGCGTATAGTAGGCCTCAGAGAAGCAGGTCGGTCGAACAGGCGTATCGACCGCCACCTCAGTCGGTGTGATATGGTAGTTATTCGGTGTTCGCAACAATGGATCACGGAAGGGATAGTCTACCGTCGCTGAGGGTCAGGGCGTCCAAGGAACACAAATGCACGTGAGGATCGCGCAATCATAAGAGCGGCCACGTCCGCACCAACAACGTCGCTAGAATCGGTTCGACGCCATTTACCACCTTCCAGACATCAGGTGGTATCAAGGGAAACCATTCTGAGACGACTGGCCGACGCAGGTATAAGGAGCCGACGTCCATTAAGGAGTCTACCACTGACCCCACATCATAGGCAGTGTCGACTGGAATTTTGCCGCCCTCGGGCAAGCTGGAGTGTGACCGACTGTAGGCGTGTGATCTTCAGAAATGAATCCCGATTCAGTCTCAATGCTGATGACCAGCGCATACGCGTGTGGAGGCGGCCAGGCCACCGGTCCGATCCAGCATTTGTTGTCGAGAGACATACGGCGATAACACAAGGTGTGACAGTGTGGGGAGCGATTTGTTGGGACACACGATCACGTCTAGTCGTCCTTCAACGCACTTTGACGGCACGCAGTTACGTGAACGAGATTTTAACGCCAGTTGTACTGCCTATGTTATCAAGTCGCCCAGATGTCATTCATCAGCAAGACAACGCTCGTCCACATACTGCGCGACTCTTCCAACAATGTCTTCACGGATATGATGTACTCCTATGGCCTGCCAGGTCACCAGAACTCTCGCCAATAAAGCACGTCTAGGACGTGCTTGGAAGGCAACTGCAGCCGTCCCGGAATACTGGTGAATTAACTTCCCAGTTGCAAAGATTATGGCATGATCTTCCGCAAGAGGTCATAGTTGACCTCATTGATTCGATGCCACTCCGTGTTTCGGCTTGTATAGCTGCCAGAGGTGGATTTACTACTTACTGATTTGTAACCATTTGCATGCCATATCTTCTTAATAAAACGGTGTGTTCTTCTGAATTTGTAATCATTTGCTTATCTCCTCATACTACATACATGTTAAGTTTCGTGATAGTAGCTCGTTTCCTTCTTGGTGCATATATTTTTTTGTGACAGTGTATATATATATATATATATATATATATATATATATATATATATATATATATATATATATATATATATAACAAAATTTTTCGTGTTTTTGTTGTTGTAATCAGAAAGTAAAGCAAGAGATCATACTGAATCAATGTTAGTAAAGACATCTGGCGCATATACCAGATTTAGTTTTAAGTACAGATATGGAGGCATACATTTTAAATCTGAATACTCCCAGCATGAAATTTTGTGCATCAATTATTTTCTCATTTCCTTTTCTACAGATATAATTGGAAGTACAGAGATAAATAAGAATAACAAAACATGAAATCTTAAATTAATTCTTAATTCCCTTAACAAATAATCTGCAAAAATTCTCTCACGTAATTTGGCAATCATTTTTCCTGAATCCCCCCCCCCCCATCAACCTAATAACATAAAAGGAATGCCCATAAGAGGAAAAGGCCTTGGTTATTTATTGCAAGATTCAATGTTGTTCCTCAGAAATTTCCACATTGAAACATAAACTACAAATTGGAAACTAAATTAAACCTGGCTGAATCCTTTGTAAGTTGAATCCTTTGTAATCCCGGGCAGCGTTTTGGGTCATTTTCATTCAGAGCTCTTGCGTGGACAATTTGTCATGTTTTGTAGAGTCACAACGCCGGCTGATTTCAGATTAAATAATAAAATATGTTTTCTCCGACTTTCTGTTGAATAAGCGTCCAATTTGGCCAGCGCAAATCTTCGTTGGTTCGGTGATAATTTTAACTGAAATCCAGAGAATATCACCTGTTGTATTAAATTAAATGAAATAGAATCGAAACTGCATTGCTGGTCATCTTGGGAAATGATCAATGTACTCTTAATGAAATTAATTCGTGTAAATATATATATATATATATATATATATATATATATATATATATATATATATATATATATATATATATATATATATATATATATATATATATATATATGTATATATATACACATATATATATATACATATATATATATATATATGCATATACATATACACACACATATATATATATATATATATATATATATACATATATACATATACATACACACACACACACACACACACACACACACACACACACACACACACACATATATATATATATATATATATATATATATATATATATATATATATATATATATACGAGGGTTGGGGCATAAGTCATGGCAACTATTTTTTTTCTTGTAGATATGTGAACGGATAACAAACGTATAGGCTTTCTGCTGGAAACGTCATGAAGTGACATCACGCTTAAGCACCGCCCCCTGGTAGGCAAAACATTCGGCATTTTGCATCTTGCACATGTTAGCAAAGCTCTACTTAAACATTTACATATAGTTGAAACCGCTTATTGATTTAAATTATCATTATGCTAGTCAGTTATGTAGCTTATGGGTGCACATTCAGGCTTTCAAAAGGATATGATGTTGACATGTATCGTTTTCCGAAGGATGAAAAAGATACATATGTGAATAAAACCTAATTAATAAAAATATACTCTTCAGACTGAAACATTTTGCCAAGATTATGTATTTCATATGTCAGACAGCATTCTCTACAAACTACATCTCAGTACTTAAATATTGCTTTTATAGCAACTTTTTCTTTTTACTTAATTAAAATATATTTACAACAAAATATATTTAAATTATATTTACAAAAATTTTAACTTAGAGAATATACAAACCTAATTTAGGTACATGACAAAAACTTTCTATAGATTAAGCTCTTTTTAATTAATGAAGAGGAATTAAACCTATGGCACCTGATAGCATACATAGACAACAAATATATAAAACCTCTTTTAAGATATAAAAATTTATTCTTGACAAATAATCTCTCGATAATAATTTTTATAAATTTTTGATAAACTATGGAAATATTAATATTGAAATTTTCACAGATCTTTTGTACTTTCCCCTTTTTAAAAAAGAGCATTTATTTATCAAAACATTCAGAACAATTAAATATAAATACCTAGAAATTTAAATAACTTAAACGGCAAAGTATTTTTAACAAAATATTTTCATCATTAATGCAAGCTATATAATGTTCAGGAAAGCTATGATGTCAGTAAAACAGTTACATCACTGTAAACAATCAACTGAAATGCTGGTATTCGCAGCAATTTTTTATTTTAATTATTTAAATGCAGCAATTTTGTGTAATGTGATGCATTTTATTCCTTTACCCTTTATTCCAGAAGCAAGGATATAACAACTTAAAAAAGAGTGTATCAAGTTAAGAATTTAACTAATTAAATTAATTTTCCAGATTCAAAACTAATTTTTTAGTAAAATGGAATCGTCATAAATACGCAATAAGAATAAAATAGTTACCACGATACAATTTACACATAATTCAACACATGCGAAGTAAGATCAGAAAAGTTATCGACAGTTTTAAATATTTAGGGAAGGCCATATAAAATTATACAAATCAAACTTACAACTAACAAAGGGATCTAACATTTGTTTTCTGATGTAAAGTGAAAAAATCGTTTGATGTCGGATTTCTTTACAACTGGCCTATAAGGAATGTCATACTTCCAGTTCTTTTTTAATAAAAAGGATCTAGAAAGCAAAAGAAACCCCATCTTCTTCTCTAAAGATTATTTTTTTCAACGTAAGTTTGTTTGGACTATCTGTCTAAAGTATTCGCATAATTTGATAACTTTATATCGCATTTGTGGTAAGCGTGATCATAGAACGCCATGATAAGTCAACGGATGTTTTGCCAACCAGCGATCGGCGTCGCAGTGTTTGTTTGTAAACAGGCGCAAAGTCTATATGAGTCGTGTGGAAGTTCTGCAGGCATAGTGTGTATGCAGAACAACAGATGGCTCTGTGATAGCTGGTAGTAGCTCAGCGAGGGCTCTGAAATCAGTCAGTTGGTGAGTGTCGTGCGAGATGGAAGTAACCCGTGTTGAGCAGCGAGCGTACATCAAAATAGCCGCTCTCCGAGGGAGAAATGCGATGGAATGTCACAGTGAATTACACTGAAGTGCCACTGAATTAGGGATAGCAAAGCCTATGCAAATTGTGTACCGCTGCGCATCATGTGTGCGCAAGTGAGGGCGCTGTGGTAACTGCATATATAGCGCGTACTGTGGTTTTTCTGAATTAGTTGTTGGAATTGCCAGTATGGGTAAACTGCCTGATTTAGACGCCTTCGATCGCGGACAAATCGTAGGTGCGCGACGCATGGGCCATTAAATTTCCGAAATCGTCAGACAGCTAGGATTTTCAAGGTCGACGGTGTCAAGAGTATACCAAGAATACATGGATTGTGGAAAAAAAACTAGCGATCGGGCAAACTGCAAAGGACAATTAGCCTTGACAGTGCGTGGTGAGAGACCGCTCAGGCGTATTGTACGTAGCCAGCGAAGCCAAACATTAGCTCAAATTACCACCCAGTTTAATGACGGTGCCAGTCGTACAGTCAGTAAACGGACTGTGCAACGCTCGCTTTACCGTATGGGTTTCGGGAGCCGTCGACCTACGAGAATACCATTGCTCTATACTCGCCATCGGGCTGAACGTCTTGCCTGGGCAAGAGAGCACAGAGACTGGAGTGTAGAGGACTGGAAACGAGTAGCATGGAGTGATGAGTCTCGATTCCGACTACTTAACGCCGACGGGAGGCTGATTATATGGCGTCAGGTTCATGAAGCCATGGATCCTGCATGCCTGGCTGGAACTGTACAAGGGCATGGTGGCTCAATCATGGTCTGGGGTGTTTTTTCGTGGCACAGTTTGGGATCTTTGGTGCGTGTACCAACCTCCCTCAATGCAATTCGGTACATAGAGTTGCTGTGTGATCACCTCCATCCGTTTATGCTGTTCTGTTATCCGCACGGTAATGGAGTTTTCCAGCAAGACAACTGTACCTCTCACAAGTCACGGTTGGCTACTGGCTGGTTGGATGAGCATTCCTCTGACTTCTCTGTCATGAATTGGCCACCTAGAAGCCCAGACTTAAATCCTATTGAGCATCTTTGGGATGTTTTGGAACAAGGCGTGAAAGACCATCACACAGCACCAAAGAACCTTATTGAATTATGGACAGCTTTAGCCAATATTTGGCAAGCCATTCCTGTGGAACGCTTCCAGAAACTTGTTGAATCTATGCCTCGTCGTGTGGCAGCCGTTATCAAGGCCAGAGGAGGCCCAACTCGTTACTAGGTAGGTATCCCTAATTCAGTGGCACTTCAGTGTAGTAGAAGCCCTTGGGAATAATGCCCTACCATATCGTAGAGTAGCACTGAGGGTAGGAAAGTTTCAGCAAGGACGTGTGTCAACCAGCGATGAGCAACGTTCGGGACGACCGGTGAGTGTGCGGACCGCCTTGGCACGTGCCGTCATCGAGCAGCTCATGGATGAAGACAGACGATGGACGTTACTGGAGTTAGAGAGGGCAAGTGGCATCGAGAAACGCACCGTCCACAGGATATTGGGTAATGAGCTACAACTACGCAAAATCGCTTCGCGGTGGGTACCGCATGCACTGACGGAAGTTCAAAGGTGGGTGCGCTATGCAATATGCTCCGACCACTTTGTACGCTGGCAACAGGACGGCGATCAATTCTTGTCACGAATAATCGCCATCGATTAATTTTGAGCCAGGGCATACGAACCAGAACTGAAACGTCAGTCCGCGGAGTAGCGACATCCTGGATCACCAAGGCAGCAGAAGTTCCGTCAGAATCCTCCCCCAGTCAAATTGATGGTGATCATCGCGTATGACGTCAGGGGTGTCATTGTTTGCCACTCTGTTCCTCATGGCAGAACAGTGACCGCACAGTCCTACAGGGACTTCCTGGTGCGACAGGTACGAAGTGGCGTTCAGGATAAACGTCCGGATCTTGTGGACAGTGCAATAATCCTGCACGACAATGCAAGACCATATAAAGCAGGGTGTGTACGGCAGCTACTCCGACGTTGGGGATTGGAGGAATTGGAGCACCCACCGTACTCTCCTGAACTTTCGCCCTGTGACTTTGATCTCATTCCCAAGATTAAGGAACCAATACGTGGTAGGCGGTTTGCAACAAAAGAGGACATTGCTAATGCTGTGCGCCAACAGATGACCCGATTCACACATGGTGCGGCAAATGCTGAGGCTGATGGTATTCAGCGCCTCCCACATCGTTGGCAGCGTGTGGTGACACTAGCAGGGGACTACATTGAGGGTCTTTAGGCCCAGGTTTGTCATGTCAACTTTATGTGTACTGTGTTATCATTCTTTTGCACGGCGAAGGCCATATTGCCCTGTATACTACCGTAATAAATTAGTATGTTACGATAGTTCAGTGCTATTCATTGTCCACTCATGTAGTTAAGACCTTGTCCTTTCGTCTGTATATGTCACATTTTCCAACCGGACTGGTATCTTCAAGAAAATAAATACTTGCCATGACTTTTGCCCCAACCCTAGTATATATATTAATTAGAATTATTCTCATTTATTTTTAGTCGGTAATATAGGTAATTAAGTTTCAGATTGATACAAATGTACAGTATTAAAGGTATTCATGTTCAAACGAACTCATGAATGGGTTATAGCAAAATATTATTGGATCATACAAAATTTTTATGCTTTTAGCTCGAGCTGTGGTTTAATAACTTTACGAAAAAGTTGGCACTGCACTCCAGTTAGAACGGAAATAATGTAAAACTTTCGATTAGTATCTCATTTCTTCTATTTGCTACTGAAAATATAATTGGAGTTGTTGCTTATTAAAACTGTTTAAAGCTATATTTTAAAAATTTAACTGTGGAAAATATAAGAGGTACCGGGAGAGAAAATTAAAATATTCAAGTTTACACACATTTTGTATGTCGATTTTTTTTCTTGAAATATGTTTTTATATAGAGACCATTATAGATGTAATAAAATCATTTGAAATATTTGAAATTTTGTTGTTGAAGTGTTCAAAATTTGAAATTTATAACAAGCTTAATTTTTCCTTTGTCTGACTAACCATTGGCTCTAATTGCAGGACTTTTCCCCCGTTTGTGTACAGGAAAGCTTTCTATATAATATATCTTCTATGTTCATAAATTTTAAAAATATTTTTCAATTATTCTAAAAGGAAAAAAGTGATTTTTTAGAGTAATTTTTGATTCTGGGAAATGATTTTGAGATTTCTCTCCCTGAATCAAAAATGCTGATGATTGTTTAACACTAGAAAGATGGCTTCCGTCATTTTGACTGTTTCGGACATACTATTGAGCTCTATGTCTGTATTTATGTCCCCAGGCCTCTGAAATTTTATGACTTTTTCTAATTTTACGCGAAATATGCAAAAACATTTACAAAATTATATTCGATAGTAAAGAGGGGGAGAAAATGTGTTGTATAGCTACTAAGACTGAAAGCCGTCAATTTGACGGCAATATGGAAAACAGGCAGAAATCTTTAAAATAATACCGGAAAAATGTTAGTTACTTTTCGTCTCTTCCCACTTTTCCATATAACAGAAATATTGGCTCTTCGGAAATATTGGTGTTGAAAAATAAGGACTGCACAAACCATGCATATATTTTTACGGTTAAATCATACCAGGTTGTCAGCTAGGCATACCTGCATAAAAATATATCTAAAGATATGCTCATTTATTATATATTGGTAGGAAATCGTTCAAAATTTAAAGTACTTAATCATTAAAAAAAAAACAAAAACTTTAAGTATTTTAAATTCTTGATTTTATTTTTAACCATCAAAATGACGGCGTTTAGTCTTTTTAGTAAGAAAAAAAATTCCCGTCTTTCTAGTGTTAGTGAAAATAAAACAAATGAACAGTGTACAAAATATCCCCGATACCGTGGGAGGAATTTCACATTTATACTTTTAAAGATACACGAAAAGTTCCATTCCAAGAAAAATGGGCTTTAGGCAAAAATCTACTGCAGAGCATTCATAGACAGTACAGGTTTAAAATGTAATCATCTGGCTTTGTAATCAACTTAGAAACATGCTATTAGCCGTTATTCATTCTAAAATCACTATAAAATGAAAAACGGCTCAAATTATGTATGATTCTTTAATAATGTGGTTGAATAATGCATTGTAACTGAAATAATGGAACAGCTTAAATAATACATGAATGAATAACGGCATATATAATTATTTAATTATTTATTTTTTCAAGGGGATAAGGAAAGAAGGTTAATTGCATGGATATGCCTCGAAAATCCCTATGTCAAATTTACAGTTCAGTTTCTAATAATATATCCCCAATATATCAATAATATATGTAAACAGTAAAAAAAAGAGATATTCTGGGTACAATAAATAGAAATAATGTAGAAAAAAAGTTATGATAAGAATTCTGAAGTATTATAAGCTATAAATAAACCATTTATAAAAAAAATTGATTTTAAACCAGTAGATTTGTCAAGAAAGCCTTACATTCATTCTTTGACTACCAGAATCGTAGATCCTGACAAACAGGAACTTTAGTGAGTGTCTATTCTTGTAGACTCCACTAGCCAATTAATTGCAAAGTAGCGCATTATGTTTCGAATCAAATTTTGATGCGATCTCGACCCAGACCAGAGTCAGTATTTAAGTACCAGACTTTTGTGAGTTCGCATTTCTGCAGTTAATGTGTAGCATTTCCTACATACCTACAGATACAACCAAACGAAACTTTTGGATTTTATAAATGGAGACAGCAGAGGAGAGACCATGCTCTGATAGGAAGGTAAAAATGGACGAATTAAATAAGATATGATGTTTGAGACTTTGAGGAATAGATCAGGAATCAATTTGTCGCCAAGCTTTCTGCGATTTTGCTGTTTTTAGAATCTCTCCAACAAGAATACTTTACCAGTGTTGGAGGTTGGTAATTTCAATATTAGAAATTTCAGGCTGTAGTAAATCCAAAAAAATATATTTCAGGTAGCTTCTTTACGGGTTATTAACGTAGGATTACTTATCGTTGCCTACTTTTTATTTGACTCATCTTGTTACTTTTCTGTTTAACTGTTTACTGCTACTGGGTTTGGCAAGCTGCCAAAATTATGACTCGCGACGCCGGACAGTTTTTTTTTCTCTCCGAAGGACCGTTATTGAGGAACACAATCTTGCGTTAAAATATTTCAAGTTGTCTCTTCTAACGAAACTACCGCGGGTTATTAACGTAAGATTACTTAACGTTGCTTATCTCTTTTGTATGTATGTATGCGTTATGTACATATATATGTATCTATCTATCTATCTATCTATCTATCTATATATATATACTAATATATATATATTATATATATGTATATATATATATATATATATATATATATATATATATATATATATATATATATATATATATATATATATATATATATATATATATATATATGTATGTCAAAATTTTGACGCATTTTGGTATTTATCTGCTTAACTTGCCCAAGCAATACAGACTGGGTTTGGCGCGCTGCCAAAATTATAACTCGCGACGCAGGACATCTGAAATTTTTCTTTTTGGAGGACCGATATGGAGGAACGCAATCCCACTTTAAAATAATGTGGTATGGGACGTCAAGATTTTGTCCCTGAACGTTTGGCATCCTAGTGCGAAAAAATTAAATTTAATTGTCGGAGCATCTTTGAGTCGTCAGATTTAGATCTCATGAGTCAATGAGTTAACCTGTGATTTTCGATTTTCCAAGTTTTTTTCAAGATGATATTCAAAAGAAAATGTTATTTAAGGGAAGATTTATAAAATAATATGCTTGTTTTTAATGATCAAAGTTTTAGATATCGGTAAAATGGCAAAGGTTTTCTTATCTTCTCAAATGTATGTCGACATCATTGCATGAAACACAGTCAAGCTCGAATAAGCATGAATAAGCTGATGTGCTTCATGATGTATATAATTGAAATCGTTTAAATGGTTTACCAGAAAATACTTTCGGTAGTCTTCTTTAAAACTCTCTATTGGATGCATATTCATACTCACGTACATAACCCTATTAGAACTTAGACGATAACCTTTCAAAATTTTGGAGAAAAGCCGATTTAAAAGATCTAGATTTCTGGCATGGAGAAGTAAAATTTCATTTTATAATTATCTAAATGACTACACCACGTACTTCTTGATAAAGAGCTGGGAAATTCAAAATAGTTCTAACAAGATTGAGAAGCGTATGACGACATTTCAACGAGGGAATTAATTGCGTTCCGGAAAAAAACCCCCCTATAACAATTACTCAGAAATTAATAAATCTAGCGTGAAAACATATATTTAATCATTCCTTAGGCGTGGAAATGTATGTTCCCATTCTGTCAGACGATGCATTCTGTCGTTAAGTGTTCTAATCCTATGCGGAACTCATTACGATATATAATGATCAATGCACCAGACGCAAAGCTTGTTTCTGCATAGTCATATCTTATTATGGGCACAAGACGAATACGCATACTTCTTTTATCATCCTATTACCAATATTGGATTGCAACACAACGAATGAGTGGGAAAGTTATAAAGAGGAAAGAGAAAGGGCAAAGCTCTTCCTTCTTATAATTGCCTTTGCTGGAGGACATCTTGGCAACGTCCCTCTGTCCTTGCCGCCTTGTTTCCGGAAATCAAGCGAACGACGAAAGGTGAGATTTGCATATGAATAAACATTTCGAATTAGTTTTTTTATAAAATGTGCAGTTTATAAATTAAAGAAAGTACGTGTTTCAGAGATGAATATACCTCTAGATCAGGGGTGGGCAATTGTTTTGGCTCAGGGGCCGCTTAGTGAAAGAGGAGGTTAGCGGAGGGCAGCACCTTTTAAAATTATTGCATTTATTAGTTAACTTTGCATTTCAGAAAAGGTATAAATTGTATCATAAAAATAAGTAAATATAAATTAAATAAAATATTGGCAGTTTTTCTGGATGTCTTGGAGTTTTTGGATGTCTTTGGCAGTTTTTTGGATGTCCGGATTTTTATGGCTGTCTTGGCGGGCCACAAAAAAAAATTGTAGCTGGCTGCAATTTGCCCAACCCTGCTCGAGATCATTAATTATCCTTTTAACAGTTCAGCTGTTGCATCTCCTAAATTTGTTTGCTCATTTACTACCAAAAGACCAGCTAGAGCCAACATACTTCATCATAAAAAAGTTAATTTACAACTCAAATTATAAAAAAGTTAATTTACAACTCAAATTATAAAAAAGTTATTTTTATAAACTCAAATTATATAAAAGTTATTTTTATAAATTGATAAAATTTTGCTTTTTATTGAAACATGGTATTACTGGATATGATTCTTTTATATACCTATGAGCAAATGTCATTATTTCTTATCTTTTTAAAATATTCAAAATGTTGACATATCAATATGCATGCAAAATCCCAATGATTACTAAAGGTCTATAAAGAGTTATTCGGGGCATATATGATGAAAAAATAGATAAACCCACCATGCCATTCATGCAGAAGAGAAAATATGCCAATCATCTCCTTTCAAAAGCAAAGCTGATGGCATGGTCTTGAATGATTTAGAGATGACAGCTTGCCTAAATCTATCTGATGGGTCAAAGGAGATCCCACTATGCATTTAGGAAAGATCTATTTATTAAAAAGTCCGATTGTCTTTAGTTACAGGGGTCAGTTATCTATATATATAAAACAGTTCCGTAACTGACTCATTCATTCACTGACTGACATACAACGCACAGACCAAACCGCTGGACCTAAAGGGCTGAAATTTTGCATGGCGATTCTTCTAATAGTTTAGGGGTGCACTAAGAAAGATTTTTCAAAAATTCTTCTTAGATTTTTTTAAATTAAATTTTTAAGCTGTTTTTTAAACTTTTTTTACTTTTGCATTTAAAATAATACATTGAGGGTTATAAAATTTATATCACGAGAAAGATCATAAAAATTCCTTCAAAATGATATTTTTTTCGAATTTTTACCTCCATTTCCTGATTTTTGGTGAATTTTTGGAGATTAATTTTTAGAATTTAATTTATTAAATGCTGATCACGTGATTTCTTTTTCTGGTACTTTCAATAAATTTATCGTCACGTGCGTAACAACTAAATAGACAAAAAAATATTTTTTTCTCTTTCTGATGCAGCAGACGATTGGATATTATCCAAAAAAATGCATATCCCTTACGATTTTTTTATAAATATATATATATAGATAGATATAAATTTTACATCAATTGTATACATTGATCATCGCATTTATTATAAATATATATATTTATTTTTTGGCATAAATTGCATACGTTGACCGTTGTATTTAATTTGAATGTACTCCGTAGCGAAGCGCGGGTTTTCAGCTAGTCTAGTATAAAAGCGTTAATTAAGAAGTTACGTTTTGAGAAAGCGCTTGAAACGTTTTATTTGGAAACTGAGTCTACAGCATTAAAATTTCTTGCTCTAGAAGCAAAATATTTGAAATCGGAAAAACTGGCAAAATCTATTTCGCAGTTAATTCTTATTTTGAAACCAATTTTCAGGTAAATTTGCATAGATTTTCTCTTTGAAAACGCAATTTGTACTTTTTTATAAGTAAAAACTGCCTTGAGGTGGGAATAGAATTCATCATCTTCGGAAATAGGACCAAAATTTTGGACAACCGTACCATGGTGATAATAAACTTTAGACAGTTTAAATGACGTTTGCGGGATCGGAACGTTTTTTAATGTTAGGGTGTTATAAACAGACACCTATGATGCTTCAGCGAATCTTGTAATATCATCCTATGATTGGAAATAATTTAATGACTTCATGATTTAATGAAATTTTCTGTCATTTGCTTGGCTGTAAATCTCTTATTTCCCTTTTCGTCATCTTAATGATCACTTGTTTCGCCGTTGTCACTATCTTTTTATCAGTTCTTGCGGACTACTTTCAGTCAGTTGGTGAAATGTTTCAATAAGTTTTAGTTTTTTAAAGACATTTGATTATGTCTTTGAAATTTCATAGCTAAATTGTTGGGAGACTGCCAGATTACTGGAGAATTGTAGGTATGCCGATATACTGGTAACTTTTCCTACGTTGTGATCTATTTTTTTTCAGCATGTAAAAGAAGGATAAAGCTGATACACATCAATATTAATGAACACTTTTCTATGCAAATGAAAGTACTACACTGAAAGATCAGTTAACCGGGCTAATTAACGTATGGTTAACTCCGTGAACGAAAAAGCGATTGGAGGTTTTTGGAATGGTACGATCATCAGATTCAATTCGAGGGTAAAACCATCTAGAAACCATGGCATGAAAACCAGAAAACACGGTGGTTTTTACCCTTTAAGAATAAGTATCGGGAAGAATAAACCATCTAGAGAGAAATGGACGATATATAGGGATTTATAGATTTGGAGATTCTATAGCTCAGAGTACATCTAAAATTTTACGTTTTGAACGAAATATCTAAAGTAATATATAGATTTGTGTGAAAGAATATTTTATTTCAGAATGTAAAAATTTTATGCATTTTGAACAATCAGACATGTCTCTCACCCGGCTGTCAAAAAATCAATAAATACGTATGGAGTTTTCAGTATGTTGCACTAAGAGTATTTCAAAATGCAGAAAGGGTGATAAACGGTAGAGTATACTCACATAAATCCTTTGACTTCAAATTTTATGATGATTGCAAACCGACTTCCCGTTTATTTTATACAGTATGGAGAATAAAGGGATTTTGCAATTTGACTTTCTCCTCTGGACACCTTGATTCAGCTTTCCAATTCTTTGATATTCTTCATTAGGCATAATTTTCGGGCAGATTAAAAAAAATCCAACAGGGGGATATTTGATGATACTTAAATTTCTTTTTATTTTCATTAATACCCCCCCAAATCAGTGTCTATGCTGGAAAAAAAAGCACCAGATCTAGAGAATTATGACAGCCGCTCTATACCACATATCGTTTCAACCTAGAAGATTAAGGGACAGTTCACATTGCGTCCGTCAGGGTCAGCGTTACGCATATTGGAATATATTTAACCAATTGCAAACCACCAAACGATCAGCCACGAAATTGTTAAGGTCTGTGATTGGTTTAAAATATGGCAATACGAGTAACGCTGACGGTGACGGGCACAGTATGCACAGGCACTAACAATTGTTAATTTTAACGTAGGATTACGTTCCTCAATAACGGTCCTACAGAAAGAAAAAAATTCAGAGGCCGTCGCGAGTTATAATTTTGACAGCACGCCAAATACAGTAGCAGTAAACAGTTAAACAGAAAAGTACCAAAATGCTTAAAAAAATAAATAAAGAGGTAAGCAACGAAAAGTAATCTTATGTTAATAACCGCGGTAGTTTCGTTAGAAGAGACTACCTGAAATATTTTTTTATTTATTTACATCATTTAGTCTGTTATTTTTGCCCTCATTTCCTTGGTACTTGCTTTTTTCCCCAACTTTCATTTCCCTCCTTTTCTGTTTCTTTTTCTCGTTTTAGTTATTATAATTTTTTTTGGCATTGTCCAACTGTCACAGATTTACTGTTGAGGAGATTGCAACATTCTCAGTGCCTGTCTTGTGGTTTCCATCATATAATTAATGGCAGATAAAGATGACTGTTTATGGCTTTAAAACTCGAATAGCACGTGTTTTAGACCATATTACAGCAATTTTTTAAGACTATTTCATCACCTTGCTTATAGATTCCGAACACCGAAATGAGTAATCTATTTTCAAATAGTTCATAAAATAAGCCGAGTCCACTGTTCTTGGTGTTGTTGTTGTTGCTGCTGGTAATGCCCCCTGGACGCAAGAGTTCTAGACCATATCCATATAGGCTTTGCGGGCAGATAGGCGCGGCTCTAGTTTACAGTAGTACCACAAGGATCGGAGTCCGTCTTAGCTAGATGCCACTGAGCATCCCCAGGGGAGATATCTGGGAGGATCATACCCTCTCCCACCCTCTCTGGCCTCATAGAGGAACTTTCTGTTATACAGAAAGCTTGCAGTGATTTGAACCGAACACCTTCGGAGCCGAAACCCGATTTGCTACCACTAGGCTATCTCGTTCCCTAGTCATTCTGTGACTGGTGAAACGGCAGAGAAACGCACGTGAATTACAGTAAGTAATATATTTTGGGCTGTTTATTAAACCTCTGAAATATCTCTACGCTCTATTCATTTCAGTTTCCAACATAAAACATTCTAACTTTGCTACGTTTACAGTGAGCTTTAAAATAAACACCTGGTGCATGAAATTTTACATTTGTAAGTCATCACTACCCCAAACTTCCTATTAACTGTATTTGATTTCGGGCCATGGTTCTCATTCTTTTTTAATCTGAATCATTAAAATGTAGATTGCATAACAGAGCTATATGAATTACAACAAATAATCATTAATATAATTATATTGACATGGCTAATTTAATAATTTTCCTGAATAAACTACCTAATTCAAATAAACAGAACAAATGAACCAAACCAATCAAATTACCACAAATAGAAAAAAGAATTAGCAGATTAATACTGCGTCTATACAGGAAGAAAATTAATGTGTCTAGTTTAGTAGGAATCGATCCTAGCTGCTTGCACGGAATATTTTAGAATGTAAGTATTTTTTTTTCGGCTAGGGGAAGATGATCTAAATAATTTAATGTATTATTATTACTATTTAATAGATCTTTATTATTAACATATTTTAAGATGAGAAAATTTTCCCAGTGGAACAGATCGTTTTATTCATTCATATATGCTTGAGGCTTTTTAAGTATTATTCTGATGTTACACGCAGTTTTACTTCGTTTGATTCATTACATGGATAGAATTTTGAATGAAAAAAAAATACTGAATAAAAAATAAAAATAAGACGGAAATTGCATATGACGCATATTTTGTTTGCAAGCGAAATGTATTTGTAGGAAGCGACGCTTTTGTTGCCAAATTGAAATGTCATCTCGAGAAATATTTCATTTACCGTTGTCACGAAAGGGATACCGATGTTATGACAAGAATTTAAGAATTTTGACAGAAATGCAGGGAGGTTTTCAGTTTTTTTGAAGCATGATTAAGTGGTAACAGTATATGAAGGTGAAACATTTCACACCATTGGAAAATTATATTACTTCTTACGCAAAATACTGAATTCAAATAAGTTTGATGGTCTTAAGAAATTGTATTAAAAAGGTTTCATCGATCTTTTAAATTTGACTGATGTGCAAAAAAAAAAAAAAACCTGTTCCGAACTTTTACAAACGGCACTACAACTTGAATTATTCCCAGACTGAGTTTGTAGATGATTGATGAATTCAGCTCATAAAACCATTCATTCGTGTCTTCAACGTAAGTAAAGTGTTTACATTACTGAAACTTCTGTTATTATTCCTCTCCAACCCCTCACCCCCTTTTTGAGTCGTCTATATAATTCTGATTGATACATTGTTGGATTAGAGAAAAAAAAAACGCAATGCATAATACACACCAACATGGATGATGTATTAAATTTCCGCATGCTTCTCGCATGATCGACAGTTTCACCATGAATAATAACTCCTCAGTCGATGAAAATTTGAAAGCGTCTACGGAACCAACCTTGGTAATGTTACTTATCGGTAGTATGCATTTCAGTTATTCCCCACCCCCCCATGCTCTATAGTTTGAAGGATTGATCCCTCCAATAAACTGCGGAAGATTGCAAGGTCTAGACATGGAATTTTTTTTTATGTTGCATCACGTAAACTAATATTAACATACAAAAAACAAAAAAAAAACCACCCCAATATTTTATGCAAACTATCTCGCAAGAGTGTTACAATGATAACAAATACGCCACACATATGGTCACTTCAAATTCAATTACATGCACTTGCTTTATTAGTACATCATTCAAAAGAGTTATATGATAAATACTAACTAATGCCTATCTACCTATCTGTCGATTTGTCTATCCATCAATCAATCAATCAATCAATCAACCTATCTATCTATATATAGTTATATAGCTATATTTAAAACTTTTTACCTCTCTCTATATATTAAAATATGCATTTTAATCCTTCAATTTAGGTGTCTGGAAATTCGAGTCCTGAATTTGGCATTTATATTTATAACAGATAGAGGTGTTGGCTTTGAACTGTTTATCCTAGTCATATTAGTCCCCTAGCAGCAAAAGTTGACTTCAGTGTTCTCAGTTCAGCTAAATCAATCTCTCTCTCTCTCTCTCTCTCTATATATATATATATATATATATATATATATATATATATATATATATATATATATATATATATATATATGTAATATCCCATTACATCACGTCCTTAAATTAAAACCTGAAAGGGAAGACTAGCTCATATTTACATGGCTGGAGCTACACTCAGCTTGAAAGGAATAAAAATTAGATTTTAATGCAGTCGGGCCAAACTTCTTAATACATCGTTTATTAGCGAGAAAATACATCCGTTCATTCATGAAGAACGGCTCGGAATAATATAACCTTTCAACATTAAACGCGAGAGGGTGTGGTTTACCGATCCGCGATATTGCTACTCGCATTGGTCGGAATCCAACGACTGTCATGCGGATATGGAATCGATGGGTTCAGGCGAGTCATATTGAACGCCCTGCAGGATCTTAACGGCCTCCCGCCACTAACGGCTGAGAGGACAGACATGTTGGCAGTTCAGCCTTGCAGATCGTACAGTCACATCACGGACCCTGAGTCAGGAAATGGGCTTGTTTTCAGCACGACAATTATCCGTACGGACAGTGCGACGACGTCTGGAGCAGCACGGACTGTCTGCATGGCGACCAATATTGCGCCTCCCCTCGACATTGCAGCATAGAGACGCGCGGCGATAGCGGTGCGCCCAATGACAAAGCTAGATACAGGAGTGGCACCACGCCACCTTTTCAGACGAGTCTCTGTTCTGTGTGCAACATCATGATGGATTTATCCGTGTCTGGAGGCACCGAGGAGAACGCACGTGACTTGCTTGCATTCGATATCGTCATACGGGCCCTGCACCTGGTGTGATGGTATGAGCAGCCATTGGGTATACGACACGAACACGTCTTGTTCGCGTTGTCAGTAGTCGGAACAGCCAGCGTTACATTTCCTAGATCTTAAGGCCGGTGACTGTGCACTATCTTCGAGGCTTCAGAGACGTCATCTTTCAAGAAAATAAGGCAAGACCGCATGTTTCTCGTCGTGTCCTGACCTACCTCGACACAAAGGGTGTCGACTGTTGTCCTTTCCAGCACGTTCTCCAGATCTCTTATCCATTGAAAACATCTGGTCATGGATTGCTGAGAGACTGGGGTGCCGCCGCTCTCCAGCCACTACTGATATTGATGATATGAAATGTGGCATAGACTTGAAGCAGCATGGAATGACTTGCCCGTATCTGTCATCCAAGCCCAGTTCGACTCAATGCCTAACCGGGTTAGAGCCGTTTTAGTTGCCAGAGGTGGCAGCTGTGTGTACTAATTTCGGACCCTGTATACCTCCAAATTGCCTAGAAATTTAATCATGTTTTCTTCCTACTATATGCTGTATACGTACAATAAGTAAAGTTCTGTTATTTGCTTTCCCTCCTGGTGTCGCAATTTTAATGGTCAGCAGTATATATATATATATATATATATATATATATATATATATATATATATATATATATATATATATATATATGTATGTATATGTATATACTAAAAAGCTAAACTTTTGTTCATTAAAATTAAAAGAAAACTTAAGCAAAATTGATTTACTGTAAAAATTATTTCATGGTAAAGTTTAGTATGGTAAAAATAGAAGACGGAAGGAAAAATTATCCTTAAAAATTTATACTTTGGATATCTAAATTTGGCCTTTTCATTTGCTTAATTTTTATAGTATGTATCCTCAAGGGTGGGGGCATCCCCCGTGGACACTCACTCCCTTTTCTATTTACTCACTTTCTGTGCGAAATGAAAGAAATAATGAAAGATTAGCGAAGGTTGATTTAATTTCACATTTAGTGCAGTCTTACATTTAAATTGTTAGCTAGTCAAAACAATTTTTTGAAACTGTCTATTTTCATTATGAAATAAATTGTTCCTAGAATAAATTTTGCTGGTTTTTATTAACTAAAGGAAAGTTATTAAAATGTGAAACGTATTTAAGTTTATCTAAGTTTCTAGAGAAAATTATATAAATCAATAAATATCTTATAAATAATTTACATTACTAAACAGTGCTCTGTTCAATCTTCGAACGAGTGGTAACTTAAATCAATTTATGACAATCTCTTTGCTATTGTGCCAAAATAAAACGAAATGTGCATTCCTACTGTTTCCAGTTGTTTTATTCCTCTTTCAAAAGATATATCATCACCACTAGGCTGTAATTCATGTTCAAAAATATTTTGATTCTTGCTTTCTGTTATTTTAAAGATATTGCGAAAAGATTCCATATTTTTCTATGCACTTAATGTTGATGGGTAATAAAAATATGATTTGTGAATCCACTAGATTTGTTTCCCCTTTGATAAGTTAAGTCGTATTTTCGCCATTTTATGAAACTCTAGAAAAACATACATGCACACATGCATGCATATTAATTGATACTTGAGCTTGTATATGAAAACATCAAAATCAACAAAATTAACTAGCTACAGAAATACTTCGCTAATTAATCTCCCAACGACAAGCACTTATTCTAGAATCAATCTACTTGCGATTCCGGTTTCCTATACTTCAGGCTATACACTAAAAACTCCTATAGACGGCACTGATAAATGGTAGGTTACAGATACTTTAACTGGTAGGTTACAGATCAGAGTTTTAAGGTACTACCAGCTCATCAGATCTCTTAAAAAGCGTTCTCTTTTTAAAGTTGTTCCATACAACGTCATAGATCAGTTCTAGGAATCTCTAAAGAAGACCTTACTTGATTACTCAACAAAGTTTTTAGATAGCATTATATATTAAGCTTTAGATTTTTACAAAACTTTTTTGCATACACATAAACTTAGTCGCATAAATAAATAAATAAATAAATAAATATATATATATATATATATATATATATATATAAAAGACAAAGTTGAAAGTGAAAAACCAGTATATGCTCAAAACCACTACAGCCAGGAACTAAAAACATGAAAAGATAAGTGAAAAATAGGTTTTTGACAGCATCTCTTCATCAGCGGTGCCGATACTGTCTAAAAACCCATGGATTGTTTCTGATAAGTATGATCTGTGCAATAAACATACTTAGACACCGTATAATCCATAAGAAACAGAAGAAGTGAATATACAGTTGCTTTATCATAGCACACCAAGCCCGGCGCCAGACAAAGTGGAAGTTAAGTAAAGGAGACCGCAAGAAGACTGACGTCACAAACATTGCAACCATGGAGCAAATGGAAACACAGAAGCAGACTTACTAAGGATACTGTGTTATTGGACAATATTACTTAACTTAGACATTTATTATGACTAAGAGTTATTATTATTCATTATTATTACACTAGGTTTTAATTATTTTTTTTATTTTACTTTTTTAGTAGTTATTTACTATAATTTATCATTTAGTTTTGTATTACTAATTATTAATTAATTATTTAGTTTTGTATTGCTAATTAAAAGCAACAGTACATGCTATTCATTAAATCTAAACAACTAATTATGTGCTTGGATAGACTATCAGGGTAATAATTATGTTTTAGAACTACTAAAAATTCTATAATATGCTTATTCCTATTGTCTTTAGAACAATGCCTATATATATATATATATATATATATATATATATATATATATATATATTGATATTGTGGATATTAGAATAAAACAGCAGTTGCAGAAAACTACATTAAGTAGAAATAAGACAATTAAAAAAAAACTATTATTAAAATTTCCTTAAAAAAGAGACACAAGTTGCAATATTTAGCAATGAAAGAAAATAGAACTATATGAAGGCAAAACTTATAATCCAACAATGGATATCAAAAAAAGTCTGGAAATGTAATTAGTATTGTTTCGCTTGCAGTAGCGCAAAATATTCTGATAAAATTTTCCGAAAACTATTTATTTGTCTTAATTGTTTTTTCTTAGTCTTGATTGTTTACCTTAAAAATAGATCAAACTATTCTATTGCTTATCTTCAAAATAGATCGACACTAAATCACGCCTTTTTTGTATTGTTTTGTTGACGCATGAGATAAAAAAAAAGCAGTTATATCAAATTTAAAATTTTTTCTTAAACTTTTCCACTTATTGGTGTTTACAGATTTTGGTTTCTCTTTAGATGACACTTAAGTATTAGAGGCATGGTGGATTTGAATCGTGGATATGGTTGATATGGGTCCCAGAACTTGATCTATTTTAGAGGAGAGAGGGGCCGCAGTGGCCCAGTTTGCAAGAGCAGCGGGCTTGTGATCTGAAAGTCACTGGTTCGATATTCGTCGCTGAAAAATCCACTGCCATGTACATTAATGACGACTGGTTCACGTAAAATCTGTCGTGGCTGCAATGTCCTCCAAGTTCTCAAAATTACCTTTGGAGGTGCAGGGTCAAGTGTTCTGGTTTCGTCACTTGACTCGGTTCAAAATTACGGGACTGGTCCTTTGGCCAAATCGGACTCCGACCCTTGTGGTGTCAGTCAAAACAGGAGCCGCACCTTCATCGCCCATAGACTTCAGGAGTCGATCTGAAGTTGCTGTCGATCAAGTGGCATAAGGACAACAATAAAAGAAGAGAGAATTTTATTCGGTTGGATAACTTACCATGTTGTCAACTCTCTATTTATTGGAATTTTATCGCTCTTAAATTTTCGAGGGTTTTTAACTATTAGAAACTTTATAGGCTATCGGTTATTTTTGAACATTAACCCATGTTCTGTCACATGTATAAATGATTCTTTGAAATTTATCCGCATGTAACTCATGAAAAGCTGAATTAAAAAGAAAATGTGAATGCATAACAACTCACGGCTGGCCGGCAGGTTTGAAACGCTGCTATAATCTTTTACTACAGAGGGTTGAAAAGATTGAGCTAGACAATATAAAACCTGATTCTGAATATCACAAACATCAGTGACAGCTTCGGGACCCCTCAGATTTCGATTCCAAAATCTAGCGCCCTGGCATCCTCACACATCGCAGGTAGGAGTGGAGTTCATACCGAAAAACGCGGTCTTGAGATTATGAGTCGCCTGTTCGATGTCCAGTTGTGTCATACAGGGCCCGATTTAGAAAATTCTTGACTATAAGCACAACTCGGGATGGGGGCCCCCTAACACTGATGTGGGAGTAAAATTTCCAAAATTGACACAAAAAAACAATCATGAATCATTGTGAAAGTACCATTTTACCAAGAATTGGCTATTTGAAGCGTAGAAGCCTAGAACATTATCAAATAACAAAAAGCAATACAACATATTAACTTCATCATTACAACACTAATACAATGCAACCAGGAAAACTTATTAATCCTTTATATACACTATAACATACATATGATGAATCAATCAATCAATCAAATTTGAATGGATATATATATATATATATATATATATATATATATATATATATATATATATATATATATATATATATATATATATATATATATATAAAAAAATTGCTATCAAAAAGGTAAAATTAAAAAAAATTGAATTGGGAATTTTTTCTTTTTTCCTTTTAGAATTAAAATTTTGGGGCCCCCCCAACATTCGGGGCCCCTAGGCCCGGGCTTACTGGGCCTAATGAAAAAATCAGGGCCTGGAGTCATATGGGCGAGTGGTGCACAAACTGTGGGTCATGACACAGGGGGGGGGGGGCGCTAAAGGAATTGGACGGGTTGCGGATAGTTTAAAGTAAATTTATATCCTATTGAATTATTTAATTAAATAACATGCTTTAAATTTTCTGTAATTCCATATTTTTAATAATTTTATTTATATTTGTTATATGTTAAAAAATATGTGTTATGATATTGTTAAAAAAGGTGCCAAACAGTCTTAGAATAAAAACTTCATCAGTAAAAGGCCATACTTCTATTGCCTCCATTTCCATCTACCTATCTGTAAGGCTGGGTTTTCTAATCTGGATTTTTAAAAGAGTTTGTCAAATTTAGCTAATTTTTTTTCTATCCTTTTTAACTTTTTTCTAATTTTTTAAATCTTTCGTCAATGAAAATTTTTTTATTGGGGTGCGTGATTCTTTTTTTTTAAAGAAGAAAGTGGGTCACAGTCGATTTTGTGGGTCACAGTCGAACACTGATATGGGCGCTGGAAAGTTATAAAATTTTTGCAACTATAGTTTAAAATTGAGTTAGAATTTATTGAAATTGTGTTATTTTTTAATATTCAGTAAATGACAAGAGTTTTTTTTATGATTCAAAGCATTTATTTCTTGAATTCATATTTGTGTACTACTTTTCAAAGATTATGCCACGTTTTTCTTTTTGCTCCCAAAATGTATTGTATATTAGGCTACTCTGAATATCTTTACTTTGCACTCAAGAGAAGTTGAAGTGTATAAATAGCAAAATGAAAGTGTAGATATTGTAAAATAAATTCTATGCAGGAGATGGAAGAATATTAAATGAATTTTTTTTGTAGTTGTCATATCTATAGTATTTCCAGATTTGATTGACAAGCCATTAACTCCTATACCATCATGTTTTATAGCTTGAAAATATGACAGGACAATAAAAGAAAGCATTTCAACCACTATAAAAGGTTTAAATTAACCGCAAGAAGACAAAAATTTTTACCTATCTGGGATAAATTTTCTGGTAAACACAGCAATAGACTTCAAAGATATTTGCATGGTATATTACGATGAAATTTTTCATGAAGAAATATTGCACTGATAAAATATGGACTCATTATGCAGATATATACTACATACCATATTTTATGCGTCTAGCTTCACTTATTGGAAAAATAAATTGATTATATGAAGGAAAAAATACAAGGTCAAATGAATATGGTTAAATGAATTATAGTCGAATAAATCTAGTTTATTTAGATAGTAACCGAAGCTAAAATTCTTGTATTTTTCGAGCATTTTCAATTCGTACGCAGTTTGGTGCAATGATTGAAATGTTTTGCAATGGCAATATCGATGGGGTTAACTATTTCATTTTTCTTTTCAGTAACCATTAAGCAGACAGAAGTAAACAAAAATGAAATACCTGATTTCTTGAGTTCATTCTTTTGCAATCAAATATACGTGACCAGACAAGTAAAAAAGTAAAACAAATGAACAGTCAGCAGCTTATAATACAAAGAGTAGAAAAAAAGTTTTTTCGCTTGAAAGGATCTGTGAATTTTCCTATTTGTAAACTGATCCAAATAGCAATCTTTTCCTCTTTTTATACCAGCCAACATAAAGGATTCTGGATACGCTTGTATATTTTATTTTTATGTATTTTCTCACCAATTCTCAATTTTTATCCATGAGCTTATTCATGAAGTTACACAGAGGATCATTATCGATTATTTCCAGTAGTAGTGTAACAGCCCCAATTCTTATACTGCAATAATTCATAGTTTTTCTCTTATTGAAACACAATTGCAATTTGGGAAGGCATCGGACCATCATATCGGACCAATTTTGTAACCACTGAACTAACAATCCATGCCACTAATTAATCTTGCAAGACTTAAGACAGTTGACTTCTGTAAGAATCAATAAAAAGATGAAAGCCGCAGATTGTATTAAAAAACCTCGTCTCTTAACCGGGCAGTGGATTCTTCCTCAACATTCAATTTTTCCTTTGAGCCTTGTCTGGAAACGTCATACTCTCTGAACTATCGAAACCCTGCAAACATTAAAAAAGAGATTGAATTCAATGAAATCTTATCATCTTCAAAGCAAGCTAAAAATTTTGTTCCTCAAACAGTGGGAGACACTCCGTTCTTTATGATAGGAACTAAATTGGTGGAATTTTAACGAGGTCGTGCCGGCCGTACGGAGTAAATGATGCAAGTCAAACTTCAACTTAACTTTGTAAGGTATACATAAGATTCGATTCACAAGAATCGAACTTTTGAGTGAATGAATTAAAGAAGCTGCTTGAGATATGCTAATTTCGGCATACGCGCTTGGTATAAATACCAAGCAGCTTGATTAAGTTAAAAGGTTGAAGAAAAGGTTGATAGATAAGCGAGAGGGAGCTACGAGGTAAGCAGCTCCAGGTGCTATCCTTCGCTAGTGCTTAGGGGGCCCAAAGTTTATGTAGCAGAACTGCTGGTTTGACTCTCTAGGTTGTGAGTATTGCAAAGTGTATTTTTATTGAATGCTAATATATATTCCGTACAAGTAGTACGTATGCTTACTGCTGTAAAAGCAAATTCTATATGTGCAACGAATTCAATAAACATTATTTCATGTATAAACTGTGTTTGTATCAAATTCATTTAGAGTGCTACTTCAAATTATATATACCCAAGTGCGGGTAGAAGTGAGTTAAAACTCTATAACTTTATTAAAAACATTATTTAAAACAATTAAAATTCCCAAGTGGGTAACAACTACAAAAGGCAAACGCCTCGCTAGCTCTCATGGCGGTGAGCCAGCTTCTTAAATACATGCTCTTCTCCCGAGCGGCTCTACATTCCTCCATGACATTGGATTGAGCCGGAGGAAAACCCAGACGTCAGTCGACTGCGCAGCAGCGGATATTCGGTGCTCGCTACAGAATCTTATTAGATACCAGATAAAATTAAGAGTATTTATGGTGTTGGCTAGACTAACGGCATCTTGTCGCTGGTAGAAACTTAACAATAAGCCATACTATGCTAAGGAATCCATAATTGAGTGAGAAATCTCAATCCATGGTTTCTGGGTACGCTGAAGATGTTCATCTTTGAGTAATTGTCCCATCTTATTAGGGTGTGATCCTTGCAGTTTTATTACCCACAAGAAATATAAATTTTGCACATTTGTTAAAGAGGTTAACTCTGTACTATATGGACTAGATCAGCCATACTCAACCTTTTTTTTCCCTCTCGGGCCGCTTGCATATGTTTGTTACGTTACGTTACGCGGGTCGCAGCATAGTACACTATACCTCATAATATAACAATGTAAAAAAATAAAACTCAAAAGCTAAATGTATCCAAAAGTTTATTTAAAAATAAGTACGATTTTTTATGTTGAGACATACTTTTGACTGCATTAGACAAATCAGGTTTATACTTGTTACATGCTACTCTCAATACGTTATAAAGGTAAGAATCAGTAAGTCGATTTCTATTTGCGTTCTTCGCATATTTCATTTTAGAATTGGATGATTCATAAAGATACGTTGATACATACAACGTGAGAAGCAGGTGACATTTTTGTACAGTTTTGTATTTTTCAGGCATTTATTTCCGAAATTATGTTTAGAAAAGCACCTGCTGGATAAATCAGGCACTAATGAGTGTGAGTGTGTTTGAGTATCCCTGGAGTAGATTAACAGCACATTGTATTTATGAAAAAAAATCGCAATGGATATTTTTGTATACAAAATAATGTAGAAAAAAATATTCAAATTAAATACAACGGTCAATGCATGCAATTAATTTGTATGTTTAATATCCATAAAACATACTACTCTGAATTAAATTCTTAAAAAAACTTCTTTTACCGTATTTTAATATATTTTTTGTCAATTTATTTCGTTGTTATGCACGTGACGCAAAATTAATTTAAAGTACCTCAAAAAGAAAAGAAATCGGCATAAGTGATCGGCATTTAAGAAATTAAATTCTAAAAATTAATCTTTAAAAATTCACCAAAGATAAGAAAATGGAGGTCAAGATTCGAAAAAGATTTCATTTTAAAGGAATTTTTATGCTCTTTCTCGTGATATAAAATTTATAACTCTCAAATTATTTTTAAATGCAAACTTAAAAAAAGTTACAAAAATAGCTTAAATATTTAATTTTAAAATATCTAAGAAGAATTTTTCAAAAGTCTTTCTTAGTGCACTCCTACACTATAGGGAAAATCGCCATGCAAAATTTTAGCCCTTTAGGTCCAGCTGTTTGGTCTGTGCGTTATCTGTCAGTCAGTTACGGAACTGTTTTATATACACTGCTGGCCACCCAAATTGCAACACCAAGAAAGACAAGAGATATCACAACAAAATTATTTTGTAGATAACATGTTGACCTAGTATCAAATGATTAAATTTATGGACTTCTGTGAAGTGTGGTTCCTGCCAAAATCAGTAGCCAGAGTAGCCGCCATTGTTGGAGATAACCGCTGCCATACGAGTCTGCATTGATTCAAAGAGACTTTGGAGGAGTTCTTGGGGTACAGCAGACCAATCAGCTTCCACACGTTGCTAAAGATGATCTGCTGTGGCAGCTGGGGATGGAATCTGGGTCAATCGTAGAGCAACCATGAACCACACGTTTTCTATCGGTGAAAGATCCGGAGAGCGAGGCGGCCAGGGAAGCAATTCAATCTGGCGATTGACGAAGAACCGTTGGACAATGCGTGCCACGTGTGGTCGCGCATTATCCTGTTGAAATATGGCTGTGGGCAAGCCCTGAATGTAAGGAAGGACAACTGGCTCCAACACCTCGGAGATGTAGCGCTGGCTGTTTAAAGTACCGGCAATGCGTACTAGAGGTGTGCGATAGTGATATCCAATACCGCCCCATACCATAATACCCGGTGCAGGACCAGTGTGGCGGTGCATAACGCAGCTGTTCAGCATCCTCTCTTCACGGTGTCTCCAGACTCGAATGCGACCATCGTGGTGTTGCAGACAGAAGCGTGACTCGTCAGTAAAGACAATTTCATTCCATTCTGCCGTCCACATCCTTCTGTCATCGCACCATTGGCGGCGGAGACGTCTGTGGTTCTGCGTCAAGGGTAGACAAAGCAATGGACGTCTTGCGGACAGACCACTCTGCTGTAAACGGCGTCGAATGGTACGCGCAGACACTGGATGATGCGTTACAGACTGCATGTGCTGTGCTATGGTTCGTGATGTGACTGAGCGATCCGTCACTGCCATGCGCACAATTTGCCTGTCATCACGTGAAGTGGTGCGCTGAGGTGGATGCCATCGAACACGCCGGTCCGTCGTACCCTCCTACATGCAACGATCACATATCCGCATTACAGTTGTTTGGTTTCGTCCAACACGACTACCGATTTCCCTGAAAGATAATCCACAATCTCGGTAGGCCACTATCATTCCTCTGTCGAACTCGGATACTTGATTAAAAGATGATCGCTGTTTTCGACGAGGCATAATTGATCGTTTTTTTGAAAAAACCACAAGGAAAACACAATTGCCGAACTTGAAATCGTCGAAATCTCCAAGCCTTAAATAGCGCTTTGAAGTGGCGCCACAGGCGAGCGTGATGTGCGTCTGCGCTGAAATTCTAATCATTTGCATATCTCACCTCCGCTAATGCATGTTGTAAATTTCATGTTATTTGCATGTTTCCTTCAGGGTGTTGCATTTACAGTGGCCAGCAGTGTGTATATATATATATATATATAGATAGATAGATAAGGACGAAAAGAATGAATTATATTGATTACTATTCGAAGGCCTGAAGTATTTTATCAAAAAAGATTGTATTCACCTACTTTCTAACACTTGAGCTGGGTGAAAAAAACGAGCTACGTGAAATCTTTCACAAGAATGAGGAAGGTAAGTTGATTGAATGAATGACACCTAGGAGTGCGAGGATAATAATATGTGTATCGGACAAGATACATATACTCTGATTTTGGAAGTACTTAATAATGAATGTATAAACAAAATATATACTCTGAACGTATCGATGCTACAAATAGAGACTATTTCTTGAATAAGGCATCCCTAAATAGATACGAGTCTCGTGCGTGCTAATAGGCTTTGGAACTTCGAATCAGTAATGATAGTGGCTCGAAACATTAATACAACAGACTTAAACGATTATTTATGCTATAAATCAAGTCACCAAACGTCATTTATTATATTCTATGTCACGCTTTCTCAAGATTATCACTTAATAACAATATCTTACTCCGGCTTTTCAACAGAACTCTCTTGGGAAGAAAAGAATTCACAGAAAATTTAACTGATTGAACAAATTCATAAATTAGAATCAACTATCCAATGTTTATCTTTGTCATGAGTGTGTTCAGTTTTCACAGAAGAATTTTTATAATGCTGTACGTATTCATCTAATCTTTTAAAGTATTTTCAGATATGAATTACATCCAGCATCTCAAGGGAGGCTTAGGGGCATTGCTCTATTTTCGTTCTAATTCTCCTTCTCTTGTTAAGATTTTTATTAAGAAAAATCTACAATAAAAACAAAAGAAACAAACACTGAAGTTCTTCGTAATTATCATACGAAGATTCTTTCAAGATGTTAATAAGGAGCATATCTCTCAAGTAGAAAATGATTATATTCTGGCATTAAGCATTTAAAATCTGTCTGCTTTATTACAAAAGATGTGAGTAGGTGGTTGGAGTCAATTAAGTTGAGCCCTTCATAAAAGAAAAATAGTGAAAGATTTGGATTTCCACGTCTCGAAAAACTACTATTCATTTGAATGCAGGTGTTTTGTATGCTTTATAATGATATAATTTGGAAGATGCATAACAATTAGATGAATAGGAACAGATGTTGAGAGGGGAAGGAACATTGAGGCAGTCTTTTCATTAAGATTTAATTTGGATTTTCTCTATGAAAATATCTTTCTGTTTCATTACGTGTTTTTACTACGCTTTTTGATGACGGGATTTTAAGATACAAAGATTTGAAATGACGAAAAAACTTTAAACTGTTTTTATCGAATTAATAGAAAGTTAAATGATGCGTACTAAAGAAATTAAGAATTTCTATTTCTTATCAGACAAGTTTTTTTCCTATGAAAAATCAATTTTTATCTAATCTCTCTCATATTTCTCTAGCAGTGCCAGATTAATTTCACTCTTACTAATGGGATTATTGCGCACTTCCTTCTGGTAAATTAATGAATGAAGAGGCAATTATAAGCGAATATTGATAACATTTACATCGTTCATGGATTTACGAGTGATTCCTACCAATATCCTGCCCACGAAACGTAGGCAATTAAAGATCCTATTAACCACGTTACTTAATGTAACTAGTTAATGATTTTTTAGGATTAACCTTTTCCTTACGGGGTGGGATTGTATGTTTCCCAAGAATACGGGCCCACGAATGAATGAATATATATATATATATATATATATATATATATATATATATATATATATATACACTCATGGACAAAAAAATTAGCGCACCAAGAAGTAGTCGTCAAAACGAAACGAAATTTTACATACGTAATGACTACTTTGATATAAGTAAATGATAAGAAAATCAAAGAAAAAGGATAATTTATTTCAGAGAAAAAGGCAAAAGAACGGAGGAGTTAATACTCCGTTGGACCCCCTCTAGTGCGAATGCAAGATGCAATACGATCGGGCATTGAGTCATACAAGTTCTGTATGATGTCTTGAGACATTTCGTTCCATATTTGCTGTAACCTTGCCTCTAGTTCATTCAAACTCGTGGGATGCCCAACTCGTCGTCCCAAATGATCCCAGATATGCTCGATTGGAGACAAATCTGGGGATCGGGCAGGCCAAGGAAGGGTAGTAACAGTGCGGAGACAGTCTTGTGCGGAGACTCTTGCCGTATGAGGCCGAGCATTGTCTTGTTGAAAAATGGCTCCTGGGAGCCGTTGCATGAGTGGCAACACATGTGATTGCAGGATTTCATGAACATACCGCTGGGCTGTCATGGTGCCACGGAACAATACTAGGGGTGACCGTGTATTGTAGGCAATGGCACCCCATACCATCACACCAGTTGTGGGAGCGATGTGTCGCTGTACAGCAAAGGCAGGATTGAAGCGTTCACCACGGGCTCTCCACACACCAACACGATTGTCATCACTGCCGAGACTGAATCTGGATTCGTCGCTAAAGACGACCTTGTTCCATTCCGCTGCAGTCCAGTTTCCTCGTGCGCGGCAAAACTCCAAACGGAGGCGTCGATGGGTGGGCGTCAAGGGCAGCACACGTAATGGGCGCCGCGATACCAACTGTCCTTCAGCCAGGCGCCTTCGTATGGTTCGAGAAGACACAGAGGCCCCTAGTGAAGGTGCTACCTGTGCCTGGATGGCGGCTGATGAAGTAGTTGGCTGTACGCGTGCATTTCTTTCGATGTGGCGGTCTTTTCGACGACTGGTCTGTCGAGGGCGTCCTGAGCCTGGTCTTCGTGTACATGACATCTCTCGGGTCCACTGGTCCCAACACCTCCTCACAACACAATCAGAGCGGCCTAATTGACGAGCTACTCGCCCAGCTGACCACCCAGCTTCCATCATCCCGACGATTCTCCCCCTCTCAAACTGCGACAACTGCTTATATTGTCTTCGAACACGGCGTAATGGCATGTCTATCTCAGTTCTTCCTTTGTAAATGATTCAGCACACTCAAACAAGCTTTGGTTACCTGTTTTATACTCCACAGAGTACGATGTTCAACGCCCTCTACCGGCTATACGTAATGAGCAATCACGCTGCATTTCTAATCATTTGCATATCTCCCCAACATGTACCTTCATTGCAAGTTTCGTTACGACCCCGCAATTATTTCTTGGTGCGCTAATTTTTTTGTCCATGAGTGTATATATATATATATGTATATATATATATACATATATGTATGTATATATATATATATATATATATATATATATATATATATATATATATATATATATACAGTGGAATCTCGATCGATCGTTTTCGGATCCATCGTTTTTCCGAAATGTGTCGTTCATTTTATCCAGCCCCAACGATCATATTGCTTTGTTATGTTTCCGCATCTATAGTTTTCCCGCCTTTATCGTTCATTTCAGTCGGTCCCTTGAAAAACGATAGATCGAGAATCCACTGTATATATATATATATATATATATATATATATATATATATATATATATATATATATATTTATTTATATATATATATATATATATATATACATATATATATATATGAAGCCCGGTGGCGTAGTGGTTAAAAGCGTCAAGCTGCCATCCCACAGGTCCAGGATTCAACCCTGTGACTGGGCAAGGTCGACTCAGCCTTTCATCCCTTCAGTGGGTCGATAAAATGAGGACCAAGCATGCTTGTGAACTAAACTCTGGGGGTCCCACGTCAGGTTGATCACCTGACTGAGACATATGCTGTATGGCACCCCAAGCCCACGGTCACGAAAGCGGAGATGGGTACCGTCGGCCCTGGTCCACATCGGACTGTTGCACCGTGACTTTTATATATATATATATAACCCCTTTAATGACCGTTATTAAAAAGGGGTTATGAAATTTCCCGTTCTAAAGAGGGAATAGGGAAATTGAACCACGTAAGCTAAAGGTGGTTAAGTGGCATATTCGCAAACATTGAATAATACAGGGTTGTTTGAATGAGGTAACCAACTCGTATGTTGGGCTGAAATTGACTTCTTCCATCTGAAAGACAATTTAGAAGGACTTTATCGTATAAAAGTTTCTATTTGTCACCCTGGCGTAACATTGAACTTCAAATTACATAAAAATTGCTCACCAATAAAGACTTATTTGATTATTTATTGCCCTTTTTGTCATTTCGGATATTTTTGCAGCAAAGCGTAAGATTTCATTCCAAATAAAAAGTTTCAAATGCTTTCTCATTCTGGGTATTATTCTTTTAAACTGAAATCAAACGTATTCAGTGTGGCCATTGTCCTTTTTAAAATCCTAGATTTAAAAAAATATGGCCTGCAAATTTAGGATCACATTTTTACTCATACATATTAAATTCTGACTTCCATTTCAGGTGAAGTAAGTAAAAGAAATACTGTAAAATCTTGTTATAGACGGAGAATTGCCCTTTAAATTGAAAATATGAAAACCTTGCGTGGGGGAGATTGACTTTTTGGAATAAGAGAGCGATGCCTGTATTTTTCGTTTTGCAAGATCATTTTGTCTTTTGCTTCTTTTTACATATTGTACTCCCGTTTGTGGGAGATTTCGCTGTTTCTCAGTGAATGCAGAAAAATGACAGGGTTAGATTCCATTATCCTCTGGAGACATACTGACAGTAATGTTGTGTACTTGTGAAATTGTATACAGTGCGTACAGGTATAAATAAATTTTTAATTTTTTTAGCAATAATTAGTACTTATTAAAGTCTCCTCTCGAATCATTATACCTAACTCAAATCAGTGTAACTTTGCACTTGCATTGTTAACTAAAATACTTACAGCACATTTTATTATCAGTTTTGTTTTCTCGAATATTTTTTTTGTAATGAATGATATTTTATCCAAAATGAGAAGTTTGAAATTCGCTGACTTAAGTATTTCAGTAATTAATTTGTTTATTGATTTCCTAGACTTGGCAATGCAACGTATATACAGGACCGTAGCAGTGTGTTTCGTCTTTTTGTGTCAACTTGTTAGTTTCGCCCAACCTTTTGGCTGTGCTACCTGTGCTTTTCCAGCACTCAATTACTTTTGCTGTATTTTGGTCGAAACTTGTTGCTGGAATTATGATTCTGCGAATTATTACTCAAAGTCTGATTCTAAGGGAAACAACTAATGAAATCAGGTGAGATTTTCTATTTGTTAATGCTTATTCCTACTAACGCTGTAAATGGCACTGTCTCGTTTTATATAGGTATTAGCTGAAAACCTGTACTTCGCTACGGAGTACATTCAAATTAAATACAACGGTCAATGTATGCAATTAATGCCAAATATATATATATATATATATATATATATATATATATATATATATATATATATACATTTAATTATAGTAAATACAACGATCAATGTATGCAGTTGATGTAAAAAAAAACGAAAAAATATATTTATAAAAATAATTGTAACGGATATTTTCATAGACAAAATAATGAAGCAGTAAATATTAAAATTAAATCTGATAGAACATACTAACGAATATAGAACAGTTTGAGAAACATTTCTTTTACTGCATTTTAATAATTTTTTGGATAATGTCCAATCATCGGCCGCATTAGGAAGAAATTTTTTTTTGTCTACTTCGTTGTTATGCACGTGACGCAAAATTAGTTTAAAATATCCCCAAAAGAAAAGAAACCACGTGGTCAGCATTTAATAAATTAAATTCTAAAAATTAATCTTTAAAAATTCACCAAACATCAGAAAATGGAGATAAAGATTCGGAAAAGATTTCATTTTAAAGGAACTTTTATGATCTTTCTCGTGATATAAATTTTGTAACCCTCAAATTATTATTTTAAATGCTAACATGAAAAAAAGTAACAAAAAAAGCTTAAAAATTTAATTTAAAAAATATAAGAAGAATTTTTTAAAAATATTTCTTAGTGCACCCCTACATATAAGAAGAATCGCCATACAAAATTTCAGCCCTTTAGGTCTAGCGGTTTGGTCTGTGCGTTATATGTCAGTCTGTCAGTCAGTCAGTCAATCAGTCAGTCAGTCAGTTACAGAACTGTTTTTTATATATAGATGTGTGTGTTAAAACAAAAGTTAGTTTTAAGTATGAATAAAATGTATATCCGTAGCAAAATTTTCTTTGAAACTTTAAGATTTTCCTTTTTAATTTGGTCTTATTTCAGTTAATTCTTTTATGAAGCTATCACTTACACCATCTGTCCTATTAGCATCATTTTCTAGTAGTAAATGAACATCCGAAACGTGTTTTGAGTTTTTTTTCAGTCTACAGATAAATTTTACCAGCATAACATTACGCAAAAATTCGAAAGTGACAAATCTTCTGAACCAGAAGCTTTAAGTGAAATATTGCTTACTGGAACCATGTAAAAATCGCATAACAGGAACACAATGCTTCTCAAAATCCGCAGTTAAAAATAAGAATGGCAAATAGTTCCGAACTAATTAAGGTAGTTTTTCCTCCCACCCGGGAGTATAAGGTGATTGTATGTGCAGGTAATTCTAAAACGTGAGAGGTCATGAAACTGTTTGATGTAATAAAGAGAAACAAATGGAATTACCAGAGGAAAGGCAAAAACAGTTCGACAACGGAATTGCACAAATAAGTGAATAAAAAAAATTCCTGTTGTTCCCCCTCACTATATTTATACCAAAATTTTAATGAAATTCTTAATATAAACATTTTGAATACATTTGTGAATTGTCCATTGGAGACAATCACACTTAAAGTTTCCAACTCGGTTTATGCTCATGAAGAACTATATTAATTAGTCTGAAACTAGAGCCTATCCTTTCTTTATATTGTGCCTTTAAACAAGATATGTACTCTTGTTATCCGTTGCTATAAGCCCTAAATCTAAACAGCTCAGTTTTAATCTTCAACGGGTTTCTTTGTAAGTTTTGCAGATAAAATTGAACTCTACAGAAATTACTTTTTAGTGTGATATTTCCACAAATGTGATCGCAGATCTGTAGTTGGTGATATAAATAAATCTGCCACTCGTTTGATTAAGATTAACCTAAAAATGGAGAGGCCAAAATTCGTATGCACTCCCGAAAAGTTCCATGAAGAATTTGAAAAAAAAGGAGCGATAATCATACATTGCTGTTTGAGGTGGTCTAACATGCAACTAATAGTTGCGTGAGATCTAACTTAATTCTGTGAAAATTTTATTTAACCTTTAGCTTACGGGACCCATTTTTACGATTCCCACGTTAGAGGGGGAAATTTCATACCCCCTTTGCAAGAATGGCTATTAAGAGGGTTATATATATATATACGAGGGTTATTCGGAAACTAAGGTCCGTTTACTTATAAAACAGAAAACATTACAGATTTTTTCAAAAAACTTTATTTTTTAAATTCCTTACATGTGTCTCTATTTTTCTACATAGTTTCCATATTTTTTTAAACATTTGTCATAACGTTCTACAAGCTTCTGTATGCTTAAGTCGTAGACGTCTGCCGCCTGTGAGGATAACCAGTCTTGAACTGCTTCTTTCACCTCGTCATCTGTGGCGAATCTCTTGTCGCCGAGAAACTCTTTTAGGTAGCGGAATAAGTGAAAATCACTCCCCGACAAGTATGGACTGTACGGTGGGTGGTCAATCTGTTCCCATCCAAAATATCTGAACAGAGCTTTCAAGGTGAGTGGGTGAGAGCTTTCAAGGACGGACGGGAAAATGCTCATGATGAACCGCGTTCAGGTCGACCATCAGTGATCACAGATGATTTGGTCAATGCCGTGGATGAAAAGATTCGTGAAGACCGGCTATTCACAATTTCAACTTTAGCACTGGAATTTCCGATTGTGGGTAGAACAACTTTGCACAAAATTGCTTCCGAAAAGTTGAAATTTCGCAAATTGTGCGCACGTTGGGTTCCCAGTCTGCTTACTGAGGAACACAAACTGAAAAGAATGGCTTGATGGAATGATTTTTTGGATCGATATCATAAAGAAGGTGATCAATTTTTAGAGAAGATTGTCACAGGGGACAATACGTGGGTTTCTCACAGAACCCCAGAGTCTAAACGTCACTCAATGGAATGGCGTCACACAACATCACCAATCAGAGTCAAGGCCAAGCAGACAATCTCAACACAATGTCATGGCAACCGTGTTTTGGGATAGACATGGGGTCTTGTTAGTCGAGTTTATGCAGCAAGGGACAACAATAAATGCAGCCGCTTACTGCACTACCCTAACTAAACTTAGACGTGCAATACAGAATAAGCGACGTGGTCTTCTAATGTCTGGAGTTTTGTTGCTGCATGACAATGCCAGACCCCATTCTGCCATTCACACCCAAAATCTGTTCAAATCTTTTGGATGGGAACAGATTGACCATCCAGCGTACAGTCCAGACTTGTCGCCGAGTGATTTTCACTTATTCCGCTACCTAAAAGAGTTTCTCGGCTGCAAGAGATTCGCCACAGATGACGAGGTGAAAGAAGCAGTTCAAGACTGGTTATCCTCACAGGCGGCAGACGTCTACGACTTAAGCATACAGAAGCTTGTAGAACGTTATGACAAATGTTTAAAAAAATATGGAAACTATGTAGAAAAATAGAGACACATGTAAGGAATTTAAAAAATAAAGTTTTTTGAAAAAATCTGTAATGTTTTCTGTTTTATAAGTAAACGGACCTTAGTTTCCGAATAACCCTCGTATATATATATATATATATATATATATATATATATATATATATATATATATATATATATATATATATATATATATATATATATATATATAGATAGATATGTTGTGAAGGATCCACAATTTGGACATTTTGACTCCTTCCTACATTATAAGCCATTTTGTTTTTCCGTCAACACGTTTACGGGACATAAAACTGCCATATTGGATGCACCTGCTCCAATTTCCAAGAAACATCGCACCCCTGAATTCCTCAGGACGGGAGGAAGAAATTCCAGGAAAGACTCAACGGACAGCCAATTTTCGCGGAAATAAAAGTACCACGTGGGTCAACCGTGGGGATGTCGGATCATCCTGCCCACGAATAAAATACTCGAAACGGCAATAAATTTACGTGAGAAACCGAACTGGGGAGGGGTAAAAACCAAAAAGGGGTGAAAAGGAACCCCGAGTTTGGGAGAAAAGAAACGAGAGGAACGGAGGGAGAGGGTGAGAGAGATTTTGGGTGGCGAGTTACGAAGAGAGTCCGGTGACTGCTGAGCAATGACGAGGAGAGGAGAAAGGCGCCCCCGCTAAAGCGAGATGACCGTTTTCAACCTCCACCGAAGGGCCCCATCATCTTAGTCCCATATCGACTCCATGCCATGCCCTGCCGCCTCATCAAAGCTCCCCAGGTTGGTCATTTCTCCCCTTTCAAATAGTGCTGGTTTTCTTACATCAAATTTTAACGAACTGAACACAGTTTTGTTTAGACTGAACTATATTGCGATCGACCCGTAATGGTCCTGCCGCAGGAAGCGGACATAACATGGCCTAATTCTGTAACAATTTAAGATTTCTCATTTATAATATGTAAACCTAACTTTTTGTATAATATTGTATAATAAATGTTATTATTTTAATTATAAACGTATAGTTACCTTTGGAGATCACCTCCCTAATTTTACACAACGCAATGGGGTATCTCTGGTACCCCTCATGACAATATATATATATATATATATATATATATATATATATATATATATATATATATACACAGTGGAATCTCGATCGATCGTTTTCTTGTATGTATCGTTTATTTCACCCAGTACCGAATAAATTCCATAGAAAACGAGCAAAAAGACCGCATGGATCGTTCCTCGATCCATCGTTTTCCCGCAATATTCGTTCAGAAAATCGCAGCTTTACATTAATTTATCGGATCGATCGTTTTTTCATAATAACTGAACCTGAAATATAAATGTCTTGATTGAGCTAGAATGACGCTCCAATTAAACAATAAGCAGAACATTTCAGATTCACTGTCTCGTATCTTTGTTTTCTCTTGTTTAGCCAGGTTTCGCTTTATTGTACCACTCCCATTATTTGTTCGTCGTTGGTGTTCCTTAATTCTTTAGCCCCTAGAGTACCCTATATTCGGCAAGTCATTCCAAATTCACCGAATATTAAACATTTCTGTTCTTATCAGCAATGGTTCACAGTCAGCTTTTTTGTTGGCCTTGGGATGGAGGCGCGATGGTCTTTGGTCTAGTGTGTGAGAAGTTTCTGATTACTACAGTTCTACACTGTCCGATGAGTGTTTCACCCGGAAGCAGAACTTCCTGGTGGTGTTATGTCGGACCCCATCTAGTGCAATGTAATGGTTCTAGTTACAAACGATTCACGGCTGCCGCTTCTTTATACTCTCACACAATACCCGATACCGAAAAGAATGCAATTTGCAACACAAACAAATATTGTTTACTTGTGGAGAGAAAACTACCAAAAAACAAACGATGATTAAGTACTTTTATTTGAATCAAAATTCCTGTGTATCTACGTGTATTTCTTTTTTATTATTATTATCTTGGATTTCAGTACAACTTTGTAATTTTATCTTCAGTTACACTACGGGTATGTATGCATTTATGTATGTTAGTAAATATATTTTAGGGATATCAAACTTTAAGGTATGTTAATACTTTTTTGTATGTTCCCACATGTATCGTTTTCCCGTATCCATCGTTTAGTTCAGTCAGTCCCTTCGAAAACGATAGATCGAGATTCCACAGTATTTATATATATATATATATATATATATATATATATATATATATATATATATATATATATATATATATATATATATGTATATATATATATATATATATGTATATATATATGTGTGTATACATATATATGTATATGTATATAAATATATATATATACACATATATATACATGCATGTATTATATATATATATATATATATATATATATATATATATATATATATATATATATATATATATATATTTATACATACATACATATATATGTATGTATATGTATGTATATAAGTATATATATATATATTTATTTATACATACATATATATATATATATATATATAAAATCATTGTCGGACCTTTATTCTTGGGATACATGCTATCCCACTCCGTAAGGAAAAGGTTAATATTATTGTTATATGTTCATAGTTCTTTTCCATGAAAAAATTACAGTCTAATCACGTGAATAAAAATGCGTAATTATACATAACTTAAAATTGTCAATAATATCTCTTGTTCCATGGTAAAAGCCTAGCAATAGTGATATCTACAAATGACTGTATTCCTCAGAGTACCAAATTAAAACCCTCAGAAATACAACAAACAACAACAAGAGTGACATCTTGATCTCACTATTAAAAGTAAAAAAGAAAAGCTGTCGCTTCCAATTTCAAAGGCTTAGCTAGGCTTATTTTACTTCAGTGTTATAGTGAAAGCCCCGTGATATGAGGTAAAAACTTTATCACCAACCACAGAAAAATAAATGGGGAAAGGAAAAGGCGAAAAGGGAGAACTTATTTAAGAGAAACTGAATACCCGTACTTCGCTACGGAATACATTTAAATTAAATACAACGATCAATGTATGCAGTTAATGCCAAAAACAATAAAAATATTTATGATAAATACAACGGTAAATGTATGCAATTAATGTAAAAAAAACATATATTTATAAAAAAATCGTAAGGGATACTTTTATAGACAAAATAATGTAAAAGAAAATATTAAAATTATATACAACAGTCAATGTATGCAATTAATTGGTATGTTTAATATCCATAAAACATACTAATTTTAATTAAATTCTTTAAAAATTTCCACCTCAGTTAGTCTAGTGGTTAAGTTTTATCTTTTTCCGTATTTTAATTTTTTTTTTAAATATTATTTTTCGTCAATATATTTTGTTGTTATGCACGTGACGCAAAATTAATTTAAAGTAGTATCACAAAAGAAAAGAAACCACGTGATCAGCATTTGATAAATGAAATTCTAAAAATCAATCTTTAAAAATTCACCAAAAATCAGAAAATGGGGGTATGGATTCAAAAAAGATTTCATTTTAAAGGAATTTTTACGATCTTTGTCGTGATAAAAAATTTTATAGCCTTCAGATTATTATTTTAAATGAAAACTTAAAAAAGTTACAAAAACAGCTTAAAAATTTAATTAAAAAAAATCTAAGAAGAATTTTTCAAAAATCCTCCTTAGTGCACACCTACACTATAAGAAAAATCGCCATGTAAACTTTAGCCCTTTAAGTCCAGCGATTTGGTTTGTGCATTATCTGTCAGTCAGTCAGTTACAGAACTATTTTATATATATAGATGAGGTTATAAACTATGGAAGAAAATGTACGAGAAACACAGGAATGGGAGACAATGAAGACAAATAAGATAAACTGAAGTAAAAAAAAGTAAAAGTTAAAGAGAGAAAAACGAATTGTAAATGATAATCGGAAAAATACTTCAAAATAAAAGAAAACTATAAATAAGGAAATAACTATTTATAAATACATTATATTATTTTTTGTGCATTATCTGTCAGTCAGTCAGTTACAGAACTATTTTATATATATAGATGAGGTTATAAACTATGGAAGAAAATGTACGAGAAACACAGGAATGGGAGACAATGAAGACAAATAAGATAAACTGAAGTAAAAAAAAGTAAAAGTTAAAGAGAGAAAAACGAATTGTAAATGATAATCGGAAAAATACTTCAAAATAAAAGAAAACTATAAATAAGGAAATAACTATTTATAAATACATTATATTAATTGAAAAAGAATGCTAGTACATAAAAGTTCTACAAGAAGACGGAATATAAAGAATGAGACCACAGTTGCTCACCAGATTGCCGGCGATGCAAGTAATGACAAAATTTTCTATAAAATCAAACTCCGGTGCCGAGCCGGTATTGAAAAAGATACGGGTATTTGAAAAAAGAAAACATTAAACAGAACAGAAAATAGACAAATTTCCGTTGTTCATCAAAAATAATATTAAATTCATCTCATTCGAATTTCAAAACCAAATACAGCTTTTTTTCCCCAGGAGCAAAACACACCGTACACATTTTCCACAGTACAAATTATTTGCCTTTGATTTTTGTGTAGGTGTTCTCGTACTCTGCTTCTGAATTCGAAAGCTAAATTTGCCTTTGAAATCCGGGATGAGATAATTTTTTTTATGGTAAACATCTTAATGTTTTTTTTATTTCCTGACTTGTGACATTAGTTAAGGTGCCAATTTTTCTATAAATAACCAGAACTCTCAATATTTTTTATTCAGAAGTGACCCACTTTTCCCGATTTAAGTATACGTGCGGTAACTCATCAACTAATCCTATTAGACGACATTAACATTGGGATATTCCCCCTTAATCATGTCTTTGCATGGGATGTATACATCGGAGTTCACATAGTTTTTGGGTGTATAAAATTTGATGGATAAAAAGTTAAAAAGTTTGATTATTGCACAGAATATATCCGTGTTTGCCGTGCAAAGGGTGTTAAGTCCAAAATGGGCTAAAATGTGTAATCAAACCAGGCATGTTTGAAAAAATCAAGGTCTACTGCAGGGTACAGAAAACTAAGATCACCCATTTCTCAAAATTACAATTTTGTACTTGACACTCTTTACACTGCAAACATGGATATAACATGCTCCAAATAACTAAAATATTGTAGGTATGTCTCTACATAACAAAATTACATTTCTTTTAAGAAAGTCTGTTTAACAACAGATTTTTCACGTCCTTGACTTTGAATGACATTAACCTGCACATAATTTCTGAGTAAAATTACAAAAAATATTTTCTGCATAAATATATTTTTGATACAGAGGGGCATTCGATATAATTCAACATGTATTACAATACCAGAAAAAGTTGCACATATGAAGAATTTTAAACTTTACAAATATGTGGAAATTTTATATGAATAAAGCTCGTTTTAAAAAAACCTGTACAGAGAATAATTGGTTTCTTTTCATATTTTAGGAATGCACACGGAACGAGAAACATGACAGAATCATCCTGACTGAAATTTCGAAGAGCTTTGTCTGTACATGTTTCTTTTACCTTGATACAACTGAGAATAAACTTTTCTTTTTTACTTACTGCCGCAGTTTTTGGTTATGTATATGTTAGATAGAATTTTAATTTGTAAATCTGTGTTGCCAGTTAGTATTTTCTCCTAATTGAGACGAATTTACTTGAAGCATTGGATTGTTACATGGAGCCTGAGTTCATTTTCAGCATTTTTTCTTGATTTTTAGAGTAGTAATTACATTATAAATAGAAGGTAACTTATTCAGTTTAATTTTTTTTCTTGAATAAAGTTTTTACAGCTTGAATTAATATCTATTTAATTATTTTGTTGATAATGAAGTTTTTATGTAAATGATGAAATTCCGTTAAATAGGGACTCAAATGTATTTGAAAACTAGGTATATTGCTCTAGAAATGCATTTTAAATATGTTTAAATATGTATGGTTGACGATTTTTCATACTTGACCATAGACCAATTTTGAACAATTCTGACAAAACATGTATAAATATAACTTTTCTATTCCACTAAACATTGTTTAAATTATTTTCTGTCAACGACATTGCGATATATAATAGAACATTTGGAATAAACACCTCTAAAAGCTACTTTTTGATATTCCTACTTATCCATACTTGACCATAGATAATTTTTCAACAATGCTGGCAAAGCATGCATAAATATAACTTTTCTATTCCACTAAACATTGATTAAATTATTTTCTGTCAGCGACATTGTGATATAAAATAGTACGTTTGGAATAAACACTTCTAAAGCTATTATTTGATATTCCTACTTATCCATACTTGATCATAGATAATTTTTCAGCAATGCTGGTAAAGCATGTATAAATATAACTTTTCTATTTCACTAAACATTGTTTAAATTACTTTCTGTCAGCGACATTGCGATATAAAATAGTACGTTTGGAATAAACACCTCTAAGGCTACTTTTTTGATATTCCTACTTATCCATACTTGATCATAGATAATTTTTCAGCAATGCTGGCAAAGCATGTATAAATATAACTTTTCTATTCCACTAAACATTGTTTAAATTTTTTTCTGTCAGCAACATGGTGGCATATAATGATATGTTTGGAATAAACATCTTTTAAGCTATCTTTTGATATTCTTATTGCTTGTCTTATTATACCTACACGCACATACTATTATATACTTAACGTTACACTGTTTAGCATTGGTTTCTACGATCAATCAATATAAACAAAATTCTTTTGGAATGAGCTCTCAAGCAAATTTGTTTTTATATGAAGTTAGAATAATCATTCCAGGTACCTAATTATTCCTCCTTAGTCTCTCGAAACAGCTAAAATTAATGATTTTTGAAGCAAAAGAATCAACTCAGCTTGAAAAATGGCATTTTATTTATTTTTCAATATACATTTTAAGTTTTTTCCCCCTCAAAAATGAACGACTTTACCATCCTCACTCTGGAAGTTGTTACATATTTCAAAACTTTCCTGCCCACATTCCGAAGTATTTTTCTTCGTAAAATTGCCGTTAATTAATTCCCACAAGAAGTTTTCCCCTTTTGTCCGTTAGAATATAATGGAAAATTACGCATTCTGTACACTGAAATTCCCCAAATGGAACCGACGGAAAAGAATTTTCTCGGCATGAATTTTAAATCAGCTTCAAAAATTTTTCATTTGGGAGGAGAATACTTTGAAATTAAGATTCTGTGTGGTGCCAGTTTTAAAAAATGATTAAATGGTAAACCCATTTACGAAAATTAATAATTGATGAAACTCGAAATACAAACACTCTCCACAGTTCGGCTCTTCCAGAAATAAATTTCGGAGATTTATACACTGTTTCTTCAATTTCGAAGCAACTGTTTACATCGAATTATGGGACATACACATACGTAACTAATTTTAGAAAATAGGATGAACTTCAAACATTCTGTGTGTGTGTAGGGCTCATAAAGATTACCAGAGAAATAGCATTAATTTTGAAACACGCAAACAATTTAGAAAACACTTTTAATGGCTTTTTGAGATGATTTGGGCAGGGCGTAAGCAAAGGAAATTTTAGGCACATGTAAAATGTGAAGGATTAAAAACACTTAAACGAATTGTTTGCTTTTCAGCATGTAATATTTTCTATTGAATTAGTAAATAAAAAAGTGCAAATGTAAGCCAAAAGTGTTTAAATATGGCAGAAATATTATCACAATGACACTTTAAGCAATTGTGAAGTTGAATCGAATATTGAAGGAAAAAATGTGTCGTTAGCGATGCAAAAATATACTATTCATGACTGTAACAGGAAAAAAAAATTGATGATTAAAGACGAAACATGTGGCACTAATCAAACATCACTCAGATATTTTTTACTCAGAGCATGTGAATTTTTTCCCAGATTAAAATACGAATTGTTTGCTTTTCAGCATGTGATATTTTCTATTGAATTAGTAAATAAAAAAGTGCAAATGTAAGCCAAAAGTGTTTAAATATGGCAGAAATATTATCACAACGACATTTTAAGCAATGGTGAAGTTGAATCGAATATTGAAGGAAAAAATGTGTCGTTAGCGATACAAAAATATACTATTCATGACTGTAACAGGAAAAAAAAAATTGATGATTAAAGACGAAACATGTGGCACTAATCAAACATCACTCAAATATTTTTTACTCAGAGCATGTGAATTTTTTTCCCAGCTACATCTAAATTATTTCAATAACAATCTTATATGACCTCTAAAATTAATTGTTTTATATTATTGATACCGTAAGAGAACCGTAAGAGTTACTTTGTGACGGATTTTAAGTTTTTTCCCTTGCCAACCGATCAGTTCTAAAAGAAGCCCAAAAGAACAACTGCAAAACACTGGTACATCCTTTCCTTACCTAGTAATCTATTGCGCTAACCCGTATCTTTAATTACCATTGAGAAATTAAAATTAAAATGTGTCACAAAGTCGCCCCGCCGAGTGGGGATACTTCGTGACATCTGTGTTTTCGTCTTGAAATCCAAGAGGAAAAATTCCTTGACACAAAGTTAGACAGTGAAACGCTTATCAAAAGCTTCATACACAATTATATATACCTATTAGAAATATTGGATAGCTTTATCTATATTTTTGACATCAAAGAGACCTCGGGTGCCCAGGGCAGCCACTAGTTCTCTGAGAAGATGAAAAAATTCGTCTTTCGGCACATTCTGCTCCTTTGTGTAGTTTTTTCCAGATAGTCAATACTTCTTCCTCTCAGTGGTATTTTAAAGGACGGAAAAGCTGTTGGCGCTGTTCTTTGCCTGCCTGGTATCACAGGTGCGGCGCAAGATCCGAAATACGAAAAATTTACTATTTGTCACAAAGTTACCGCTGTAGTCACAAAGTCTCACGGTGCTGCAATCGTAATAAAAGATTGATCTAACTTCTGTCAATAGCACGTTGTTAATTTTTGAAATATTCTATTAATAAATGTTTAGAACTAAAATCTCATATATGCTGCTATACAGGTTACATGAAATGTTTGAAGAAGCTTAAGAGTATTTGAGGAATAAAATTTTTATAAACAGGGATGCATATTGGAAAATTATGAATGATATATAAACAATAAATTTTTTTAGTAAGAAGCGAACTTTTTTAGGTCAGATCATGACATGGTTTGGTAGTGTATGGTCAACACACCTTTCCGGAAAGCATGGGGCTTCCGGATTAACCTAGGTGTACAAACGAGAAAAGAACATCTTTTTTAAATGTTTCCCAAAGAAACATCAATCGTTGGGAAACACTTCAAAAAATTTTTTACCCCGATAAGATCGACTATCTATCTTAGGCGGGGAAAAATTCTGTCATGGCTAAATGATATAATGACCAGCATATCTGTTTGGAAAGCAGGAGATTGTTCCATTCCAAAATTCGCGTGAGAAAACGTTAGTGAGAATGCTCAAGAATAGCTGTCATTATAACAGACATACAAGTAAGGTGAATTGGGGCAAGTGCGGACCAAAATTTACAAAGTTTGACACCGAATGACTGGATAAAACCAGTTTAAGCAGTTAGAAATGTGAAAGATTTTGCAGATTACACACCAACGCCTTCTGTTTCAAATATATACATATAAAATAATTTGATTTAAAAAATAGAAAATTTTAGAACCGAAAATGTTTGTACGGGTTGCGGCAGAATGGACTCTCCCATTTCTGAAGGTCACTGGTAAGGGAGTGGTGGGGTCAAGGTGGCCCGGAGGAGCTAACAGTTCGGGCGGATTTTCCAGTTGACAGTAGACACCATGAGTTGATCCGGTGTACATAGCGGTTTCATTATCGAGGCATTTTTTAAAGACAACGATTCTGTAACTGCGACACAAAGGGCATTTAAGGCGTGCTTCGGGCTCTATGCAACTGATGCAGTTCCTAACCGAAAAATAACCCTGAGTTGGGTTTCAAACGTGAGAGCAAGTGGGTCTGCATTACAAAGAAAACCAAGTGTTACATTAGAACACCTGAAAATGTGCAAAGAGTCTGTGAGTCTGTTATTCGTGAGGAAGTTGTCGCCATTCCCTCAGAAATGATCAACAGAGAGAGGAAAAACTTTAGAGAACGGCTTCGACAGTGCATCGCAAATAAGAGGTGCCACCTGAGTAATGCTATTTTCAAAATCTAGTGGGAAAAACTAGATTGTTAGTGCTTTTGGAAAATGTAAAACTTTTTCCTGTGAATTGTTTTGTTCGTTTTTTATTATCCTTTGAAATGTAGGAGTTCATTTTACTGCACTCTGTAAAGATCCAAGGCACGAACTTGCCTAGGAAAAAAAAGGTAAGGGCGTATCTTGCCGTTATTTATTGCTTGTTTTTCTCTACAACGATGTTGGGGTATGTGCAAATAACCTGTATTCTGATGATTCTTTAGCTATTTGAAATTCTTGAATTGAACAAAGATTTGCTGAGTTATGCATTTTCCCCGTTTCGGGTCCTGAAAGAACAAGCGAAGAGGGAAAAAAAAACCCCAGAAAATACATAAAACTGGCGAAATTTTTGTTTACTCATTCAAATTTATTTCAGTGATAAAAGTAGTGAAGAACAGTCTAATATGTCAGTCTAGAAATCGCGACAAAAGAAAATTTTCCAACCAAATTAAAGGAAGAAAAATTGCACTTTAATATTATTGCAAGTTATTCTATCTGGTAGTTGAAGACTTTATGTATTTTTTGAAATACATAAAATCTTACTTTAAATACTTCAAAATATATGACCTACCCAAAGAAGTACATCTCACATTTCTCCCCCCCCCAAAAAAAAAATGATTAGTTAACAGTCACCGACAGCCATATTCTCAGCTATTTTAAATTGAAATGTGTCCTCGCCTTGGTTGACTGCCAACTTTGTCAAGAACGAATCCCAATTTTCAATTTCATTGTCAGAATCTCTAACACCAAAAAGATCGTCTTCAGATTCTAAGGAGATTTTACTCGCCACTGTTTTTTCTTCTTAGTTTTTTTTTTAGATATGTGTAATTCATGTTTCTTTTGTTCACTTCTCCCCATAATTTTAAAATCTCCTTCAATCTTTCAAGGTGCTCTTTTTCCCTTTTGGTTACTAATGGGTTTTGTTTAATAATGAAACATTCATTTATAGTACAAAAATATTGACACATCTGCATTATCAATAGTACAATGAAGTACAGGGGTTTTATGCAGGTGCAAAGGCTCATAGACATGGTCTAGATGGGGCTGGACCAAGTTAAGACTAGTAACAACAACCGCAACACAATGAAATATGAAATGAAAATATAAATAAAGAAAATAATACTTTAAATCAAGGGTGAAGTGCTTACCAGTTAGCACTAGCCTCACAACTGCATCTGCACTTCCCTTTTGTGGGATAAAAGCAAAAAACTTTAAGACTTAACAGCATAGGGAAAACCAGGGTTTAACGTTTAAAAATTAAGGAATAGAAAATAATATTACAGTTAACCCTCTTATAACGCGATTAATTCGTACCGCGTTATAAGAAACTCAGAATTAATGTAAATCACAATAATTCGTACCACGTACGTTATATGGAAACCGGGATATAAGAAACTTAAAATTAGTGTAAATCAGAATAATTCGTACGACGTTATATAGAAACTGCATACCATGTTTTATGGAAACCGCGTCATAATAAACTCAGAATCAGTACAAAACAGAATAATTCGTACGATGGTATATGGAAACCGCGTTATAGGAAACTCAGAATAATTCGTACGACGTTATATGGAAACCGCATACCATGTTTTATGGAAACCACGTAATAAGAAACTCAGAATTAGTGTAAATAACAATAATTCGTACGACGTTATATGGAAACCGTGATATAAGAAACTCAACATTAGTGTAAATCAGAATAATTCGTATGACGTTATATGGAAACCGCATACCATGTTTTATGGAAACCGCGTCATAAACTCAGAATCTGTGTAAATCACAATAATTCGTACGACCTTATATGGAAACCATGATATAAGAAACTCAAAATTAGTGTAATCCAGAATAGTTCGTATGACGTTATATGGAAACCGCATACCATGTTTTATGGAAACCGCGTCATAAACTCAGAATCTGTGTAAATCACAATAATTCGTACGACATTATATGGAAACCGTGTTATAAGAAACTCAAAATTAGTGTAAATCAGAATAATTCGTACGACGTTATATGGAAACTGCATACCATGTTTTAGGGAAACCGCGTCATAAGAAACTCAGAATTAGTACAAAACAGAATAATTCGTACGACGGTATATGGAAACCGCGTTATAGGAAACTCAGAATGATTCGTACGACGTTATATGGAAACCGCATACCATGTTTATGGAAACCACGTTATAAGAAACTCAGAATTAGTACAAAACAGAATATTTCGTACCACGTTATATGGAAACCACTTTAAGTGAAACTTAGAAGTAAGTACATATGTACATATAAATCAGGCTGATTCGTTTTAATTTATATAAACTACATCTTTAGAGAAGCATGTTATGATGAATACGGTTATGAAATGTAATTTATACTATAGGGAGACTTCTAGCTAATTACTTTCCTATGTAGAGAAATAACGTTATAACAGTGTCGTAGTGTCCAATAATGCTACGCATGCAGTGCATGCCTTGAATAAATATTATGAATAAAATTATTAATTAAGATTACAGTCAACCCTTCTATAACGTGATTATTTCGTACCGCGTTATAAGAAAATCAGAATTAGCGTAAATCAGATTAATTAGTGCCTCGTTATACGGAATCCGCATTTTAAGGATACCGCATTATAGTAGGGCCGTAGCAGTTTTTGCTCCGTGTAATATGAAAACCGCGTACTGAGAGTACCGCGCTATAGGAGGATTTGCTGTATTCAACAGCAATATCAAAGGTATTAACTTACCACAGAAACGTCTTGAATGAGCGTCAAGTAAGGTGGATGATCTTTGTTAACGACTCTCACACACATCTCACTAGTACAAGAGAAATAATTTTTTTGTGACCACTTTACAACCAATCCTGTATGTTATGCCTAGGACTAACGCATTTCAGTGCCTAGTTCTGCAGGAAATGCATTAAATGCGTCTGCAGGAAATGCGGACTGCAGGATTTACTGTATTAAACAACACCAAAGGTGTTAACTTACCACAAAAACGTCTTGAATGAGCTTCAAATAAGGTGGAGGATCTTTGCTAAATACTTTTACACGCATCTCACTAGTGCAACCTGTCGCTGACAAATCTACTGCCGTGTACACTAATGGCGGCTGGTGCACTTAAAATCTGTACTGGTTGCAATGTCCTCCAAGTTCTCAAAATTACCCCTGGAGGTGCGGGGTCAAGTGTTCTGGTATCGTCACTTGACTCGGTTCAAAATTACGGGACTTGTCCTTTGACCGAGTCGGACTCCGACCCTTATGGTGCTAGTCAAAACAAGAGCCACACCTTGATCACCCATAGCCTTTGGGATTTTATCTGCTGTTGCTGTCGGTCAAGTGGCATAAGCAACAACAGCAACAACAACAACGTAAGATTTCCAACTTGGGGCATGCTTGAGAGAATTTTAGTTTGTTTTCAGTTTTTAAATATTAAATCAAAGTGGAAAGAATATCAAGATCATGTTAAATTTAAGTTCATATACACTGCTGGCCACCCAAATTGCAACACCAAGAAAGACAAGAGATATCACAACAAAATTTATTTTGTAGATAACATGTTGACCAAGTATCAAATGATTAAATTTATAGACTTCTGTGAAGTGTGGTTCCTGCCAAAATCAGTAGCCAGAGTAGCCGTCATTGTTGGAGATCACTGCTGCCACATGCCTCGGCATTGATTCAAAGAGACTTTGGATGAGTTCTTGGGGGTACAGCAGACCAAGCAGCTTCCACACGTTGCCAAAGTTGATCTGCTGTGGCAGCTGGGGATGGAATCTGGGTCAATCGTAGAGCAAACATGGACCACATGTTTTCTATCGGCGAAAGATCCGGAGAGCGAGGCGGCCAGGGAAGCAATTCAATCTGGCGATTGACGAAGAACCGTTGGACAATGCGTGCCACGTGTTGTCGCGCATTATACTGTTGAAATATGGCTGTGGGCAAGCCCTGAAGGTAAGGAAGGACAACTGGCTCCAACACCTCGGAGATGTAGCGCTGGCTGTTTAAAGTACCGGCAATGCGTACTAGAGGTGTGCGAGAGTGATATCCAATACCACCCCATACCATAATACCCGGTGCAGGACCAGTGTGGCGGTGCATAACGCAGCTGTTCAGCATCCTCTCTTCACGGTGTCTCCAGACTCGAATGCGACCATCGTGGTGTTGCAGACAGAAGCGTGACTCGTCAGTAAAGACAATTTTATTTCATTCTGCCGTCCACATCCTTCTGTCATCGCACCATTGGCGGCGGAGACGTCTGTGGTTCTGCGTGAAGGGTAGACAAAGCAATGGACGTCTTGCGGACAGACCACTCTGCTGTAAACGGCTTCGAATGGTACGCGCAGACACTGGATGATGCGTTACAGACTGCATGTGCTGTGCTATGGTTCGTGATGTGACTGAGCGATCCATCACTGCCATGCGCACAATTTGCCTGTCATCACGTGAAGTGGTGCGCTGAGATGGATGTGAGGTGGATGTGACACGCCGGTCCGTCGTACCCTCCTGCATCCAACGATCACATATCCGCATTACAGTTGTTTGTGTTTCGTCCAACACGACTACCGATTTCCCTGAAAGATAATCCACAATCTCGGTAGGCCACTATCCTTCCTCTGTCGAACTCGGATACTTGATCAAAAGATGATCGCTGTTTTCGACGAGGCATAATTGATCGTTTTTTTGAAAAAACCACAAGAAAAACGCAATTGCCGAACTTGAAATCGTCGAAATCTCCAAGCCTAAAATAGCGCTTTGAAGTGGTGCCACAGGCGCGCGTGATGTGCGTCTGCGCTGAAATTCTAATCATTTGCATATCTCACCTCCGCTAATGCATGTTGTAAATTTCATGTTATTTGCAAGTTTCCTTCAGGTTGTTGCATTTACAGTGGCCAGCAGTGTAAATACTTTCTACATTGCTGACTTTATTTTTACTGGACTTTATTTTTACTGGAAGATATCAGTAACAAACACCAGAATAGCGTATATTTATACAGTTTCAAAAATAACAATTGTGTTCTATAACGGTAATACGCTAGCGTATTACAATGGAAATCGCTAATAGAGATTTGTTTAATTTAATGTGAGATTTGCAATGGATGCTTAGGGAACAGACGTTTGATATCAAGCTTAACAGTTGTGGGCGTGAGGGTAGCTGATTCATACTCAGGAATGAATGCATCGATTTGTGTAACGATCTGTCAGGAGTGAGGGTTATTAATTTAAGGTGGTCGGGGACACATTTAAAAATTTTTTTTTATTTATTGAGTTAAAATTTTGAATTTTTTTGTGATGGTTAACCATATAATTTGCAAACAAAATCACATCATAAAACTTCTTATAAAGTTTTAAAAAATTTTAAAACTTAAAATTTTTAATAAAAGTGGGGTTATTTAAAATCATTATAACTCGGAATATTATTTGTCAAATTTCAAATTTTTTCCTTTAATTAAACAGAAATATATAAGTTTTAATTTCGATCCACTATTTTTAAAAATATTAATTAAAAAAAATTAAAAATATTTAGATGAAAAATTACAAAAAAAATTTATGTAACTTATTTTTAAAAAATCATATTTTCAAAAGTAAATATTTTTTTTCAAATTTGCTGAATTAAAATTAAAGTAAAGTAGTTAAAAAAGACATGTTACAAGTTTCAACCATTTATCTTCAACAGTTCTTGACTTATAACAATTTAAAGATGAGAAATGGGGAAAAAACCCATCATGCAGTAAAACGCACTTACAGGTTTAAACAACGATTGGCTACTATTAGAATGTTGCAAAAGAAAAATAAACAATTTCTCCTGTTCTAATTAAGACAGAAACATTATTTAAACGTCATTTTAAGCGTAAAAGAACACAAAAATTTTTAATGCAATAAATTTTTTTTCGGAAATTTGAACAATTTTGTGTCCTGGACACCCTTAACTTAATATTTAATTTAAGTGGGCCAAACTACTATTTCTTTTAGACCCCAACAAAATATCGCGGCCCCCTATAGTGCTGCGGCACACTGGTTGGGAATCCTTGCTTTAGAAATTATGTGAGTACTACGCATTTGCTCCGACTTCCCTTATATTTTTTAAAAAGCGTCACGATTTATGTTAAGTTAATACGAAGAATGAAATTTTCGATTTTTAAGTTATATGATCTGCCCTTGTCAAACAAATAAACATTTGATAAAGTCGGAAATATTTTTTTAAGTAAAATACAGGGTGTCCGGGCTAAAGGTATCCAAAAGTTATGGCTTAATTTTGCAGAATTACCCATTAGAATTAAAAAAAATTATTTAAATAGAAAGAATATTTCATCAAGTTTTAATATCAATCATAGATTTCGATCATAGTATTATAGATTTCGATGTGTGCACATTTTGTAGCACGACAAACGTCTAAATGGTAATCCAGTTCTCTCCAAGTGTTTCGCAGCATATCAGGAGTTATTACACGAATTGTTTCAATGATACGCTTCTTCAACTCATCCACAGTTTCAATTTTTTGTTTATACACAACGGATTTAATGAATCCCCAAGCAAAAACGTCTAATAACGCCTGATATGCTACGAAACACTTGGAGAGAACTGGATTACTATTTAGACGTCAGTCATGCTACTAAAGGTGCCCACATCGAAATCTATGATTCATATTAAAACTTGGTGAGATGTTCTTTCTATTTAAATAAATATTTTTAAATTCTAATGGGTAGCTCCGTAAAAATAAGTCATAACTTTTGGATAACTTTAGCCCGGACACCCTGTATTTCTTGAATTATTTAACAAAAACTGTATTTCAAGCGACAAACGAAATATGAAATAAAATTTTCTTACAAGTAACAGCCAATATCCTCTTCTATTTGACTATAAAAACCAATAGTCTCCAAACTACGTGGCGGTAGTATAGCGTTTTGGTCATGGCATTTAAGCTGAGACGTAAGTATTTGAGATGTAAAACAGAATAAACAGACATCCTTCTTTAATTTGCCTATAAGCAGCCATATCCATGCCTATCTTTTTTCCTGACGACTCGCTTTCTAATTTATAGCTACTGACCAGGTGCTACTATGACGAACAGCTGTTGATCGGCGCTCGAACCCGGGTTTCAAGACTTCGAACCGGTATTACCATCTGAATTATCCAGACGATATGATAAACTGTTATTTTTTACTAAATCTACACAACGTTTTTCAACTATGATAGGGCATACTCATTAACGGTTTATAATTTTGTCTATAATTGTTTTTGTTTGTAATAAACTGTCCTTTTTTACTAAATCTACACAACGTTTTTAAGCTATGATAGGGCATACTTATTTATGGTTTATAATTTTTCTATTCTGGGGTTCAGTGCTACTTTACGACTCTCTAGCGAACCGAAATCCCTTTTCTGTGAAACCAGTGTTCTCCCAATTGAGCAACAAGGGCAGTGCGAGGTATTATTATTATTTTTAAATCCTTTTTTCTATCAACTTATAAACAGCATGAATCATATTTCCCAAATACCCCCCTCGTGGAATGCACGCTATATGATTTGCATTGCGTAGTGCAATTATCACGAATGTGCTTGCATTTTTATCAACATTTGAATTATTATACATGCAAAATAGCTAGTTTTAGGAGATGCGATTTCTTATTGAAAATCGCTACATCACTGTGCCCGATTGAATAAAACTGATTCTCCCCTTCACTTCAAACCGCAATAGTTATAGGAAAATTTTAAATCTCAATGCACGACTTCGAAAACACCTCTAACTACCTTATCACGACCCCCCCCCTCCCCCCTTCCCCAGAGGATAGAACTGAACGCCATTTAATTTATTCTGTGCTGTTTAACCTTTAAAATTACTTTTACTTCGATCTTGCAAATAACATCAGGTTAAGTTCGATGCTGATCATATACAATTCATTTAGAATACCGGGAAACAGCTCTGCTATTTATATCCGTTGCAGCGATTTCCCCGCGCCGATTTATCGAATTATTCAGGTGCAAGAAGGTTATGTCGTCAGAATGAAAACATTTAATGGATTTCGATGATGTCTTCTAGCTTAAAATTTTGATGATTCTCGATTCGATAAATATGCACAGTGTTTTTAAAATATTAGTTATGTAAAAGGTGGCTTTAATTTAAGATTTTTGAAATAACAAATGTTGGATACATGCAAATTTGAATGGATATAAACAAAAATTCAATGAATATTCCTGTGAGATGGGAGAAATGAAGATGTTCCGCAAAACGAATCCTAAAAGTGTTTGCATTTTATTTATTCCCAGTACAATAATTTGAAATTGAGTTATTTTTCATTTACACTTAAAGGTATGACATTATTAAGTCTGTTATTTGCGTAATAATGAATTTTCTCGTGGACAAAAGCCGAATCAGTACCTTTTCTCGTATGGACACCCTTCAGGTTGAGATGCATTGATGTTGCGAGGATGTAAAATTTATGTCCAGTTTCATGTATTAATTCATCCATTTCCTCCAACGTCACAGGATGCGTCACAAGATGATGGTCTTAAGGGAACGGTGAACCTTTATTTAAGTTAATCTCGTAGTTGTAATACTGATTGTGTTATTGTAAATAATATATATATTTCTGTAGATTATTAATACCAAAATAATTTTTTTCAAGTAAAAAATCATTTATGAAGCTTCTACAAAGTAATTTATAATGGGTAAGTGTAGTAATAAATTTTAAATCTGTATTTCTCAAACCAGATTTTTCAAGGTTTTTAGATTTTTTAAATGCTCCATGCTACTTAATTTTTCTTCAAAATTCATGAAAATGATAAGGAAGAATTCTGATGCTGTTTACAAAAAAACCGGGTATGCATTTTATAATTCTACTTCATTAAGATAATTAAATTTGATTTATAGCTCTCCAAAAGGCAAAATTTTGATGAAAATCGGGATGGAATTCAGAAAAAAATCTCTCAAAAATTAACTATTCAAGGGTTTAAATAATTGATACCCAGATTTGCTTGTTATACAGTTTAAAGAGATTAAAATGCAAAATCGAGGAAATATCTCAAAAATTAAGTAGGAAGAATCATTTTAAAATTTTGCTTATAAATTTCAAATTTTTTAAAAAATCTTAAAATTATAATGAGATTGGAAATTTCTTTTAAGGTATTATATTTATTTATAGAAAAATGTGAATATGTACAAAATTTCGTATCTCTATGATGAAAAGTAAAAAAAAGTAAATTTTAATGTCCACCGTTCTCTTAAGCAAGCAAACACACAAATATCCCCATATATGATTTATTGAAAGGCATTCACAATGAAACTTGTTAATCCTTTCAGGGGCAACAATCCCTATCGTTTGCACGGGGCAGATTTTCCCCCGATTTTTTTAACCTAAAGAATCTTGAAAAAAAATCCAATTAATGTTGCAAAATGTTTTTACTTCTTTAAACTGATGACAGATGGCAGTACTAACCATTTTTCTGCTCATTTAACTGGAATAAATTGAATGCAAGTGAAAAAAGACTAGATTTAGGCGTTTGCACTGTGAAAACGGCTCCCCTCAAAGGGTTAACTTATTAACTGTGGTAGCTCATGGGTAGACCATTTATAACTGCATATAGAAAGTAAATGATTAAAAATTAAAAATTGTTGTTACACATTAGAGCTGCAACTACCAATCATTGAAAAGAACAATTGTAGACTGCTAAGAAAAATGAAAAAAAATCACAATTGAAGTAAAGCAGCGTCGTTGAAAATTAAAGAAAAAATAAACAGTATATGCAAAGTGATATCCTCATTTGATAGCTTCAAAATAAAAGTCTCCTTATAAAACACTTCTTAATATCACCTCTTTTCCTTTATTTTCCTTTAGTTTGCTTCTAGGTGTTAATTTTTATAACAATCTCCAGTTAACATTGTTTCTTTCACACAAAGAATCTCGGATACCCGAGATTTCCCCAGTCACGATATCTAAATTTCCTGCCAGGTATCTCAGCATCAGGTAGCTAAACACACCTTCTCCAGAAAATAAAATCATAAGTAAGACCCTCACTTTAACTGGTTTCTCAAATATCTCCTTTCCCTCGTGCTAATCCCGCGAAAACTAAATTTTACTCCTAGGAGCTGTCATTCTATGTGTAAGGATTAGATGCATCGTTTCCAGCAATCTTCATTCTATGTGCTTCATTTTAATTTGCAAAACTTTTTTAAAACATGGGACATGAAAGGAATACGCCAATCAAAATATCAGGGAAATAAAACCTACGCCAAGTCCCCAAAAAAGGGGGACTTTGTCCGTACGCGCATTCTGCGATCATCGACGCAGGTGGGCATGTGCTAATTTAATGAGAGTAGAACAGGCCTGCGCAGCAAACAGCTCTCTCTGTGCCTTTCGAAGCCTCGTGTGAATATGCATAATATTAAAAATAAAAAAAAATACGGTATATTATTTTGAGATCTATAATATTGTGAAATAAATATATAAGAAATGAATATTAATGTTTATTTAATTTTTAAAATAACCAGTAAATTAAGCACAAATAGCAATAAGATGCAATTATTTTGCATACGGTCGTTTCGAAGCTACAAAGGGGATTCTTCATCAGTGCAACGAACTTAGTGGCAGCTCAAAAAAAAAGGCGAAGACTAAGCGACCAGACCAGTGCACACGCACTTAAATAACCCGCGCGTGCCGAGCACCCAAAGCCACGAAGCAGCGGAGAGACCGAAATAGGGCAAGCAGCGCCATCTAGTGGCAAAAAGAGGGGAAAAATTGAAAAATTGAAGAAACAGGCCAACACAGCTAAATGAACCCTTTCCACAATTGAGGAAAAACAGGGGTGCTAGGGTAGGTATTGCTATTTGTGCTTTATTTACGTTGGTTTTCCTGTTTATTCCTCGAGCACAAAGGTTGTACCTTTTCTTATCAAAACCAGTAAATTAGTTTATGTTCGATTAAGTGTTTTTCGCTTTCCCATCCATCCTTTTTTTTCTTGCGGCCTGCAGCAGCTTTCCATAAAGTACTTTGGTCCTCATCACATTTCGAGTTGTAGTCAGTTAAGTTAGGGAAGAAAATTTTCTAGTTATCGACAATAAACAAAAGAGTAGGTTAGAACATCTCTCTACTTATACTTCTCTTCGCGTTTGGATTCATGTATATATCAGCTAAGCGAGTCTTCCGTGGCGAACTGCACTCAGAGACTGATCATATAAAGCAAAGTTGAAAGAAAAGATGTGAAACTAAATAAATTCGGATCAGTGAGATCGAGAAGAATAATTCAGACGTAATTAAACTCAGATCAAATTTGTAGTAGGAAGTATAAAAGAGGGATATAAGCAACATATTTTTGTGAAAATGTTTTTCCAGGCTGGCGATAAAGATGAAACATATTTGTCCACCAAACATGAGGATTATTAGAGATGGCATCGACATTTTGTCACTCTCTGTATAAACAAACACACACACACACACACACATATATTATATATATATATATATATATATATATATATATATATATGTGTATAGATCTAATTCAATTATAACACAACTATAATACAATTATATAAACTTGATATATGCGTAATAAATTGATTGAAATAAAAAAAAATAATTAGATTTATTTAAACATTTATTTATTTATAAGTATATATATATATATATATATATATATATATATATATATATATATATATATATATATATATATATATATATTATTCAATTATGACAAAACTATAATACAATTATATAAAATTGACACATGCATAATAAATTTATTAAAATTAAAAAAAATAATCAGACTTATTTAAACATTTATTTATCTATAAGTATATATATATATATATATATTTATATATTTATAGTGTATGGAATTAAGGATGCCGAATTTATTTTCCGAAGCTTTAAGAATACGCCTAATTATTTTTAGAAGTTACTAGAAAGGGAAAATTACGATACTCTAGTTAAAAAAACAATAAATAAATGGAATTTTTAAGATAAGGATTACAACTATGCCCTGAAAATTAAAATAATATTAAAACTTTGAAAGAATTTAAAGATTTTACGCTAATAAAAATTTTTTCAACAAAATTATAATGGTAAGTAAAAACAATTTGTGAAATACAAACGACAGATAATGCGATTAATTATCCACGACGATAGTTAGATTAAGTGCAGATGTTTGAAATTCTCAATGTTCTTCGCTTTATCTTCTAAGCATAATTTATTTTCGCAAATAATTAGATTTAAAAATTTACTGAGAATTTTAATCATTTGTTAAGCTTTTTTATGTTACTCTTTAGTTATATTCCAATGGTGTTGTTGCAGTAATTGGATTTTTGTACGTCAAGTAACTAAATTTGTTTTTTTAGAAATATCCAAACATTCATCTTTTGCTGACGCATGAACACGTGTTTGAAATTACCTTCAAGAATAAATACTGTTGACGTATTTTATAGTTAGGATTATTTCAAGTGAAAATATACAAAACTATGTAAATAATATTTGACAACCCCGATTTTTATAAGAATATATGCTTTTATAGACATAAATAAAAATATACAAATATAAATAAATAAACAAATAAATAAGTATGTATATATATTACTGAGTACATATATATATATATATATATATATATATATATATATATATATATATATATATATATATATATATTTACTGCAAAAGCACTTGATTGTACATCATTGGCTCCCATGCATCAAAGATGCATGAGATTGGAGCATTTAAACAAAAATAGAACAATTGACCAATACAAAAACATTAACTTAGAGAAGAACAATAATTGCATCAAAACGGCAAATATGAAATACATAAACATGAAAGAAATTCAGTCGCTGGATGTCAATTGCATCAACTCCCTAGCCCGCCAATATCGACTGTATAAGTTTTCTTCGTTCAATGAAGAACAACTTAGTAAATGATCTTTGTCCATGTCAAAGTTCTGGTTGCACAAAGTGTACAAAGGACTACTATATATTCCAATACTGTATAGATGTTTAGCAAGGCAGTCATATCCAGTCTCCAGGTGAAAGGCCGCTACTGCAATGGATCTTGGGGAGTCTGGGATTTTATTGATCGAGTCCCTCCATCTCTTATTCTTGATTTTTTCTAATAAACTGATATCATAGTTTTTTTAGAAGAATATATATATATATATATATATATATATATGTATATATATATATATATGCGTATATATATATATATATATATATATATATATATGTATAAGTATATATATATATATATATATATATATATATATATATATATATATATATATATATATATATATGTATATATATATGCATATGTATATGTATATATATATATATATATATATATATATATATATATATATATATATATATATATATATATATATATATATATATGTACTCAGTAAATTGAAAGTAACTTTTGAAAACATTCTATATATTTACTAAAAAAGCAAAAAATTCGAGACGATTTAAAAAATGCAAGACATGTAGTTCAATATTAATATTTACATAATCAAGCGACAATTGCTGCACTTTCCACTGTAGTGAAAGATAATGTATAAAAGTCAAAGGACATTTAAAATAACGAAACAGTCATTATGAATCACTTCAAGGGTCATTAAGATAGATGAAGATAGTCTGACAGCCATTGCCTTGCGTGGGTTATTCTCTTTTTTATATTGATAGAAATAATATGAATGAAAATGTATGCCAGAATTTGAGTCATTACCAGGGCATGCAACGAACAGAAAAATAAGTGATGTCCAGTGGTTGGGATTCCCCATAATTTTCTAACAGTTGGAGGAGAATGTGAGGCTCTTTTAAAAAAATTATCAAGTTACCCCTTGATAAAAACTTCTCCGGAAAGCAAGAGTCAAACGATGACCGAACGGTGACTACGCATCCAACTATGATTGCCATGGGTGTTGGTAGTGGTTTGCAACCCACTACCAACTGTTGGTAGTGCTTTGACTGTAGGTTCCAATGCGTTTCGATCTCGTGTATCCAAAGATGAATGACCGGACGATCACCGAATGCTTAGGCCACCAGTCTGCCGTTTAGAATTCTGCGATAGGCATGGGCCTCTGTATCCATTCAGAGTGGACTTTAAGCTGTAGTTCAATTCTCGCGTTGCAAAATATGACAGTAGCATTCCAAACCAATAAATCAACCAACTTACCAGAGGTGAGGATTGTGGTCTAAACACCGATCTAAAGACCACGCTGATTTAACGGGGAAACGAAAAATATGAGCAAGGGAGTAGAGCTGAATTTGAGTTTTTTGAATTTATAACTTGGATTCAAAGTTTAGTTGTGTTTAAAGAGATATTTTCTTGTATATTCAAATAATGTTGATGCAAAATAGATCAAAGAAGAAGAAGAAAGAGCTATGAATTGAATCAAATCTTACCTTTTGAGGACTTTTTGGAAGTCAAATTAAATAAGCAGCAAAAGTACTTTCTTATCTTAAATCCTCTATGTGGGGTTATTTAGTTAAATGTATTTACATAAATTTTTTTTTGACCAATCTGAAAGATTACTGCCAGTATGAAAATAGCTATGTTGCATTGCAAGGGAGAAATAATAATAATGAATATTATGAACACGATTTTTACCTTTCATTCATTTAACGATGTGAGTCACATCCTGCAATTTTTATGTCGTGTTAATGCAAGAGTCAGTTTATTATCGCCTGGTGGAATGATGACAGATATAACCAGATTGACAGATATTTCCATATAAAACAACACATCCCGCTGTGTAACATCTGCCTGCACGCCTCAAAAAACGATACAACTATTATTACTTCCTGAAGGTTAATTAGGGAAAAAATAATATTAAACAGTTTGTCTCTATTACACGTGGATTCTTTCTGAAGAATTAGCAAAGGTAGAGTAAGATATAAATAGTCTACCAAATATTTAGGAACCGCAGTATACAAGTGGGTCATCTGATAACGAGGTGGAATATTTCCAGTTATTCAAAACAAGGTAAGTTTACTTATGGTGGTTTCTTTGAGACGAAGATCGTGTCATAACTTGCTTTTTAAAGGCATTAGGTCTATGTATTTTCTCTTCTATCAGATAAGATATAGTAATAAGTATAAATGTGTTTGGTCGATGAAATATATTGCAAAGAATGTTGTTCTTGTTGTTGTTGATTATACTCCTTCACCGACAGCAACATCAGATCAAGGCCATTTTAGGCTATTGGGCTGAGTGATGCGACTCCAGTTTTAAGTTAACACCACAAAGGTCGGAGTCCGACTTGGCTAACGGACCGGTCCCGTAATTTTGAACCGAGTCAAGTGACGAGACCGGTACATTTGACCCCGCACCTCCAGAGGCAAATTTTGAGAACACGGAGGACATTGCAGCCATGAGAGATTTTACTTGCACCAGCCGCCATTAGCATACACAGCTGTGTATTTGTCAGCAATGAGAATCGAACCAGAGACGTTAAGATCACTGGCCCGCTGCTCTTGCCAACTGGGCCACAACGCCCTTCAAAGAATGTAAAGTATGACAATAGAAACTGGGTAAAATTTGAAAATTCCCTTTTAAGAGTTACGTTATTAATAGATTGTTGCTCATTTCTATATGATTACTCATTTTCATCTAACACGTATGTATGAAGATTATATATATGCACATTCATATATTCTGCGCGGAAATGAATATGAGATAGAGAACAGGGGTTGAATAAGTACTAAAGAGAGAGCTATAAAGGGAGAAATTCATAACAGCAGATCATCAGCTCTTATAAAGACATATCTAGCATAAAAGAGTTTATCACTATATGATTAGGTGCACGTAAAGCGTTGAGTCGACTGTGAGAAATAAATATTGTGCAGAATTTTGCTTTTTAGGCCGAGAGTTCCTTTTGTCAGCTCCACAACACGATGCGTTTGTTAAGGTTTTCATAGGATTATTTTGTAAATAATGCAAATAAGAGGCTCATACCGTAGAACAGCGAAATACGTAATAGAAAGTAAATTGAGCTCAGAGAGAAAGAGAGAGATAGAGAGACTAGATGAATAGGCGCATAAATAGAAAGAGAGGGAGGAAAATTTATAAAGAAGATTTGAAGAACAATGATTTTATTGAAGTAGCGAATATAAATTATTGAAGTAGCGAATATAGTAGTAATATATAAAGCTCAGGTAATACAAAAAAAAATATCAGTATACGTTTATATGTACGTAAAGCGAAGAGCCAGCCATTTGAAATGACGCCAAATATTTTTGCTGTTTATGTTGTGATATCCTCTTTCACGTCAGTAATAGATTGCATTTGTTAGGCTTTTGTTGTCATTTGTCTTGTAAATAATAAAAATCAGATGTTTTCACCATAGAGCATCTAAATCTGCATGAGTAAATGAATGAGGGAGAAAAACAGAAGGGCTGGATAAGAATGTAAATAGAGAGGTGATTAGATATATATTCTTATTCAATAGAAATGTAATAGAACTATTCCAGAATATTCTTACGGCAGATTCATTAGTACCCATAAAAGCGTATACAGTCGTGTTATTTAGCGTATCATTAAATTACGTGTAATTGTACTTAAACAGTTTTGACGACTCATAAAGCTCACCATACCACAACTTTTTGTTATTTTGGTAGTGAGTTCCATTCTTACCTTTCTAATATTTTTCATATGGTAATTTTTTATTGTGTTTCTCCAGTAAATAATGTAAACAAAATCCGCTTATCATAGACTATCATCATAGAATTATCATCGAGTATAGGCAGACTTTCCCATGAAAAATCGAATCAATTGATTGTCCCAAGGCATAATGCTTCTACAAATAATAGGCGATTTATGCATTTATAATATTAACGATATAGAAAGACATTTAGAATATTCTTCCACGTTTATCCTACGTATCTGGTCAGATCAATTTTAATCATTACTTTTCTCAAAGTAAAGTTTAGTGAGTGAATCATTATGATGCTATGAAGAAGCTACTGTGTTGTTACAATAAGTAGAGAAAAAGATGAATAGAGAAAACACACTGATGCTGATTAAGTAATATAAAGCTTGCCACCAGTCTGTTACTGGAAATTTTGTTTTGTAACACTTAAAAGCAAAAATATCTCATGTATCACTCAAGAAATGATCATTTTCCTCTTTCCGCCGTGGAAAAGAATAGCAAGATTTCCCGGGCATTGTCCAAATCTTAGGCAAATCAAAGGTTATTCATAAACTAAGGTCGATTTCTAGTTTGGACTTGATCAGTATTGCCAAATCTGTAAAAGAGAAAAACTAAAGAGAAAAAAATTAATGAAGTTAGATAGAAGGAAAGTGTCTGCATTATAAAAAGAAAACAAGAGATAGAGTAGTGATATAATAACAATAACAGTCTAACTGATTTTGGATTTTACTTCTCGTAAAACTATTTTTCAGTAGTGATAAAATTGGAAATCGAATTCAATTATTTGTTTCCTTTATTTATTACTCTTATCATTATTTCTTATATAAATAGGGGTTTTATGTCTTAAAAATAAAAAAAAGGGTTTCTTAACTTCAAAGTTTTTATGGGTTTTTCTTGCTGAAAATGCATGTAATTTTATGATAATAACATATTATTCAACTTTCAATCCACAGCGGCCGTACAGACTACAAACCAGTTTAAGCTTTTCATTTTGTATCGGATATTTTTTTAATACCTAGCTAAAATCATGAAATTTAGTATCTGTTAAGTTTTCTCTTATACTGCTTTTCCTGTAGATTTCAGTAATAAAATATTTGTTAGGAGCATCGAGGGATCCCATCAGATCCTCTCGGATTTCCTATCTTAGTAGCTAATATTCATGAAACTGAAATAGCTCTACGACGTTAATTTTTTGAATTCCTTTCATACATAATGCTCCCTTTGTTCTACTCCGATTTCAAAAGATTACCGTAGTGCCCCAAACCAACATACCTTTCTTCTTGATGCCTGGGACAAAGGTGTTGGCTCGGAAAAAAATCGTAGTTATACAAAACAATAGGGGCTAACACCCTGAGTCATTGGAGTAACAAAAAGCCAAAATCTTGAGCCATGAACACCAAAAGAAGTTTAGGAAAATATGAAATTTACAATATGAAGATTTCCTGTGATTGTTGGGATAGTTTTCGGGTCAGGACTCTGGATTTGAAACTCAGATGCTTGGGTTCAATCTCCACATATAGCAAACGTTTGTAACAAGGTTTCAAAACCCTGACAATTTTGCATGGTATATTGTTATGTTGATTAAGTCAATAAATTAGGAAATTTTATTGTTACTAAACAAAAACTGAGAATTATTTTATAAGTTGATCCAAAATTTTATGTTAGTGTTTTATTTCTTTAGTAGCTCTGTTCACTCCAAGAGTTTATTCTCTATTATCTTGCTCCAATTGTTTAACTTAAGATTTTTATAATCCGGCAAAATTCGTAAATAGCAGGAAATTTTTTTCGGCTTTAAGATAGATCCCGGTCTAATTAGCCCTCGTGTAGCAAAATAGGATCATAGCGCTTTCAATCAAACCAAATCACACCAGGAAATTTCTCCCTACAGATATATATGTTTTAACAACTATGCCACGAATACAGATTAGATTTAAAGATAACTAGTTGTCTGTGTTTTTGTCTGTAATATTTAAAATAAAGAAGTGGCTGAGTCATGGGAATGAAATTCGGTAGATTTCTATTCATAATTTAGCATTTAGTAATCTGGTGTTATAACTTGGTTTTTTTTAAACTCTTAAGTTACGCGTATGACACTTTTTATCTTCTATCAGAGACGATAAAAAACTTTACAAGAAAATTTGAAACTATGTATTTCTACTTTACTTGAAATCGATGCCTTATGGTGAAAGACGTTAATATTGATCATATTTATCGATGTCTCCACGTGTTTGTTTTTAAATGCAGAAAGGATTAAGTCAGGGAAGCGAAATTGAGTACATAATCTATAGTTTTTTAGGATTAGGATTTTTGAGATTTGTTTCGCTACGGTTCTTAAAGTCTATTACAGCTCTTTTGAAAATTAATATTTAGTACAGTATGCCATTATGGTACATATATCATTTATGATCTAGAAAATTTCTGCTTCCTAGAAATAAGCCAGAATGAAATTTTTGTATATTAACTCACACATATAAATTTTTATAAGAGTGTCCTTTTGTTCCGTTGTAGAGTGTGTACGAATATATCCGAGGGTAAATTATCAATTGAGACGTTGACGTTGAAAAGTGGGTAAGTGCCAAAATTTCCGAAAAGTATTTTTTCACTGATACAAGGGTTTGTTCCAAGGCTAATGGCTTTGAAAAGAAGGTAGTTTGGTTTAGTTCTGAGCTAGGCATTTACCTTCTTTTCAACGCCATTAGTCTTGGAACAAACCCTTGTATCAGTGAAAAAATACTTTTAGGAAATTTTGGCACTTACCTCCTTTTCAACGTCAACGCCTAAAATGTATTTTGTACCCAGGCAAGAGAGCCTGGTACAAAAGGTAGGTTATTCTGGGCAAGGTAGGTTATGCTGGGCAATAGCCGGTGGAATGCAGTAGAATTTATTACCCTCTTTTCAACGTCAACGCCTCAATTATCTTACCGTAATATTTCAAAATAGAAACTTTTAGGAATGGGGAATATACCATGCCCATCTATGTTGAGACAATTCTGTAAATGAAATGTGTAGAGAAATCAAGAAAGAATGATTGATCATCCATTCAATCAGTTTAGAGATTCTGAGAGATTTATTCGTTTCGTGAAGGTAAAAGAAAACATGCTTTTTAGTGCATGCTTTTGTAAGTTTCTGAAGACATCTATCTACCGCTGAAAAGGAAGTGTTATCTGCACAACCAGTCTTGACCAGATTGTGTATTTCTGCAATAGTATCAAAGCCATGCATCTTATCTGCTTATTTCTGTGAGAACTGTGTTAATTGGAAGCTGACTTACAGCTACGTATTTTAATTTTTATAATACTTGATAGTGCTTAGATTGAAAGCAATTTTTTTTTCTTTCAGGTACTTTCACGATTTTCTTAGTTTATGTAAAAATTTATCAATAACGTTATATGTTGCTACTTCTTAAAAAAAATAAGGAGATTAAAGTTTAGCTAGAAAATCCAAAAATTCTAGAGAGGTTATGCTATTCTGAGCTTGAATTTTTAACGGCCAAAAAGTTGCAACTATATTTATCTGCTTGAAATTCAATCTATTCCTTTAGAATATGTAAGTAATAAAAAAAAAAAAACGTGAGTTCGCAAATAATTTTTTCAATCCATTTGCATTTACTTTAAAGCTAAAAAAAATCTTAAATTTTTCCTTAATTATTTTATCGCAAAAATGTTTATCTACTTGAAAGTTAATGAATTGCTTTTATATGTATATTCCATAAAAATGTTAGTTTGGCATACGTAACTGTAAAGGAAGTTTGAATTAATTTACTAAAAAAATCAGTTACGATAATCTTGCCGAAGTATCAATCGACATGAAATACTTTTAGCAGAACATAAAAATTACGTAGATTTTCATATAAAATCTGCATCTTTAATTTATATCATGACTGAGATAATTTTTATTTTATGTTAGAGCCACATCATAATAAACATATTAAAATTTACTTTACACTTTGAAAAATCTTATATTTTTCTTTAATAATATATCTGCAAAAGAATGTATTGACCTAATATTGATTCAGTTTTAGATCAATAAATACTTTTGTAACGTCAGTAGGCATAAGAAAGTTTTAAGCATGTTTAAACTCCCTTTACACCTTTAAAACGTTCTTTGACTGATCTGCAATATTCCTCTTTCAAAAGTATTCTTTGACATAAAATTGATTAATTTACTTTTACCAGGACATTACTCAAAAATAGAACCATTTAGGATATACAGTTCTAAATCACATTTTAGTTAGATTGACAACTAAAAAAATGCTAAATCCTGATATAGTAATTTAAAACAAATATTCGCATAAAACTGAATCGATTGCTTTTACATATGCATTCATTAAAAAATTCTTTTGTTTTATAACCTTGATAAACACATTTGGATTTTTCAATTTAAAAAGACGTTAAATTTTCAAATGATAATATTTGATAAAGCTTTACTCAAATGGAGGGGAATCAATCAATGCAACATGTATAGTCCGTATAAGTTGCGTCACTATGCATATATAAAGCTATTAAACATATTTAAATTCACTTCACAGTCTGAAAGAAAAACACATTAAATTCTACAAAAACATTCTAGCCAAAATATTAATCCTCTTGTATTTGAATCAAATACTTTTATATGGACATTAAAGAAAAATGATTTCACTTGGTTTCTCAAAATTTTAGATATATTTAAATTTACTTTAGAAAAAAAAATATGAGATGTTACGTTATTTCTCCGTAATCTTCCGAAATTATGTATCTACCTGAAACTAAATCAATTACTTTTAGTTTTATATTCATTTGAAAAATGACGTCAGTAGACTTGTAAAACTTTAATACATAGTTAAATTTATTTAACAATTTGAAAAATACCCTCAAATCTAAACATTTTATAATGAGAAAAATTTATGAGTTTTAGCTACAGGATTTTAAAAATAACAGTTAAGCGGGTTTAATAATCTATTTTATTTAAACATTTTCAAAAACGTCTGCAATCCCGATACATATTAAATATTTAAACAAGTAAAAAAATAAATTCTTGTCTGCCATATAAATTTTCCCAGCAGAAATGAACCATAACGAAATTAAACAAAAAAATTTTATGATGTCCCGATTCCATATTTTCTTTGAAGAACTAAATTCAGTTTATGTTTTCAGTGTATGCCTACCCATTAAATAATAAATGATCATTTATTATATTTAAAACATTTTCTTTCAAAGAAAAACCAAGTAATTGTGTCCTGTTGCATTTTTGGTTTTGAAATTATCTGCCATTTGTGTATGATCTACGAAAGAATTGAGTCTGAACGTGACTGCTTGAATCGTTATCTTCTTACAATGTTCCATCAGGACCATCAGGACAAATGATTTAACTACGTTCCGTAGGCCACGCCTTCCAACATAGGCTTGCATAGTGAATGACCATAGAAAGATGAGAAGAGATAGGTGGATTTTGGATCCGGGGAGTGGCTTGAGAATAGGAAGTTTAAGTTGATAGAAAAAGCAAAGCTCAAGGAGAGCAGTGCGGATTTAAGTGAGAAAAAACTTAATAATTTAAGAGATTTGAAAAATAAGAGCTCACTGCTTACCGAAATAACCAGTAAGATTACAAAATAGTTAGGAAATAAAAAAGTTAAAAATAATTAAGAACAGAGAACGGCTCTGGGCCGTTTTCTGTTAGCAGGGTCGGCAAAGTCATAGTTGGCCTTACAATGTCCCCTAAGAGGTAGCTAGAGTTTAACTACGTCGTTAAGGTTCTAGTACCCGCCATATTCGATTAGCTGAGTCCCATGAAAACAAATTGGAAAAGAATGTTTCTCACTGCGAGTGAGATTTGTACCTAGGAATTTTCCATTAAACTTGAACTCGATTGTTGTAGAAGAAAATATATGCATATCTATATATTTTGTTTTACTTAAAAAAGTTTCAAACATTGCTGTAAAATCCCCGTGATACGCGAATAGTCTCCCCTAGAAACCAAATCAAAATAATTCGGAAATGACCGAACTTAAGGCGATAATGGACCTTCAGATTGACAAAAATATATCCCCAAAACGATTTTTTTTTCTTTCAAAAAAGGATTCTGCAACTCATCAGCTTTAAAAAAAAATGTATGTTGATCCGATCATTATTTAACCGAGTTATAAGTATTTTTTCAAACGTAAACAATGGAAATGTTACGTTAAATGAAAACTTTAAATGCTATTTTTATAAGACAAGTTTTCATGTCGTTTCGGTAAGTTCAAAATGTTCCATGCGTCGTAATTTTTTCTTGAATTTTCATAAAATTTCATAAAATGATTATTTATATATGTTAGAATAAAACTTAGTAATCAATTCATTATACTATTTTAAAACAACTTAAAATTTGTTCAACAAAAAAATTTTTTTTGATAAAATTTTGCATAAAATGACAGATTTTTATCAATTTCTTTTCTAGTTTTTATAAATATAAGTGTAAATCAAATATTGCTACTAACTTTTATTATAACTATATAAAGCTAGCTTAAGAAAGAAAATTAGATATCTGAAAAATTGATGCGCATGGAGCATTTTTAAATAGAGTAATTAACAAACTGATTTTAATTAATATCTTAATTAATTACATTCTGTTTTTTTTAAATTTAGAATTTTCATCTCTAAACAACACTATATAAGTATACAAAATTTCATAGCAATTGGTTGATAAATAAAAAAAAGTTTTTCATGGTCCACTGTCGCCTTAGAGTAAGGGTGAGCCAAAAGTTCTTAAAAACTTTAAGAATTCATTAAAACGGAAGAAATTATGATAGAGACGTACGGTTTGCAAGAAAATGTCACAAGGAAGTCGGATTTTGTTTTTAGCAGCAGCAACAAAAAATTAGTTAAAAAGTCATCGGTAGATGGCGCTTACATTCAAGAGATTCAGCAGAATTATGCAAATCAATCTTGCAATAAAAGACCGTGATGCACGGGGATTCCTCATTTCGCTCTCCGTTGTCAATCTCATGAAATATCCGTGTTAGAAGGCGATGGCCTAGATAACACAGTTAATCACATGTTCCTATGATCACATGTTCCTATGGATTTCTCATTCGCTTTCGGAATGTTATCATTACACGATCGAGCGTAGTTTGTCAAGCTGTTAATATTCACCTTAGTTGTGTCGTACAATGTTCTGGAGGTCATGTTGAACAATTTTTATAGCAAGAATAAATGAATGGAACGTACTGTTGTCATGTTCATTGTATTTCGGGTCGTCAGCGCCTTTTACCGGTGACTTTTTTAAAGTAATTTTCATTTTTCTGTTAAAAAAAAATCCGACTTCATTGTGATCCCTTTCTTACAAACCGCACTTCTTTATGATAATTTCTTCCTTTTTTATCAATTTTTAAATTTTTACGCACTTTTGGCTCACCCTATATTAAAAAGGCAGAAAAGTATAGAATTCTTTTCTCTATCAATGCTATTTGGAAAATTTTTAAGATCCTGAACGAGAGATTTTTTAAAATTTGAAATAATTATGGAGGAAGTGATCCAGGAGGGTGTTGTACTCTCCCTTTAACCCATGACAAGTTTTGAATCCAAGCCCCGAGATCGGAAGTTTTTGTAGAGTGTTACAAAAAGTGCGAGAAAGTTTAACAGAAAATTCATTGCTTCAGTTAGTTCCCCAAAGTTCTTGATCAAATAAATGAAAGAAGAATTTCATGGCCAATCAAAAACCTTAGCTTGTGACTGTTAACAGATATTTACTTGCTGAATTTCTTATTATCTCTCGGCTTGTGGTAAGATGCAGGATGATCTACTAGGATCATCCAACCAGGAATAACTTTTGGACCAGTAAAAGCATTCTTGACGCCATTATTTTATGTATATCTATTCCAATGATATTCAGACTTTGCTATTAATTACTTGGCCCCATTATTTTCACAGGATGCTTCACAGTCATCTCAACAGAGTCTTTTTTAAAATTTCATCCCCAGTTGAACTTATTCAAAAGGGGATTAGACCGTAACACTCGATTGATGATTCATAAAGGAAACAAAAGCAAAAAAAAAAAAACATGAAAAATAAAAATCAAGTTTTTAAACTATTAAATATAAAATAGATAAGTTTGACCCTAAAATATATATCAGCCTACTCTCTATCAGTCCTTTATAGATCTTACGTTCACGGGCCATTAAAGATGCTTTTTCATTATACTCTGAGCTCGGAAATTTTCTTCTTTAATTGAAAACGAGAGTTATATCGCTGCTTGACTCTCTGCCGCGCAGTAATAGATGAGTTTTTGATGTCAGATTCTTGTATAATTTTTGCTCAGATTCTCAACGGTGTCTGTTACATCTGATAAAATTATACCATATCTTTCTTCTGCCTTTAGGTGTTATAATTCTTTAACGTTGATAAATATTTTTGAGGGTATTCTTTCGTGTTAAATTCAAGTTCTTCTTTTTATCACTTGATTGATGATATTGGAACATTGTAAGATCACGTAATACTCATATGTCATTTGCAGTTATTTTTCTTCAGGCATTTTCTGCTGAGAAATAAATCTTGATTTTGCCCTCTTACCAGATGAACAAAGAAATCTAACCGTACCGAACCATGAAAGCAAAAAGTTAATAAACGTTAATAAAATACGCAACTGGCGGGCATGGTTTAAGTTAACCACACATTAACAAGTATTTATGTAAAATGTAATGAAACTAACAAAACACGAAGAATTCAAAAATGTTAAATACAATAAATAAGGTTAATATAGCTGAGTGGTAAACACTAGATAAGTCTAAACAAGTTGTTTGCCTTCGGCATTTCCCGTTATATGCTTTAACATTCTTGTCTCTAGAATATTAAAAAATATAGTATATTTATAGGTAAAAAATGTTATCAGACAACAATTAAGTTTAATATTCAATTTTTATTTTTATACAGGTTGAATGGTAACCGGTTGCAAATTCAGATTATAATAAATTTGTAGACCGTAGAATCCCCCCCCCCCAAAAAAAAAAAAAAAAAAAATATATATATTTCAGGTAGTCTCTTCTAATGAAACTACCGCGGGTTATTAACGTAGGATTACTTATCATTGCTTACCTCTTTTTATTGGTAATTTTCTGTTTAAGGGGGTCCGGGACACATTTAAAAATTTTTTTTATTTATTGAGTAAAAATTTTGAATTTTTTTGTGATGGTCAACCATATAATTTGTAAACAATATCACATAATAAAATTTCTCAAAAAGTTTTTAAAAAATTAAAAAATTAAAAGTTTTTAATAAAAGTGGGGTAATTTAAAATCTTTATAACACGAAATATTATTTGTCGAATTTCAAAATTTTTTTATTTAATTAAACATAAATATAAAAGTTTTAATTTTAATTCAGTATTTTTTTAAATATTAATTTTTAAAGAAATCAAAAATATTTAGATTAAAAATTACCAAAAAAAAATGTAACTTATTTTTAAAAAATCATATTTTCAAAAGTAATATTTTTTTTCAAACTTGCTGAATCAAAATTAAAGTAAAATAGTTGAAAAAGGCACGTTCCAAGTTTCAACCATTTATCTTTAACGGTTCTTGACTTATAACAATTTAAATACGAGAAATGGGGAAAAAAACCCATCATGCAGAAAAACGCACTTACAGGTTTAAACAACGATTGGCTACTATTAGAATGTTGCAAAAAAACATAATAATTTATCCTGTCCTAATTAATATAGAAACATGAGTTAAACGTCATTTTAAGCGTAAAAGAACAAAAAAAAATTTTAATGTAATAAACAAAATTTCAAAAATTCGAACAATTTTGTGTCCTGGACCCCCTTAACTGTTTATTGCTACTGGGTTTGGCGCGCTGCCAAAATTATAACTCGCGACGCCGGATAATTTTTTTCTCTCCGCAGACCGTTATTGAGGAACGTAATCCTACGTTAAACTGGATTAGTCAATAATTTACCCCCACTTTCGAGAAAAGCTCTGATCTACATATATTTATTATGATATAAATCTGCAACATTGGGGTTATGTGTTGAAAGGATTACCTTATTACGGGATTTTAATAATCGATTTTTTCTCCTTTTAATAATCGAGTAATTCAATAAAACTTTCGAAATTACCCCTTTTTTTAACTTGAATTCAGTGAATTTATAATGAAAGTTCGCCAGGATCGAACCTGCGTTATCAAATTTATGATGGGCGTTCTTGTCAGGCTGAACCGATTATGTGGGGGAAAAGTCGATGATTTTCAATAACTTGCCACAAAAATTATCACAAGCTTAACGGGTTTTAACTAGCAGGAAACCTTAAAAATAGTAGTGGTTTATGTCCAAAATAGAATTAAATCGATTGAAGAGCATAAAATTTTATCCTAAATCTCAGAAAAGAAGTATAAACATTGTGAAAGTGAAATAAAAGAAAATTTCTCTCACATTTTGTGTATTTCTTTGAGAGAAAATATATTAGATAAAAAGTCTCACGTTATAAAAGCTATTGCTCTGAAATAAGTAAAAACTGAACAGAAAAACACTTTAACCAAGTGCAAAAGCTTGTCTTTTGATTACGTAACATGGTTCTGAGGAAAATGCTGTTATTAATAGGAATTAAATTTTGATAGTATATATCTATATATATATATCAATAAGGGGACCATTTGCACCATTTTAGGTGAAGGAGCATTGCACCCTACGAGGGGACTAATGACCAAGCCTTATTCGGGATTCAAACCCAAGCCCACAGCATGGAAGATTAGGATGCTAACCACTATACCATGCGGGCTGCAAACATATATATATATATATATATATATATATATATATATATATATATATATATATATATATATATATATATATATATATATATATATATATATATATATATATATATATATATATATATATATATATATATATATATACATAAATAAATAAATAAATAAACAAACAAACAAACATACACACACATACAAACATATCAATGTATTATAATTGTGTTCAGGCAGACAGAGTTACTAATTCAGTAACAGATTAAAAACAAGCAAAAGAGGAGAAGAGTTAATGTAATATGAGCAAAATATTGGTCTGCAAAATAGCCGCAGTAATTTGAGAAAAATACTTTGCCGAAATTCCTTTTCACGAAAGATCAATTCGTCGATTTGGGATTTTAGGATCAGGAAAACATAGTTTCATTTATGTTGGCTGAAACTTTATCCAATCAATAAAAAAAATCACACTTTCTTGCTTCGATGGGAAAAATTTAGCAGGTAAAGAATTTCTGTCGGTGTAGCGTTCAGTATTTTTGGAAGTTGCAGAAGTCTATTAAAATTTTAATGTCGGATATTTTATTTTAATACCTTTTGGTATTACAGGAACGAAGAAGAAACGCCGCGAATAGAAATATTAATGATTTAATAAACTCGATTTGTTTTCTTTTATTTATTAAAATTTCTCTTTTCACTTATACTATCGAAAAGAAAATATCTCTCTTGGTTGTTTCTCATTGCTTGTTAACACCGAATCAAGGAAGATGCTTTCTGCATGATAAAGCAGATCATAGTTTACTGAAGCAGCAGGTAGTATGCATCTGTTCCGGGTTAATAAAACCACCAGGAAATGTTCTGCTGTTCCGGAAGACGTAACCGGTAAATGTTTAAGAGCGAGAAAGCAACGAAGCGATGTTTCTCTGTTTAATTTGCATTATCTACTGCTGCCGGGTTATACCATCAGCCGGTTTAAGTGTTCTGACCATTAGAACGACATTTCAGCTAGGACACTAGTATCCGTTCTTTAGTAGAAAATGATAAAGCGCAGGCATAAATGCTGTCGGTGCTTAAACTAGCACAAAACTAGAAGCTTAATGAAGATATAAGTGATTATATGAAACACATACGAACGAAACAATTAAAAAAATGAACTAATCATCACAGGAAAAATTTTAGGCGATTCGAAATTAAAATATAAAATACCGCAAAAGTAATATATTCCTAAGAAATTCATTTATCATCAAGATTCTTGATGTAAATTTTCGTGATGGTTCGGGATATGAACACGAAGCATGTATACGATAGGTTTATATCACTGTATGGGAAAAGATGTAAGCAGTCACAAAGATTAACGCATATTGAAACTAAATCATAGGAACTACTTTGATGCAGTTAACTTAAAACTAATATAATTTAACAAACCTAACGATAAAAAAGATATGACAAGATTGAAAGGATAATATGACACGATAAAGTTACTAAATAAAAGCAGTCTAAGTAAAGTATCTGTGTCTATTAATGTCTAATACTGTCAGTTTTTTTCTTTTATTTGAAACAAATTGTATATATATATATATATATATATATATATATATATATATATATATATATACTAGCTGAAAACCCGCGCTTCGCTACGGAGTACATTCAAATTAAATACAACGGTCAATGTATGCAATTAATGCCAAAAAAATAAATATATATATTTATAATAAATGCTACGATCAATGTATACAATTGATGTAAAATATATATATATATATATATATATATATACTAGCTGTACCCGTCCCGGCGATGCTCGGGTAATGTAATTACCAATTTTTTAGTAGCCTTAACCCTTCGTCAATGGGCGTCGCTGTCATCCTTTTCCTCACCACGATACATTATTTTACCCATATAAATTTAATCCTTTCTGGCACATTTTGGCAAAATTTTTGACATAGGATTACTTAAAACTTTCCACAACAGTCAGCGAGACGAAAAACGTATTAATATGTTTATTGTGCTGAAATTCTTTGAAATCTTCATAGATTTTTTCCACAGACACACCACAAATTATATGATATTAACTAAGTGTTGGCCAAAAAAATTACGGCATTACTAAATGCGATTTTTTAATCGATTTTCACTGCAACAGTAATCGATATCCTTTAACCACCCAATCCCTCATAGAAAACAAACGCCCCAACACATCACGTGCTTGACGTGAAAAAGTCACGCCTATTTTCACGCGCTTTACCTTCGTCCGGAAATGAAGAACGAAATCTCCAAAATGAGATTTCTCGCAAGAGTTTCCGAATCATAAAATAAATTATTAAAAAATAACTGCAATTTGTAAATTAATTTTGGTTTTGGCTTTCGAAACTGTGATGTCTAGGGTCTCTGAGATAAAAATTTCGTAAAAATGTAACAACATTTACGTATCGATTCGACAATTTGGAAAAAAGTGTCGCGGCCAAAATCGTGTTTTTTCCCGAAAAACGGGTGCGTACAGGCGATCGAAAAAAAAATCACAATTAATCGATAAATTAAGACAGACAATTTTAATTGTGATTTTCGTATAGTGTCATCTTTCCCGTATAGGCTCGTCTGAAAAAAAAAATTCTTGGACGGATACGTTAGGATTTACGGAGCTTTTACTCGTCCGGGAGCTCCAAATCGCGACTAAATATTTAATTACGGAAAATCTAATTAAAAAATCGAAAAAAGGGCTTCGAGGTGCATAATGTGACCTCGGGGGGCATCTTCGTGTCGAATCTCAAGACTGTCCGACCGTCCGTCTTTGCGCCGTGCCGCGAGCAGACAAAAACTCGGTCACACACACACAGACTTTGCCTTATATATATATATATATATATATATATATATATATATATATATATATATATATATATATATATATATATATATACCGGGTGAACAGAATTGACTATTCAAGACATGGGGAAACGGATTACGCGAAAAAAAAAGAGTCCCAGATAGCACCGATAGGTAGCGCTGTACAACAGGTCATATGCTGAAAAAAACACATTTTAAACACATTGTATTAGAACGTACCAAACATTCATGTGACAAAGACCTTATCGACGCAATCGAGAGAATACTGCCCAGTATGGTTCCGTTCTTGAAGATGTAAAATCTGCAGTCACTGGACAGCTTGTTCAACTGCAGATCTTAACTGGTCAACTGAAATGCTTCTTACATGCAGTGATACCTTCTTTCAAGTATGCCAGGTTACCAGACGTCTTCGACAAGCAAGAATTTTTGAGTGTCTCCACAGCCAAGGGGACCTGCCCCCCTCCCAAAGAAATAGAAAATGTATTATGAATATTGAATTTGAATTATAAATATTTTTATTCGTTCAACTCGACGACCCCCCCCCCCCCCCAAGATTAAATCCTGGGTGCACCACTCTCTCTCTGTATATATATATATATATATATATATATATATACAGTAACCACAGCTTATAGTGATCAGTGGTTATAAGAATCAATATCGCGAAAACAAAAAGAAATGTGTTATTTCCATGTTAAAATTTTCGCTTTAAAGAATCAATCCACCGGTTTTAAGAATCAGTTTACACTCTTCGCTTTACTTTCGTTTTTCCAAAAAAAGCCACTTAAACTCTCAAAAGGTACAAAGTTATTTCTTTTTTTTAAAAGAAAGATTGATAAGATAGGATGGAATATAGTCATAAAATTCATCCCTTTCTTTCGTAGACATAACATAATAGTTTCCCCTTAAACGCTTTAGAACAACACTGTCCTATTAGCTTGACTCGAGGGCATCTTTACCCGTCTAGGTCCGATTTCACTTTTCTCTACTGACAAACAAAAATAGGGACTCTTTTTTTCCTACCTCCCACATCCTGGTTGCGGCTTCCTGAACCCTGAAACACATAATTTCCGTTCGGCGAAGTGTCCACTATCAGTTAGGCAAACGTGACATTAGTAGATTCAGCACGTCGAACGTATCAAACCAACGAACGTAAGCTAGAAGGGGAATCTTCGTCTGAGACAATTAGTATTGAAAGAGGTATAAACAGCCTCCTGAAAACTTCATTACGTCAAACTACCATGGAAAACTTTTTCTTGCTCCCTTCCTGTAGTTAAAATGTTAAAACTGTTAAGCAGGAGCTGGTATGTTGTAACAAATATTGGATTTGTTTTCTTCTCTTACTATAATCATGTGTATCTACTTATAGGTCTAGAAATTAAGTTGTATTTTTAAAATTATAAAAAATAATTTTAATAAAAGATAATTAACGTAAATTAAAGAGTATTTTATGGTAAATTACCTCATAATGTATATATACGTGTTTGTGTGTGTGCCTGTCCAAAAACCTAAATTTCGGCTATAAGAATCAACCGCTTATAAGAATCAAAAACAGTAATAACAAACGTGATTCTTATAAGCGGAAATCACTGTATATATATATATATATATATATATATATATATATATATATATATATGTATATATATATATATATATATATATATATATATTCTCAACTATCTTATTTCGAAGACATTTCGCAAATATGTGTAAAAAAGTTCCCGGAAGAAACTAGTAATTTTCATGAGACTAATATAATTTCCCTTTAATCTGATTAAAGAAATGTAATAACTTTCCTACCACCTGTTTTACTGAAGCTGCAGATATCTCGTAAGCATATCTTTATTACAGGTCGTAGATTTATCCTACTAAATTTATGGTACGAGAAACTTTGTTTATTTTCCCAGCTATATTGACTTCTAGGGGAACAAAGCCATCCGAATCTATTCAGGAAAGTAATGTCTTTCTAAATTTGGAATCAGATATTTCATAATGATTACTTATTTCTGAATTGCCATGGCGGCTTATGGATTACTGGGTTCATTAAGTCACAATACATATTTCGAAATTCGGACTTCAATTTTGAAGACAGTTGTAATATGCGTGGAACTCAGATATACGTCTAGTATATTTGCCACTTCTCAAACTAAGGAAATTGTTTAATTTTGGTTAATACGAATGGAATTTTGTTACTTATGTTATCTCGTATGCTTTGAAGTAGATATAAATCATATAATCAAAGCATTTATTTTTAAGCAATTCAGTTTTGTTTTTCCAAAGTGAACTTAATTATGTTATATTTTGATAGCATGAAAATTAATTAGAGCTAAAAAGAGCACAGATTTAAGTTAATATTATAAAATAGAGTACTAAAAATTAAAAAGAAATTCGACACCAAAATTATTTCTTTGCGATTTTTTAAAATAAAAGTATTAATTAATTTCAAAAAGAAAAATTCTAGGAAAAATTGGCATCCAATGTTAATAAAATTTTTTTTAATACTATTTACTTGTTATTATCAAACTACGTTTAGCAGTCATTATTTAATATTAATAAATCAAATATTAATGTTTTCATAATAATACATAATCAACTATGTAGTGAAGTTGATAAGAATCTTCCATCAAAGTCAGCTATTAATTTCTATTATTAACTTTGGGTTAATACTAAACCTAAAATTTAAACCATTGTGAGACTTAGTGCGTAGTATAAAGTACTGAGACCTACGACAGATAGAAACAATTTTTACGATACACCAGTGACTTAAAAGAGATTAATAAAGAACAGTGCGTTTACTGTTATATTTTTGAAAAAGAAGATTAAATTGTTTACATCTTTTTTACATCTTTACATCTTTACAAGTTTTACATCTTTACCCAAGGAAATGTATCCCAAGAAAGTGTAAGGGGTCACAGTGTAACGGGTTATTGGGCAAAGAATATCTTCAAAGTTCCACCTTTAGTTATGGGAAAGGAAACGCATATAAAATTTAAAGATCTTTTGGGTTGACAACGCATGGGGAACAAAAGTGTTGTGATGCAAAATGATGAACTCAGCCTAATGGTTTAAAACATGAGTGTCCAACGTTTTGGTTTGCCTTGGCCACACTGTGGAAAGAGGAATTGTCTTGGGCTCCGCATAATAAATATAATAGCCTTAATACTTAACATAACTCCTTTTAATTTTTCAAAAAGATATTTACTATAACAACAAAAAAAATTAAGGCAGCATAAACATTAAGTTAGTGGGATATTTGATCTTGTTTTTATGAAACTAATGCACCCATGTCTAGTTCGATGGAACAGGTTGCGATTCTCCTCGTGGTTGGAGGTGGTGAGTTCTTTAGGTGCCCATTAGAGATTTTTCATCTGATTTTACTCTTCGTGTTCTTCATAGTCAAAAACGGTTGTTTGCAAAGAAAAGTAGTGCCAAACATAGATGACATGAATAAGGTGCAATTGTAGGCGAGAGATATTTTTTCTGTGAAAAGATAGGTTTCATGAAATTTAGGATATTCAGGGGCCTCAATACTAGCTGTCCAGGGTCGCGGGTTGGACAGGCCAGGTAATAAAAGAACTCTAGTCTCAGGTTTGAAAGAATATTATTTAGCTGCAATTTACAAGACGATTTTCTTTCAATGGTGGTGTGATGATTTTAAAACGATTCGATTAGTGTTTGAGATATCACAGTGATATTTGGAAAAGAATGTGATAAGTTGCTTCGAAAGAAATCGATCGATAACACAGGCGTACGAAAAAGGACTTTTTGAAAACTTTTTTAACATTATTAGGTACAAACTTAGTAATAACTTAGAACAAACAAGTATAAACATGAAAATACCTTTTTATTACATAGATTTTATGTGTGCTTTGGCTTATATTTCCTTTCCCTCTTCTCCTTAAAGCTCCTAATATTGCTTTTTCGCCTTTGAATCGCTTGCTCAACTTCTCGGTGAAGTGAACAACAGTAGTCTCTCTTTCTATTGGTATTCCAGTGGCCCTGATACCGTCTTTCCATCAATTTAACATCTTAATGAAACCGCTCACCTCGCTCCTCACTGACATCACACAAATTATCTGGGAAAAAATCAAGGTGACTGTTTAAAAAAATGAATCTTGAGGCTCATCAAACAGCCTAACTTTTTGAACTTTTTCAGCATGTTGGATACAATAGAAATATAATGTGGGTCCTTATTATTGCCCAAGAACTTGGTCACAATCTGTTTGAATTATACAAGCCTCCCTCTTTTTTAAAGTCATTTTTGACTCAAAGTTGGGATCGAATATCATTTTTCGGATGTCAGGCACAACAAACACGCCTTCTTCCAATTTTGCTTCTGATAGATGAGGAAACTTCTCGCAGAGATACTTGAAACATCTCCATCTTTGGGTAAGGCTTTCACAAACTGTTTCATTAGGCTTAATTTTATGTTTAGAGGTGGCAGCAGAATGTTTTCCGGTCCACGAGGTTCTTGCGCAGAATGTTCTTCTCTCCAGGCTTTAAAGATTTTCTTACAGGCCAGATTTTTCTCGACCATTGTTGATCCCTTGTCCTACCGTCGCATTCACATAAGAAACATGGGAATTTGGTAAAGCCACATTGCTGGCGGTTAGGTTATGGCGTTGAATTCGCTAAAAATGTCATTTCTTTAAATATTGAGTGTTGCAATGTGAAAAAATGGTGGATGATACGGCTTTTTTATTGTCATATTCGGTTTCAGCACACTAAAAACCACAAGAATAAGGCAAATTTATTCAAAAAGTTATTTCATCGTTGGCCTGTGCAATTGATGTTTCTGGAGTATGTCGAGATGCATTTTCGAGGAAATTAAAAAGCAGAAAATTACAGCAGTGAACGCCCCAGGAATTAAGCCTCACTAATGGACCTTATATGTGAAAAACTGGTAAGAAAAAATAAACGAATAAAAGGTTCATGGTATCTTTCTCTTTTTTTTATAAATTAAATTACGCCCTATAATCATAGAATTAATAGAGCAACTAACAAATGGTCAATAAACAATGCTACAAGGTAACGAACGAATACATTTTCTTCATTACACTGGACTGCCAAAATTATGCTGAAATGCCCTGAACTACACTGTCGTGAACCCTCTTTCTTACACCGGTTCACTTAGGTTCTTTTTCTCTGTGGCATAGGGACAAATGAGGTAGTGAAAAATGAGTCGTCACTGAACAAGACGAACATAAATTTATTTACAGATTTAACATTTTAACAGTTTCACACATAACATAACAATTGAAGAAAACTCTGCACGAGGTGGGCAAGCCTGCAATTTCTTACTAGACCTCGGCTATCCTACACTCTAATCAAGCTATCGATCAATTAATTAAGTGGAGGCGAGACGAGCCTGCTTTTATCTTGCCAGGCCTCCTGAAACTACTCTCAGAGATTCTCTTTCTCTATCTTATTCTAATTACCAAGTAATTACTTAACCAGAGGTGAGACGAGCCTTCTTAAATCTCGCCAAACCTCCGTTCCCTACCAGAGACGCTCTCCGTCTGTCTCTTTTCTTATACTGACTCCCCGCGATCCACAGCACCCCTCTTGGGTTCAACGCCCCCGCAGCCAATCCTCTGATTGGTAGAGGGGTAGGGGAATCACGGGGCACAACATTTTCGCTTTAACCAGCGCTACGTTTCAAACATTACACTACAAACACGTCACATGGTTCTTTAAGTTTTTTTTAAATGCGGAGGCACTTTGTCGTGAGACATTCGCCTTTCGTTATTAACCGCGATTTGCTGGCTACTTTATTATGGGAGCACCATTTATGTGAGCCAGCATTGCTCCCTATGAGGGGGGACGACAAGGAAACGACCAAGCCTTATTCGGGATCTAAACCCAAGTTCACTACGTGGCAGCTCAGAACGCTAACCACTACACCAAGTGAGCGGCTGGTTCCTTAAGCTAAATGCCTGGGAACCAGCATTTAAGATGTATTATTATTTCTTATTAGGATGTATTATTATTTTATAATTTTTAATGATTCTGAAATTTTAGTGATTGATATTTGAAAGTTCAAAACATGTATGTTGAAGAAACATGCTAACCACTATACTGTAGACTTCATCTTATGACTGTTTACAGATATTTGTTTTATACGATATTTAAATAAATATAAATTTACACTTTTAATTAAACCTGCCATTGGTCTACCAGGTTGAAGTATTCTATTATATACACTTTGTTAGTTCCCACCGAGCATTAACAATATTTCAGTTATTCCCATTTTAGATGAGAAAGAATAAATTAATCTAGTTCTCATTCAAGTTGCAATTATTTTCTGCGGTTTATAAAAAGAGAAATTATGATATAGATTCAACTGAATAGGCACCTTAAGTAATGGAATATGTATCATAATTTCTAAATGTTTTTCTTGATAATAATGAATATACTGTATTCATAATATAAATATTCCCTGAAAAAAATACTATACATTTTTCTAACGAGAACAATTGAATGTCTGTTGAATACGCAAAATATATGTTATTTATGTATAATAGTTCTACAGCTCAATTCTTTTATGAGAGAGGTTTATACCCTTTTTTTGCGTTTCAAGGAATTAATATTTTAATAGAGGTTTGCAAGCGAGAGACATAAAAATAGTATTTTTGAAATTAGACAGTCGAGATTAAATTTTTGGGGTATACGAAGGTCACTGATAACTTTTAACCATGTATATTTACATAACTGAAAGAAAAAGCTCCACTACGAAAAGAGTTAAATTTACATTGAATTCGTAGATCCCATGCATAATATAACATAATACAGCAATATATATTATTGTATTATGTTATATTATGCGCAAATGATGGCTGAAAGACTAGGGCACAAGTGTTTAGTACTACAGGGTTGAAGAAGAAAAGCCGAGAATAGAAAAATTAATGACTTAAAAAACTCAGTTTTTTTATTTAATATAACCTACCTCTTCACTCATACAATAGAAAAGAACAATATCTCTTTTTTTATTTCTCACTGCTTGTTAACACCAAATGATTTTTCAAGGAGAATTCGTCCTGCATTATAAAGCAGCATAGCGTCCTACATTATAAAGCAGCATAGTTTACTGAAGCAACAGGCATGCATCTGTTCTAGGTTATTAAAACCACCAGGAAACGTTCCACTGTCCCGGAAGGCATAACATTAAATATGTAAGAGCTTCAAAGCAACGAGGCAGTGAGTCTACTTCTCGATATCTGAGGCTTGAACAAGTGTTTATAACGTGCATGAGCTCGGAATCGACTTTTAATTGTGAATACTGGTCTGTTTAGCTCGCTGGTAACTGTGGACTAGTAAGAAGGTCGGAAAGTCAAAAGTCGGAAGTCATAACCTGGAAATATGTAAGAACCTCAAAGCAACGAAGCAGTGAGTCTACTGTTCGATTTCTGAGGCTTGAACAAGTGTTTATAACGTATATAAGCTTGGAATCGACTTTTAATTGCGAATACTATTCTGTTTAGTCCGCTCTTAACTGTGGACGCTAGTAACGTTCCAAAACAACCATGAAATTAATGGAAGCTAAGTTAAACCAATTCCCATGTTAAAAGCGATTTTAAGTGAGTGTATTCGTTTGAAAAATATACTGGAGGGTGAAGGTAAGAAAACGGTTTTAAAGCTATAGATTAGTAAGTTAATCATGTATCTTATCTTTAAATTAACACAAAGCCTCTCTAACAGCTCCCATATTTAGTGGTTGAAACCAAACACGAGGGCGGGACTACAGTAGTTATCCTTCGAAGGCAATCTTTAAGTTACCCCTTTTGTTTTGAGATGAATAGAATTGCTGATGCATCCATTTTTACTCAAAATCATGAATGGTTGAAATATTTGTTAGTTATAAAGAAATACCGAAAGAGAAATTATAATGCAAAATGAAGGCAAAATGTCATGTATATCCTACCGAAAAAAGGAGGGTATAAAAAATATGTTGAACTAAATGGAAAGGAAATATATTCAGTGATTTAATCATAAAATTTACGTTTACAGCGTGTGTTACAAAATTTTAAGCTTTATCAATTTCATATACCATGATTTTATGAGAACTAAAGTAAATTTGTCTAATTTCCCGGTAAATAGATTTATTCCACTAAAAATGATGTCAATGATTACTCCCAAACGCAAAAAACCATGACCGGGCCTTACTAATATTCTAGAACTTAAAATGACGGCTTGAGTAAAGGAATAACCTAGTATTGAGACGAAAAATATAATTCAAGTCCTAGAAGTGCATTTCTTGAATTCAAATCAAATTGTTAAACTGCAAAGGACTATAACCGCAATGCTAGTTTCGATTGATTGTTCACTGTCTCACATACCTTAGCTGAGATTCAACCCTCTCCGCCTCGTTGTTAATATGAATTCTACCACACCCCTGACCACTCACTTACGTATAAAGTCTGATATTTGTGTAATCGATCCTGAATTTGCCAGTGGTATTTTCCTTTCCTCTTGCTACCGAATAGATTTAGAAAATACCTACTCGGTCACTGCTTTTATGAATGGTATGAGGCTTTCACGAAGGATATTCAAGATTTGTTATTAGAATCAAGCACAAAAACTATTTCTTAAATTAAACACAACAACTGTAACACTTCTTCTCCATGTGGCAGAAGGTTACTTGGACATTATCCTTACCGTCATATGACACCGCGGTTTTGCTGGCCACTTTTCTGGGACCACCGTATAGGTGGACCAGCTTTACCCCACTATGGTCCGGTCCCGTAATTTTGAACCGAGTCAAGGGACGAGACCGGAACACTTGACACCGCACCTCCAGAGGTAAATTTGAGAACTTGGAGGACATTGCAGCCACGCCCTATTTTAAGTGCCCCGGCCACCATTAGTGAACACGGCGGTGGATTTTGTCAGAGACCGGCCTCGAACCCGCAAACCTCAGATCACTGGCTCGACGCCTTTGCCAACCGGTCCACCGCGCCCTACACAACTGTAACAAGCTTGCAAAGGAAATTCTCTCTCGGCCGCTCTTTATTTTGAAATTCCCTTTAGTTTAAACCTGCGAATTTTTACAGTATAGGTATCCCAAAATGAATGTCAATGGTATTCAAAATATTTCATTCACCAGGAATGACAAGTAAAATAAACACTTACTTAATTTTCTTGGTAGGTCTTGAATAAGAGACAGAAGCTTGCCGAGAAATATTTTGAACTATTTTGAACTATTTTGAAACTTTAGAGCAGTCATTCCCAAAGTGGTCTATATCGACCCCCAGGGGTCTATATAGACCTGAAAGGGGTCCTTGCCAGTGAAAAAGAAAATTGGGGGTGCATGAGATGTAAATGGGGTCTATGAGTTAGACAGGCCGCCACCAAAATTTTGGCTTCTCGTAAATGTAATAATCCGTCTAACACAGATAGTACCTATGGAGGTATTTACGTTATACGAGTACTTTCTTATAATAGATAGATACATTTACTAATTATATGTATATTTCATAAAATTGTGTAAGAAATCTATTAACTTTTTGGCAGCAATACGTGTAACTTGTGTTGCGACATCATGGACTTTTGAACTGGAACTGTTACAGCGAGGGCCAGCAGGTGGCCATTATATGGAACTTGCCAGTTTTCCAATTTGGCACAGACAAACTTCCTGGATGATGACCTTTCAGCCTACGTTCAACATTTAAATGTCATTCACACAAACTTTGAAATTAGGTTTGAAGATGTATTGACTATGGAAATACCACAGTGGATTATCAGTCCACACGGTGACATTGAAGAAACGGTTGTCATGTTACAAGAAGTATAATCACCAACGAAGAACTTTATGTGCAGTTTAGAAAGGGATATCAACAATTCTGGCTTCAAAGAGTTATATATCATGCCTTCAAACCTGTTATATATCATGCATATGAACTATCACGAGAAAGTGTTTGATAGCTTTTCCATTTTCATACCTCGTGGGAAAAAAAAGAAATAGATTGGAAATCACTTTTAATTAATAAATGTATAACTATAAAACTTAACTAACACACACACACACACACACACACATATATATATATATATATATATATATATATATATTATTTTAAAATTTTAGTGTACAGTAAACCCTCTCAAAGTAGCTCTCTGTCAGCTTCAAAAACACTTTTAAAGTTGATGAATTTGTAAAATATCAGTATTAGGATAGCAGGGGGTCTACCCAAAACAGAAAAAATCGGCACGGGGTCTACGGGAAAAGCAAGTTTGGGGACCTCTGCTTTAGAGCATGAAGCCAGCCTTTCATGAAAAAGAAATTGCGATGACCCAGGCAACTACACATATTATTTTCATATACTGAGTATAACGTACAAATTGAAATCTTTTGCGCCAATATTTCAGTATCTCTTTACCTTTGACATTTTATCCGACGCAGAATCCCCGCTGAATAAAAATCATAGAGCAACTTAAAATATCAGCGCAGATTTCTACTCGATAATTCTTTTGGTGTTTTTGCAGCGTAATGCGAGAAATTATTTAAAGAACTTAGAAAAAGACATGTAAATGACTCTAATTTAATTTCTTTCGTTCTCCTTCCGGTTTTTCAGTAAATTGTTTGCTCAAAAAATATTTACGTTTTAGTCTAATGATGTCATGAAAGGAAAGAGAGGAAAAAATGTTTTAATGGTATAAGACAAAATGTTATATTATTCAACACGTCCTTGAAAGGAAATACATGCAAAAATTTGTTTGCTACTGATTTTTAAGATATGTTCAATTACTGTGCAGCAAAAATTAAGATCCTTATATGCAATTTACCTTATACCCTTTTCCAGGAAAAATGTATCAGAAAATTTCATTTAAGAATACTTAATATACTGAATATTTAATTGCTGCAAAACATCAACATTCACTTGGTATATTGAAGCATGACGTAGTTTCCAACACCCACACATTCCAAATTTATTGGAATTGTTAAAAAAGGAAAAAACTTGCTGCATGCTGTCGCAGGGTTTGAACTGTTATGCAATATGCTTCAGTTTTCAAAAGTTCGAGTTCTTTTGCAAATAGTTTAACCCTTTAAGGAGCACCGTTTGCACAGTGCAAACGCCTAAATCTAGTCTTTTTTTCACTTGCACTCAATGTATTCCAGTTAAATGAGCAGAAAAAATGGTTAGTACTGTCATCTGTTATCAGTTTAAAGAAGTAAAAACCTTTTGCAACCTTCAATTGGAAAAATTTTCAAGATTCTTTAGGTAAAAATAAATCGTGGAAAAAATCTGCACCGTGCAAAAGGGGGAGGTTGTTGCCCCTGAAAGGGTTAAGAAAGTTTTTTTTTCTTCCTAATGGCAGAATATAAGACAACTGTAGACAGAAAAACACAATAGAACAAGAACAAGTAACAAAACTGAACTACAGTAAGTCTATAAATCATTCATCTTGTACCGAGTTCTCCAGTATTTTTCCCACAAAGTTTCAAGTTTCAAAATTAAAATTTTAAGTTTTTAAGACACATATTGTATCTATTTAGCCTATAAATTGTTTCAATTATTGAGTTTTTTTAAAAATCAAATTGGTGCATTATTAAATTAATCAATTTTTAAAATTCTATTTCAAGCTATATATCTCAGAGTTAGATCTGTGTTTGCCGTGTAAAGGGTGTTCAGTCTGAAATGGGCTAAAGTGACTTATCAAACCAAACATGTTTCAAAATCAAGGGCTACTGCAAGGTACAGAAAGCTAAGTTCAATTCCTGTCCTAAATATTTTTAATTCATCAGTGTCATTGTTGCAGGCTTTGCATTTTTCGCCCCCCCTCCCCAAGGTAATCAAAACTGGAATATATAGAGAGAATATTAAAATAATCAAGAATCCTAACAATCGACAGACGATTGTTGAATACCTAAGAGCGGATTCGAATTTCAACTGTTCCAAATTGGCTTCCAGATGTAGTTTTTAATCCCGTTTCTCTCAAAACTATGATTTTGGACTTACACCCTTTACACAGCAAAAACAGATATTTCTCTTTTATTTTTCCCTATAGCAGCATAGCATCAACCTAGGTTACGAAAATAGTAGTACTTACATTGTTAGTATATTTTATTGCTTTATTTGTACAAGCCATAAAGTTGTATATTTTTATTTCAGGATATGTCCTCAATTTCGACAAACTGAGACGTTCTGATACTATTACGTACCTATTGTAAACAAAGAGTTAATCCCTTAAAATTTAAAATCACTTTAAATCTAAAAACAGCCTGGTAAGAAATCGACGTTGCTTTTCAGTAACTAGAAATGAAGGTGAAACACATATCTCCGTCATTGCGAGGTGGTGATAGTGCTACGAGGCTATATGACGTCACTATATGACGTAACAGGAGTCCCCTTGACATGTATGTGACATCTAATGGTGGGTAGTTGAAAACGGCCGTTTCTATTCCCACAGATTGTGGGATTAGCGCATTGGCTAAATGCACAACCTACGTTAGATCTATGATGCTGCCATCTGTATCCAGAAATTTGAACGATTTGTATAATGTAATATAATGTATATATATATATATACAGTCGGACCTCTATTTAACGAAGTCTCTAAATCCCGAAAAAAAGTTCGTTATATGGAAAATTCGTTAAATAGAGATTTACATTTTAAATTGCTTTACACTACACAAGACAGATTTTAAATTCATAAACACTAAATATTATTAATAAAAGTAATTACTCTCACCTTTATTTTTTAAATTAATGTCTATTTGTTTTGTATATCTTACCCCTCAAACAGAAATCTGCAAGGAAAACAAGAATAAAACAAAACATTGTCCGGGAATACACTGTATTTTCAATTAAAAAATTATATTAAAATTAATGAATTTTAATGACATTATCGCATTTATTATAACAAGTAATTTTAAGCTTACATTACCACATGCGTCCTTAAATTTAATTATTGGTAAAGTTTGTTAATTTTGTCTGAGTTTTTTGTTTTGAAAAAGTGCTTTACCTCATAATACATCTCGCATCTTTGCACGTATATATTACATTATACAAATCGTTCAAATTTCTGGATATAGATGGCAGCATCATAGATCTGACGTATTAGATGTTGTCCAAAGCCAAAGGTGATGGGGATAGGAAATACGGTTGAAAACAGGCTATCGCAAGGATTTTACGGTGAAGTCATGAGAAAATAGTCACTTGACGGTCGAAAAGAGACTAAGCTGTACGGTCGAAATTCAGTCACAGCTGGGACTGAACAGTGTGACTCGCTGCTTGGCCATTTCGACTGCATCGCTATTAAGGTGTCTGCCCAGATTTATTATGATCCTTTTAGCCAGAAAGAGGAGTGTTTTGTGCCTCTGTGGCCTTTTTTATGTATTGTGCTGTACATAAATAATTAGATAGATAAATGAATTCTTATTGAGGCAACCCTATGTTTATTTTCTTTCATTCCAGAATAATCATGATGATGACGTTGAACACCAGAGTCTTGATGTTGTTCCTCATCCTGTTTTCTGCTATATCTCTAGGAGAATCTCTAGAATGTGACACCTGTGAAATACCGATATTCTACGGAATATGTTGCTCCGCTTTTCAACAATGCTGCGACCGTATATCTGGTAAGTGTAAATACTCAAGCGGTACATTAACTGAGTATATATCGTTATACAAAATATTTTCACTGTCTCGTACAACAATACTCGTCAAAATTAAACTTTTAAATATTTCACCAGACTGTCGAAAGTGTTAATGAAGATATATTAAAAAAGATATATTGCTGTGAATATTTCAAATCTAAAATATAAAAAAACCTGTTATAAAATGATTTAAAACTCATTTAATTGCACTTCAATACAAGTTTAGTATTTAATTCTGCTTTACGCAATATACCAGCGCATACAGTTCCCAATCCGTTCAGTCGTATATGCACTTGCAAATTTGCATACTTCATGATAATAAAACACAGAAGTCGAAGCAAAAGCCCATATTTCTCAGAAATAGCATAAATTGAATAACTACATACACAATGAGGACTTGTGGAGTCAGAATTCGTCTCGGGTTGAGGTAATTTCATTAGAGGAAAAGTTGAGTTGTCCCATTTACAGTCATGACAAGAGAAATTGAATTTCATTTCCTCCCACTGAATTTATTTCGAATCAAGAATGCAAAAGAATTCTCTCCAGTTATTTTGCGATAATGCAAAGGACTTAACAAGGCTGTAGTATATATAATTTTTGCACTGTAAGTCATGAAGTTAACGAGGTTTCGTATAAAATGTTGAAAATTTTCTCTTCAGAAAACACATCTTCCTCCAAAAAATTTAGATTATATATATTATTTTAAAAGTAATTTTATATAATATAATATTCGTAAACAAGATTAAAGAAGATACGCATTCAAGGTAGAGTAAGAAATAAATTCAAGATAAAAAGGCAATGGAGTTAAGTTTATGATAAGAATTGAGAATGAGTAATAAATTATAATTTAAGGTATTTATAATAAAGAAAAATGACTGTAAACCATTAAAGAAAGAGTGCAAAATACACTATCATTGAGAACAATATTTCCGAACAGAAATTTCATTGAGCGCCTACTTTAGAGGAGTCTCTCTCAACACGCTAATTGTAGCCTTTAGTCCGGAATAGTCTTTGAATGCTTTTGGCCAAGAATTGAAAGTTTGCTGACAAAATGGTTTTTAAATTCTAAACTTTTCTGAATTCATATGATGTAGGCAATGTTTAGCAATACCTACATTGCCTCAGGCATAATTCTGTGACAATTCTGTAAGTTAAAACCATGGATATCATAGGCTGATATGATTCTGAAGATTCTTGAAATCAAAATAAGAGTTAGCTACTTTGTCCTCTAGTAAAGTGAACGCGAAAGTCTGTTGAAATGGAGACTGAATTCAGACTTGGATAAAAGAATAAAAATTATTAAACTTGATAATGGCTGGGGTGTTATTTAAAAAATAATTTTGGCAGTAGGGAAGTTTGGGAATGAGTGTCAAGATCTTTTTGGAGTTCTAAGGCAAACGAATATATATTATCTCAGTGATGCCACGCGGAGATTTAATAGAGCAGCAGAAAACAATACATATCCATAAAATATAAAAACATATTTTGAATGCCCTGATCTGAAGGTTTAACATACTTTAGTTGCAAGAAACGTTATTGACCCATTGGTCTATTGAAGTCTTAGGAGCGTATTGGGAAAATCAGTATATAAGAGAGAATTCCAAATACCAGAAAGACGAAAAATGCACTTCTAGAGAAGAGACATATATATATAACATGATAACTCTATATACATCCAACCATAAGTATAATCTTATCCTTGTAAATATAGCTAATCTTCCATACCTATAATGGAATCTTGTTCATTTGTACCATGTTTTTATTAACTCGCTTTCTTGTTTGTTTGTTTGTTTGTGTGTGTGTGTGTTTGTCCGGTACAAATCTTGCAATCGATTTTTAACTAACTTCCCGACTAGCTAGACATTTGAAACTTTTAGAATAGCTCAGAACACGATGACAATGCATTTTTTTAATACTTTTAGCCATTTTTAAGCAGAATTGAATTCTTTTTCAGTTAATTTTGTTTTGTAGACTGGTGCAGCCATCTATCGTCCGGGACGGGAACAAAAAGTTAAACGCAAGTTAACTTCCAATTAACTTTATTTTCTTTCAAGTTGATGGGATAATTCATCAAAAAAATTTAAAAAGTATTTATTAATACATAGAATTGTCAAGTTTATATGATTCAACAGAAAATTTAAAAACATGGTATATAAAAAGTTCTTTTTATCCTGTAATTATTATATAACTGTTGTAAAAACACACATTATATGAGGTATTTCTTATAAAGTAGCGAAAAATGTGTAAAGAAACTTGATAAAGGAACGTCTTCCAGGGTAAAGGGATTGAAAAATATTACATATTTTAGTTATAAAGCATTCGAATTTAAAATTTTTTTTCGGTAAATAGAGAAAAACTTGGGAGACTCAACAAGAAAAATCATAAAACATTTTTTGTATCGACAGTGATAAAAGGAATAAGTCTTTTATTTCCTTTATAATATGTCGAGTTTTATGGAATATTTCTCGAGTTTACTCTCAAATGTATCGTAACACAAATAATTCCGGTCTCAACCGTTACTTTGTACATTCTTGAGACTACTGTGTTACTCCGAAAACTTGTTTTACATCGTACAGAAGATTGAAAAAATAAGTCATAAAATTTTCAAGAAAAGGTATTTTTCTATTTTAACACAAAATGCTTAATTCTGATCGAAAGCTCAGAACACTTGAAAGCTTTTTATTCTGAGTCATAAAACTTTTGTCAGAGAAATACATATAATGTCGGATTAGAATATAAAAACCAGTCTTTTCTTGATGTACGGAAACACTTATAAATGAATAAGAAAAATTATGTTTGATATGTAAAGATTTCAATGGTGTTTTTATAATAAAAATGAATTTTCCGTTTTTCCAGTTTCAACAGATTGACGGATAAAAGTTGGGTAAACGTTCGCGTAGAAAATGAAAAACTTGAAATAGTAGTTATATAGAAATAGGTTTAAAATTGTACTTTAATTTTTTGTGTGTCTAGAACTTAATGAAAAGAGAAAACCTGGATTCTATTAAAGTGAATAAATGTAATTGAAGTCAACTTTGTTCCAAGATAATCGAAGAAAAGTCATTAAGCTATTTAAAAAATTACCTAACAAAGTCCTGTTTGAAGTAATTGAATTTATCCTTTGAATTTAGTGGCGGGGTGTTTAATTTTAACGTGAAAGAGCTAGAAGTTCACACATTAAAAGATTATCTCTATAAAATTAGTTTTTTTATTGATTAAATGTCTTAAAATAAAAGAATTACGCAAATTCCCAGTAATTCAAATTAATGCTTATTCATGCAAGTTTACAGATACACTTCGTCGAGCGTTTGTTCAGTGCTCCAGAGAAAGTCTCATAAAAAATAACAAAGAAGTTCTCTGAGACTTAAAGTAAGTTCACGATTTAAAAATGATTAAGGTTTTTAAGTAAATATATTATAGAACTTATAAATATAATCTTAAATAACAAGTTTCTTATATATATGATTACTATTTTTATAGTTAATACATAACTCCTTCAAGGATTGCATACAAAGATTTGAATCTACAGGGTGGTCATAAAAAACTGTCGATATATGGATCTTTAGCGGCTGTTCCTTTCAACCGATCGAGATGAAATTTCAGATACAGTTATTCAGAGGTATGAGCTCGGGATTCTGTGAACGGCAACGAAGTGGCGCTCACGGTTACGGTTGTAGGTACAGAAACTCAAAATTTTCAAATGGTAACGCTCACTTTTTCCGCCGCAAAATGCTCAGCGCATGCGAAAACCCTAAAGAGCGTTGGAACGGTACGTGTAACAGGAAAAACTGACGCGTTCGCCTATAATCCGTTCATTCGTGAAATGTTGCTTAAGTAACAGTGTGACACATGTACCAATGTGCGGTAGAGCCTCGTCCTGCATAAAAATCGTTGTGTCTAAAATGCCACGTTGCTGTAGTTCAGGTATCACGAAACATCTTAACATTGACTCTAAGCGAGCTGCAGTCACAGTGCATGTAACAGGTCCAGCTGTTGACTGCTCTTCAAAGAAAAATGGTCCAATTATGAAACTAGCTGTCATACCACACAAAACGGTGACTTTAGGAGAATGCAATGGACTGGGTAGATAACTTGAGGTTTTTCTTTGGCCCAAATCCTGCAGTTATGGGTGTTGACATCGCCATTTATGTAAAAATGGGCCTCATCTGTCCACAAAATGTTCCATGGCCAATATTTGTCCATTTCCATCCGTGCAAGGAATTCCAAAGCTAAAGATTATCTTGCAGCAGGATCGTTACGTTTAAGTTCTTGAACATGTTTGATTTTTGTATGGGTAGAACTGCAGAACTTAACGGAAAATTTTATACACCATACTCAATGGTACGTCCATTCGATGTGCGACAGCACGTACGCTGCACGTACCGTGTGTGCTTTCCATTGTTGCTTCCTCCACTGCTAATGCAACAGCCTCCTCGGTTTCCACAGAAGCAGGATTCCTTCCAATCCCAGGTGCAACAGATAACAAACCTGTGGCTTCAAACTTTGCCACCATTTTCCTCAAACACTGCGGTTCATTGGCTCTCGGCGTATTCCTCTTACTGAACGATACTTTTGCAAAGCACGCCGTTCATTGCTATCGCATTCATAATAACATTCAACGAGAAAAGCACTGTCTTGCATGGTTAGAGACATTGTCGATTCGTAACAATGAGAACTCTGACAAACAGGCTCACTTTTATCTGGAAAATCAAATGACGTGTAAAGCGCATCTGCATAAATCATTTGCTTCTTCCTGCCGTAAGCCAATTACAAGCCATTGCGGTTTTGCATAACCCCACAAACAGTTTCGTTTTAGAAACGATTAAAAACGTTTTAAACCGATATCTTCATGTCTTAGGGCCGAATTCAGGCTTCAAAATTCACAAATTAGCGATCTGTAATTAAACGATTTCGGAATGCGCCCACTTTAAATGGTAATTATGTTTAGGTTAATGTTTCTTAAGGGTATACAAAATGTTAAACCCGTGTAACAAAAGGTTAAGTTAGATTCCGACCCTTATTTCGTTTAACAATATTGCATACAGCAGCATTTCCCCCCTGGTGGTGAGTTTTGAACTTTTTTTTTGGCGGAAAAGAAATTCCCATGACCTCCTTTAAAGTATTACGAAGTTTGATAACATTTGGTCCAGTAGTTTTCCTTTTATGACCACTTCAAAGTGGAACTTTAATTATAACCACCCTGTACATACCTTCATGCATTTAGAATAACAATCTTTGTCTGTATCTATGCTAAAGGTAATGAAAATCATATAAAGGTTTAGTTTGTATCCCAAATAATCATGCAGTTCGTAGAACTTTTCAAAACGAAAGACTATTCCTTGTGAAATAAAATATTTTCTCCTCATACACATGTTATTCAATGACAATCATGCCCTATTGTACAGGGTTTTCACCTATATCCGTTACACTCCCCTTAACTTCTAAACGGTGACAGCTTAATCCATAAAGTTGGTGTCTAGGTATATTAAAAAGCCTATGCGCTACTCGATGACACAACTTACAACGCATCGATCGCTAAATTTTGGAATTAGCATTTCAGAAACGGTACGAGATACGGGAAAAATATCAATTACAAAGTTGTTCAGCATCATCGATTTAGTAAGAAAAGACACTTTGCGCACATTAATACTCAAAACAGAATGTAAAAAATGTACATTTGTTTGGTCGTGATTTTCAACACTATGACGTCGTGAAACTCGAGCGAAGCTCGAAAATACCACCTCACAGACTAAATACCAGCAATAAAATTTCAGCAACATAGATCCTGAAGATAGAGAAGTGTCTCAGTTTCTTTCTTCCACTCTTTATGACATGGCAATTTTCGAAATCGTGACCAAAGAAATGTTCATTTTCTACTTTCTGTATTAATATTCAAAAGGTGTCTTTTTTTAGTAAATTGATGATGCTGAACAACTTTGTAATTGACTATTTTCCCGTATCTTGTACCGTTTTTGAGATAAAAACGCTAATTCCAAAATTTGCCGATAGATGGCATTGTAAGTTGTCTCATCGAGTAACGCATAGCCTTTTTACTATACCTAGACACCAACTTTATGGCCTAAGCTGTCATTGTTTAGAAGTTAAGGTGGGTGTAACGGATATAGGTGGGAACCCTGTGTATAGTCACATGAATTTTGCTCTTGCAAATGGAGGAAAGATTAGCTTTGTTTGAGACTAGTTGCATGCAAACATACGTAACTAATTTAAAGGAAAGTAGTCACAATGTTGTGTTTTAATTTAATACAATATTTAGACCCCATATACTATCACACTCTTTATGTAAATAAATAAATAAATAAATAAATAAATGAATGTTTATGTTTGACAAAGTCTTGTTTTTAATAAATACCCACAACTATCTATCTTTCTAGTAATGTTTTTGCGAAGCTAATATAAAAAGTATAAAAAGTTTATTTTTTCGACTTAAGAATTAAGAAATGTTGTTAATGTAGACTATAAATATATATCTCATAAATGCTAAGAAAAAGACAATGAATTCGTATAGCATAAAACAACTGTATTTTCATCCAAAGAAAATGCTGATCCTCATAAAAGAACAATAACAATAAACTAATAGAAAGGTCTCCCAAAGAAGAGAAAAAGAAATTTCATTAGTTTGAAATTACGTATGGGTATATAAAGATCAGAAGGGGCAAATAAAAGTTCAAGTAAGTACCGAAAGGCGGCGACTGAATAAGATCCCAAATGCATCATAAAGTTAGAATACGTATTCCCTAAAGATTTGTTGATGCTCCATAGCAACTCATATCTCGTGGAATATTTGAAATTTCCATAACATGATTTTGCATTGAAGACAGAGGAAAAGAAAACTCAAACAGATAGAATTAAATGTGTTTTCTATCTTTAAAATTATTCAGTGAAAGACGAGTTATTATGAAACTGTAGTCATGAATGTCTTATCAGTAATTTTTGTCTATGATAAAAATTAACTTATGAAGATTTTTTTTGGAGGAAAATTTTAATTGGAATTAGATTTTCTGTTACGTTTTTGTGTAAGCTCGGAAAAGGTTTAGAGAAAATGGGAATGCTAAAAGTTTCGTCATAAAAATGAATTTTTTTTTACTAGACAAATTCAGACCCTATAATTTTCGTTATTTTTGAATAACAAGAAATTTGGACTTGACCGCCGCACTCATTTTTAATTCTGGTTCCATGAAATCACAGATTTCATGAAAGACAAATTTGTGTTGTTATTATTTATAAGTAGAATCATATTACGGCATCACGATGTTAAGTACAGTTGTTGACCTTCCGAAGTGGAAAGTTGACCTCTTTGGCTGTTAGAATAATTGCTATTACTTAAAATTTAGACACGTGGGATTAGACATAAAATCTAAACAAATACTCTTACATGCATACATACAAACGCCCACTAGAGGCATTCATGAAGTATTGAGGCTGTCGATTTGTGTAAAACGGTACATGCTAAAAGAACACGCCTTATTTAATTGTCTGCATATACCCCAGTCTGCCCTCTTCTGGAAAGCAAGTGTTTAGTGATGCAGTACTTCCAAAGCGATATTTTAAGAGTTTATTTGTTTGTTGTCTGACACTACATCAACGAGCTTGATAACGCTTTAGCACTCGTTGCGTTAAACAGTATTGTGACACTGTCTCAATTAATACATGAAATTAGTATTTATATAAGTATGTGATGCCCCGTTCCTACCCCTCAACATGTCATCTATCGGTGAACTGTTTATCTGGGCGGTCTCATAAACTCTAGGATAAGAGGCCATAACGTTCTTGTAATGTGCGGTTCTGACGTTATAGAACGCATAAATCCCAGAGTGGTTCGAGGGCTTTTAAGATTTTTGACTCTATAGTGACATTTAGAATCCCATAAACTTCAAACACTTACCAGCATTTCAAACGCCAGAGAAATCCTTTGAATTCGCCGACAGTATAAAAGAAGATCCCAATAATCCAGAAGGAGAGATCTGTTTTTGAGTGCCAGAGAGACGCAGCTCTCCTGGTCAGAGAGACTGACCTCAAAAGCCAGAGCTGTCATTGAACCCGAAGAAATCCTGACTATCTAACTGTATATATTCTAACTTGCTGTACATACTTGCTATAAAGGTTTTAGTTGTAGTATGTTTAACGTATCACAGTAAAGTAATTGAAGCGAAAGGTTTGTCGTATTATTGACTACGGTACAGTATGATGAAGTTACGATTGATAAGAACGGAAGATATGAATTATGTGCCATCATGCGAATATGGGTGTTTGACAGGCATGAAAAATTATTGGTGAGGAGGAAAGGCCTGACAGATGCACTTCATCTTACCATGTGCAAGGATACTACGTTTGTTCATGGTGCGATGATAGCCATCCAGACTTCCAGTTCCGATATGGGGTTTTGCAAATTTCGGAAGTTTACGACTGATGCTCAGAGCGATTTCTGATAGTGATGAGAGACTTTGCCGTCTTCCGGTTCGTACGAGAAATTCTTCAAGTGTGGGAAATCTTTTACATAATTGTGTCTCAGCACAGATTTTAGTATTTCTATTCCCACCCAAACGGAAATTTGCTCTAACAGCGTGGAAAAATTGTAGGGAGAAAAATGAGGCAAAATGAACGTCAGCTCAGTTCACAAAAACTATTTGGTAAGGGTTAGGCATTGATGATGTGAAGGCCATGTTTACGAATACGCCACATATACATCTTCATCTGGTGTATGATAATGTATATATCTAATTTTGAATAATATGTGTATCATTCATAATTTTGAATTAATAATGTGTAATTTAAAATAATGGATTTTGAGTGAAATACATCAATACTGAAATATCAATGAGACTTCAGAATTACTGATGTACAGTTTTATATATGTGGTTTTCAGCAAAATAGGTACTAGTTCGAAATTAATAATGTATAGTGCTTTGTATTTTACTTTCAAGTAAATAGGAGTTATTTACAATCCCGCATTAACAATGTATGATTTAATTCATTTGGTTTTGAGTAAGATGGATGTTATTATATTTCTGATATTATATATAATTATACATATTTGATTTAGATTATACCAAAGGGTAAAATACAAATTTAATTTACGAGATTAATATAATGCATTATTTGCCAAGACCTGCTTTTCCAACCCAAATACAGTTGTATAAAAAAAGTATGAATTTATAATTCTAACTATCCAGCAATGTACTCTCTTATTTCTAAAAAAAACTTATTGTTTGAATTTGAAAATTAAACTAGCTATCGTGTTCAATCAATTCATTAATAATTTTTCAACTATCCCTCAATATTTTTATGATTTTTAAAACAAACAATCAAACATATTTTTTACTTATATATAAGTATTTTATCCAAGAGAGATAGACCTATCTAAAACCAAATGGTTATTTGTCTAAGTTTTTAAGACATGCAGAGATAATAAAAACAACTTAAACTATGACAATTTGTGAGGTATTGATTCAAAATTAACCCCCTGGTTTAAATAAATCGCCGTTTGAAGAAGATGCGCAATTTGAAAATGAGCGGCACTTTTCTACTAGACGGGAATCCCCGTGGGTAACGTACACGCTTGACAGTGAGAGTAAAACACTACGAGGCGAGGTCGGACGGAGGAGAACGGCGAGCGAAAAACAATTGGAGTGAAAATCGCTTTGCCGTACAGCAGCCGGACATTATCAAGTTTAACGAAGGCGTTTTGAAGTTAGCTATCGTTCCAGCGACCTGGTAATAAAGTGAAGACAGAAAGATTAGTGGGGCGTATGTACAAGCAGTGGCGTGGCTACATTCTGGTAGGGTTTCCGTAATATAACTACAGGGATTAATACACGCGATAGATGATTCCCCGTTGCCTGCTAGCGATTGAGTACGGTATTTATGTAATCTAATTGTGTTGTAATAAATAGTTTAGTGTAGAAAACCTCGTCGACTATTGTTAATGGTGAGTTCATTTTTACCGTGTTTTTATTAACTCGCTTTCATGTTTTTTTTGTGTGTGTGTGTGTGTGTTTGTCCGGTACAAATCTTGCAATCGATTTTTAACTAACTTCCCGACTAGCTAGACATTTGAAGCTTTTAGAATAGCTCAGAACACGATGACAATGCTTTATTTTAATACTTTTAGCCATCTTTAAGCATAATTGAATTCTTTTTCAGTTAATTTTGTTTTGTAGACTGGTGCAGCCATCTATCGACCGGGACGAGAACGAAAAGTTAAACGCAAGTTAACTTCCAATTAACTTCATTTTTTTTCAAGTTGATGGTATAATTCATCAAAAAATTTTAAAAAGTGTTTATTAATAGATAGAATCGTCAAGTTTATATGATTCAACAGAAAATTTAAAATCATGGTATATAAAAAGTTCTTCTTATCTTAAAATTATTTAGTATATACTTTACCTTAAGGGTAAAGGAAACAGTGAACTTCACAAATTGTTTTTTCACTTTTCTGTCACTTTTGAGTACACGTCTCACAATGTCAAATGTGATCGAAGAAGCCACTAAATTAACTGCTAGAGCTGATTCAAAATGTAGAAAAGAAAATTAATGACTTTCCATCTGATAAGAATTAAATTTTAACGTGTTTAAATACAAAGTTAAAACAAAACGTGATGAAAGTATATCAAAGTTGCTATGAATTTATTGCAAGTGGAAGGAGATTATAGCCCAAAGCGTTCATGGATATTTGCTTAAAACACAGAAAATGAAAAAAGTAACAAAGTTATTTAGTTTTTCCTTTTTACACGAAGTTTAGCAAATGAAAGACACTAGAAAAGCAAATTGACCATACTTGTATAATTTTATCCACGTTCTGGATAAATCCATAAGTGCTTTTATTATGTTTCGAACAAAGTATGAAAAGAATTCTCCATAGTATGTGTGTCTCTGTTACGAATAAAATGTTTATAGTATTGCAAAAATAAAATAGTGAAAAAAAGGCAAAAAAAAAAAAGGAATCAATTAACTAGCTACGCAAAATCTAAAACAACGGTTTTTATGCTTATATCCATTAGCGGAAATCGGATGAAATTTCACGAATTCTTTCCAACAGCGATAAATTAGTAATTTTCATTTGGAATGGAACATACACTGAACTGTTGCAGAACATTTAAAAAATTTTTTAAATCTGAATTGTCAATGAATTCTTACAAAACACATTTTGTCAGAAACGGGAAAATACTCCAAATAAAACTAAACGTATTGCTTAACAGCTATAAAAAATATAATGTAAGTATGTTCCTTTTAATGAATGCTTCTCAAAAGCCCTGATTAAATGTGAATTTCTGCAACAAAGGCCTGTCATTAAAATTTTTAAAAATTAGTGTCCCTGGAGGAAAGAAAATATACTCAGGGGAAATCATTCTAGATTTTCAAAACCGGATATGAAAAAACGCTGAGAAAAATAAGCTTTAATATAAATATGTTAAGAGATGTTGATGTCATATTAGAAAGTATTCACAAAAACCAATTACTACTTGAGAAAGACGTAAATATCTTTTATGATCTAAGGGCATATCTTTTTATGAACCAATATCAGAAAATGCTTGAATGTAATCTACGGTTGTATAAATTAGTTTTGCTTTTACGCTATATTAATCAGTTTTATATGTAATTCAGTTTTATATGTATTAATCAGTTTTATATGTATTTCATTATTAAACAAGAATTGTTTTTGACACATAATTACATCAGTTAATTAGATTATAAAAAGTTTAAGCACCTAATAATGCGAAGTTTATTTCGAGTCAAATGTATGTTTTTAGAGTCACAGAAGCTGAACGTACAGAAAATCAGACTAAAAAAAGAATGAGGGGTTTAAAGCAGCAGAGAAATATATGAAACGAAAATTTGTTTTCAAGGTTCCTCATTTCCCCGTTGTTTTATTCTCCTTTGCACCAGCTTTTCCGTAAATATCGTGATCATCTCTGTCGAAACAAAAACGAAGACTACAAACTTTTTAAACTAGGAATCTTTACTTTACCACAGAAGGGGCTACGTGTAGAAGGAAAAGCAGAGTTGACCAGAGTGAGTTTTCCCCTCCAGTGTCTAAGCAATGGAGATCAAGCTAGGTTCACAAAGCTATGATCTTTTCTAATCAACCTGTTAACCCAGCAGGGGAAGAAGAAATAAGATTAGCATAAAGGATTAATATCTGGTGTAGATAATAAAAGTCAGGGAGAGTAGTGAGAGAATCTTATTTAACGTTATGCAGGTTTAGCGGTGTTTTATAAACCAGGAGAAAATATCTCTATTTTTGTGCGGGGACGAATGCTTTATTATTTTTTTAACAGATAAGCGTAGTAAGAATTTATTAAATTTTATTTCAATGCTGTTTTATAATAGTACTATTCTGCAGCACTATTTTGTTACATTTAATATCCATTATCTCAGCATAACCACATGCATCTATCTATAAGTGCTCCCATTTGAACCTGATGAATCCTATTTCATTAAATATCGCTCTGATCTAATAGCAAGCTCACCAAAATTTACAAATCCTAATACCAAGATAGATGATAAGAAATTAAAGTCGAATGTTAATTCAGAATTTTCCTGAGAGGTCACAATATTTATTGGGTGGGATGTAGTAACAGAAATGTGTTCAATCACCGTCAATACGTGTAAGACGTCTGAAAATTTAGTGCGCATACTTTAATTCTAAATAGTACTATTCTGTAGCACTATTTTATTACATTTAATATCCATTTTCTCAGCATAACCACATGCATCTATAAGTGCTCCCATTTGAACCCGATGAAAACCTATTTCATTAAATATAGCTCTGATCTATTAGCAAGCTGACCAAAATTTACAAATCCTTACGCCAAGATAGATGACAAGAAATTAAAGTCGAATGTTAATTCAGCATTTTCCTGAGAAGTCACAATATTTATTGGGTAGGATGTAAGCAGTAACAGAAATATGTTCAATCACCGTCAATACGTATAAAAAATCTGGAAATTTAGTGCGTATACTTTAATTCTAAATGGAAATCTTTAGATTTAGTCAGCAGAATTCCCGAATTTTGTATTTCGTTTAAGCTGACGATGAGAGAGGAGCAAAGGTCTAAAAAATTAACTTTTATTTAACAACTCTCATGCATACAAAGAGGGTCGAGTTTCGGATAATACTGCAACGAATTTCCCTCCGTGTAAGTTTTTGATGCTTTGGAAAAAAGGAAGAGAGAAATGACTTGAATAAGGAGGGATGTTATATAGTAAGACTAAAGTGTGCGAGATCACAGAGTGTGTGTGTCAAAAGAGGAAGCTCAGTAAATATTTAATATTAATTTTAAGACAACGGAATTTTAAGAGAAAATTACACTATGTTTATTTTAGGGGACCTATATTACTTTGATTATTATAAAAGTCACGATCCTGAGTCAGGAAAAATTTGTTGCTTACAAAAGTGGTTCCGAAATTTCGTTTGTCTTTTAGACTCAAGTTATCTTGCGAACGAGTTAGTAGGCGAACGAAGCTAAACGAACATCGAATAAATATCTTAAGAGAACCCCCACTTTTAGCTGCTAAATTTTGCTTTGTAATTTAAAAATATCAGAATTAGCTATTTTTTTTTATCTTAAAAGCATTAATTTTAATACCAAAATATTATAATTTAATGAAATGAATCTATACGAATTCTTAATTAATTTTTTTTCTATGGAAATGGATCGTCTATGTGGTTAAAACTCGATTATGCAAAAATAATGACAATATATAATAAAACTATTAATTTGAAAAATAGGTAGCATTATTAGTACATTTGGGAAGATTGACCTGCATTGCTTAAAAGTTTTGAAATTTTACAAATTGAAAAGAGACTGTAGAATAAAAAATATCTATAAGTATTCAGACAGCACTAGCAAAAACTTGGTAACAGGAACAGTTTGTGCTCAGGTATAGTCTAAAAGTTTCCTCGGTATAAAATTTGTCAAATTTACTATCAAATCCTAATATAATAAAATTGTTTCGAAGTTACATTGCAGATTTTCTGAATCCTAAGTATGTTGATTACAAAACAACTTATACATCCGTGAAGTAATAAAAAAAATTCCGAAAAATTTTACTCTAATTACTAAAATTGATGAAAATTCCTTAGACAATAAAATCAATGTAATATAGTCATAAAATCGTTGGTTTTACAGCGACTGGATTTGGTAAGTCATTTTACTCCTCGGCTCCCTCCGATTTCGCGTATCAGCCCATGATTCACCGAAGACCAGTCTCTACGCAGCAATTCCTGTATATGCAGACGAAGGTTAATTTTCCAAGTTCGGTGATATATCATTGTTGTGAGTCTGGGTGCCGGACGGACAGTACAGATCTGCCCGGGGCCCTCGACTGTATTTCGGAAACTAAAACATTAAACACAGCGACTGGATTTGGGGAACTAATAGTAATTTCTCCTATTGATGCAACTTGTTTGGTTTCACAAATTCCTAATTCATATTTAAGATGGTGAAAATTTTTTTTTCAAAAAATAGTCGTATATATAAATAAAAGTTACAACGATATCAAAGCAAAATCCAAAAAGATTAAATGATATGAGAATGCAGATGAGACTAATACATTAATCATTCATCAGATCGGAATTCTCTTTTTCAACATTTTCAGTATTACTTAATGTGCTTTACTGAAGCATGTTCATAACAATTAATGTCTAAATCTCTGTTAAGCAAGAAAAACGTTAATATCGACGCGGAAGCAAAAATAAAAATACTAGTAACGTTGTAAATCTATTAAAATGAAACAAAATAAGTAAACAAATAAAAACTAAAACGGAAAGTGAGTAGAATACTGAAAGGAAAAGCAGGAAAAGAGAATACATGAAGCAAATTTAATCTTTTATGAAACAATAGGCTGAAGGGTATTCGTAAACGATATCAGATATTTTAGAAGCTCTAAACTAATTTACTTTGAGCTGAAATATATCTACATTATGAACTACTGCCTAGAAGTTTTATCGAAATGAACCTGGTGAATAAAAATGATTTAGTAAATATTCTCTCACCCCACTCTTATCTCCTAAATCAAGAAATGGAATTTAAGCTAATTTATTCATATATGTATTTTAATGAGATATTTGAAATAAAGATAGAGTATACGATTTTTTGATTCTCCCAAATGCTTATACTTTTTAAAAATTAGCTGTCAATGAAAACGATAAGTATTTTAATCGGAATTTTTTTTCTGTGAAATATATTCTGCTAAAAGCATATAATTAGATCCAGTTTATATAGGGGGATTTATTAATAGTGAACTTAAGATAATTACTGTCTGGGTAAAAATATTTATTACTTCTACTAATGGCAATTACTAATGGAATTACTAATTACTAATGTTATTACTAATGGAAAGGCATTTAGAATACAAAAATGAATGAAAAGATGAACGAAAAGAAATTTTAAAAAATCTTGTGTTTTAATGAGCTAAATTTACAAGGATATTCAGTTGGGAAATTTTACATCTATTCCCTGTTCACTGAACTGCTGTAAAATGCAGGTATAAAAAGTTAGATATGTATTGAAAAATTTTCCAGTTTCAGATAAAAATAAAAATAGGTATAAGGCAATGAAAAATCATTATTATTTATAGATAAATATTTTTGCTATCCTTACTCGCTTTCCCTGATTATTTTATTTCTGTTTTCAGTTAGATCAATAACTGTTGATTAAAAAATATCGCCATCAAACATTTCTGATACGTGTTGCTGGTGATCGAATTTTTGTTACTATTTAGTTTAAAACTTTACTCTCTAACTCGGAAATACGTGCATTTTTGCTGAAAAGAGTTGAAAGAAGCTGAGGACTTAATATTTCACGTCGTGATTCTTTTCCGGCGCAACAAAATTAGTGGTCATAAACTGAGTTGGCTGTAGTTGGCTGAGTTGGCTGTAAGTTGGCTGAGTTGGCTGAGTTGGCCGTAAAGGCTGTCTCTGTTAGGCGGGCTCTCAAAAGTCCTTGTGTCTGGTGAAAGGCAATTTAAGGCATTATTATAGTCTCAGATTCAGAAAGTCATATAGTTTGAGATATTTTTAAAATCTTAATTTAAACAATTTGAATCTTGAATGTTCTATACTGAGCAGGCGTACTGTTTCAGAAATTACAAAACTGAAGTAATAAAAAAAAATCTTGATGCAGCAATTTTAAAATGATCAAAAGCAATACAAGTAAACAGGTCAGGTAGTGCGATGTAAATTTTAATCTGAATTTTCTAGCAAAATTTTAAACTTTAAAGCATAATTTAACCAATCACATTTAAAATGAATATGATGCGGTCACAAAATACTTTGCAATCAGCGAAGAAATCATTTGTATATTTACAATCTTCTTAAGAGAATATTATTATTTACGATTAGAAAAATATTAAATCATTTGGGGGTATAGAGCCCAAAAAATTGCGATTTAAAATGTCAATATTCATTTTAGTAAGGTAAACTTATTTATCTATTACAAATGCCCAGAAGATAGGCTATGACGTCATTAGTTCTCTTGCCTTCCAATACCTCTGAACTTTACAGTTTAAGAACACAAGTGCAGAGTACGAGTCCAGATGAGTAGCATCAAAAATTGGATCTTGTCAGCACAAAGGACATAAGGGGGAGCTCCAAAATTTGAGCCGGTGCAAATTTGCGGGCAAACAATTATGGCCTGTATTGAGACAGAAAAGTGCAACAGCTGCCCTTCCAGGAAAGTCACGGATGTTCTGTGTGCCCTTAATCAAAAATACCTTAATCAGGTAAATAATAAAAAATTAGGACAAAAATATTTTGTTCTAGGTAGAAATTTTGAAGTTTTTAGATTATTTTTGATCTTCAGAATCAGTATTACTTTTGTAAGAAATTAAAAATTCCAATGTGAATATTTTTCTCAAACTGTGACTGGATCTCATCCTGAGAACATTCGATCCCGATGTGAATATTTTAGAGGAAATATTTTCTTCCACAATAGACAGTATAAAATAAGAGTAAAATTTGTTTAACTTTCTTTTAACTTTTATATGTTATGCGATATAATTCAAGTTTAGCAACGCACACGATCTTCTTCAGAAGAATGATTTATACCTCAAGAATTACAATCTGACCCATTTCAACATGTTAGAATAAGTATGCAGTTTGTATAGCTTTCATTATAAGGCTAGCAGCTTATTGATTCAATTGACAGGCAGTAAATTCATTTAGATGAATGATCCTCTAACGTAAAATTTGACCTTTATGAATTTTAAATTCTGGATTTTTATGAATTTTAATTAAATAAAATGGTAAATTATTTCATGAAATGAAGAATATTTAAGCCAATATTTAAGAACAATATTTAAAACCATGAACTTTGAATATGGCTCTCTTTGAGTAATCTATACTTATATATAAAGAGAGAGCGATTTTGTACTTGGAGGGTAATCTTCAGAACCACTGTACCTATTTGAAAAATTCTTTCACTGTTTGAAAGGTACATTATTCCAGATGGACATAGGCTATATATTATGTATATCTGAGCAGTAGAAATAAAGTTAGGGGCTTAATCCTAACAATCTCCATTCTTTCCGCTACTGTCTTCTACCGCTTTTTGTTCCGAAGATTTCAACGATCCTTAGCGTGGTGCTATCGCGGTGGGCTTCTGTTCTGACGCTAGCGGTTCGAACCTGGCCGTTCTCCGGCACGACTTTTTCTTTCAAAAAAATTATTTTAATTATTAACTAACGTAAAATTAATTTAAGGTATTATTTAGGTTATTATTAAGGTAAAAAAATATTTACAATTTATTGGCTATCAACTGGAAATTTATTGGTATAATATTTTGATCAACCCGGACAAAGTCGGGACAGGCCGCTAGTTAAGTTATAAATCTCGTTAAGATTAATTAAAAGTCTATTTATGGTCTATAAATTAAGTGAACTAGACGAAAAATATTACGATTTTATAGAATTTTAATTAGATTTAAGTGAGTTAAATAAAATCTTTTAACTTGTATTTTTTTAGGTTTATTAACATAACAGTTTTTTAAGGCCTACTTTGATTAGTTTATCCTTCGGTATGGTGTCAAAACTTCGATGAAAGCAACCTAGAACTGTAAAAAAGATCAATATTCCTATTGCTGCTAATGAATTTATCCCATTTTTTTCAACCTACATTTTAAAGAAAATAAGAATTAATTGTAATTTATGTAACGGTATTACAAAAATTAATGAGGTACCTCTCGGGAAAATATGTAAAGACTTTCACGACAGATATTTAAAGACATACGAGAAATAAAGAGTTTTCCAACAGATATAAATAAACTTATAGAATTATGCGTAGGAATACACATTAACTTATAGATTGGTCCACAAAAATAGCCATAGTTGGTTACCCATATGACACAAGGAGAGATAATCCCAAATTTTAGCCTTTTACAGTAGCTGGAACAATGGGCTTCTTGGGTAAAATTCAATGCAAATTCTCTTAAAAGTAAGTTACGCTGTCTGTGTAGCCTATAATAAAATTCATGTACAAAGGATAAGCACGATGAGGGAAGGCGAAATATGTTTGTTCGTGAAATCTGTGAAGCTATAATTAGTTAAAATAACTCAGCGGAAATTTCAATCCTTTGAAAGGAAAATAGGCATTGTTATAAATGCTCCACCAGCTGGTAAAACAGTTTCCATTTCACTACTATTTCTAGTGCACAGTAGAAAGCTGAAATATTTCCTGCAGTACTGAAATTTCTCCACAGGGTATCAAACATATTTACTGAACAATAAAATTTGAAAATATGGAATAAATAAAACTTTGCTTAACCTTTTCCTTACGGGGTGGGATAGCATGTATTCCAAGAGTACGGGCCGAAGAATGAATATATAAATATATATATATATATATATATATATATATATATATATATATACACTCATGTCCATAAATTAAGGGTAATTCAGAAATCGAACTCTAAAGTAAAAATTTCAACTGTAGAATTAACACACATATCTTCAAGAATAATATGCAAATTACAGGAAGCCGCCAGATGACGCCGATAGTATGTCACAATGACGAAAGTGTAAGAGAAGGGTATATAAGGAATGGTGGCAAAGAAGTAAAATTGTTCACAAGCTTTCTGTAAGCCACTCAGTGCCATAACCGAATAGTTATGACAGAGAGGACGCATGTTGATGATTTTTTACGTGGTAGAATTATCGACCTCCTGGAATGTGAGCGTACTCAGATGGAAGTATCCGAGGAACTTGGGATTTCCCAAAGTGTCATCTCTAGGCTTTGGCAACGATTCCAAGATGATGGAAATGTCAGTAGACGTTACAGTACAGGTCGCCCTCTAGTTACAACGCCGAATGAAGACCGGTATTTGGCAATAACTGCCAAAAGAAGCATACGGAGCACAGCATCCGACTTGTCTCGTCAGCTATCTGCAGCTATGGGTACCAAAGTTTCAAGGAAAAACCGTGTACAGACGTTTGGGAAATATTGGTCTATATGCTCGCAGGCCTGTCAGATGTGTTCCGCTCACGGCAACTCACTATCGGCAGCGATTAGTGTGGAGTAGAGAACATGGAATATGGACATCGTCACAGTGGGCTTGTGTGATGTTTTCCGATGAGTCCAGGTTTAGCTTGCAGTCTGATTCACGTCGGACTTTTATATGAAGAACGCCAGGTACCCGTTATCACCAAGACAACATCATAGAATGACACCGTTACGGTGGTGCAGGATTGCTCGTTTGGGGTGGAATTATACTGGGCTCCAGAACAGATTTGCATGTTCAAATCGGAACCATGAACGGTCACAATTGTCAGGACATCATTCTGGAACAACATGTACGGCGTTGAGGGGTGCCCTGGGCGCAGAATTTGTGTTTATGGATGACAACGCACGTCCTCACCGAGCAAACATCGTAAACGAATGCCTTCAATCTGAGGATATCACCCGTATGGAATGGCCAGCATTCTCACCTAACTTGAATCCGATAGAGCATGTGTAAGACATGCTTGGCCAACGAGTTGTAGCCCGTCAACCACCTCCTACACGTGTACCGGAACTTGGGAGAGAATGGCTTGCTGAGTGGAGTAATTTTCCCCAAGATCAGCTCGATAATTTGGTACTCTGCATGCCTAGGCGTTGTATGGACTGCATTTCATCGCATGGGAGACATACAATGTATTAACCATCATACCAACCATGTAATATTAAGTTTTTGTAAAGGAGATATTTTTACAATTGTTCCAGGGAGCAAAAATCGTAGTTTTTATAAATGGTATCATACATACACCCTCTTTTTTGTTCTTTATCTTTTGTTTAATAAATAGGCTTTATGAATAAGCCACGTTTGTTTTGTTTCATTGAGGTGAGCGAATCCAATAGGGTTGGTATACAGCAGCCTTACATAGATGTATATACGATCTATACTAGTTCACTCTCTAAGTATGACTTTTTTCCTGGATGTATTAAGCAAAGATTTTTCTTTTCAAATACGGAGGCAGTTGTCGCTAGATAATCACCCGAATGTGAATTACCGGGCAGACAACGCCTTGAAGACACCAGACCAGTAGTGGTTAGCATCGAATGCGGACAGCCGCCCTAACTCACACCGCAATACTACTGACCATTCATTTACGGGGGCATCATATAGGCGGCCGGCACTACCCCCTACAAGCCTGTCACGTAATTTAGCCCGGTGCCCTTGCCAACAGAACTATCGCGCCCCTATTACGCAAAGATTAAAGTCTCGAAATAGTAAAACTTCGGTGGTTCGGGTTCCATTCTTGCCATGAATATTTGTAACTGTTTGGAATCGGCTTTGAGCAGTAGATCCCGGTCTAATTAGGACTAGTGTAGCAAGAAAAGAACGTAGTACTCCCAACAACCCCATCGTTTTCCTCATACTTTAACGGTTGGGAAAATTATTGACTGCCCAATTCTACTAACTTTCATGCATACATATGTACATACAGTTATACATACAGAGTCGGTCCCATAGATAAGGCGGCGAGGCGACCGTCTCAGTTACCAAATTGAGAGAGGTGCCAAAAGGAGACAAAGTAAAAATACGAAATTCTTAATGATTAACGAAAAAATTTTAATAGTTTAATCTGATGCACGATGAGATTCGTGAAATTATACAAATATAAGCAAATAATCAGGCTATCTTTTAAAAACTGCTGAATTTCTGATCACGAAAAATAAATGTTGAATGCCCATTTCTAAACGTTGTTGTAGCCCTAAGAATTTTATTATCACTGCTTGAAACTGTAGCAGCTGCTGAGCGCAGTTTTTTCAAACTGAAAATATTAGAGAATTATCCATGAACAATACCCAAGAGCGATTGAAAGATCTAGCAATAGTTTCTATTGAAAAGGCAGTGTCTAAAACAATTAATTAATTATGGAGATGCAATCCAGCTATTCTCTGTAATAAAGGCTAGATGAATGATTTAGTGATTATTTTTACTAAATAGCAAATTATATTCAAATTTATTTACTTTTTCTGATTTTTTTAAGTTCTCTACTTAAAAAAAGTTTTTTAACAAATAAAACTTTTTAATGAATACATATTTTTTCCAAAATGATCGTAATTCTAAAAGTAAGCTATTTCTAATAGAAATACGTTCATTTTTTAGAGTCTCTAAAAATTTGAAAAGGCGCCGTTTTTAAAACTTGCCTGAGGTGCCATGATTGATCGGCACGGCTCTGCATACATACATAGTCATGCACATATATTTTATATAATTTTTATTATACTTTTTGATTGCGTTTCATTATGATTTGCGTAACAACAGTAAAAAAAACATATCTCCTTTTTCTCCGCTATTGCCATTAGTACGAAGTCATTTTTTTCCTTTATTAAAATTTGCACTTATGCTAGTCTATCGGTAAACAGATATATAACCAGTTATATCTAAAAAATAATATTAATGTTCCTTTAAATTTTTGAAGGATGTTTTCTAATTGAATAGTATTTATCACCTTCAAAAGAATTTTATTATTATCATGTTTAATTTCTAGAACATGATAACCATTTATATACTTAATGTAAATTAATATAAGGTATTATTTTATCGTATAATTAATGGTTTATATTTTCCATTATAAACTGTACTTGTTAAACTGGAATAAAGGAATGACCTAACATTAACATCAGTTTATAGCTTCCTTCTCCTTCAAATATTCATTCTTTCTCTTTTTCAAAATCTGAGCCCCCCGTTCTCAAAAGTTCCTGCATAATAACACGTAATTGCAACGAGACCCCTGACTAGTAGATAAATTAAAGTACAAAAGAATCTAATTACTCGTAAATTGAAATGACTGAACAGCTGTTTGTTGTAAAATATTTAGAGTATAAAAAATTGGAATGTTTAAACGATAGTGTAATGCGAATGGACGTATCACGACTTGGGGAGATATTTTAACCTTATTATTATCTAATGTACCAAGAAGTTAATAAAGCTAATAGAGTAGTTTTTAATTTACTAAGTAGTTCTTAAGTTTTATTACAAGCTCACCACTTCAAACGCTGTTGCGCGTACATATGTGTTGTACATTTATTTTGGAGTGTTTCTAACAGTGTTTGCGCCGCGTCAGAGCTACAACTTACCAGTCTGAAATAGTACTGAAAAATTTAAAACTATTAAAATTTGCGTTAATGATAGTCTATCAGTAAATAGATATATAACCAGTTATAAAAAATAATATTAATGTTCCTTTTAATTTTTGAAGGATGCTTACTAATTGAATAATATTTATCATATTCAAAGGAATTTTATTATCAATTATCACGTTCATTTTCTAGAACACGATAATCATTTCTATGCTCAAAGTAATTAGCATAGGGTATTATTTTATCGTATAATTAATGGTATACATTTTTCATTACTTAGGGTATTATATAATAGAATAAAGAATAAGATTCAATTACTAAATTCTATTCCCCAAACATATTCATATTTTTTTAGAAACTTAAGCTGGCTCTACCAAGACAAATATAGTATAATAATATACGTATCGTAAGTGTTTTCATACAGAATTTAAAATTAAAAATAGCTGTAAAGATGATCATTACATGGTAGCATTACATGGTAGTTCCTTGGAAAGAATATTCTTTTATATTATCAAAGAGAGTTTGTATGAAATCCATATCGATCATACTCCGTTTTCAATTGTAGAAAAATATGATTGAGTGAATTGTGTGATCTGGGGCCATCATGAATCAGCATTTGAATGAATATACGCTAAAGTATTCGCTTTAAAATATTTATACCACGTTTTATGTTTAATTTTATAACGCGTATTTTTCTTTAAATGTGGGCCCAAGGTAGCCTAGTGGTAGCTCGTCGGCTTTCAGTGTTGAGGGTGCTCGGATTGAATACAAGTGCCATTAAATATCATCGTGTCTAGGCCGGGTATGGACACGTTGAATCCGTAGATCGGAAAGTATTTCTATGAAGTTGGTGGGTGGGGAAGGTACGATCCCCCAGATGTCACCCCTGGGGGTGCTCGGTCAAAATTGAGGTCGTAACTGGCTAAGTCGGACTCAGACCCTCTTATAAGACGGAGACGCTTCCATAAGCCCGTTAGCCTATATGGGCCTGTATATATATATATATATTCATTCATTCTTGGGCCCGTATTCTTGGGATACACGCTATTTCACCTTGTGAGGAAAATGTTAAACTGTTATATGCTAACTGTATATATGATTAAATTTGAAAATAAAACTAAAATGAAAGGCTGAATATATCTTTATCATGCTCTTAAAAGTATATACAATCTGAAAATCATCGTAAAATATTATGCATTTTCCTGAGATATCATTTAGATAACATATCTGTTGTTCAGAAGTGTAGTAAGATCCCTTTAATTCCTTTATCATTGCCATGAAAAATATTAATTAGATGCAAACAGTTTAAACTACACACAATTAACGTTAAATTTTCATACGATACCTTTGTCCAACCATTTCAGAAATAAGTAATTAAACTAAGCTACGACCTATCAAATTTATGGATGTGGACAATAGCTGTAGGGCAATAACTAAAGGAAGCATTAATTCATTATTCGAGGTCATTTATTGGAAATGGTAACATTGCCCATTTGTACCATTGAATGCAATTTTGTGTTCTGGTAGGGAAATGTTCTAGAGTTTTAAAGCTAATTATGTTATTTTATATGTTTTAATCAAATAAGGTACGTTTAACTGATTTAATCTGAAACTCTCTCTAAAAGTGTATATAGCAATAATTTGCACCAAGTTCATATAATTCCTTAAAGCTTAATTTGGAGGTATTTAAGCTCATTTAAAAACTTTTATTGTTTTATTACTTTGATTTAATATTCAAAGAGTAAAATCAAATTTATGGTTAAAGCCATGCCTAACCATTCGATTCCTGTTTTTTAAATTATGAAGTATTTAAAGATACAGTTAGATAATGAATATACATATATTTAGGTGTGTAAAAAAACATACATATAGATACATAAAGATACAAAGATACATATTTTTAAATAATTTTCAATAATTTTAAAGTTTGAATATACATTACATATTTATGCATTAGAAAAGTATTTAAAGATACAGTTAGATAATAAAGATACATATATTTAGATATTAAAGAAACATACATATAGATGCATAAAGATATAAAGATACATGTTTTTTATAATAATTTTCAATAGTTTTAAAAATTTGAATAAACAACAGATATTTATGCATTAGAGAACACAAAATTACGAAAAGTACTAAAAATAGGAGGGAACAAATTATTGCTCAATTTTTAGTTGAGAAAAGAAAGAATATCACTTTTCAAGATCGTGGATCCCAAAAAATGGAGATAAAAAGGAGGAAGAGTTGAAACAAGGGTCCAATGTTAAATTATACATATATTTTAAGTAGAGTAAAGCATATTCGCTATGCCTAGTAAATTTTAACATTTTTATGTGTAATATTTGTGTATGTAGCCTAAATGCTTACTTTTTACGTACTTACCAGTAAGAAATTCAGAAAACCTAAAAATTATCACTGTACATTTTTATCTTTTTACTCTGTTATTAATGTACCCCCAAAATTGACTTTAGTTAAGTATAAATTAGTTAAATAAGACAATATCCCTAAGCTCTCACAGCATCGTATTTCGGAATAACGTGATTAAAGAATTAACTTCAACACTTTTGTTTCAAGTTTTGAGATTAATATTTGTTGTCTGTTTATTTTAAGAATGTCATATCAAATAACTTAATTAGAAATCACTTCCTGCGTGAACATAGCTTTTCAAAGAAACTCATTCATTATAATTTCTAGTCGAATGTGAAATTCAAATCCCAAAAGGTTAGTAAATTACCTAACTGTGTCTGCATTTGTTTGCATTTCTTTAACATTGGCATTCATGTCCATACATACTTATTTTAAATTTATTCTAAGGGTTTTTTATATTGTATAACTATTTTTAGAAGACAGAATCATAGTATTTTACATTCCATATTAAGAAAAATATACAACGACACTTCAGAAAGAAACCAGCTGTTGTATCCAATTTCATATCTCTCAGTATATATAATGGCAGCAACTTTTTTATAGTCAAGGGGCAGCAAACACTTTTTTTTTCTGAATGTATTTCACTTGGTAAAAAAGGTATAAGTAGTTTTTCAGCCAGTTTTTTTTCAGAAATAAACATAACGTCCAAAAGAATATAATTTTTTTCAGATATCAATATCGTTTTTTCATTGCATTTGAATGTTTCGCGAAAACATATTATTATGATTTTGCTATCTGCATGGAAAAATCATTTATAAAAAATATATTTTTTCGGTTTTCCAATTAATGTCTAGAAACAAACTATTTGAAAGCAACGCCGTATTGTCAGTTTTGTGCTGGCATCAGATGTTTAATGTCATTGAAATGACAAGACGTAATAAGATACACACTGAAATTTTAAAAATGTATGGATAATATTAATGTACAAATAAATACTGTTTATAAAACTCCTCAACTCACATCTACATTTTTAGAACTCGGGAAATGGCTTTTCTAAGGGAGAGTGAGGTTTTTTGGTAGGGGTACAGGTGTCGTGATGATTGTTCTAACTGTCGAATAACGATTTCTTTTTTTTTTCTTTCATCACTCCATAAGTTTTTCTAACTAAACCAAATAATAATAATATCATAGTAATTTATCATCATCTCACTTAAAAGCCAACTCTATATTAATTAATAGTCAATCATAATCTTTTCACATAATTTTCTAATAGTTTAATTATTTTTGTTTTACGCCCCCCCTTGTTTTGTTTGACTAAATGGCGAATTCGCCATTTCGTTTAAGCTGCCCGCCATGTTGTTTTTCTTGAAGGAGTTGGGGAAGAAGGGCCGGACTTAGGCCTGAAAACCGCTTCCTGGCCCAATGAAAGACGTCGACGCAAGGAGAATTAGGCAGGCCAGACAGGTTTTCGGGGGTAGAGGATCAGTATCGGTGGAGTGCGTGAGGGAGTAGGTGAGAGCTTCTTCGCTCGCTGGGACGCTGTACGTGCTGAAAAATTCTAAGTTACACCGTGGGAATTATGTGCTTCAGAACCACCTCCGTGCAGACGCGTTCCAGTTTGTAGTCATCGTGTCTCCTATCTATCCACCTGTTTACCCGCGATGATTCTGCGTTTTTCCACCGACCAGACGGGTTCCCGAGAACGACAGAAATTTTGATCCAGGAGTCTTTATTTTCCCACGATACAGGAGTACAGTACCTGACGGAAGCCTGGAGTGCTAAAATTTCGGCCCTTCAACCAAGCTTCTTCACCGCGTGGATTTTGTGAATCGGGTGATATTCTTATTCCCCTTTTTATTTTTTTCATTTATTATAATTACTTTTCCTATTTTTTTATTTTTATTTATTACGCCAAGGAGAAGCTTTTTCTCTAGGGAAATCTAGACATTGTTTGTGATATTTACTAATTTTTTTATATTATGTGTATTGAATAGTCAGGAAGTTTATGATTATTAATTTTGATAATCCAACGTAAATTCTGCAGGCCAGAGTCCCTCGCCATTCTTTCCTTAGCTTGTAAAGTTAATTTACTTTTGGCCTGGTCATACCTTGATTTTATGATTGTTCGTAGGAGTGATGATTAATTCTTTTATTATTTGATGTGTATTGAAATGTATTTTTATTAAATGTATGTGTTTGTAATTGACAGTGTCTGTCATTTTAATTCACACAATGGACATATATTGAGCAGAGGCAACCAAGTCTACTTTTCTTGTTTCTTTTGAACCTGGGTATGTGAAAAAGTTATAGGGGTGTGTAAGCATTGTCATACGTAAATCTCTCCGTGTTCCTCACGACTCAGGCAGTGTTGGGTTTCTAATAAATTAACAGGTTCTATGTCCTAATCAGTGGTGGGCCTCTGCCAGTTCGCTAGGTTCTGTAGAACCGATAACTGCATTAGGTATCGGTTCTACAGAACCGGTGCGAACCGGCCGAATCCCACCACTGGGTACAAGTCGCCAAGTAGTGAAGGCAGGGTTGACAGATTTGGCTAAAAATAGCCAATTTGGCTATTTTTGAGCATGGCTGGCTAAAAAAATTTAAGAAGAAATAGCCAAACCATTTTTGGCTAATTTTTGGCAAAGTGGGAATTTTCGTATATTCTTTGTTTGTTTTCTTTTTTTTTTCATATTTTCTCGCGGTTCTACATTTTTATTTTCCACATTTACCTTCAATGGTGGCAACATTAATTTTTCCTGAACCAAAACAAACAACCGCGGCCGGTCACGTTCACGTAACGTTCTTATCTTAGAACTTTGTTAGGATTGATTAGGAGGTGAAATGCAAATTTATGTTGACTCTTCGGTACAGATGTAGTATACGCAACGAATGCCAAGGGGCGATTTTTCGCCAAATCTGATGGTAGTTTGGCGGTTTTTATATTCTGGCAGGGAGAATTTTAAGATCGGATGGTATTTTTTTGCGATAAGCTTTGTTTTACTGACCGCTACAGCGAGCGGAAGCTCTTTTTACAATACAACAGCCAGCGGTACGTAGCGAAGCCAGCGGCTGCGGATTTTCTGTAATGTTTTTGGACGGATGCGTAACGGAGCGTAGCGGAGTAAAGCAAGGGTATCTGAGCGAAGCGAAGATCCCGTATGCGCCTACGAGTTTCATAAAGCCAGCAGTAAGTTTGTTTTCCAATTTATTGTTTACATTTCGCAGTTTAAGTCTAACAGGTCTCCGAGCGGGATTTTAGCGCCAACCTTTCGCCAAATTGGCGATGGCCCGTTGCGTATACTAGATCTGTTCCGATTCTTCATATATATATAATAGCAAAATAAAATAGTACGTTATTTACGTAAGGAAAACCTAAACAAATTGAAAGTAAGAAATAGCTTACATTTGTTGCCACCAGACGGCGCCACTCGTCATTTTCGGAGTTTGGCTATTTTTGCCTAATTTCAGGAAGCAGTTTGGCTACTTTCACTGAAATCAGTCTGGAAACCCTGAGTGAAGGATGAATGAGCTGCTCGTTAAAAGTTGATTTTGAGTCCGGTTTGAGTGATTTTTAGTTCGTGAGAAATTGATTTTCTTCTGTTTTATGAATACCTCATCTCTTGGGGCTTAATTAAGACATAACTTTAAGAAATAAGTGTTTGTAATTTAATTAATCGACATGAATTGCGCCTGTATTCGTAAGAAGTTTGTGTGTTTCAAACAGTCAATGAAATTGGAAAAGCAACATTTCTCAGAATAAGGTACTTTTATATCTTTTACAGTTTCGATATAAATTTTAAAGAGAGACGAAAATTTTCGGAATTTCGAAATACTTTCGGTTGAAGCTAAGAACACTGAAATATAATAGTCAATTAACTACAAAAAAATATGAAGTTAACACTGCGTTCTGCATTTTCTTAGACCATCTTTCGAAGCTGTTACTATGTCAGATTCAAAAGAGGTTGAATTACATAAAAGGTTTGGCTCAGAGCAATGGAGCCGAAACCATCTCCTGAAATATTAAGACCTTTTGTACCCTTAATTCAACGTTTTTGACCAAATAATTGCGTCTTGAACTATAGATTAGTTGAAGATAGCGATACAGTGGAACATTTTACCAAGCACTTAAAACTCAGAAAACATTGATATTTATTTAGGATTGAATTGTCTTTCAGTAAGTGGAAATCGTTGCCAAGGATCTACATTATTCAAGATTTTATAATACCTACACAGTGAAAAGTTGATCAAAATATTTAAAACTAAAAATCTGCGTCGTTTAAATAACTTTCTTCACAATAGTTCCATTGAAAAATGTCTGGTGTCTTACCATCACCTTAGCAGGGAGATCACCTTAGCACTAGCAAAAATACACGAATTTTTCAACCAAGCTTAATGTATTGTCAAAAAGTTAATTTGTAATTAATTTAAACCAATTTTTTAAGGTAAATTGTAAAAAGCTTTATCTATTAGAAAACAAAAGCAGAATTGTTGGGAGATTCTTAGAAATTATTTTATGTAAAAAAATTATTAATGTTTTATGAATAACGAATCTTGGTCAATGCATTACGCGCAGATTATTTTAAAAACTATAGAAGACATATATTAAATTATTTATATATATTCTATCCATAGGTTATACTTTAATTTACACTTAAAATAATTACCATATTTCACATAAATTTATTTTTTTCAGGCAAATGTAGTGTAATGTGCAAAAAAATTCCATAAAATTTTTCACAAAAAAATGCTGTAAAAAAATTTGTAATATGTACTTACCTAAATTAAGGTAGAAATTGTATAAACTTACCAGATATACATACATACAAAATTTTAGCAATTTTTGACCATTAGTTCTGAAAAAATAGTGCGCACAAGTTTGAAAATAACAGGTTTCAAAAAAAGCCGTTTAAAGTTTCCATAAATTACTTTACTATTAGCTTTACATATTTGATCATAAATGCGGTTCTAATTGTAGTATCGACTTCACATTTAAAAAAAAAATTCCTTACATTCTATTCTTTAAAATATTGATATAATAAAGAATTAAAGTTTTTGAAGGTTTTAAGGTGATCCCCCCCCTTAAATTTCATATTTCTAGTTAAATATAAAGTGATATTTTGTTTTTCCAGACAGCAAGACAATTCTTTTGATAAATGCAGTTTAACTTTCAACGAAGGGTATGCAACAAATGTTTAAAAAATAAACATAAAGGAAACGGTAATGTAAAAATATCGAGTTCCGACTGTAGCCAGCAAATGAGCATGGTTTTAAATCTCTGTAGAAAAACGTCAAGGTTCTTCCAAATTGACATTTCCTTTTATATCCCAGAGTAAGGGAATGTAATCGAATTCCTTCCCTTAAATAAATATGACTTATTCATCCGTGAACTAGAATTAAGTGAAAAGAAGTAATACTGAGTTAAAAATAACCATGGGGGAAACTAATCACGCTACAATTGCCTTAGGAATGAAAGACAAAAAATTTCGAAATCTTATCTTTTAGTAAATACTGTCAAAGATCTAAAAGTTTTTATGCGCATAAGTCAGAAACCCAAACGCAAACAAAAATACTGTGATACAAGCATATACATATTCAAAAAGGGAAGAACGATAAAACAATCTGGTATTGAGAAAGTTGGCAAGTAAATGATGTGTGTCAATAGTTGAATGATTAAAAATTCACCATCAACGGCAGGAACACTATCTTTCTATTGATGATTGTAATTATGGAACATCAATTGAATACAGATAGTGAATTTTATTCATCGAAACCATGATTGTTAGCCAAGAAAAAAAAAAGGAATAGCACAAATGCCCCAGTGCAGGGGGCTTCGATGATAAGACTTTAAACGACTGTAGTTACTTTAAAAAGGAATCAAGTGATTTATCACAGAGAAATGATTTTAATCTTTCTATATCAGGATCAAATTGATAAGAGTCTTATTTTTGCTAGGTCAGCGAGTTGAGGAAAGTATACGATATGAAGATAGTTCTCTGCGAAAGTTATGTAAAAAAAGGCACAGGGACTTTACAAGGACATCTTTACAAACGACATGAATCTTCAAACGTGCCGTCTCAAAATAATTAATTTATCGTGGACTTGAAAAGGTAGGCCTCCGAATAAAAGCTCGGATTTAACGTCTTTTTATAGCACGCTCTGCCTTATGCATTGTCAATATCGGTAGCTATTGTAGCATCCAACAGGCATCTTATAAAATATGTGATAAAGCTCGCTTTTCTCTTGGAACCTTTTGCAACAGCATACGAGTTTTAAAATGGCCCAGAAAACTCTGATAACCCATCTTTTGTCATACTGAGGTGCAATACAAATCCTTCTCATAAAATAGTGTGGGGAATTATGGTCAACGATTCTCGATCTTCTCTGTCGTCTTTTAATGGTAGTCGAACCGATCGGGAATTGGTTGATGTGATACAAAAAACAACTGTCTTGACTCTCAGGTCGCTTCTGAGTAAAGTAACAAGTTATGCGAACCGCGTTTTACAGTCATACCAGGGCTTCTCTCTGTCTCCAGAATTTTTTCCAGTCGAATATATGTGAGCCGTACTTGATAAGTCATAATGTTGATGAGATCTTATGATATGTCCCACAACTGCTGCCCCTGGGATCAGATTCCAGTGTCACCAGGATTATGCACTACGTTACACAGGTTTCTAAGAATGTTTTCGATCTCACGGAGACCGTAATTAACCATGGTATGAGTTTGATAAGCAATATACGGGAACTATTAGAACAAAATTCTTGATTAAATCTTACTTAAGATGACACTCGAGACCTCATCGATTCTATTCGAGTGACCACATGCATTATACAACAAGGAGATTCATTTAGCATAAATTTTCCTGTTGCGGTAACCATTTACCCTAAATAAATAATGACAAAACTTAGAAAATTTAATCTTAACTTCTTTGCACGCTCATTTTGAGTAAAAGTTTTTACACCCGAAACTTGAAAACTTAACGCTTAAATCATCTTGATTCATTTTCCTTTCCACCGAGAGAATTAATTGTTTAGAAGGGATATTCAGCAAGGAAGTCGGAAATCATGCATTTCCTGATTTATTTTTTTTTGAAGACGTAATTTAATTTTTAGGAAAAAGTTATTTTTTTCGCCGAGAAAAGTATCTAAGCAATAACGATCTCGATATTAATTAGATTTAATGAAATATTTTATTTACAAGTTTAGAAATAGTTCGAGGTGAACGGTATCACTGAAGAGGGACAATTTTAAACGTAGAGATTCTATAAATAAGAAGAAATCTTATCAAAAATTACTAAGGGAATCAAGCGTTATATGTGTAAGTTAATTACGTTTGAGTAGTTTACGTTTTGTGCTCGGAAGGGCCAAACAATTGCACAATTTAGAAGTAAGTGAGATGGATATTTTTGTTTTGAATATTATGATAACCTCATGATTAAACGCTTGAATTACAGTAATTTTTCCGAATGCATTAGATTCCATGGTGTATGTAAGATTTTATAGCCTTAATAGAGTGAAAGGTTTCCTTCTAACATTGCTTATTAGCCCTTGATACATAGAATTTATTCGTAGAAAATAACAGACATAAAAGATGTTGCAAGGCTCTAAATTTCAAATTGAATGAACAAAAATATGATTTCGTTGGTCTTCTTATATGATATCGTTGGTCACCGAGAAAGATTTATAAAAAATGTGTAATATTTATCATCTCTGACATCTCTAGCGTATTATTTGTAAGATATCCTGAAGGCTGATTTCACTTTTAAAGATAGCGTATCAGGGATGAAATATTATTATTCATGAAACTAAATAACAAAAAATATTACTCTGAGATATAAAAATAAACTTCTCTCTGTGTAACACGGAGCCAGTCTCATAACTAATATTATATGTTATAAAAACAATCCTTTTTCAAAGTCCAGTTTTCGTTTCTGTATAAAATAGCTCTCAGTATAAAACAGCTTTGTTCTTCCTTTCAACAGATAATAAATTCTATCAAGGATTTGTTGTTCTGGATATTTTTTCTTTCTTACTTTCTGTGCTGTTTTTATACTTCGAGGAGCTTTGAAAAAATAGTTGTGTATGATATATCAATGTTAGTACTCAGTCATTAATCATGCATTTTAAAAAAGTCATTCTTACCAGACAAAGTTTTAATTTTATTAGTTGATTCATTCATTCTGCTCGATGGAAGAATGAAAAAGAGGGTGAGTGTAGCAGTGAAAGTTTATTATTAAGTTGGGGTTATCCGATATATTAATACTTATTATTATTAATGATGATTATGATTTTAAATTCATTGCTTAATGATTGTGGTTAGTACATTGATTGATTGTGATTCCCAAATAATGGAAACAACTCTGGTTTATACTGACAAATTAATTTATTGATTATTAACACATAAATAATACGCTACAAGTTACTAATTATTTCCTCCGGCATTTACACATTATTCACAACTTCATTCCTACTAAATTCCTTCTTATACGACACATATATTTAACTCATTCAATTATTATGACAATATTTCGTACTTCATCTACACATATTACTCTCAACTTCATTCCTACTAAATTAATTCACCACAACACCTATATTTAATTCATTCAATTATCATTACAATCCTTCGTACTTCATCTACACATATTACTCTCAATTTCATTACTACGACACATATATTTAATTCATTCAATTATTATGACAATCTTTCGTACTGCATCACACATTACTCTAACATTACTCTACTCCTACTGCTACACATATTACTCTAACTTCATTACTACTAAATTAATTCATATATATAAGCATAACATCATATTAAATTGTTTGTACGAATTATCGGTCAATTCCTCAACATCTTACATTCAAACACTATACTCATCGCGCTCTATATAAATTATTATGGCTACACACTGAGAAGCAATGATAGCAATATAAAAAGGAAACGCAAAGTCGGTACCTCGGAAGATGACTGTTGAATCACTATGGGCAGCTGGCACTCGTAATATTGAACTTCGTTGTATCTATCATCGCACGGAACTAGGACACTTTCTTGTCTGGTATACGGCTCCGTCATTCATGGCAGGCACTCTACACGGGACACTTGGGCACTGTCATCATCGGTTCTCTAACTCCATCACTCCTTGCAGACCCTCGGCACGGGATACTGGGCGCTCGGCAACTTCTATCTTTAAACTTCTAACTCACCCTCCTCATAGGTATATGTGCCTTGACAACACTTCTATATCTCAAAAACTTCTGACTAACTCTGACTTCTTCGGTTATCTCTGCCTTCACTATTTCTCATTTCATATTATTTTCTTATTAATGTTGACTCCGCCTCTTATAATTTCCATTGGTCATATTATTACCATGCCATCGCCATTCGTCCGTGGCTGCCTCTTCTCAATCCCCTTTTTACCAATGCGCATCGAGGGCAGGATTTATAAAATTCTCCCTCAAATTTAACTTTCCCATGCTTTGGCTTCAAGCAGGTGGCCTGTTTTATAGCCATCATAAATTTTCTTTTCTTCTCTTCGTGCAACTCACTCTCTTCAACTTTTATCTTCGATTTCTTGTTACAGACACAATCTTTAAATTTCGTTTCGGTATATTGCTGGCTTTCTTCCCTTCTCTTTTATTGCCCGTCATTTGCCATGTTTCTTTCTTGCATTTGGCAATTATTTTACTTTGTCCTGTACTTTTCAGTGCTCCTGCCCCTGGCCGTGACACTACTGTCATGTCCCTATGACAGTGAGCAATTTTATAGGAGTCGAATTCGACTATATTATGCCCCGGCATCAAATGAAAAAAACAATTTTATTATGTAATAATAAAATTGTCTTCTTCATTTTCTGATTAGTTATAAGCAACTTTTTTTTGATTAAAATTGTATAAATATTAATTAAATACGAGACATCAGCCTAAAAGAAGTTAATTGTAGGTTTATAATTCTAGTTTCTCTTATTCAATGACTTCTCTGTCAGTGGATTCCATTGCACCAGAAACTAAGGTCGTCCGGGGTTGAATCCCAGTTTTTTAATATACCGAGGCCACAATTTAGAACTAGCACCCTCAGAGGCGACATCCTGTGGAAGGGGGGGGGGGGCTCGTTCTCTCTTCCCATTACTAAAACCCTCACGGAGGGAATTTACAGTTTACAGATTTTACTTGTTTATACTCGGCACTGACACGAGGGCATTGAGAGGCGCTTGTCGTGACCTCGAACCGAATACTCTCTGTACTGAATCCCGAAGCGCTAATGTCTAGGATGCTCCTGGCCACGAAAAGCAAAGCCTTGGTTAATGGCTTGAAATTGAGTATCGAGTAACGGATCGAGGATTGATAATTACGATTATACTGACACGAAATGTAATTGCGCTTCAAGGATTAGTTCCCAGCAGCGATTTTGCAGTTCAATATGTTGTGAGAAACATCTGACAGCGGGGGTACAACGTAGACCTACCTCCTTGGGGTGTACCATGGGCAACGTCTTTAACGCCAACATTTGTGGTCTACATTTTTCGGCATGCCATCTCGACTTCCTTCTAAGTGCTCGCAGAACCCATGAACAGACCCCATCTGCGCCGCTGTGGAGCACTTCTTGGTTGTGACTCCGCCCGATATTGGCGTTTCAGAGACTGTCTAAGGCAATGACTTCGGTTGTTTACTTTCATGTTACTTATGTGTAATTGTTTGTATTTCCTTTTTTCCTTGCCTTGCCATTAGAAATTAAAAAAAATATGGCAGAATATAATGTGGTAGTTAAAAGAGCGCTTACTTCCGTATGGGTGAGATTTTAAGCTTTGTATTTGAAAAAGTCAAACACTTGTCCATAATTTAGGCTAGAGAAAATTTGTTTAAGTTGAACTAAGAATATACTTTAGAGGAACACTGCTAGCTCAGAAAAGATAGCAGAAAATACTATATTGTTGTAAGAAGTCTCAAAGTATGAATTACATGTGCTACATTTGTATGTTATATTGGAAGGTTGTAACGATTATTATGGATTTTGGAATCATCTTCTGAATAATTACTTGACAAAAATAAAACAACAATGAAAGTTTAGCTTTCAATAACTGAATATTAAATTGACGCATACGAGTTTAAATACGGGATGCTATTGAATCAAATCTGACGCTATTAATGTAATAAAAATATTTTTATAGAATCATAAGACTTAGTTTACCTATCGAACTGTAGTCTTTTTGAAGCATCCGAAACATAAATGTGAATAGAATGAAGGTTTTTCGGCAAAGACATTTTTTGGAGAAATTGTTTATTTCCAACAGATTCACCATGTGTTTGGATTTATTTTTCATTAGTAATGACCTAAGTTTTTGGTTCCTACTTGTTGCTCTTTACAACTGAAATATTTACAATGAAAAATGCTTATTATATCATTGTCTGACCTGAAATTCCCGTTTGTTTGATATGAAAAGTATGAAAAAGCACTTTCAAGAGAAGTGCAAGCGAACAAAAAATAAATATAGGAAAATGTTTAGATTTAATTTTATCTATAGGTTTTTCATAAAACTAAACACGTAAAGCTAGATGTACAAAGAAGGGGTAAGCTAAGTTTAATATTCGAAAGTTCAAAGAACTCCCAGTTGTTATTTTTTAATTGCCCTATCAATTATAGAAAGTACATCCTATTTCATTTTATGATACAGTTGAAATAAGCAATAAAACAAATTACCAGAAATATGTTTTTAAATTGAAGAGAAATTTTAATTGAAATATTTAGTATTGACTTATCATGAACCGTATAAAATAAATTTATTAACAGTTTTTGATTGCTATGAGACTTTTTATATTTTCTTTAACTGCTTTTTTCGATATTTTCTTTGATAGTAAGATTCAATTCATATATTAATAACAAGTTATAATAGCATTGAAGTATTTTTTTAGCCTCATCCTATTTCAATAAGCGTAATCGGAAAATATTGAGATATATTGATCCAAATAATTAATGAAAAGTAATGACTGAATATAAACATTTGTTGTAAAATATAATAAAAAAATCAATGATAGGCATTCAACGGTATTTCTAAATTTAAACACGATATTTTCCTCATTAAATATAGGGGTTAGAATATTATTGCAGATTAATATAAATTTTTTTATCCTTAAACCTAAAATATTCATGTCTGATTTAGAAGCTTGATATTATTTCAAATAAATGAAAGAATATTAAAATTATGTAGTAATGATTATTTTCCTTTGTAATACTTTTTAAAAAAATCATATGCAATAAGTATATCACAATTAATAGTGGGAAGAAAAATATGGCAAAAGGTTGTGACTGCACTGACATTTATTGGCAGTTGCACGAAGTGTACTGTGATAACGCAACATCGAGACAAGCTATCCCCAGGTGCTATCTCTCATTCGAGAATGACCATCCATATATCAGGGTAAGTTTCTTCATCTTCGACGACAGATGAGAACGTTGCAAGCGTGAATGAACTCATTCTTCAAAACAGACGTGCCACAGTAGACGAGATCGTCTTTTTTAGTGACTAACCCGCACAAAGTGCACTCGATGTTGCGTTATCACAGTACACTTTGTGCAACTGCTAATAATCGCCACTGACAGCTGCCAAAACATAATACGAGAACTAAAACTGCCATGTTGAAGCCGCTACTGCACCTGCCGTAGCACCTAATGCTTTGTGTTGCCACAAAGTTTCAACGAAATTTCTCTTTACAGAGATTTTTACGGAGGTTTGCAACTAACTTTTTGACTGACCCTTGTATATGAGAATCTGGAAGTCCGTGTTCAAACTGGTCTGTTGGATGTAGCGAGAACTAACACTGCTCGGTGGGGAAACTCTTTTTCCGTCGAGGAATGTCAATTCAAGCTCCTCCCATTAATAATATCCTTTAAATTAGCCTTCTGTGAGTCACTTTTGAGATTTAATCTTTTTGCATTCTCTCTTTTATGTTTACTTTATCCTACTTCTGATGTAGTCTTCTATAACTAGAGAGTTGTGGGGATTTGCTACCTAACACTTCTTGCCACGCATATGTCGACTCCGAAAAAAAATTAGCCTGAAGCAATCTCCCGATGCTACAAGCACGTTTGACGAACTGGTAACATTCTTGTTTCCAGAAAAGTTCTCTCATATATGTATTTTTGGTTTGTACGACCAAATGCAAAATTTGATGAATTTTTATTAAAATGTTATATTAGTGTTTGAGCATTTTGTGTTTTAAATGGAGTCAGATGGTATAACTTACTTGTAAACAAGTAAAATTCAAAAGACGCGAAAGATTCCTTTTGTAAGCTGGTATTAAGGTATGACTCTTTGACACATTAAACACAATTTGCTGCTGATCTGTATATCTTAAGCCCTCGATCTCGTCTCTCAGTATTTGGAAGTCCTATTCCTTTAAGTATCATTTCTCCAACCACTGTTGTAGATATGTGTTTATACTGCGTTTCATTTTTCGAACTGTTTTGCATCTTACGCCATCCATCTGTTTGAATTTTTTACAGTCAATCTCTTTTTCTTTTCCCTCACCTTCTATGTTTGGTGAGCATTCTTCACATCATTGGACCCCCTTCTAAATTCTTATAACCACCGTCGTATTATGATTGCTCTAATAATTTGACATTTTAAATCGTTTATATCTCAAAATGCCGTCCCATGGTGTTATATTTGATTAGGGGTGGCGTTGCGGAACTTCTTCGACTTCGGTAGAAATTTCTCCCCTCTTCTGCTCTGACGATGTTTTGGAGTTCCATTACATTGCATCCGGTTCTATTGTATTTTGTATAGTTTCTTCTGTCACACCAACTTAAGAAAATTTACAGACTTTGCCTTTTATCTGATCCGCTATAAATTTTTGTCATAGAAATGTCTTATTTTAGGTATGACCTGATTCCGTCATTGAATAAAAGGATTAACTTAACTGGGCAAAAACAGATTAAGTTTATTTCATAAATTCAATACTGTGAGTCACTAACTATTAATTAAGATGTCATTCAAATGATTGTTGTATTCACAAAATCACAACAGTATTTGGCTGGTTTAATATTTAATTATAACATAACAGTTCATACATTTCAGGTACACAGTACCTCCCATCTAAATAAAGAGCACGTCTATCACACGAGTCCTTGACTCAACTGCACTCACATCACAGCCTGCAATTTGTGTGATGTATACGCCAATATACTCTTTCTCACGGTTACCGTTAACTTGTAAAAGTTACAATTGCAGTCAAATTGAAAAGAAAATGTATATCTCAAAATGCCGTCCCATGGTGTTATATTTGATTAGGGGTGGCGTTGCGGAACTTCTTCGACTTCGGTAGAAATTTCTCCCCTCTTCTGCTCTGACGATGTTTTGGAGTTCCATTACATTGCATCCGGTTCTATTGTATTTTGTATAGTTTCTTCTGTCACACCAACTTAAGAAAATTTACAGACTTTGCCTTTTATCTGATCCGCTATAAATTTTTGTCATAGAAATGTCTTATTTTAGGTATGACCTGATTCCGTCATTGAATAAAAGGATTAACTTAACTGGGCAAAAACAGATTAAGTTTATTTCATAAATTCAATACTGTGAGTCACTAACTATTAATTAAGATGTCATTCAAATGATTGTTGTATTCACAAAATCACAACAGTATTTGGCTGGTTTAATATTTAATTATAACATAACAGTTCATACATTTCAGGTACACAGTACCTCCCATCTAAATAAAGAGCACGTCTATCACACGAGTCCTTGACTCAACTGCACTCACATCACAGCCTGCAATTTGTGTGATGTATACGCCAATATACTCTTTCTCACGGTTACCGTTAACTTGTAAAAGTTACAATTGCAGTCAAATTGAAAAGAAAATGTATATCTCAAAATGCCGTCCCATGGTGTTATATTTGATTAGGGGTGGCGTTGCGGAACTTCTTCGACTTCGGTAGAAATTTCTCCCCTCTTCTGCTCTGACGATGTTTTGGAGTTCCATTACATTGCATCCGGTTCTATTGTATTTTGTATAGTTTCTTCTGTCACACCAACTTAAGAAAATTTACAGACTTTGCCTTTTATCTGATCCGCTATAAATTTTTGTCATAGAAATGTCTTATTTTAGGTATGACCTGATTCCGTCATTGAATAAAAGGATTAACTTAACTGGGCAAAAACAGATTAAGTTTATTTCATAAATTCAATACTGTGAGTCACTAACTATTAATTAAGATGTCATTCAAATGATTGTTGTATTCACAAAATCACAACAGTATTTGGCTGGTTTAATATTTAATTATAACATAACAGTTCATACATTTCAGGTACACAGTACCTCCCATCTAAATAAAGAGCACGTCTATCACACGAGTCCTTGACTCAACTGCACTCACATCACAGCCTGCAATTTGTGTGATGTATACGCCAATATACTCTTTCTCACGGTTACCGTTAACTTGTAAAAGTTACAATTGCAGTCAAATTGAAAAGAAAATGTGACTACATGATATATATCTAATGACAAACCTCTTAATATGTACCAGTCCTTCTACTGGTGCCGAGTGATGATGGCCTAGTGGCTAAGGCACTCGCATTCGCTCCATGGCCTATAGGTTCGAGTCCCCCTGTTGGTATGTTCGAGTCTCACTGACAGCTTTAAACTGTAGGACCCGGCCTAATTAACCCTCATGTAGCAAAAAGTTGACCGCACTGCTCCAAATAAACACGCCTTCTATTAGTAAGATATTTGAAAATGCAGTTTATTACTTGGCGTAAAACTGTATGTTCCTTTTCTGCTTATATTTTGTAATTTTTACAAGGTTTCTTTATGTGGCATTTGCGTTTTTTACAATTTTTCGTGTTAAATGATATTTGCTGGTAACTACATAAAGTAGTTATTAAGTAAAATTGTCATTGCATACAAATGCTTTTTTTCTCTCTAAAAGTTGATGCCAGATAATGCTATTAAATATGTTGGATATGTGACACATACAGTTCATGTCTGAAGATTCCTTGAATTTATATAAATAACACATAGCGTCATATTGCGTCAAACAAATAATTGTCCTCTTGAAGGATATTTATTTATTCTTTGTTTGTCTGCTGCGGCAGACATGCAACTTTGTTACATTGATAAAAACACCTTAACAGCTTCTTTGTAAGAAACAAAAACAATGATAAAAATATTTGTTGGCTTATGAAGATGGAGACAGTTTTTGAACTGGAATTTCGAACTAAGAGTTTTTTAACCTTTTACACAGTAATTCTACGATGGTTTTTCCCCACATTCGGTATCTTTTTCTTTATCATCGTTATTTGTATTTTCTATTTAATTTACTTTATCAGACAAGTAAAATAATGTATGTTATTTCATTAATTATTTTTTCTTTTTAGGAAGCGCATAAAGAGGGAATATCTCATGCAGCAAATTTGCAGATATTTTCTGAAAACTCAGACAACGAAATGAATGAGCACTCAAGATAAATTACTGATTTCTACACTTTGTGAATTGTTGATTACAAATATGCATATATTTATTAGTTTTGACTGATTTAAATTTATCTTTGTACGATGAGTATTGTTTCATTAAAATAATTCTTGCTCTGATCAGTCTTTTTTATTTTTTCATTCTTATAAGAAAAATCATAACATTATACCCTTTAAATATGAAAAAGAAACAGATTTTTCCTACTTATATAGTAAAATAATATTGTACCAGACTCATTAGAGGCGATCAGTTGCTCTGATTAATCAGAATAAGCTTATGGTCTTAAACATGGAGGGTATTAAAATACATAACAAATTATCCTACGCAAAATCAAAAATATGAACAGGGGATTTTGAGAATTACTTATTTTAGCTCTCATTACGATGTTCCCAAAGTTCTTGGTTCTGTTAAATTCGAATCAAGAGGCAGATACAATGCTGTTTAAAGAGTTTTTTTTTAAATTTACAAGGCGCAACTTTGTTTACCTTAAGTGATGTCGTTAGCAAGTGTATCATTAATTTTCCATCCCTCAATGTCCTTGAGTGCCTGATTTCAGTGTTCTTTTACGTCCCTCATTTTCCTTTTAGGCAATTTGCTAAAAGTCGTCTTTTTCTAATTCGTTTTAAAACTCGCTGCTGCTTTTATCTGAGAAAATATGCTATGCTATATTATTTTTATGCTACTTGCAATACCAAATATCCGTATTTTCCCCGAAAGTTTGCAATGTAGAAAAAATATCCTTTTTTTAAAGGATCAGTACTGGGGAGGGGGGGGGGGCGTAACTCGTATAAGTGACACCTAGATTAATTAGTTCCGCCTTTACTGCTTTAGGAAGTATTACCCTCAATGAATCCCAAAAACAGTTTGGTGTAAAAGATTGGAGTATATACGTTAGTTAATTTTGTATTACTTGCGTCAGGAAGACTTTAAAGACATTATTGCTGCAAACAGTCCCTCTTATGATTGACATCTCAAGAACTCTCAGTATCCATGGACTAAGCCTTCAGCTCCCTTATTAGGAACACTTGAATTTCACCTGAAAGAATGAAATAGAAAATGAGAAAAAAGTATGACAAGGAATTAATTTGAAAACTAGTTGAACAATGAAAAACTGCAAATGAATTAAACTGGAGAAATCTATATTTTAGCTATTTCATTAGATTAAAAAGTCTGCAGCTCCAGTTTACTACTGTTCATGATTTTATCGATTTTGTTACGATTTCTTGCCAAATTTTGTACCGCTTTATTGTCATTTTTGTATTACAGTATGATAAAAAGGCAGCATTTCTTCAACGGGAATCATAAAATATTTCTGTAAGCCTATGAAATCCTAACAGTTGTAACAACCTGTTGCAACGCCTGTAGTAAACACGTTGCACCGGGCTGTTGTAAACCGATTTTAAACAATATCCAGAGAGTCTAATTTTCTTGAATAAAATTTTGGTATCTCAAAAGGTTTTTTCATGTCATCTTAACATACTTACAGAGGGATATTTCATTTCTCAAAGCTGTGCGTACTTAAATTTATTAAATCCCTGTTGAAATCAGTTTAATATCTTTTGCAATAGCACACAATATTGTTCTCTACATTTAGAAAAATAGGGACTTCTTTTTCCCTTTTAGGTAGAAATTAAAAAAAAAAAGGTTATAAAATCCTCTAACATGCGTTCCCCATCTCAATCCAATTTCATTCATCATGAAATACAACTCAGAAAACGAAACTGAATCTTTAATAGTTTCCGAAGAGGTGTGCTGTTTTATTAACCACTCCATGAAATTGTTGGCATCTTCACTAACTAGCCTTATGTAATGTAGAAACTAAATGCTTTGAATTGCATGCAACAATGTACTTTTGCCACTCATTATTAATAACTTCTAACTGTAGTATAAAAACTGTAATAACATCTACAAAAACCTAATTTTTTACACTAATTGTGCGAAATAAATTCCAATAAGGGGGATACTTTCAACAATTTCTCTTTCTCAGTGTGGCAGACCCTTCTCTCTAGAACACTGCCCCATTGATACCGCGAAGTCTTGCTGGGAACTTTATTATGAGAGCCCTATGTAGTTGAACCAGCATTGCTCCCCTTGAGGGAACAACACGGTAACGTCCAAGCCTTATACTGGATTTGAACACAAGCCTGCTGTGTGAAAAGTCACGACTCTGGTCACTATTCCCATGTCTGCGGACTTTCAACAGTTTCAGATATCTCTAATGAACTCTGTAGCCATGAATTTACATATCGTCTTTGATATGGACTCTTCATCGTGGCTTAGCCGAGAGGTACACCGGAAGTGAAAAATTTCAAAAAGCGGAATGTCTCATATTTTTTGCTAGCGATCAACAGATTAAGATTAATCGAGTCCTCAGCGGGAAGAACCCTTCATTGGTGTTTTAGAGAAATTTCTCTTGATTTTCATTGATGATTGACTAATATCAGTAACATAGCCCGCAGCAGAATGAACCAATGCCTAGCTAGTTAAATAATGTGGACTGAATTGATCGTAATTTATCAATCACCGGAAAGTATTTAGAAAAAGTTGGCAACTGAATTTTTTGCTTCAGCATTTTGTAAACAATTCACCTCATTGGTTGAAAGAAGAATCTTTGATTTATGGCAGGAAAAGATCATTTTCGGAAAAAAAACTAGCTCGGCAATGTGGCTCCAAGTACAGGGGAAAAATAGATAGTGTCCACGTATTTTTTTAAAAGATCAAATCAACAAAAAATGCTATCGAAGACACTTTTGGTTGAGCTAAGACCTATCATTTCTGAAATCAATTTAATTCCTATTCTTGAATTATCAAAACCATGAATCTATTGCAGAATTAAACTAACTAAAAAGAAACTGTCCATTTGGTACATTACCTTAAATACCCAGAATTCTTTCAAATCTAACAATAGGATGGTTTGGTTTGGTTTGGTTTGGACCGCTGCGGCCAACTTTTTGGTACACGAGGGCTAATTAGACAGGGACCTACAGTTTAAAGCCGATTCCGAACGGCTACAAACATCCATGCCAACAGTGAGACTCCAACCCACATGATCTGAACCGAATGCCAGCACCTAGCCATTCAGCCATTACCTAGCCTAACAATAGGAAATGACCCATGGAGTTACAGGTGATGCAGGCATTAGCAAAATCGAAATTGTACGCATTTTTTGATTTGAATGAGTTTGAAAAGATAAACAAAAATCCCTCAAAACCATTAAACAGATTCATCTCTTCTAAAAGTTAATTTGAACTATTTTTATAACACTTTAAAATAACAGCGATAACAAAATTTACGCGTAAAGAGAATATTTCATAACTTATTTTAAATATAATTTCGTGCGGAGAAATTATCCTTTTTTTCCACTAATTCTCGCGCACTTAATGGATATCACCCGAACTTTTGCTAATGGAATAACATTTTTTTTCTGTAAACCTCGTGTTTTTTTTTTATTCCCCTCGAAAATCGATTTCGCTATTTTCGGTGAAATCATCAAATTGACTTTCATAACCTGACTCCCCATCACGTACCATTGTATTGAAAAGTTCGTAATGAGCCGGGTTTTCTTTTTACCAGGGTGTCATAAGTGAGGTATATGAACTTTCGCTCCTTTTTATCTGATTTTTCTTGTTCTATAGTCAAGGCTCGATTGTAAGTCGCGGATTTTCTTATCAAGTATCTGAAGACATACTCTTTTTAAACTAACGCAGGAGAGTTTTCTTTATGTGTCGAAATACTTATAAATAAAATGTGGTCTGGACAGACATGAATGGAATGTATGAATGCAGAATTTTCCAGACTGCGTCGATTCCGTTGCGTTTGTTTCTTCATTCGATTGCACACCTTCAACAAACCAGCAGTAAAAGTATACGATTAAGTAATATAAGATCGCTATTTCTTTTTTGATTGTTCGTAAAATGCATTCAAAGTCACGTACATTTATTTTATTAAGCTGTAAGGTCTCTCTTAGGGACATAAGATTCAACTGTAATAAGATAAATTTATTTGATATTACACTTTCAAACATTCTGTTCAATTTCATTTAAACTTAAAACTTTCCGGCGCGTGCCCATTTAGTGTGTTTTTGACATTATTGCTTTTCAGTGTTTCAGTATCTTTAATTTTTTTTGTTTACTTTGAGTGTGGCAACAAGTTAAAATATTGAGTTTGATTTTGTGTGTTCTTCTAGTTTGTGATGTATATTTCAAGTGAATATTTCTACGAAATATTAAAGTAACTTAAATAAAATTTCAAGGCAATTGAAGTTGTTTAATGATGCTTTCAATCTGCAGTTAATTTAATGTCGAATTTCAGTTTTATTCATTGGTCCGTCGTAGCAGGAGTAAGCGGCTTATTAAGCTTTTTCTTTAAGCCTTTTTTTACAAAACTTGTGACTGCCTTGAAAACGAACTTTTATTTTGTTTTCTGAAAGTGATTCAATGTGTGAAAATGGATAAACTAAAAGCACTGCTAACCAAAAAGCGAGTTTTAAAAGCAAACTTAACAAAGCTGAAAGAGAAGATTGAGGTTTCTACACAAAATACTGATTTTGTAGAAATCGAGGTAGTCAGGAACGGTTGAGTGGCATTTCAGCAAGAATTACTGACTTGCTTGAAGACATTTTTGTACAGTGTGAAGAGTCAGATGTTGAGAAGTTTGTTGCCGAATCTCAAGAAATTCAAGACATCGTAGACGATTTAAATGTTGCGATTCTGAGAGTTCAAGGAAAATCAAAAACTGTTCATTCTACTTTTGCATATTCTTCAAATAGTGTGGATATTAAATTGCCGAAATTAACTCTTCCTACCTTTGGCGGAAACTTGGATGAATGGTTAGCGTTCAGTGGTCTTTTTCAAGCTTCAATAAAAAATAATGATAAATTATCTGATGGACAAAAATTGCAATATTTAAAGAGTTCTATAAAAAATGATGCATTAAAAATTGTTCAATCTCTCGCTATAACAGATTCAAATTTTCAGATTAATTGGGATCTTTTGACTGATACATACTCCAACAAAAGAGACATTGTGTTTACTTATATTGACAATATACTCAGTTTTTCACAAATGACAACAGAGACTGCACCTCAAATTTTATCTTTGGTTGATTCAATGAAAGAGTGTGCGTATATTAGAAAGTCTTAACATGGAGGTTCAAGACTTTGCACACACCATTTTCCTCTATATCATCCAGTCCAAACTCAGTTACATTACAAGGAGCTGGTGGGAAAGAGAAATGGAATACAACGAGGTTCCTACCCTTCAAGAGTTGCTGGACTTTTTAGAGAAACATGCAAGAACAATCCAGAAAAAGAGCAATGACAGAAAAGTCCAACAAGGTCATTATTCAACGAGCAAAAATGCAATTCATCATTCTAGAGTTTCATCATTTTCTTCAGAGGTTAAAAGTCATAATTTGTGTGCTTATTACAAGGCTAACCATTCCCTACCATTGTGTGATGCATTTTTGAAACTAAGTGTTAAAAATTCATCACACAATGCGTTCAGAATTTGTGAAAAAACAATGTTTGTTTTAACTGCTTGATCTCTGGTCACAGTTTAGTTCAGTGTAGAAGTAAGTACAATTGTAGAGTGTGTGATAAAAGGCATCATACTGCCTTATGTTTCAAAACTGGTCAAGAGAGATCAAGAGAGTCTCAACATACTGTTGAGTCAACACTTTCACCTAATGCACAACAATTCATCCCACAATCTCAGACCAATTCAAGTAGCGTATCAGTTTCACTTACAAATGTTTCCAGGGTGAATGATTCTATTACTACATGCATTTCTGAACCCAGAGTTCAAAATCACGTGCTGTTCCGTACATCCGTTGTTCGAGTGCAAGATTCTGCAGGAGGTTATCAATATTGTCGTGTCCTCCTCGATCCTGGTTCGCAAGCTAGTTTTATTACTGAATCTTGTGTAGAAAGGTTGGGTTTACAAAAGAGAAAGGCTAAGGTATTGATTTCTTGTCTTGGTTCATCAAATTCACAAACAAATGGAATAACAGAAATTAATTTTATACCACATTACAAATTCACACCCACTTTTTCTATCCCTGTGTATGTGTTAAATAAAATTGTTGGTGAACTACCACATTCTTCCATAGACCCATCTTATGCAGAATTATTCAGTGATATAATCCTTGCAGATCCAACATTTTATAAATCCAGTGCAGTTGATATTCTGATGGATGTAGATGTCTCTTTACCAATGCTTATGGGAGAGACATTAAAAGGCGATAACAAACCGTTTGCTGTTAGATACCAGCTAGGCTGGATAATTTCAGGAAGTGTGTCTCTTACAGCAGACAAGCAAACTACTATTCACGCTAACAACATCCAAATGGACACTGATATTTTAGTGTCAAATTTCTGGAAACTTGATACGGTTCCTACAGCAAACCCATTAACTGCATCTGAGAAAGCCTGTGAAAAACATTTTCAAAATACTTACACTAGAGATTGTAACAAATAAGTGAGCAAATCAAAAACTTACCAGTTAACAACAGTGACATATGGCACAGCAAGTGCACCTTTTCTATCAACACTTGTAATGAAACAGCCTGCTATTGATGAGAAGGATACATTTCCCTTGGCATCTTCTGTTTGTGTGAGAGATTATTATGTTGATGATCTGCTTTCTGGTTTAGGATCAGAAGCTGAAGCAGCTGATCTAGCTAATGAAATGTTGCACATAATAGAAAAGTGTGGATTCAAACTACGGAAGTGGTTTTCAAACATACCATCTGTTTTGCAATGTTTTCTTCCAGAGTTAAGAGCTCCAGTTTCTTCATTAAAGATAGACAGTGACAACGTGGTTAAGGTGCTTGGTGTTATTTGGTGTCCAACTACTGATAATTTTCAGTTTACAGTTTCCATCAATGAGAAATCAGTGTGTACAAAACAGACAATTCTTTCAGAGATAGCTAGAATCTCCAATCCTTTGGGTTGGTTAGCACCTTTGGTGATTGTTGCATAAATTATTCTGCAAGAACTGTGGAGTAACAAATGTGGTTGGGATGATGAAATCAATGACGAGTGTAACAAGAAATGGAGAAAGTTTCAGTCGCAACTATTTTTACTTACAGAGTTTAAAATTCCAAGATGTGTACTGAGTTCCAATGCTTCTGAGATAGAAATTCACGCCTTTTGTGATTATTCTTAAAAGGCCTACTGTGCTGTTATTTACATACGTTCAGTTGCTTCTGATACATCTGTGAAGGTTTCTCTCCTAACATCAAAAACTAGAGTTGCCCCTCTAAAGCAACAATCACTTCCAAGGTTAGAACTTTGTTCTGCATTACTTTTGGCCAATTTAAATAATTTGTGCTGTCCGCCTTCAACATTCCAATCAAAAGGTGTTTTGCATGGACAGATTCAAAAGTTTCACTTGCTTAGATGACTTCAGAGCCTCGTCGCTGGCTACCCTTTGTAGCAAATCGAGTTGCCAGGATCCAAGAAGCCGTTCCAGGTTTAAAGTGGAATCCTGTGCCAGGAAATCAAAATCCTGCTGACTGTGCTACAAAAGGACTTTTGCCTTGTGAATTCCTTCAGTGTGATATGTGGACATATGGTACAGATTGGCTCAGACAACCAACCATACCATACGACAATTATGATAATGTGCAAGAGTTTTCTTTTAGAGAATTGAATTTAAAAGAAGAAAAGAAAAGCTTCATTTCAACTGCTGTTCAGTGTCAAGATATTTAATTCATATTTAAATTTTCTTTGTGGTCAAAATCGAGCAGAGTTACAGCTTGGTGTTTACGTTTCGTATGAAACTGTTCTAAATCTTCTGAAAAGATTGTAGGTTGTCTTACAGGAAATGAGCTATCAAAAGCAACGGAGATTATAATTAAAGGTGTTCAAAGCATTGAGTTTTCACAAGAGTTAAAATGTCTAAAATATGGAAAGGATTTAAATTCATCAGGCAAAGTCTTATCACTATGCCCATTTTTAGATGCTAATGGCATAATTAGAGTCGGTGGTAGACTCAGAAATGCTAACATATCTGAAGATATGAAACACCCAATAATCCTCCCTCGAAATCATCATGTGACAAATTTAATTGGCAATATTTTCATCATCTACACCTCCATACTGGACCTCAACTATTGTTAGCTGTGATCCGTCAAAAGTTTTGGATACCTTGTGGAAGAGATGTTGTGAAGCGCTTCGTGAGAAACTGTATTACATGTTTTCGACTTTCTGCTACTCCAAATACTCAACTTATGGGTGACTTACCCCTTTCAACAGCTACACCAAGAATTTTTGCTATCACTGGTGTTGATTATGCAGGCCCTTTTCTATGCAAAGAAAGATCTGGTCGATTTAAAAAAAATCTTTTAAGATTTATGTTGCAATTTTTGTATGTTTCTCTACTAGGGCAATCCATTTTGAGATGGTGAGTGACCTTACTTCCAAGGCTTTCATAGCAGTTTTAAAAGGATTCATTGCCCGACGTAGTAGACCAAGCAAAATATACAGTGACTGTGCAACTAATTTTGTTGGAGCAGACAGCGAGTTGAGAAAAACAATGAAATCACTATCCTCTTCAAATGATGCCAGTGTTGCAAGTTTCTCCGAATCACAAGGAATCAAGTGGAGCTTTAATCCACCCTCAGCCACTCATTTTTTAGGCCTCTGGGAGGCTGGTGTGAAGAGTGTGCAATTTCACATCAAGAAAACCATGGGTGATGTACTTCTAACTATTGAGGAGTTCCTAACCCTGATTTACCAAGTCGAGGCTTGTTTAAACTCAAGACCCCTTTATCCAAGCTCAGAGGACCCAAATGATTTGTCAGCACTTCTTGTTGGTGCTCCATTGACTGCTCTTCCAGAGCCCGACTTCACAAACACTCCAATCTCACGTCTACAGCGTTGGGAATTTGTGCAGAGACTTTTACAACAGTTCTGGCGTAGGTAGAGCAGTGAATACTTAAGCCAGTTTCAGCAACGATCAAAGTGGTATTCATCTAAACCCAATATTACTATTGGTGATCTCGTTCTCATAAAAAATGAACTTGTCCCTTCCTTACACTGAAAACTTGCTAGAGTTTTAGAAGTTCATCCAAGCAAGGATGATAAAGTTAGAGTAGTAACTGTGAAATGTGAGAGTGAACTCTTAAAAGGACCGATTTCAATACTATGGAAATTACCACTTGATTAACTTGATTATTGTTGTGGTAATGATTTCTTTTTTTTCTTTTGAAACCCATGGGTGGTTTCAAGGTGGGTTCAATGTTCAATTTCATTTAAACTTAAAACTTTCCAGCAGAGGGCTAGTATTGAGTTTTTGACATCATTGCTTTTCTGTGTTTCAGTATCTTTAATTTTTTTGTTTACTTTGAGTGTGGCAACAGGTTAAAATATTGAGTTTGATTTTGTGTGTTCTTTTAGTTTGTGATATATTTTTCAAGTGAATATTTCTACGAAATATTAAAGTAACCTAAATAAAATTTCAAAGCAATTGAAGTTGTTTAATGATACTTTCAATCTGCAGTTAATTTAATATCGAATTTCAGTTTTATTCAGATTCAGTCGCTTGATGTTTTAAGTTTAATATATTTTTTTAGTGTCCCAACTAGACAATAAACGTGCCCGTTTACTTTTGTTTTCGGTGGCGAAAAATTCCTCTCAGTACTGAAAATATTTAATCGCGATATATCTATAATCGTATCTTGAAAAAAATTAACATCTGTTTCTTTTGTTTAACAGGTTTTGAATATGAATTCGGTTATTAGACGCTGTGATTTTGTTCTTGTTAGTTTTTTATATAACTCTTCATAACGTGCCATTATCATTTTAAAATTACATTGGAATGGCACAGCTCGATCGACATTGTCATAATTTGTAAGAAAAGGATTTCCTAGTTTATTGGCTAGTTGGAAGCCTTTTAGAATTGTACTTGTAAATAATGGAACCACGCCTTCATCATTACAACTATAAACTAAATTTAAATCCTCTACGTTCTCTAAAATACTCTCTGATAACATCGGACCGAATATTTTTTATTCTTTTTACATTTTTAAACCATGTTAAAGTAAAAAAGAGCAGCGTTAAAAGTAATCGGTTCTTTTTCTTGGACCTTGTCATTTCAAAGCCATGAAAAAGAAAACCTGTGTAAAAAGAGAATCGGGTGTATGTATATATATATATATGATGAATTGAACAATTTACAGAATCTTCAAGAATAAGAACTTTATTTCCGAGTGTCTAAACGTACATCTTCTCTAGTAGACAGCTAGCACCCGAGTGTCTCATGGGCTAGCGTATAGTGGTATCTGCGATTCAAAGTTGCTGAGCAAAGATGTTTCTTGCAAGCTGCATGAGTTGTGCAGGAAGATCTCCTTATTTGGACATAGAAAAAGGGTCGGATGATTTCGTGGCTCCCATGGATTGCTGAGGCTATGAAAAATATCCCTGGATTCATGAAAACGGAATTCGGTAATGCCATCCTAAACATGGCAGAGAAAGAAAATTTATAGGGGATCAACTTAAAATTTTATACCTTTCATTTATATATATATATATATATATATATATATATATATATATATATATATATATGCATATGTATATATTCTGTGTCAAAGAGTGAACTATATTTAGCAAGTGAATAAATAACATGTTTTGAACGCATCGGGTTTCATTTTATTTGTACGTGAAAGGGTAACAAGATACTTGAACGGGGCTAGAGCGACCCGAAAAATGTTTCATCTTTAAATAGTAATGAAGCCAATTTTGCCCTGGAATGCTGCTGAAATTGCAAAATCATTTTTCGCTGAAAACGGACGACGGACTAACGGACCACCTTTGACCTTTGAGTCTCAAGTTTTCATTTCCGTTAAAGTATTGTCGTCCGTAACTTTTTAGACTTGGCTTTAAACGATACGACGTGGCTAGTTTAGCATCCGTGTAACAACGTTTATAGGACTCTTATTCTCAAACCAACCAGGTGGATTTAATTTTATTATATGACTACTAAACACATTCATTGATTCCATAATAAAACCATTTTCAGTTATTTGTATTGAATCGCACTAGAAAAGGTGAAAAGTGTTTACACATCCGTGGTGAACGTTAAGAACATTTGTTTGGATATATTGCTTTAAAAGAAAGAATCCAGCTTTGCTTAAGAAAAATTTTGCTAGTTTAATAATTATGATGATGGTGGTGTTTTGATACTATTTATCATCTGGCAGAAAGTTCTTTTTATCTCCCTCAGAAATATTTCTTTCCTCTAGCATAAATTACTATTTAAATGGCTTGGTTTGGGGCGCTACGGTCAAGGTTTTGCTACAAGAGGGTTAATTAGTCCGTGACCTACAGTTTAAAGCTGTTTCCGAACGGCTACAAACAACCATGCCAACAGTGGGACTCGAACCCACAGGATCTGAACCGAATGCCAACGCCCTAGCCTTTCGGCCATCAACTGGCTACTATTTAAATAAAAACCTATTTAAATATCGTAATATAAAAGTCGAATGCTGAATGTTGAAGCCATGTTTCATTGGGAGGAAAATTTTCTACAATGCTAGGTAGAGGATGACGTTCTCATATTATGTTATTCCTTTGACCAGAGGTTCCCAACTGGTGGCACGCGTACTACTGGTGGTACGCGAGAACATTTGAGGTGGTACGCAGAAGGGTTAAATAATAATAAGTACAATGGGCCTGGTTTCTTGCCCTGCAATCGCAAGTCACTAACTGGAAGTGTCTCTAATAACAAATAAAAATAAGCAGCAGCAAATTTCTCACTAAGCCTCCTGATAAAGGCAAGCGTTGGGAAATTGTATTTGCCGTTTGTTAATAGAAATTAAGCACAGATATTTCTTGTTTTTATGGATATATTTTAAGTATTTTGTTTTTATTATACTTAAACACATTTTGTAAATTTATTTATACGTATACATAATTTATTTGATCCCCCTCAAAACGTTATAACATAACCAGTAGTACGCCATGACACTACAAAGTTCTCAGGTGGTACTCAAGTATAAAAAAGGTTGGGAATCACTGCTTTAGAATTTTCTGACGTGTAAATCAATTCCATATCCTGTTTAATTGGTGATGGGAACAAAATAATTTTCAGTAAGAATACAATTATACTGATAATGAGATGGATATTTCAGTAATTATTAATTAAGAAAATAATAAAATAAGATAGCTATTCGCTAGTGGTATTACCATTGACAAATATTCGATAGTAATTGTTGCAAGATATGTTGGACGAAGATTTCAAGCATAAAGTATTTAAAACCATTCAAGCATAAAATCTTTAAATCCAAAAGAAATTACATTTCAGTTTATTTTTTTCATTTTGTTTTAACAACAATAGCCATAATATTTAAACAATAATGAAAACATTGAAACCCCAGAATCGTAGATTCTAATGACTGCATTGAATAAAATTGCATTTTTAAAAAAAGTAAGACGGATGAAAGTATTCAACATTCAGTTGCTAGAATAAACACAAAAATTAATCCTGTCACAAAAAATGCGTATAATTATTTAATAACTTATTATTATTTATGACTTAAATTTCCCTGATACCTTCATTTCCGCATTTTTTCCCTATTCTTTTTACGAAAGAAACATTTTAATTTCATAAATATTGGAGAACTGCAAATCTAACTATGCCGCAAGATACATTACAAATTGTCTTAGCGAACCTGTGTGGGCTGCTAAAAATTTTGCGTGGGTTCATATTCCGATTCACACAAATACCCCAATTGTAAAAAAAAGAGAGATTAGATAGATTAAAAGGATTTTAAAAATGAAAAGTATCAAAAATATCAAAAGTACAATTTGGGAACGATATCAAAATATTTCACAGAAATGAGTAAACGTTTTAAAATGTTTTTTTTCTGAAAAGCAAGTGATATAAGCCTGTAATGAAGTAGAATTTTTTAAATAGAGTAGTTTCGTTGAATATGCATTTTCCAGCCGTTGAAGGATTTACGTCTGATATTTCAAATTGCTGCTAATTTTCCCAAAATGGGTGACATAGTAGATGTCCAATAAGGTACAGTATGCTATTAGTGCTATGTTTTCCGTTTAGAAAATTATACACAAATATCAGTTTGGTACAGGGTTCATAATTAAGTGGTAAAGTCAAAAATGTTTTAAATCTTATCACGAATAAGATAATGGCTAATTGCTATATTTACGAGTTCACAATTTCAGTGCAAGATTTCAAATTTTAAAATAATGGTACATCGTGATGATAGCGTGTAATGTACTTTTACACTGCTAGTAGGTGTTAATTATAGGGGAAAACGGTCTTCATACTTGAACTATGAAATAAAATTCTATCTTACTTACACACACACACACACATATATATATATATATATATATATGTATATATATATATATATATATATACATATATATATATATATATATATATATATATATATATATATATATATATATATATATATATAGTCTTTATTCAATTATTAAATGGTCACTTCATTGTCAATATCGTCAGTCGAACGACCCAGCAACGCGACATGCGCTCCGTTTGACACTCGGAATACGTCTACCTACTTCGCGCCAAAACACATAACATTTATAAGTTTGGTTCGGTCACCTGACTAAAAATTTCGATGTGTCAGCTATCGCTAAAAACGGATGAATCTGAAAGGGCTTTAAAGGTTAATTTGGAAGGCTTTTTGATGTTTCAGCGTGATAAAACTAATCTTGCCAGGACCGTGCATAAACTTAGTCTCGGAAAATAGGGAAAGATTATAAATAGAATTTGGATAGCGGCGTTGAATTATTACATATATATATATCTTAGGATCAAAGAACAAAAACGCTCATTAAGAAAAAAAATGTGGTCTCTTTTAAACATCCACAACGTGTTATTCGTATTATGGCACTTATAAAAATAGCCAGACCGTGTCGTGGCTAACTCAAAAAAGCCACAATACGACATTCGCGTCGTGGCTCTCATGATATTTGACCACTATGCATTGTGCTCATTAAGAAAAGCCATAACACGTTCTGAGCATTAGCTGATGCAACCACGATACGACGGACAGATTGTAACCACATTTTCCAGATATTAACTAATAAAAGAGGTGATGCTAAGAAAATAAAACATTCTTTTGCATTATCGTTTCTTTATCTTTAATCATTATCTGATATAAGTTGGTGATAAAATTATTGAAGTAAATATAGTTGGTATTAAAATCGTCAAAAATGTTGCAGAGAAATTTATTATTACAAGAACTATTACCATGACATTTTGAGTTACATTTCACGTTCTTTGAGAAACATTTGCAAATTTTATCAATACAGTATCTTTTAAAGTGACAGGATTTTATGTAACGGATTTTTGAATCACAAGTGCTGACTGATCCACTTTTAATCAATTTTTTAGAGTCCCCAATTTTTAAAATACACTGCTGGCCACCCAAATTGCAACACCAAGAAAGACAAGAGATATCACAACAAAATTTATTTTGTAGATAACATGTTGACCAAGTATCAAATGATTAAATTTATAGACTTCTGTGAAGTGTGGTTCCTGCCAAAATCAGTAGCCAGAGTAGCCGCCATTGTTGGAGATCACCGCTGCCACACGCCTCGGCATTGATTCAAAGAGACTTTGGATGAGTTCTTGGGGTACAGCAGACCAAGCAGCTTCCACACGTTGCCAAAGTTGATCTCCTGTGGCAGCTGGGGATGGAATCTGGGTCAATCGTAGAGCAACCATGGACCACATGTTTTTATCGGCGAAAGATCCGGAGAGCGAGGCGGCCAGGGAAGCAATTCAATCTGGCGATTGACGAAGAACCATTGGACAATGCGTGCCACGTGTGGTCGCGCATTATCCTGTTGAAATATGGCTGTGGGCAAGCCCTGAAGGTAAGGAAGGACAACTGGCTCCAACACCTCGGAGATGTAGCGCTGGCTGTTTAAAGTACTGGCAATCCGTACTAGAGGTGTGCGAGAGTGATATCCAATACCGTCCCATACCATAATACCCGGTGCAGGACCAGTGTGGAGGTGCATAACGCAGCTGTTCAGCATCCTCTCTTCACGGTGTCTCCAGACTCGAATGCGACCATCGTGGTGTTGCAGACAGAAGCGTGACTCGCAAGTAAAGACAATTTCATTCCATTCTGCCGTCCACATCCTTCTGTCATCGCACCATTGGCGGCGGAGACGTCTGTGCTTCTGCGTCAAGGGTAGACAAAGCAATGTACGTCTTGCGGACAGACCACTCTGCTGTAAACTGCGTCGAATGGTACGCGCAGACACTGGATGATGCGTTACAGACTGCATGTGCTGTGCTATGGTTCGTGATGTGACTGAGCGATCCGTCACTGCCATGAGCACAATTTGCCTGTCATCACGCGAAGTGGTGTGCTGAGGTGGATGCGATCGAACACGCCGGTCCGTCTTACCCTCCTGCATCCAACGATCACATATCCGCATTACAGTTGTTTGGTTTCTTCCAACACGACTACCGATTTCCCTGAAAGATAATCCACAATCTCGGTAGGCCACTATCCTTCCTCTGTCGAACTCGGATACTTGATCAAAAGATAATCGCTGTTTTCGACGAGGCATAATTGATCGTTTTTTTGAAAAACCTCAAGAAAAACACAATTGCCGAACTTGAAATCGTCGAAATATCCAAGCCTTAAATAGCGCTTTGAAGTGGCGCCACAGGCGCGCGTGATTTGCGTCTGCGCTGAAATTCTAATCATTTGCATATCTCACCTCCGTAAAAATGTTGTAAATTTCATGTTATTTGCATGTTTCCTTCAGGGTGTTGCATTTACAGTGGCCAGCAGTGTAGATTCTTTAAGACGACGATATCGCTTTGTCGGAATAGCATTCAAGAATGAACACAAACTCGGTGGGTGTTTGCAATGCACCTGTTGTCAAGTTACAACCTGTCCGTCGTTGCATCAGCTCACGTTCAGGACGTCTTATGGGTTTTCTTAATGACCACAATGCGTAGTGGACTTTTATTTCGCTCAATGAACGTTTTCGTTCTTTGAGCATAACATAATTATGTTTGTATATATTCATTATTTATATATATATACACTCATGGACAAAAAAATTAGCGCACCAAGAAGGAGTCGTCAAAATGAAACGAAATTTTACATACGTAATGACTACTTTGATATATGTAAATGATAAGAAAATCAAAGAAAAAGGATAATTTATTTCAGAGAAAAAGGCAAAAAAACGGAGGGGTTAATACTCCGTTGGACCCCCTCTAGCGCGAATGCACGATGCGATACGATCGGGCATTGAGTCATACAAGTTCTGTATGATGTCTTGAGACATTTCGTTCCATATTTGCTGTAACCTTGTCTCTAGTTCGTTCAAACTCGTGGGATGCCCAACTCGTCGTGCCAAATAATCCCAGATATGCTCGATTGGAGACAAATCTGGGGATCGGGCAGGCCAAGTAAGGGTAGTAACAGTTCGGAGACAGTCTTGTGACACCCTTGCCGTATGAGGCCGAGCATTGTCTTGTTGAAAAATGGCTCCTGGGAGCCGTTGCATGAGTGGCAACACATGTGGTTGCAGGATTTCATGAACATACCGCTGGGCTGTCATGGTGCCACTGAACAATACTAGGGGTGACCGTGTATTGTAGGCAATGGCCCCCCATACCATCACACCGGCTGTGGGAGCGATGTGTCGCTGTACAGCAAAGGCAGGATTGAAGCGTTCACCACGGATTCTCCACACACGAACACGATTGTCATCACTGCCGAGATTGAATCTGGATTCGTCGCTAAAGACGACCTGGTTCCATTCCGCTGCAGTCCAGTTTCCTCGTGCGTGGCAAAACTCCAAACGGAGGGGTCGATAAGTGGGCGTCAAGGGCAGCACACGTAATGGGCGCCGCGATACCAACTATCCTTCATCCAGGCGCCTTCGTATGGTTCGAGAAGACACAGAGGCCCCTAGTGAAGGTGCTACCTGTGCCTGGATGGCGGCCGATGAAGCAGTTGGCTGTACGCGTGCATTTCTTACGATGTGGCGGACTTCTCGACGACTGGTCTGTCGAAGGCGTCCTGAGCCTGGTCTTCGTGTACATGACATCTCTCGGGTCCACTGGTCCCAACACCTCCTCACAACACAATCAGAGTGGCCTAATTGACGAGTTACTCGCCTAGCTGACCACCCAGCTTCCATCATCCCGACGATTCTTCCCCTCTCAAACTGCGACAACTGCTTATATTGTCTTTGAACACGGCGTAATGGCATGTCTATCTCAGCTCTTCCTTTGTAAATAATTCAGCACACTCAAACAAGCTTTGGTTACCTGTTTTATACTCCACAGAGTACGATGTTCAACGCCCTCTACCGGCTATACGTAATGCGCAATCACGCTGCATTTCTAATCATTTGCATATCTCCCCGACATGTACCTTCATTGCAAGTTTCGTTACGATCCCACAATTATTTCTTGGTGCGCTAATTTTTTTGTCCATGAGTGTATATATATATATATATAATATATATATATATATATATATAAAATAACTAAACTCGTGGCACAACAGTCCGGTGTGGACCAAGGCCGGCGGTACCCCTGCTGGATCGACCTTACCCAGTCGCAGGGTCGAACCCTGGACCTGTGGCGGGGCAGTTAGACGCTTTTAACCACTACGCCACTGGGTGTATATCTATCTATCTATTTATCTCTATATATATACTTTATATATATATATATTTGTGTGTATGGGAATGAGGTTAATCTTGGAAGACTCCCTATCGTTTGAGTTTTTTCCACGAACGAGAGAACATCCTTTAAGAGAGATTAATATGTAAAAAAAGGCTTTGAATTCAGAAATATTTCAATAACGAAGAAAAGTATTTAATTTGGACCAGAAAGTATAAAATAAAACCATATATTTATATCTTCTTCTTTCATTACGGGGAATGCTTTCCAGAAAAGTAGTAAAACCCTTCATTATCTGTTTCACGCCTTTAATCACAAAATCTTACAATGTATGAATTTTTGATGACTAAAAATAATGAGAGTTTCCTTAATTATGTACGAAATGCTTAATTTTTCCAGTTCTGTGAATTTGATTATTTTCTTCCAAACAAGAAAAAAGCAGTATTATATAAACTTGTTTTCTTTGGGTCTTGACTCTTAAATACAGTTCAAGTCAACTTTTTAATTAGAGTTAATATAAATTTTTATCAGAACTTAATTAACACGCTAAGACACATATTCCTGTAGAAGATCAATGTTTTTTAAAACAATCCTCTTATAACCTGAGACACTCACAAAATGGAACGAAAAAAATTCTTGAAAGTGTATTTTAGATATGAATGCCCATACACATTTTTTTGCTGGTTTGAGGAACGTTATTAAGGCCATATTGATAAGAAGTGCATAAAAATATTGTTTTAGAACGCATTCAAAATATTTATTGTAGTTGCTATCATTGTTCAGTGCCAAGGGTTTTTGATCATTCGGGCATTCGTTTTCTACACGATCGATATTAAAGACTTCTGAAATTTGTCACTTGAAATAAACTACTTTAATAGCTCCAATGTACACACATATTCACGCGTGATAGTGCTACAGGCTTTCCAGAAAAACTTTAGGTTGGTTGGGTGGGAGAGTAATTGAGTGTCCAAAGTCATCTTTTGAAATCCTGGAGAGTTATCCTGACCAGAACGCGGAGTGTACAGCCAATTACAAACATATCGTAGGGTTACAAGTGAAACACACTAAGTCAAAATTATCAATTTTCAAATTTTCAGCTTTTTTTTACCAGAAAAAGGAGATGTTTCTACTGGTGAAACCCATTAAGTCATATCTTTATTTATTTCCTTTTTTTTCAAAGTTTTGCAATCACATTAAGTGCTCTAGCCTTGTAGTTTGCATAGGGGAAAAACACTAACCACCCTGAGGATAATAATATAAAATAAGCATATGAGATCCAACACTGGTTCGTAGTTAGCAAAAGAAACTCCAGTGCTATAACTTAATTTGGTTTAATAATGTTACTACCAAAGAAGTTAAAAGAAAAGAAATCTTTGATCAGCGTTTTCTCAAAATCATGTTTTTTTATATTGTGTTTTACCTTTAACCCCACGATATATACCCCTCGATGGATTCGAATCCGCATACTCCCAGAACTAGTGTCTTACTCATCCGGCCATCTTCCAGATAGCAGAGCTTAAGAATAGGCGTTCCTTTTCTGCATCTGACGCTGAATGATGGCCGAATGGCTAGGGCACTGGCATTCGGTACCAGAGTCTGAGGATTCGATTCTCATTCTTGGCATGGAGGTTTGTAGCCGTTAGGAATCGGTTTTAAGCAGTAGTTCTCGGTATAACCTCGTGTAGCAAAAATTGACCGAAGTGCTCTCAACCAAACCAAACCTCGCACCTGACAAGTTTCATTTCTAATACGCCCACGCGCGCGCACACACACACACACACAGATATATATATATATATATATAAATCTTTGAAGCCGGTATAAAGAGCTTAAGTCAAAAACAGTGATTTTTAGATATTTGTCAGTATTGATAAAAAAAAAATCTTTTGACTGGTATAAATGGCAAGTCTATCAATTTTGCATACAAAATTGCATTTCTTTGTACAAAAGACTCAAGTTGAAATTATAGTTCTGCCATTGATATAAAAGCCAATAACTTGGTATATTTACAGCAATTTTTTTGACATAAGCCGTTTACACTGGGCTTCAAAGATATATATATATATATATATATATATATATATATATATATATATATATACTAGCACTATTGACCGGCGTTGCCCGGGTAGATATATAGATATAAAATTTTTCATGCATTCCATCAAAAAAATACTGGGCTGCACCCCCGCTCTTCATGTTCATCTTGCCAGTTGTGTTTATTTGGGGAGCCAGGGCCAAAGTTCATTACCAACCCTCTTCCTCTCGGGCATTGGAATTTGACCCCCCCCGTCACCCCCCAAACCATCTCTCTTAATGCAGCTGGTTGTGGTGAAGGGGCTCCACAGGTGGTCGATCACCTCTTAGAGGAACAAAAATCATTAAAAAATTAATTTAAAAAAACTAATTGAGCCACAAATTTCGTTTTTCCTGATTTAAGTTTCTCGGGTCATAAACATTAACTGTGATAATAAACACTAGCAATTTCTTGAAAAACTGTGTTTCATTTTTTGATTAAAATATTAGTCTGTTTTAAAATATTTTTAAACAAATGAGGTCTAGTTTGAAAGAGAATTATCTGCAGTCTTAGATTGTAAAAAGATCAAAATTCTACGATAATTTTTTGTCGAGTTATCGTAATCTGAAGATGAAAAAGTCAATATTTCTTGAAAAACTGCGTTTCATTTTTTGATGGAAATATTAGTCTGTTTTAAAATATTTTTAAACAAATGAGGTCTAGTTTGAAAGAAAAATGTCTGTAGTATTAGATTGTAAAAAGATCAAAATTCTACGATCATTGTTTGGCGACTTATCGTAATCTGAAGATGAAAAAGTCAATATTTTCCCACAAAACATAAAATAAAAAAAAACTGAAAGTCCGACGAAGATGAGACATGTCTGACTTTGTTCCCCACTTTTTTCTGCATCTATTGGTATCGGTCTCGACCCCATACCACCAGCGGTTTCGGAGGAGATAGCGTGACAAGCTTTTGACAGCGGCGGCAGCGGGAGTTACTTTTTTCTAGAATATATATGTATATATATATATATATATATATATATATATATATATATATATATATATATATATATAGACAGAGGGCTCGATTTGAGGTGGAACGCTCGGGAACGGTGTTCATTACGATAGTTAAAAACATTTTTTTAATCAAACTAGGGGCTTTGCCCCTAGGCTCGCTACGCTCGCTCCTCTGTTATGGCTAATAGAGAGATACATAGGGGTGATTCTCGGGCAATGTAACAATCATTTACTGTTGTCAGTCACCCTTATGCGAAGGGGAATTACTGTTGAATCACTGTTTCAGCTTTAAAATTCAATTAAAAATCGAAATTTTAAGATAGAGACTTGAAATGGGGTTTATATGAATGAGGAAACTTTCATCTTCTAGATGATGTAAATATTTTCTTTGTAAGATAAAATCTCGAGGAGCATCGATATTACATCCACATATGTGACGATATTTCTCGAAAAAGTGGGTTTAATATTTTGATGAAAATATTAGTCTGTTTTAAATTATTTTTAAACAAATGAGGTCTTGTTTGAAGGAGAAATGTCTGTAGTCTTAGATTGTAAAAAGATCAAATTTCTACGATTAATTTTTGGCGAGTTATCGTAATCTGAACATGAAAAAGTCAATGTTTTTCCACAAAAAAAAACTTAAAGTCCGACGAAGGTGAGACATGACTTACTTTCTTCCCCGCATTTTTCTGCATCTATTGGTATCGGTCTCCACGCCATACCCCCAGGGGTTTCAGAGGAGCTAGCGTGACAAGGTTTTGACAGCGGCGGCGTCGGCGGCGGTGTCAGCTACTTTTTTTTAGAATAGAGAGATATTAGTCTGTTGTTAGTGAGTGGGCCTGGCCTATTTTATATATATATATATATATATATATATATATATATATATATATATATATATCTTTCCTTTATGAACTCGCCAGTAAATGTTTATACCTTACAGTAAGGATTAGGTCACTAGTTTCTGCGTTGACACTTATAAACACATTTAGCGCTTTAAAATTCATTCGTTCAAATATCGTTTGAAAGCCGCACATATGCTGTAGTGGTTAGCGTTCCGAGCTGGCACGCAGTGGGTTTGGGTTGAAATTCAGAATAAGGTCTGGTCATTTCCCTGTTGTCCCCCCTCATAGAGAGCAATGCTGGCTTTAAATAAAATGGCTAGTAAATCGCGGGGAATAACAAAAGCTAAATGTCTCACGACAAAGTGCCTCCGCATTAGACAAAAAAAACATCATTGGTAAGAACATTTTAAGTACTTTTTAAATACATTTTATTGTTTTTCAGTCTCTTAAAAAAGTGTTAAAAAGCATTAATTATAGTTCGTAAGTCTTCATTTCTTGCTATAAATACTATTAATGAGTGTGTACCACGTCCAGTTGCTCTTGAAATCAAACTGCCTCATCGCTAATTTCGCGTTTCGGCGAAATTTCGCCTCATCGAATTTTGCAAGTCCTCAATTTGGGCAGACAAAATACTTTCTGTACTAGTAAAACACAAAAAGACCTGTAAAGTTACTTTTAAAGTACCCATCATGTGGACTTGGGACAAATGGGATCAAATGGTCTAAAGCGCTTCCTAGTAATAAATGGAAGCTACTTTAAATTGGACAGAATTCGGAGACAGATTGGAAAAATCCATGAACTTTTTTCCTCGTTGTAAAGCTAAGGGAAGTATCATCGATGGCGAAGGAACTATTTGTCAGCCATGGGCTTTGGACCTAAATTTTCTACGAATAATAACCGATGATTTCCACAAAATTGGATGATCATGCCACAAAATTGGTTTTTCATGAAGATAACGTTTCAAAGCATAGTCCAAATAGCATTTGCTCTAAAACTAAACTAAACTCATGGCGCAATAGTCCGCTGTGGAACAAGGCCGACGGTGCCAATTTCCGCTTTCTTGATCGTGGGCTTGGGGTGCCATACAGTATATGTCTCAGTCAGGTGATCAATCTGACGTGGGACCCCCGGAGTTTAGTTCCCAAGCATGCTTGGTCCTCATTCTATCGACCCACTCAAGGGATGAAAGGCTGAGTCGACCTTGCCCAGTCGCAGGGTCGAACTCTGGACCTGTGGCGTGGCAGCTTGACACTTTTGACCACTACGCCACCGGGCGTAGAATTTATTCCACATTACAGAAAAAGTTTAACTCTAGGCAAGTGGAAGTCCTGAACTATTCTCTGCTGAGCACTCATCAGTACAGCTTGACTGAAAAGTCCAAATCCTATGCTTTGAAATAGAGGGAATCATTACATAAAAATAATATTTCCAAGCTGATTTCGGTTAGAGAAAGCAATATTAACACTCAGCCTAGTGACATATTAATGTTTTATACTATTAATCATACAGAATTATGTAAATATGATATTTTTTTCACACATTTTGATGATATCAAAAGGTTTTTCATCCAGCATAAAGGCTATTTGTTTCTTTGCGATATATATATCTATGTGTGTGTGTGTTTGTGTGTATAGATAGAAACTTTAAATTTTATTTTTAAATTTTAACATTTTAAAAATTAAATGTTATATTCACTTAGAAGTTTAATAATATATGAGAATTCCATTCCATATTTTACAGAAAACACCACTACCATTTTGTTTCACTGCAATCTAACTAGAAATTCATTTCAGAAGTAATTAAGCATATCCTTGAATTTATTAAACTGTCAAAACCGCCCAAAAAGATGTATATTAATCATGTGAATATTTAAATTTAGAGTTGCCCACTTGTATGTCTGATTCTACGTATTTTTGAAAATATCCTTTTTACTAGTTACATAAAGTACTTTATGGCGTATATTATATACACTATTGAAGAGTTTTGTATATGTTTTTTAAACATCTTTTTGCGAAGGTGTCAGTGAAATATACAGAGTAATTCTCATGGGAAAAAGCACCTTCTCTTTCTTGTCTAGACAAAACTGGATTTTGTCTCAGTTGCTGACGATGATATACAGTTCCACGCTCAGTATTCGGAGCCATGTCAGACCATTTTTTGTCGCTACAGTAATATATATAGAGAAGTATAATAGTAGAAGTTTTATAATTTATTAAGAATCATTCAAACATATTATATGTTTAATGTTGGTTTAAATACTTTCTACGGACTGGAAATTTGAATGAATGTTCAAAATTTTATGTACTAAATTTAATGAAAGTTTCAATTTGATTTAATTATTATTTCAATGACAGTGAAATCCTTCATTGAGGTATACATTCAAAATTGTTGGAGGAATGATCGCCAACATCTCGTAATTTAAGTAAAATTTGAAGATATATATCTATTTTATCTAATACGGCGGCACTTGCTTTTTGCTGCCACTTCAATTTTGGGCGTCCCCTAGGTCGACACATGGAGGGATCTACCCTCTCCCACCCACATAACTCGTAAAAGGATTCCCAGATCTACAGAATAAACGTGCCCATATTCGGCCTAGACACGATGGTATTTAATAGTTCTGTCGGAATACTAACCGAACACCCCTAGTCCTAACCGAACACCCTAAGTCCTACGCGCTACCACATGGCTATTTCGGACCCTTTGAAGAAATACAACTTTCCCCGTTTGAAGTAAATTTAATATTCTTGACCTTTCGGAAGACATTTTATGTAATTAAAGACGTTAAGAAATATTGATTATTCCCAAACATACTGTTCTAAAGGATCCATTTAAGCAGAACGCATGCACACTTCGAAAATTTTAAATTAAATTAATATTACGTTTCTCGGTATGTCAGTAAAATTGAATCAATTTATATCCATATAAACTAAATTAATTAGCTCAATATGTGTTATCAGAATTAAGTAACAATTGTTTAATGATAATGAAAAATAATGAATTAATAATACTGTAATAACAATCTAACATTGTTGTGTCCAGATAAGTGCAATAAAAATGATCAATCAAGAACGTTAATAAAAAAAATCCCGAAAGGGAAAAAACAGCTCTTTGTTTGCTTGCATTTGTTTTTTAATGTAATAAATTTATATTGCGAAACTTTTGAACTGTAAAAAGTTGTTACGATACGTTGTTCTACGTTACCTGGACTCACAGTAGAGACATTGAACAAATATCTAACACAATCATTCTCATCCTTTTAGGCTCCACTTGGAGGATTTTTAATACCCAACTGCCCCCCCCCCCTTATTGAATATCCCTCCTACCTCCCCTGGAGATCGTCTCGGGTTGAGAACCATTTATCTATCACGTATTTGAGTCATTCAAACATCAGTTAAAAGTCTTGGTGGAGACTTGATGCACATAAATTTTGCTTTGCAGAAATGTCCTTAGATTTGTTAATCCTGCTTGCTTTGCAGAAAAGTCCTTAGGATTGTAAATCCTGCTTGCTTAGATCCTGCTAGAATCCTGCTTGTAATCCTGCTTGCAGAAAAGTCCTTATACTTGTAAATCATAATTTACAACTATACAACTACAGTCAGGTATGATAGAATTGTACCGTGGTAAACCTGGTACACCTTGTGACGGGTAAAAACACGAACTCCATGGGATTTATCACCAAATCAGACAATATCTCTTGTATTTTCACAATAGTAGCGATATGACCATGGGAAAGATGCTTTTCAATAAAGTTTTTAATTGGGTAGAAATGCACGCGTTAAAGTTTGGTAGGTAGCTTACATTTATTTTTTAACGTAGGATTACGTTCCTCCATAACGGTCCTCAGGAAAGCAAAATTTTAGACGCTAAAACCGTCCGCCGTCGCAAGTTATAATTTTAGCAGCACGCCAAACCCAATCTGTAACGCTTGGGCAAGCAGTAAAGAGTTAGACAGAAAAGTACCAAAATGCGTCAAAATTTTGACAGATGCGCGCACACACACATAATATATATATATATATATATATATATATATATATATATGTGTGTGTACATATATACAGATACATATATACATACAAAAGAGGTAAGCAATGATAAGTAATCCTACGTTAATAACCCGCGGTAGTTACGCTAGAAGAGACTACCTGAAATTATTTGGCTACACGAGGGCCAATTACGGTATGGATCAAATCCTATTGCCTATTCCTATTTCCTCCTATTCCTATTTCTAACTCCTATTCCTATTCCTATTGCCTATTGCCTATTCCTATATCCTACTGCCTATTTCGAACATTACAAACATCCATGCCAAAAGTAGGACTCGAACTCTCAGGCTCTGGTACGCACGTGTTAAAGGAAATTATTTGAAAAAAAATGGAACATTATTTCAACTTTACTGTCATTTTTACACTCGCTTTAACTTCATGAACTTTGACGAAAGCTTATTTGCTTTTTTTTCGAGAACATTAAGGTATTATCAGCAGAAACTATAGTAGACTCAGTAATAAGTTATAGTTAAGAAAATGCATTTCTTTTCTTACTTGTTATCCATTCCAAAATCATTTGCCCCCAGAGTAAATAAATGCGAAAATTAACATCATCACAGATTACAATGAGATTCCCATAAAAACTCAGGAGTCTGGTTACGATTGATTAGCATTGATCCTTTTCTGCGCGAAAATGTTATTGAGAAAGAAATGTAATGAATGAGATGCTTTTATTGATTATCAAATACAAAGAGAGTAAAAAAAAAAGGTATGTCTGATGCAAATTGAGAAAGAATTATTTATTCTGTGTTATAACTGAGGGAATTTTCTATCGAAATGGAATTAAGTAGTAACAGTGGAATTCGCCCTATTTTCCAGATAATGTTGGAAAGAAGAACTGTTTTAATAATCAAATCTGGGAAGGAAAAAGCTTTTGCGACCTTTTTATGAGTTTTTTGTCAAGTGTCGAGTTTCTTCATATATCTGATGGTAAATTAGGAATTTTTTTAGATGAACCTGCCTATTTTCTTTTACAAAGAAAATGAATAAAAATAATAATTCTCTCAATAAAGATAATAATTAACCTCATAGGTACACGATACGATGACTTCATTTTCTTTCATCATGGCTAAGTTTCAGCTTCAAACAAGTTTATGATGGTTGAAAAGTACTGTAAGCAGGTAGCCTAAAGCAGTGGCTCGCAAACTATGGGTTCCGACACACTAGGGGAGGGGGGGGGGGCGTAAAAAAACTGGAGCGATCGTGGATAGTTTGAAGAAAATTTATGACATATTAAATCATTTATTTGAAATAAATGCTTTAAATTTTCAAGAATTCCATATTTATGATTTCTAATTTTTATATGTTAAAAAATATGACATTTTTTAATAAGGTGTAAAACAGTATTACCAAAAGGAAGTGCAGATACTAAACGAGACATTTTTTTAAAAATTGCTATTATGTAATATAAAAATATACCTAAAATTTAAAGTTTGTTTTTCTTTTTTATAGCATTTTAATAATTTTTTAAAAATATTGTGTTTCTACAAAAAAAAAATTTCATTTTAGCTCGAGGTGTTTTCTAGTCAACCCTTACCTTAAGGAGCCCATTTTTTCCGATTCCTTCTTCAGAACGAGAAATTTCATACGCTCTTTGAAAGAGCGGCCATTTAGGGGTTTATATATATACACACACACACACACACACACACATATATATATATATATATATATATATATATATATATATATATATATATATATATATATATATATATGTATATATATATATATATATATATATATATATATATACTGTGATTTTTTTAAACTGACACTACTCAGAACCATTTGTAGAGCGATCTATCAGCCGGAATTTCACCAAAATTGATAGAGGGGCTAAGGATGATATGGGAAAGAGTTTCCGTGAAATAAAAAAAAGTTCCAAAAGTCGCCGATAGGGGAAGATATGGCGCTTTTGTAGTCTGCGCACCCGAGAATTTGCATAAAAGGCAAGTAAAACACCAAAATACAAATTCACGACTATGAAGGCGACAGCACGGCCAGTATTTCGGGCTATAAAGATAGGGGATGAATACCGAAAAAGTTGTAAGCAGACAAATGAATAGAAAAGAAATTTCCCCGCAACACCACTTTATGCAGCAAATTCCCTTCTCGCTCCTTCAATGTGACCACAGTCCTGGTGGACGACACATTGCATCCTGAACACTACGTTCTCAACGGCCAAGAGTAACATGTCACCAGGAATGCTCATGAAATTCCGGGATATATTTTCCTTTAGGGCCGCCAGGTTCGAGTCTCCACCAAGATACACCTTATACTTTAAATAATCCCTCAGAAAGATGTCACATGGGTTAGGTCCGGGAAACGATGTGGCCATACCAGTTGAAAAAAAGCGACTGATGAACCTTTCTTATGTAAACCGAAGGTTTACATAAGAAATGTAACAGATTCTATCTGTTGGCACCGATCTTTATAGCCCAAAATACTGGCGCTGCTGTCGACTACGTAGTCATGAATTTGCATTTTGATGTTTTACTTGCCTTTTATGCAAATTCTCGGCAGCGCCCACAACAACAGCGCCATATCGTCCTCTATCGGCGACTTTTGGAACTCTTTTTTTCACGGAAATTCTTTCCGATGACGTCCTTAGTCCCTCTATCAATTTTGGTAGAATTCCGGCTGATAGATCGCGCTACAGATGGCTCTGATTAGTGTCAGTTTTAAGAAAAACTCAACCTGTATATATATATATATATATATATATATATATATATATATATATATATATATATATATATATATATATATATATATATATGTGTGTGTGTGTGTGTGTGTGTGTCAAAAGATTAATTGAAAATTACAGGGGGCTTTAAAATAGCGAAATTTAACAGTAAAATCATTGGCAAAACACTTTGGAAAGGATTTTTCCCTGTTTCGGAGGATGACCTCGATTTGCGAAAGCGGATTGAAGTTCCATCGGGGAAATCTATTTTTGATGTACAGGGTTTGGCGCGAAAATTACTGCTGACGTAAACAAAAGACTATTCTAGAAATTACTATGTGGTGTTTTGAGCATGCGCGTTAAAGGGGGACGCGCTGATAAACGTAGAAGTACGCAGATTAAATTGGGAGCTCGGTGCTTGCGTTCGCTCTGCTCGGCGTCGCAGAGTTTTGAAAATGGCGATCTAGGGATAATGATTTCGAGCGAGGTTTTCTTAAAGAAGAAATAAACTAACTGATTCAACTTATGGATTGATTATTTGTTCTACGAATCTTCACCTCGCCAACGACATTACTGGAAATGATGACTGCAAATTGATATTTTTATAGCAGGCGTAAAACCAGAGCCTATCATATATATATATATATATATATATATTCATTCTTGGGCCCGTATTCTCAGGACATAGTATGCTATCCCACCCCGTAAGGAAAAAGTTAAAGAAAGTGGGTCGCTGTCGAAAAAAGTTTGCGCAACCCTGGTCTAAAGTAAAAGATACGAACTTACCTGAAACTTGAACCAACTTAAACACCTGAAGAGACGATCTCTATTGAAAGAATTTTGAACTGAGAACAGTAATAACAAAAACAGATAATTTTCTTATGAATTTATTGTGTTTAAAATAGTATTCTGTCAAAACAAAACCATTTTTTTCGTTTAGAAATACTCTAATAAAATCCATTTAAGCGTCATTTATAAACTATTGTCCAGAGGCACTGGAAAAAAACGCGTAACTAGTAATAACGTTTAAAGGAAAGCTAAGTAATTGCGTTAAAAGAATTTAAAAATAGTTTTTTTTTGTTCTATGAAGAGTAACTAATAAAAATTTATTTAAAAAATTGATTTCAGGGGAAAAGCATGCGTAAACAAACAAACAAAAAAAATGAAAGAGCTAATTATCATGAATGTAGCATTTTGAATTCTAATTCATTAATTTTTTAAACTTTGTAATTTTCAGAGTGTTTCTTTCCTGATTTAATTTCCTTTAAAAAGAATTTTTGAAAGAAAAAATATAGTAAGCAAATTTTTAAAAAAATTACCTGATTAAAAATACTCTGCTAATGTATTTAACATTTTGTCTAAAATATTTTTCAGAATTGTAACTTACCCCCAATTAGTTCCATAAAATATTTTTTTATTATGATCAGTTAGGATTTTCTGCAGTTAACTGGAAAAAATTCGTTACCAAAGCCAATTTTGTTTTATTCAATTTATCCTCAAATAAACAAAATTTTTACACGGTAAGTATGTCTCTAAAACTATTTTCCTAAGTAACACAAGACTGGGGGGAAATTGTTGGGCAACAGTATTTAGCGTATTTGGCTAACAGTTGAATTTTGTCTTTGGGGTTATGTTGAAACAAAGGTTGGCATTGCAGCTCACCTAATGGCTGGCTGTTGGTTGGTTTTACCGATAGGAGAGCAGTTCAACTCTCATTTGCTGTTGGGACAACGGTATTTTATAATTGTTGGCCCAGGATAAATATTTTGCAGTTGGCTCATGTAACGTCCAGGACTTTCCCGCGAGACAATGGGACAATGGCGAGGGTAGCACAAACAAGAGGTGTTTGTTCGCTTTCGCCGGTTTGGTGCGAGCAGTTTCAACGCAACATGCAACCGGACCCCCCACGCTGTTTAAGCAATGGCTTATTCAGGCGTTGTGCCGGGTCCAAGACAGCGTTACAAAGCTGTCTTGGACCGGGCTAGAAGTTGTCCAGGGGATGAGAGGCCCGGGAAAAAGATTGCACCCTGGGTTTGAAAGAACCACCCCCAGCGGGGGGGGGGAAGAAAAAGACTGGTTTTAGAGAGAGACCCGGATCGGGACATTCGACGCACGACGGACGAGAGAGGAGGTGGCAGACTCTGATCGCCGTGGTTGTTGAGAGACGGAGAGTCCACCTTACTACTACGCGAGTAGTTGGAACGCGATGTTAATTTAACTTTTTTTCATGTATTAAATTGTTGTTGTTACGAAAGAAAGGGAGTCATTCCTAATATCGTTTCTTCACACCCTCACTACATGCGGAACCTTTGAGTAATATCGCCCCATTCACAGGAAGGGTGATTTTGACTGCTCCACGCTCGGAGTACGTCAGTTAAAGAAATAACCGCTCGGAAAGTAGTAATCCTGAGATTTTGCGTGCATGGGCTATCGCACGCAGGCGTTTACAGCCCATATTTGTTTCTGGAAGTTCTGCCAAAGGTGATCATTCTCCAACGATGTAACGAAAATTTGCTTTTGGGCCAACGATGTGTATTACTTGCGTTCAGCATAGCTGGAATGCTTTATTCTAATTTAGTACTTCTCTGTGATTCTTTTGTCTGATATAAGCGGGTGTATAGAATTAAGGTAAAATCACTTTTCTGAAAAAAAATTCGAAATTACCAATAGAAAAAATCTAAACGTTAAGATACAATTATTAGGAAATTTGGTTGACTGATCGAAGTTACGTTTCCATTTGAAGTGAAAACAGTGGAAACTGGCAACTCACGAATGAAACGGGAGAGTGATGCCTTTGTGAAGCTGTGCTTTAGACGAGTAATCGAGGTCAAATAGATCATTGTTTAGTAAAATTAGCTCTCACAATATTTTGAATATCGAACTGTTGAAAGGTCAAGGAGACCTCGAGGTGGCCAATCCTAGAAGGTGGGAAACAAAGGTCCAGAAAAGTAGTATGTCTTTTCTAGAAACAATTCTTAGAATGCCGTTAACACCGCAAAAGTACTAAAGTCCCCTAAGACGATCTTAAAAAAGAAGTAACTACGCCTTTTCAAGACCGTCATTTGGAATTTAGTTCAAGGCACCATATGTAGATGGCTGCTTGACAGTTGATCTCTCAGATCGGTTACGATTAGATTCCACATATGATCCCTCATGGCCTGAAGTATTCTGTACCGAATATTTTTCAAATTCATCAAATTTGGATTTCAGATATTTTGATTTTTGTGTTTTATCCTTGATTTTGGAATCCAGTGTATTATTTCGACTACAGTTAACCAGTGATGTCATAGAAGGTTCTAAATTGCCCGCTGCATTTCTAGAGGTCTATACTCATTTTTCTCAATGTTAAGGGAAAACTCCACAAGGAAAAGCTCTACAAGGTAAAATATCAAGTCCTTCAATAAAAGATATAATCCCATCGTTAATTAATATTATTAAGCTTTACAAACTCAATAGCAACATTTTGTTCGGCTATCTCGCCGCTTCCCTAGAATTCGCATAAGAAAACTCATAGGATGGATTCAACTGTGGTTGGGGAGTGTTCTAGTAGAAGCCAATGTGGGCAGTCGCTTCCTGTTTTGTCGTTGAATCCAACAACACGCATAATGAAGCGTCGCCGTTTGTTGTCTGTTTTGGCTGTCTGGGAACCACTCTTACACAGCCTTCACCTTGACGTCACCTCTCATTATGCATGTAACTGGTCTCTTAGAAAAATGACTCTTGACTTGGGATGCGATCCCCACACATTCTCTTTAACTGTACCACATAAATGCGAATATTACGAGTTAAATTTTAAAAATTCTACAGGGTAAAATGTTAAGAGGTACATTATGTCCCTGGCAAAATAGATCATCAGTGCGAAAACTAAATTTTTCTTTTCACCGAGCTGAGAAAATTGCGCATAAGTATTATTGAGATTTGGCACATTGATATTTAACCAAATATGTTGAGTGTTTATTTTAAATGAAAACGATCCACGAATTTAGAAATTTATGACAGTGAAAAACGTATGACTGGTTAAAGTATAATGAACCTGCTTCTATATTTTATGTAACTGAGCATTCTTTCATTGAGAGGATATTTCCCCATCTGAAATTCAAGGGAAGAAATTTCAGATTTTTTAGATTTTGTAAAGACATTTTTGAAATTAATAATTCAACGAAAATGTTTTTGTAACATAAATAACACTAATACTTTCAACACCATGATGGAAAAGGAAAATTAGCCTGAGAATAAATGCTTAACAAAGCTCAAGTTCATCAAAAGTGGCGCTCGGATACTCACAAATAAAGACATATTTCACTCGTGTTACTGCCTGTACGGGGCTTACTTTATTATGACATTCCGTCATCAGTCTTCGAAAAAACGTTGACAGTCTAGTGAGACTTTGCGTCATATAGGTGTTTAATATTCTCCTGATTAAATACAGACCAATGAGCTTGCACCTATAATGAGCATTAACGGTATGTTACGCTGGTACCGTTCAATCTTGATCCAATCACGCTGTATTACAATAACAAATGGATCTAAACTTCAGAGAAAAAAGTTCAATTCAATAACAAATAATCGTTGATCATTGTTAAAAGTCAAATTCGAAATTCTGGAAATTATGAAACAATATATTCTATCTTTATACAAATCCACAAAGCTGAAAAATTTTGCTAGAAATTATTGATTTTTGAATCACTCGACATAATAAATTAGCGAAATTTTATCTTTCTTGAAAGAGACTGAATTCATTTTTTCTCCCTTTGCGAGGCGAAACATTTTAAATCAACAAAACACTGCAGTACCCTTAAACTTGGTTTATTTTTAAATATAGGTTCATGTCATATGATATCGTAAATAAATGCGATATAAATTACTAGCGAAGTGGAAATACTGATAAAAAGGTTTGAAGATTATTTAGATTTTTAGTTACTGTTCCTATTTATGTCAATTTGATTCAAATTTATTAAAAACCTCTGCTGAATTACTGTAAAATGTCATTATTATAATATATTTCAATTAATTTTGCCAATTAATTTTAAAATCCTATTTCATAATTAGAGATGTTGAACAAATATTTATATATTAAGAAATAATCTAAACACTCTCTGCATTACCGAAATTTCAATTATAACTTCAATTGTAAATGTGGGCAAAATTTTCGGCTAAAATCATGAAAAACAAAATATTCAGAATAAAATATTGGTAAAAAAATACAGGGAATATTTATTAAACGAATATTCAAGCTAATAATGAAAACTGGGCTTTTATTTACATGTTACCGCGAGTTAATGTAAATTAGTTTCAGTAATTAATATAATAAATGTAAATGTTTATTAATGCACAATTTTGAGTACATAATATCTTTACCTATTTCTAGATAACAATTCACCTTACACACCAATTCGCCGTAAATAAATGTAATTTATCTTAGGAGGAAAGTAATATTTGTTTCTTTGAAGCCATTTATACCATATGAAATATGAGTCATTACAAAGATCGAAAGAAGCCCTAGAAAATAATAACCCAGGTCAGTTGCTTTGTATTTCCATTATTTATTTTATTTAATGGTATCCTCCTGGTATAAGTATTGGATTCATAACTTTTTCCATAAAATATACTTTCTTTTTATCGTAAGATATCCACTTCCAAGAATTAGGTCTTATTTTCGTTACATTTTAAATCATTCATATGGATCGTAATAGTATATTTTCATTACAAATATAATCGCGATGGTAGGGTGAACAGTTTGTGTTTTTGTTTTGGTACGTTATTTTATATAAAAAAAATTGTATAAGAAAATCGTTTATATATTAGTTCTAAAAATTTGTACTCTTTTTCAGGTTTGCGAAATTATCGCGGTAAGCGCAAATATATATTAGTACACTGTATTCAGCCCAGGAAAATGTTTAACAGGAGCTGTGTATATTTTCCCATAATTACACAATTGTTTATACTACAGGGTGGTCATAAAAAACTTTGCCGATATATGGACCTCTAACGTCTGTTCCTTTCAACCGATCGAGTGTGAGATTTTTCCCGTCGTAAAATGCTGAGCGTATGCAAATACCCTAAAGAGCGTTGGAACGGTACGTGTATCACAAAAAACAGACGCGTTATGCACGCACAAAAAACAGCTGTGCGAACGACCAACAAAAGCAAGATCGGGGCTCACGGAGGAAATTTGCATATGACAGAGGCAAGACACCAATAACTGATGACGACACAGATCGGACAAAAAATCCTTTTATTTGGACTACACATTTTCCACATGAATGCCATCATAGGCCGTTCGCAGAGCTGTTTTTTGTGCGTGCATAACGCATCCGTTTTTTGTGCTACACGTACCGTTTCAACGCTCCTTAGGGTTTTCGCATGCGTTCAGAATTTTTCGACGATAAAAAGTGGGCATTGCCATTCGAAAATTTCGAGTTTCTGTAGCTATGACCGTAACCGTGAGCGCCACTTGGATGCCGTTCACAGAATCCTGAGCTCATACCATTAAAAAACTATATCCGAAATCTCATCTCGATCGGTTGAATGGAACAGTCGCTAGAGGTCCATACATCGGTAAAGTTTTTTTATGACTACCCTGTATATTTAGTTACTATTTAGTTAAAATTAAACTATAAGGGTGGCCCAAAGGAAATTGAGACTTTTATTTTAGTGGCAGTGGTTAAATATCCAGAGCTTTGTGTTTACGCCAGTAAATGACGCTGTATGTTACGAAACAAAGCTACTACCGTCTGAAAGTGTGAGTGGGCTGTAGATTCGTCCAAACAAGATCAGAAATTGAATTTTCAATTTTTGACAACAGAAGTTGTTACTAAAGCCGATATTTATCGTCGTATTAGGGATGTGTATAGCCTTGAGCGGTCGTCACACAGTACACATTATTCAGATAGTTTAAGGAATTTCGTAATGAACGTCGGAGCACGGGTCATGATGAGACCTGCTATATCACATTTGGCCATTACCATGTAATCGACTGCCGTGGACAAGATTTGCTGGAGGTTCTTGATCTTATATATATATATATATATATATATATATATATATATACAGGGTGGCTAATAAATACTGTGACAAATATCAAATCATTTAATTACACACAGATGAAATAGAAAATGGAAAATACAACAATATTATGAACATTATACATGAAAGTTTACCATGAAATAATTTTACTCGAATCGACCGCCATCTTTATCGATTACTAAAGATAATCTCTTACGCCACTGTCCTATTGCGGCACGAATCATTTTATGAGGTAATTTGTCCCATTCACTTCGTATGGAAGCTTTGAGGGAGTCCAAACTTCTGTGCTGCTTAGCATTTACTTTAGACTCTAAAATCCCCCAAATGCAATAGTCTAAAGGATTTAGATCTGGTGAAGAAGGTGGCCAATCTTCTTGCTTGATAAACTTCGGGCAATTGGCATGGAGCCATTCCTGTGTTGTTTTGGATCGGTGGGACGGTGCAGAATCTTGCTGAAATATCCAATTCATTTTGGGATACAATCTCTTAGCATGTGGTAATAAACGTGTAGCCAATACTTCCTGTTTGTAATATTCAGCATTGATTTTTACCCCTTTATCGATGAATTTCAGAGGAAGTTTTCCATTGTGTGACACTGCAGCCCAAACCATAACAGAATTCTTGTTCTGAAAGCGTTTAACAGTTCGAAGATTTTCAGGTATATCCTCGAAGGTTGCTGAATATACAACATCATTTTTAGCATTATAACTTTGTTCTGTAGAAAACATCTTCTCATCAGAGAAAATTATTTTTTCAACACTTTTGCTACCGTGCCGGTTCAGCAATTTCTTACATCTTTGTAACCTTTTTACTATTTGTGCAGTAGTCAAACCTTGAACTTTTCTTTTGCGATAAGGGCGAAAACCCAGGTCTTCATTTATGATAAGTTGCATAGTTCTGCGACTGATGTTCTCTTCTGCAGCCATTTTATTTGCAGAACGTTGTGGATTTCTTCGTATCTTTTCACGAATTCTTTTGATACGTTCTTTTGTACGAACAGTGCGTGGACGACCGGACCTTGGTGGATCTTTACAGCTATTGGTATGCAATAATCGATTTATAGTCCTATATATAAACGTCCTATTAAAACCAAGGCATTTTAATTGCTTAAATATTTTAGCTGCAGAAAATCCGCGATCAAAAAGCTGTTTAACCATTAACCTTTTGGCTTCCATCTTTAAAAATATTCTACATGTTTTACTTTAAACAAAAATCGTCTGCGTTTACAAAAAGTTGCCAATCACACAAATAGATAATTTTAATCGTTTGGAAAAACAATTTATCTAACTCTTATTTTTTGGAGTGTTACAGTATTTATTAGCCACCCTGTATATATATATATATGTGTGTGTGTGTGTGTGTGTAATGCTATGAAATAGGGGGGGGGGCGGCTATCGCGTAAACTTAAATGGGGTCTTTGTTAAAAAAGAAATAAGATTTATCAATTTAGGGTTGGGACATCGTAAAAATCGGAATAAGCATCTCAGGGAAAATAGATTGCAGGGTTGGATTTGAGTGACAGTTGTAGTCACACCTCAGCCTCATCGGCGGTGCAAACGTCACACGCATGCGCTATGGCTGTAGATAGTTTAAAACAATAGGGTTTTCATCAGAGCGGGAGAGTTTTTCAGTCAGTTCGGTAACGTGTCACGAGGATCAAGATGATTTCTTGAAAAATAGTTAAAAGATTGAATCGGGGTAGGTTAAAATTCGAAAATACACGCTTAATTGGAATTAATTCGTAGTTCTTTGCCACAGGCCTTTGATACATTGACTGCCATAACATTAAGAATTATTTAGAAATAGATTAAGAAGGAATAACGTTGGATAGAAGACGACATAATGGAGATGGTTAGTAATAAGAGCTGCGTCATAAGTCGCGTAGGATTTTAGGGACACGCGAGGGAAAAAAATTAAAATTTAACACCACAGTCTTTTAAATTTAAATTTAAAATTAAAATTTGTCCAGGTTTTCATCTTTTCCCTTGTGACAACGTTGATCCGTTGGCGGAAAAGTAATATTTTAGTTTGGAGCTGCAATGTTTTTTTTTTCTCTCATGCGGACGCTGATTTCACACTTCGGATAAACTTGGACTTACTTGGATTTATTTGGATGCTGGTCACCGTCATTCATCTGTCACTTGTGATGCGGTTGATTTTGTCTGCTGCAGTTTGTCCTCTGAAGAAATACGTCCGGTTGTGCCTTACAACGTTGCGCTGCGAGGACGCCTTTGCCATTGAAATATCTTCCGGCGAATGGCCCTTCGGATCTTCCGATTTTCTTCGAGTGCCGTCAGACGCCGATTTTCATACCTGGGTATGATAATTTCCCAGAGAATCAACTAGATGTCAGCATCAGTGCCGTGAGACCTTGAAACTAGGAAATTATGTTTTTTTTTCTCGACGCTACAACCAGCGTGAATTATTGTGCTTTTGAAAACAGTGGTGCCAGGTTTGTGAGTTTGACAGCCAACAACAGGAATTCTGTCAGGTCTGCGTTTTAACACAAAACGATAAAGCCATGGATTTTGGTCATCAAAAGCAGAAACGACTGTTTATCGAGAATTATCCGGAGAACAGAAGAAAAAAATAATTGCTGCAAATTTAAATTTTTGTCTAATTTGAATTAATGAAAAAAAATGATGAAGAAGATTTTGTGTAAAAAAATTCAACGTGCATAAAAATTAAATTTTTTTTGACGGGATTAACTCAATTAGGGTAAGCGATTTTTTATTAAACTTTTATAAGGGAAATGGGTTAAGCTTGTTTTTGAAAAGTAATGTTGGAAATGAAAGATAATTTTTTTAATGATGATGTTTTTAATAACTGTGTCAGAGTGTAAATTAAAATAAGTATTTGAAGTTTTTGGGGTAGCTGAAGTTTTTGAATTATTGAAGTTGTTGAGTACTGTTGTAATTTTAAAACCTGTAAATTTTTTCTAAGCATAGAGTTTTCCCCACCCAGTTTCACTGAAGAGTATGTAACACTTATGGTACAAACATGAGATTGGGTTATATAAAAATTTACTGACACATTTTTCAATTTGGGTTGTGATAACACATGTAAACATTTTCATGTTTTCTCAGTGGAGTTAATGACTGCTGAAAATTTGTTGTTTTTGTGAAGGCTTTGCTTGAAGTTTGATTAGAATTTTGAGTTTGAAAGACTTATTGCATGTTTTCCAGATAACTTAATTGATATGTTGACAATTCGAAAAGCTTTAAATTTGTTATGTTATGAAATTAAATTGTTTATCCATCTTTTTCTTGGGGAGGGGAATGGAAACAAAGTATAATGTGCAAAATTATGAACAATTAAAATTTTTTTTTGCAGATTCTGGTTTCCTGAGTTGATGATGATCTGTTATTCCTTGTATATATTTTTGTGTTTATTTTGAGTTTCATAAAGTGTTTTTGAGTTTATATTGATCTTACAATTTTAAGTGTGTTATATTTTGATTTTGGTGGGTACCCTGAGTTGTTCTACATATTTTGATAAACATTATTCTAAGTGTTTTTACAGTGCATTTTTGATTACCAGTAAATTAATGAGGAGGACATTATGTTAAGTGTATTTTACTGTATTGAAATGAATTTTATTGATTGTGTGATCTAAAACAAAAAAAGAATGAGGTATGGAATTTGTAGTAATGTAAGATGTGAAGGTTTACGAAGTATTTTAATCTTGGAATGGTAAGATTTTGCTAGAATATTAAAATATGTGAGTTTTTTACATATTTTGTCAATAAATAAAAATGATTTATTGTTTGACCGGGCGGGAGCCTTTTACACATGCCTCCTCAATTCATTCGGATTAGTTTTAAGTAGGTCATTGAGTGATTATGAAAAGTGCGTAGTAATAAAATTTGAGAAAGGAAATTGTTTTGAGTATTGTAAATAATTTTGAAAGTTGATAAGTTGATCCCATACATGTAAAATCTAATTTACTTTTTCTCACATATTTTTAAAATTCAAATTGTGTATTCTTAGTTCTATTGATTAGGATGATATAAATATTATGATGTGTTTTTGATAAAAAAAATAATAATAATGTGAATTTCAGAGATCCATTTCCTAATTGATTTTATTTGTTGGGTGCCTAACACTCTTTTGACTCCACTTAGGTGGTTAAACTTTGTGTGTTGTCAAAAAAAAAAAGCTATCTTGTTTAAACTGTCTTTGATTTTGAGCTACTTCTGTTTGTATTTTTTCTCTGGATCTCATAAAAACAAGTGTATAGTTATGGTGCTATTTTAGAAAATATGTTTTGTTTTTAGTTTTGTGTACAGATGAAGAATAATGTCTCGCGTTCGTTTTTAGTGACTGAAAATCTTTATTTTGTTTTGTTTCACCGTGGATATATTTCTTGTACAGATTTGGACTTCTACATTTGTCAACAAGAACTGAGTGTTTATTATATTTACTTATGGTTGAGTAATTATTGTGTTTTTCTTTAATAATATTTGATGATAATTGTGTTCTTTTAGTGATTTTTATAAATTTTTTGGAAATTGATATGTAATGGTTAATATTTCGTCGATGGCAATTGTGTCTCAAATGGAGACTTGTGTAACATGTATTGATACCTCGATTCAATCTGGCTAGGTGCATATAGAACACTTTAGGTCAAGATATGGATGTAAAACGTTTTCCTTGGCCTACTCGAAGTCCAGATCTAAACCCCATAGAACATTTGTGGAATGAGTTTGACTGACGCTTACGGACCAGGGAACCACGTCCGAAATCTACAGCTGAACTGGCGACATTCTTGCAGCAGGAATGGACACAAATACCCATAGCTGTCTATCAAAACCTAGTTGAAAGTATGCCCAGAAGGGTTGCTAGTGTAATTGCAGTACGTGGGGGACTATTCCCCTTTTAAAGCATGTGTTCTTTCCCTTATACTATCACATTTTGCTGTACGGTACATTATTGTATGGTAGTATATATATATATATATATATATATATATATATACAGGGTGCGTCATAAATTCGTGAAAAGTTCAAAAATTCGTAACAAAAGAAGTAATGCACGGAAAAATTTTCTGTTTGCGCCAATATGATCAGAAGGGCATTGGATTTTTTTTCCATGTAAAAAAAAGTTTCCAGAAGTAACGGAAAGAGGGCGCTCCCATGTCATACTGAGACTTTTATACAAATCAGGCAAACACAAATAGAAAATCAAACGGATCACAATAACATGAGACTGTGCATTTATTTTAAAGTAACAGATGTTCAACATTACCACCAGCACAAGGTAATAGTCAAGTGAGGCGCGTCACTACGCCCACTACAGAGGAGTGTAGCATGTCGTCCTCAATGGCAGTGACTGTCTGTCGAATGACATTTGTCACTTCTGTCAAAGTGATTGGGGAACCCCGGTACACACGAGACTTTAAGTATCCCCTCAACCTAAAATCTGTCGGAGTCAAGTATGGTGATCGTGTGAGCCACTGAACCTTACAACCACGACTTGTCACTCAGTCTTCAGTGAAAGATTTCAACAGGAACGTCTAGACATCACTTGAAATGTAGGGTGGGTCAACATCCTGCATGAAGGTGACAACAGGTAACGCATGTCTTTTCTGCAATGCAGGCTAATCGTGGTTACGCAAAATCGTAACATACCGTGCTGAAGTGTCTGTACAGGACAAGGCTCTTCAAAAAAGAAAGGGCTCAGAATAAAAGGTGCGGTGAAACCACACCAAACAGTCACATGAGAGAATGCAGAGGATTGCTCAGATACTCACTAGGGTTTGACGTCGCCCAGATACGACTGTTTTGCGTATTAACATCACCATGCAATGAAAAGTGGGCTTCATTCATCCACATGACGTTCAGTAACCATTGTGGGTTACGTTCCATTTGTGTCAGAGCCCGTGTAGCAAAGTTAGCAAAGTTTTATCATCTGTATCTGTCTGTAATAATTGGTGAAGTGCCTGGATTTTGTACGGATACAGATTAAACATTCCGTGCAGAATACATCGAATCGACGGTTCCGGAATCCCAGTTCTTCTTCTAGCTTCACGAACACTTGATATCTCGGCACTCCCCGTTGATATCTCGGCTACCAAATCTTCCATGACACTTTGTACAACATGGACGCGGTCCGCTCTCAAGGATGGTCTGCCACATCATGGACGATCCTCCAAACTCCCCGTTTCCTCAAGACGTCGTACTAAATTCAGTATCCCATTCACTGAAATAGGACTTTTTTGCACCTTCAGTCCTTTTTCCGTGCGAAACTTTCGCAATGCAACAGTTGTGGATTCACCATTCATGTACAAAAGTTTAACCACCAACGCTCGATCTGGTAAAGAAAGCATGCTGCCGGCTTCGAATGACGGATCCTTTTCCAGCCAGGTGTTTTAATGAGAGCCTGATTTGCATAAAATGTCTCAGTATGACGTGGGAGCGCCCTCTTTCGGTTACTTTTGGAAACTTTGTTTTTTTACATGGAAAAAAAATTCAATGTCCCTCTGATCCTATTGGCGCAAACAGAAAAATTTTCCGAACATTACTTCTTTTATTACGAATTTTTGAACTTTGCACGAATTTATGACGCACCCGGTATATATATATATATATATATATATATATATATATATATACAGGTTGGTCATAAAGAAACTTTGCCGATATATGGACCTCTAGCGGCTGTTCCGTTCAACCGATCGAGATGAGATTTCAGATATAGTTATTCAGAGGTATGAGCTCCGGAATCTGTGAACGGCAACCAAGTGGGACTCACAGTTACGGTTATAGGTACAGAAACTCGAAATTTGCGAATGGAAACGCCCACTTTTTCCCGTTGCAAAATGCTCAGCGCATGCAAAACCCTAAAAAGCGTTGGAACGGTACGTGCATCACAAAAAACGGACGTGTTATGCAGGCACAAGAAACAGCTCTGCGAACGGCCTACAAAAACGATATATGGACCTCTAGCGGCCGTTCCGTTCAACCTATCGAGATGAGATTTCAGATATAGTTATTTAAATGTATGAGCTCGGGATTCTGAGAACGGCAACGCAGTGACGCTCACGGTTACGGTTATAGGTATAGAAACTCGAAATTTTCAAATGGCAATGCCCTCGTTTTCCCTTCGCAAAATGCTCAGCACATGCGAAAACCCCAAAAAAGCGTTGGAACGGTACGGGTATCACAAAAACGGACGCGTTATGCACGAACAAAAAAAACAGCTCTGCGAATGTCTAACAAAAACACGATCAGAGAGCTATTTATCGGTTTTCTACGCTGAATATCTTGCGAACGGCGTTCTGTGATTGGTTTCTAGCCTCTGTCATATGCAAATTTCCTCCGTGCGCCCCGATCGTGTCTTTGTTGGCCGTTCGCAGAGCTGTTTTTTTTTGTGCGTGCATAATGCGTTCGTTTTTTGTGATACCCGTACCGTTCCAATGCTTTTTAGGGTTTTCGCATGCGCTGAGTATTTTACGACGGGAAAAAGAGGGCGTTGCCTTTTGAAAATTTCGAGTTTCTAGACCTATAACCGTAACCGTGAGCGTCACTGTGTTGCCGTTCTCAGAATCCCGAGCTCATACCTCTGAATAACTATATCTGAAATCTGATCTCGATAGGTTGAACGGAACGGTTGCTAGAGGTCCATATATTGGCAAAGTTTCTTTATGACCACTCGGTATATATATATATATATATATATATATATATATATACATGCGAGTGTGTATGCTCTCTATAACACATTTTGGGAGACACTGAATTGAAATTTCAAATGTTTTGCCTCGTTTATAAATGTTACTCAGCTAGTTCTGATATTTCAAGACTATTGGAAATTTTTTAATATCAAAGGCAAACGGATCGTTAATATATATGCTGATTAAAACCATTGAATTTTCAGTACAGCACAAATATTGAAATCTCATCAGATTTATATCCACCTACATACGAGTATAAATAAACATGATTGTCCCCGTGGATGTATATACACAGCAAAAGAAATTCCAAGGAAACCTTGTAATTGAATCAAATTTCTAATTTAAGTCTCCTAAACAAATAGAAATTCTTACTCCCCCATCGATGTACGGTAGTTAGAGTTTATTACAAATATCATATTTTCTAAAATTAGGACAGAAGAAGATGGAATTGAGTGGAGTGTTAAATTGAAATTTTTTTCTAAATAATAAAATGCCACCTAGCAGTCAGCAGTTATAACATCAGTTTTTTAACATTTGAATGTGCTATGAATTACAGAACATTCAGCTTAAAAATAAAAGTACATCCGCTGGACTCAAACCTACAAACTCTGGTATTGAAGGCCAAAGCACTAAATCCGTCTCAAATCTCAATGGACGAATAAATGTATAAAGAAATTAATATGATTTGGGAATACAAAAACGTCATACAGTGACGTAAGTACCTCGGTGCTTATAATTAATTGAGTGAAAAATAGAGTAAGTGATGTTATATAAAAATGTCGATTAGAAATATGTAATATTTATTCTTCAGTTGTAATACGGATGTACCTTCCGTATACTTCCCTCAAACAAATTTCTATAAATTTAACCCCAAAAACTGATAATTGTGAAATTAAATCAAACCATCAGCGAGCGCTTCCTGGAACACCTCTCTCAAACTCCTTTTCATAATAATTGCTCAGAACATTCAAAAATAAAGGAAATTATAGGTGTTAATTACCTAGAAACAGTGGATGCATGCATGGGTTGAAACAAGCAAGGAATACAACGCATTGACCTTAAACATACATTTATTTGATAACCCAAATTTCAATTTACTTGCCAGAGCTATTAATATAACAATCCGTTTCATATTAACAATTTTGACATAAGGAACCCAGAAGCAGAGGCAAACTATAGAGTCAAATAAGATTTTTAGAGTCTATCGGGGAGGCACTTAGTATAACGGATGTATGCAGCGATGATCGTAGCATCGGCGAACGGGACCCAGTATCATCTCCAGTGTAAGATCACCATGGCGGGATATTCGCACTTCTCCAAGGCTATGGGGCAGACGAGAGTCTCTGACATCTAACTCTCAGGAACCCAATCTAAAATCCGTCTCCTTCTTTTTCAAATCCTTCAGTCCCTAGCGGAGCTGTTGTCCGTTTACAGGGGGGCCATTCTGGAACGCCCCTCACTTTCATTGGGCAGTGGGCTGTTTTTCTTTCAGTGGTTCCTACCCCAATTGGTTCCTTATTACACCGCCTCTGTCGCCTCTGTCCATAGTCTATGAAGTACCTCCCCCAACATAATTTTATTTTGCAAAACAACTTTGACCCTTCTCATCTGACGTTTTTACTGTGGGCCATAAAATAACGACCATCCATCTTGTAAAATTTAGACTTCAGATCGCTATCACTGGCCACACCGACAGCTATTCTTCTATTTTTTATTGGTTTACAATCCTGTATTTACCCCTGCCTCTGCATCCTTTATAATACATTCTTTATTGGCCACACACCGTGGGGAATTATACCATTTTCACTTCTACAGAAATAGTCAGTGAGGAATCAGTAGAGAGATAACATAAATAATAGGATACAAAATTTGAAGGGCATAAGTAAAATTTGCTCGTGGCATCTGAAAGATGATAAGCTTTTTATACATCTTGCAATTTGTTGCATGGCATATCGCAAAATCATTTCCATTGAAAACATTTTTGATTGTAAATATTTTGTATTAAGAAAGATAAATAAACATTTCGTATAAATAAATAAAAATATATGGAAAAAGTTTTTATAAATAAAAATAATACTTTAACTTCAAGCATCACTTGTAATGCATCTAGTTTTTTCTTTTCAGTGTCTATCGTTTTATGAATACATTTTTTATCCAACAATGCTAACCAGTATCGAATATGCTAAATGTTATGTTCTTCTTTTAAGTAATTTGGTTTAATTTGAGATTATTATTAGTTATGCGACTAAATTGAGCAATTTATGCAGTCATTTAATTCAGATGTTTCTTTTTATGATGCATTTAGCTTTTCTTGGATGCAATTAAGAGCTTCAAAGAATGGGCGGATGCTTGTTCTCACATTTAATTGCTGTTGTTTCTAATAATCCCTGACCGGAAGTATTCCAGACCAGGTCCATACACCAGAGGGCTGAGGGGTGCTGTTCCGGTTTATAATGGCACCACAAGGGTTGGAGTGTAGTCCTTCTGAGGTAGGACTACTAACCTTGCGGCGATAGCTAGTGGAATACATGGCTATCATGCCGCTGCGTATTCGTGATGAAAGGCAATGACGAATTCAAGCATAAACTGGAAGGAGTTTAATCGTCAGAATAAAACAAACATAAAACAAAAAGAGATCTTTCCCAACTCGGAAAGGAAATGACACAAAAATTCCTGCAGGGAAAAAAAAGTATGTGTGAGAGTGGAGCTAAAAACAACTGGGTTTTTAAATCTGTTCACATGAAATCAGGCATGCTCAGTAATGCCGATATTAAATTGCTTCTTTAGGAGAAAGTAGTGAACAATTTTTGTGTCCGAGACCACGGTGACACCACAGGAGTCTGAATTAACCAGGTGACACCACAGGAGTCTGAATTAACCAGGTGCCACCTCAATTTTGACAGAGCATCCCCAGTGGCGGCATCTGGGGGATCGTACCCTCTCCCACCCTCTCAGACCTCATTAGCTGCGTTTACATGGAAAACAATGATACCCGGGATTTATCCCCTAACAGGGAAATCCTTTGAAGACCGTTTACACGGGACTACATTTTCGTCCTGTTTTTACCCGCCTTACCGGAAGTAAAGGCCATCACATGATTCGGCGGAAGCGATCATCATACACCATCATTCCTTGTTTATTTATTATTTAAACACAGCGCATGTCAGTCGCTGTTGATAATCATGGAACGTTTACGATTTTTTCTGTTGTTTTTAAAAATAAATTTAGAAAATAGATTAGAAAAAAGGAATATAAGAACTAGAAGATTGATGCGGATATTAGATATAATCATACGATCTGTGGCTTCATCGCTAAATTTTGTCTTTCCACAACGAAGAATGTGGGCAAAATTACGAAGCTCTGTTTGGTGGGAAGAAATTGTTTTAAATTCCTGGAGTAATAAAGACTGGAGAGAAAATTTTCGAACCAATAGGTACATTTTTTTAAAAATTATAAGATTAATTTGAAGATACTTATTGTTTAATAAATCCTTTTATAAAATCAAAATGTAATTGTGATTTCAATTTTATTTCAGTAATTTTTAGTCATGTATAAATAAAAAAAATCATAAATAGATATAAATTAATTTTTATCTGTGAATTCTAAAATAATTAATTTATAAATAAATTTTAATGTTACGTTTAATTATTGATTATACCATGAAGCTACAGAAGGAGCGTAAGCTTCAATGGGGAATTTTTCGAAAAATGGACAGATTATTGTCGCTCACCGGTAGATGGCGCGACATGTAAGGGAAGTGACAATTTTTCATTGAGTTATACGGCGTGGTGGTGGAAGTCATACCTGCCATGGTCAATAAGATTGATGACCATGATTATTTAATGATATCATCATCAGATTTTGTAATAAATTATGTTGCTGGTTATGTTGTTAAGAGGATCAGCAGATTTTCTAAATGTGACCAATGCATACAAAAATTAATCACTACAAACAATAATACTGATCAAAATAAATTATTTTTTTTAAAAAGTAAAGGTTCCTTAATATACCCTTCAGATTTGTTTTTAAAAGTCATTAATATTCTCGAAATGGCAATAATCAAAACTCACTACACTTCAGATTTGTTTTTAAAGTCATTAATATTCTCGAAATGGCAATAATCAAAACTCTAAATTTTAATAAATTAAATAATAAACTAATTTTTCAAGTGATAAAAGAGATTTATACTGGTCCTCCTATGCCAGTAATTGGTTGCACTGAGCAACATAACTTTAATTTAATTCAAAAGGTTATGAACTTTTTTCTGATTACGCGCATGCATTTTATATGCAAACACGAGAATAAAAATGCTCAACTCTGCGCTAATGTTAAAAGATTGAGAAAAGAATAGAAATTATAATTCTGTATTAATAAATTTAAGCTTTCATTTTATATTACTTTTGAATTGAATTATTCTTTTGTCTGAAGTTATTTCCTTGTCAATATCAATGAATAATGTTATCAATATCTGCAAAACCTGTCATGTATAATTTTTTGATCAAATTTATCTATAGTAAATTATATATCACGCATTTAATTTTTATTTTATAATAATGTATTAATAGTGTATGTTGTTAATTTCAGTTCTTTATAATTATGAAATACTTTTCTTCTATTCAATATATTTTGTGGTTATGGCAAATTGAGCTACACGTCGGAACTAAGCCATCATTTTAAATTGTGCACAAAAATAAAATATTTCCAATTAACTTTTCTTAATATTGAATTTTATCACTATTAAGTTAGTTGATAAGTAAATAAGTTTTCATTGTATGATAAACAATGTTGTTACTATAAATGCTTATGCAAAATCTGCGTACAAAATCTGCTTATGCAATAAAATGCGTACTTTGTGAAAATTCAAAAATATAGCTGATTTGTCCTTGTCAAAGTCATTTGTTTTTTTCTTTTTAATTTGCTAAAAAAATTTGTATTCAGTAATTTACCAACTTGACGATATTACCTCCAGTTTTAAAAAGTGTAATCTGAGATGCTTTGACTGATTTTTTTTTTCCAAAGGAAGATATTTTAAAGTATTGTCTGATTAAATACTGAATTGACTTCCTATTTTATTAGTCCTGAAAAGAATTTATTTGTGATTGATAGAAAATGTTGCTTTTCTTTTTAAAGACCTGTTATATATGATGTATTATTCATACTTATCTGCAAATAAAAATATTCTTATATTACTATGTGTGTGTGTGTGTGTTTGTTTTGGTTAATCAGTATTATTTCTCACATTTTTTTTTCATAAGAGATTATGAACAATGATAAAAAAAAATTCTTCACAATTCTTTTCTGTAATTTCATTTCCTTAATTATTAAATTATTACAAAATTCTGAACTCATTTATTCTGAAACCAATACACAATTATTCTGAAAAAGTTTATTTACTCATTTAATTTAAGAATTTTAATGAATTGTAGCAAAAAAAGCACTTGAAACAAAGATTTTGAATGAAAATAAATAATTGTTAAATTGAATAAATAAATTCATATTAAATACGCACTAAAATAAAACAACTTGTTTTCGCTAGGAAAAATACGAAAAATCCATATTAAAGCGTATGGTTGTCCGTGTCTAAGCCGCCCGCTATTACACCCGCGCGCCATCTAGTGGCGGCGACAAAATGTGAGACACATTTTTAACACTGAGCTGCTCCTCCTTCTGTAGCTTCATGGATTATACTTATTAAATTTATTAATTTTTCCATAACACTTTAAATGAAAATGTTGCATTTTCATTTCAGTGCCAAAAAGCTATGAAAAAAAAGAAGCTATGAAAAAATTAACATAATTAATGCAAATGAATCTCTATTCATCAATAATAAGTTTTATGCTGTTTGTAAAATATTAAATAGCTCCAAAAAGTATCAACATATGATTTAGAGTATTATTTTTCCGATAGAGTTAAATATTTTAGTAACATGTCTTGCCTAAGAGTGCTATATATTTTTATAAAAGCACGAAAAAAAGAATATAATATACAGTAATAGTTTTCAAATATGTAATATGTGCAAACTTATAATAAACTGTTTTTAAAAATTAAATGTTTTGCCCAAAATTTATTATTTTTTTTAAAAGATCAACATTCTCGCTTTAACCCCTTCCTTCTCGCTCCCCTCAAAATTACGGGGTGAGGTTTCACTCTCAATTTCTCGCGCCCGTGATATTTCCGGGCTGGAATGTTCAAAAGTAACACAACAAAAAGATTAAAAACAATCCATTTCATTTACTCAGAAGAAATTTTATTTCTTATTTTACATACCAGATGGCAGTACCAGTCTATTTATAATGTAATTGGGGATGGTTTAAAAAAAACTAGACTTGGCAGATCAAGAAATAAATAAAATCCTCCAGAAAAAATAGGCACTTTTTTACTGTTTTCTTGAAAATTATGCAATCGTTAAGGGGTTTCAGATCCCTCCATCGATCATTTGGCTGCATTTTCATGGATTCGCACATGTTCAAATCCGCCATGTTTGTTTACTACTAGCTTCCTGCTTCGAAATGCATCATGGGTAATTAGCGGGTTTTATCCTAGTTCGAAGCAGGGTTGAAATTCCACCCTGCATTTATCCCTATCGTACGGAAGAGGAGTGAAAAAACAAGAAACAACCCCACTTTGACCCGGGTTTTTGGCACATGTATTCGGCAGTATTGAGGGATTTTTCTGTCTACTGATTGAACGTACCCATAACAGGCCCAGACACAGAGGTATTTAGGCGCTTGTCAGGATTCGATCCGAGCACCTTCAGCCCCGAAAGTCCCTAGATTTCCTAAATTCAGTTTGTCAAATATGACAGTAATATTAGTTTCAAGTATTATAAATTAATTCTCATTTTTTTTAAAAGATTTTTTTTCAAGAGACATCTATCATAAAACGACTAGACTGAGCTTTTATTTTCCAACAATGAGTTGCAAAAACGTGTGTTCCGACTATCATTAGACTTTTCACCGAGATTTCTAAGCATATTTTTAGATGATAGTAAATTTAAAATTTGATAAGCAGCATGGGAGTTAATCTAAAGTGCTATGAGTATCATAAAAAAATTCCAGTTGGATTTAAGTGATGAGTATTTTTGGATGCGTTTTAGCCTCTTTGTATTAATTAGTTACAAATTTCGTGGGATTATTTGTTGTATGTTATAGACTTCAAAATGTATGCTTCGTCAGTACTAAAATGCAATTTATTTTCATATGGAGCAGGTATTTTCTCCCAAACGTATGTGATTTGTCATGCAAAAAAATCTATTTATGAATGCGAAACTTTGTCGATAACTGTAGAATACATATGAAACAATTTTGTGTCTGTTGTACACATCTGTCAAATTATGATAATCAAATATCCCTCAAAACTTGTGGTTTCTTTCAGGGATGAAAACTCCTCTAATAAATTCTTTCTTCCTCCAAAATTTCTTAACATTTTCAGATGCCTTCTAATCTTCCCTATTCCAAAAAAGCTGTGTGTTCAATATCAAGCAATCAAAATCTCCCAAACGGTCTTGATCAACGTTTCCAAACAACTGCACGAAACCACAGAGTTTAGAAGTAACAGTCACAAATTTCTGCAGGTTGGCTGTAGCTTGAAAATGCATGATCAAATATGCGGCTTAGACTCATTTACTACACAAATTGCGAAGTCGCAGGATGACCACAAACACAATTTTCTATTCTGCAGATAGACAACCAGCAGGAGTTGCGAGTAAACGCTTTTAACCTGGTTTACAGAGGATAGTTTTCAACCCACTCCCTGATGCGTGCAGCTGTTATCTCACTGACTGCATGCGATGCCATATGACTGAAACTGAAACTCATAGTGTTGAGTGATTGTCCGTCGAATTGATTGAAGACTGTACTTTTCACCCATACTTTAATAAACTAAGTATATTTACAAACATTTGAATACATATTACGTATCGAGAGACAAATGTATCGAGTGACAACGTATCGAGAGGCATAACGGACCATAGGACCATAGGACCATAGGACAAGTGTTTTAACTGAGTTACCTAGGCCAACGCCTTCAAACTCAGATATTTCAGAATTTTAACAACGAAGAGCTGGAAATGTTCAGAAAGTAGAAAAAGTTCGTTGTGGAACGTCAAAAGTTCAGGAAATGCTACACAAAAAGTGAAGCAATGAGTCTTCTGGTCTGTACATAGGAGGAAAAAAACTTCCGCTTTTGCTTCGCAGTCTCGTTACCACCAAGCAGAGCTAAAACAAAAGAGACGCGCCGCCTAGCGGGAAAAGAAATTTCAAATTTTTAACACATAGAAATAAGCAGAAAAAAAAGAACGTAAAATCTGACTGCTAAAAACACGCGAAAAGAGAAATCAAAACGTAACTTTAACGTATAATATATCCCAAAACAGTTTTCTGTTAATTATTTTTCCCATGAATTGCACAATAAAAAGTTAATTAATTTTCCCATGAATTGCACATAAATTACAAAATTTTATGACATTAAATGCAGATATTTTTTTTTTGTATCAGTTTGCGATTTAGTTAACTGCCCTCAGAAAAAAGCGGTCTTAGGAACGGGTGAAAGACTGATACACTCAGCATCCACAATATTCGAGATATAAATGGGGCTTGCTGTGTATGTAAAGTAAATACACGAAAATTTAACTCAAAATACCTCGAGAAAAACCTCAAGAGATTGACCCTTATTTTTGTTTTGACATATTATCCTAATGTATCAACTTTGTATCGAAGTCATCCCTTTGTGCTTCTGAAATAGGACAATCTTAGACTTGTGATATGTTTTTGCAGAGAAAAAGGGAAATAAGCCTGACATTTGGGACTTAATTATTCTTTTCTGAGTAAAGTGAATGCATTAGGAACTTTCAATAATGTCTTCCGTTGAATGAATGTTTCGTTTTACAGTTTTTCTGATTTTTTTTCCAATGCAAACCGATACACAACATTGTCCCAATTAAAATGCTTCTATTTAATATTACTATTTATAACTTTCGCGTTCAGAAGTGATAATGTCATAGACCTAATTAAAATTTAACTTTTATTCCTTTATATTAATGAGAAAGGCGACCTAAACAAATTTCTTATATTCTAATGCCGGGAGGTTTACTAGGCACTAAATATACTGTAACCTTCTAATGCAATATGAATTTTAAATTCTTTGTAAGAATTAATACTTTTTATAATTTTTCTGTTTTGTAAAAACCATCTACACTGCTGGCCACCCAAATTGCAACACCAAGAAAGACAAGATATATCACAACAAAATTTATTTGTAGATAACATGTTGACCAAGTATCAAATGATTAAATTTATAGACTTCTGTGAAGTGTGGTTCCTGCCAAAATCAGTAGCCAGAGTAGCCGCCATTTTTGGAGATCACCGCTGCCACACTCCTCGGCATTGATTCAAAGAGACTTTGGATGAGTTCTTGGGGTCCAGCAGACCAAGCAGCTTCCACACGTTGCCAAAGTTGATCTGCTGTGGCAGCTGGGGATGGAATCTGGGTCAATCGTAGAGCAACCATGGACCACATGTTTTCTATCGGCGAAAGATCCGGAGAGCGAGGCGGCCAGGGAAGCAATTCAATCTGGCGATTGACGAAGAACCGTTGGACAATGCGTGCCACGTATGGTCGCGAATTATCCTGTTGAAATATGGCTGTGGGCAAGCCCTGAAGGTAAGGAAGGACATCTGGCTCCAACACCTCGGAGATGTAGCGCTGGCTGTTTAAAGTACCGGCAATGCGTACTAGAGGTATGCGAGAGTGATATCCAATACCGCCCCATACCATAATACCCGGTGCAGGACCAGTGTGGCGGTGCATAACGCAGCTGTTCAGCATCCTCTCTTCACGGTGTCTCCAGACTCGAATGCGACCATCGTGGTGTTGCAGACAGAAGCGTGACTCGTCAGTAAAGACAATTTCATTCCATTCTGCCGTCCACATCCTTCTGTCATCGCACCATTGGCGGCGGAGACGTCTGTGGTTCTGCGTCAAGGGTAGACAAAGCAATGGACGTCTTGCGGACAGACCACTCTGCTGTAAACGGCGTCGAATGGTACGCGCAGACACTGGATGATGCGTTCCAGACTGCATGTGCTGTGCTATGGTTCGTGATGTGACTGAGCGATCCGTCACTGCCATGCACACAATTTGCCTGTCATCACGTAAAGTGGTGCGCTGAGGTGGATGCGATCGAACACGCCGGTTCGTCGTACCCTCCTGCATCCAACGATCACATATCCGCATTACAGTTGTTTGGTTTCGTTCAACACGACTCCGATTTCCCTGAAAGATAATCCACAATCTCGGTAGGCCACTATCCTTCCTCTGTCGAACTGGGATACTTGATCAAAAGATGATCGCTGTTTTCGACGAGGCATAATTGATAATTTTTTTGAAAAAAACACAAGAAAAACACAATTGCCGAACTTGAAATCGTCGAAATCTCCAAGCCTTAAATAGCGCTTTGAAGTGTCGCCACAGGCGCGCGTGATGTGCGTCTGCGCTGAAATTCTAATCATTTGCATATCTCACCTCCGCTAATGCATGTTGTTAATTTAATGTTATTTGCATGTTTCCTTCAGGGTGTTGCATTTACAGTGGCCAGCAGTGTATGTAGCCGACTCTGGAAATTTTCGAAAAGGGTGGGATTACATCAGCTTAGAAGATTGATGCTGATACGTTTAGTGAGTAAAATTTAGAATTCTTTCATAAGAAATTGACTCACACTAAGCCAATACTCCCTTGCCAATAATTTTCAAGTAACTTTCTAGAAGACTTTCCAAAACACAAAACAGCGTACCCATATAAAGCCTACAAACGGGAAATTTTGATTAGACCTTGCTTATATGGAAAATACATCTGGGACATCAAGCAAGATGCACGAGGATTGCTTTTTTGAGACAAGTAAATTACCTTGACATGCGGATCATAACTTGGGCCATACAGCAATCTTGTTTACAGCAATCTTGTTTACTAGTTTTGGAGAACGTACCAACCTAACCACTTATGAATCTTGTATGATGCAGCAGTGTTGTTTCACATACTAATTTGATCTACGGATTAGTCTTGAACTACATTAGAATTTTAGGTCACATGCCTGTATTCGATTCCGTACCAGTTTGCTTTTCATATCAATATCATCCAATCTCTAACTCTTGGGATACATGTCAGTTTCGATCCACATATTTGTTTTGAGCTATATCCCGATACTGGATCATATAGTAGTCTTTCAACGAATATTAATTACGATCGTCAAATCAACATTGGTTGCACATCTACTTTGTACTACGTTTCAGTTTTTATTTTGTCAAAACTTGCGAAGATTCAGCTTTTTAATGCTTAATAATTTATCCATGTTGTAACTTCACATCAATCTTGAACCAAACATTCTACTTTTGATTCAAGACATTCTTGGGACTTAAAAAAATATTTCCCGAGTATCAGTATTAGTTAAAGCAACAAGGAAACGATAATTTTAAATGAATTGTTTAAAATTGCTGGAATGTATTTGCCAATGTTTTTTTTGGCATAAAACACCACTATTTATCATGTAAAGACGTTTAGGTAAACAACATTTTCATCCCAATTGATAACAGTTTCGGCAAGTTGCGATCTATGCTTGTTTCTATATTTATTTTTACAATTAACTAACGTTTCGTAATAGATTAAGAACATGTAACTACATATTTTTTATTTATTAGTAATTGGATTGGTAATTACAATGCACCCTGACTGATGATAAAAATCCTACATTTTGAATGAAAAGGCCTCAAAATCCTCTAAAACTCAAGCCTTTCCAATCAACTCCTGTTTTCAAGCAAATTAATAATACACGCACAATTTTCACCAATATTATATGCCTGTTGATATTGCAGTTAATAACAGAATATGTCATTACATTTATAGCTATTGAAGTTCAAAACTAGGGCTTATGGCTTGCAATATTTTGAATTATGAATTCATTCAAACATACATTAACTTAACGACGAGCAGTTATTAATTACGTTTACAGATTGAGGGACTTGGTAGCTTGAATTTACTTTCTGACATTGAGGTCATGCATAAACACATGCTGCCTTTAGACTCAAGATTAATTCTGACGTCTCACAAATGTAAATTAATATTTCCTTGTGACTTAAATTGTTGATTCAATCATAAAATATTTAAATAAGGCCCTTAAGGGTAAAAGAAAAATTAAATGTTAAAAGTGCAAATTTTTTTAAACTTTCCGTAATTAATTGCCTTAAGAAATATCCAATATTTTCGAATAATGAATGTTCTTTTGGGAAAAGAAGCTTGCAATTTTACAATTGAAATGTAGTTTAATGTTTCACGTTGCCTTTAGATTAATAAAAGTAATGTAGATGTTTTTAAAGATATAATATTTTTTCTATTAGCGCATTTCCTTTATTGCAAGGTTTTGTTCATATCAATTAAGGTGAGGAAACATGTGAATGGAATAGAATTTTTAGCAACTCCAGTCTGCAAAGGGAATAATGGCACGCTAAATCCTTTATATAAGGATCGTTGATAGATATATCGATTGAAAACATCCAAGATAAAAAACTGACTGGCGATTGAAATCCTCCGGAGTCTTTGGTTCATGGTAAATACGCTCTCATGGCATCAAACCCTCTCAGTTACTGTAGCATGTTTAAAAGCACTACATGAACATTTGATAATTTACATTAATTTTAAAGCCAATAGGTTTTCTGTGAAGTGCATTATCCTTTAACAGTCAAGTCTATATATTAGGCATACCTACAGTTACTTGTTGCCAAAACAATTCAGAAGTCGTTTAAACAGTACACTATTTAGAAGTTCAACAATCACTAAAATGATACCAAATGAAACATTGTTAACTTTTGTTGTGTTTTGTAGAATTAATGAACTCTAAGACTGAAGACTTTTCCACGTTGATAGCAACTTTATTTAGAATGAATAATCACACAGCATGTGAACAGACACTCCGACTGTCTATCGTTCCAACACTACTCCTTGAAGGTAAAAACCTTCACCTTGAGTATAAAACTTAGCGCAACTACCGCAACTCCTTTTCACTCCCGTCAAAATTACGGGGTGAGGTTTCGACTTCTATTTCTCGTACCCGTGATATTTCTGGGCTGGAGGGTTTAAAAGTAACACATCAAAAAGATTAAAACAATCCATTTCATTTACCTTAAAATTTTTTTATTTCTTATTTAACATACCAGATGGCAGCACCAGACTATTTATAATGGAATTTGGGTGGTTTTTTTAAAACTAGATGTGGCAGATCAAGAAATAAATGAAATCCTCCGGAAAAAATAGGCACTTTTATTACCGTTTTCTTGAAAATTATGCGATCGTTAAGGGGTTAAGAAAATGGATCAGTCCTACCTTACTCCAAAAATGGCGTCGTTATGATTTAACTTCCGCTGTCGCTGAATCTTTATTTTTATTCCTCCGCGTTTAAATTGACCACTATGCCAACACTGGTTGTGTTTTGTAGAATAAAGGAAATCTAATACTGAAGACTTTTCCACGTCGATAGCATCTTTATTTAGAATGAATAATCAGACAGCGCGTGAACAGACGCTCCGGCTGTCCATCGTTCCAACACAACTCCTTGAAATACAAATCAATTTACTCTTTAAAAGTGAAGTGCCTTGGTCTTCTTGACTTTATCTCCTGTTGCAAGGTATTAAATATCAAGTTAAGTGTGCTCAGTAGTTAAATATTTTAAGTTAAGAAAAAGTTAATAATATAAAAAGCGAAAATAATTTTTAAAAAGTTAAAAGAATTAACAGTAAGAAATTAATCGAGAGAACAAAATTAAAACAAGATTAAAATTTTGAGTTAAAAACTAAGATACACGGTACAAAATTATCAAGATACGAGAATTGGCCCATAGCAGAAAAAAGATGTTAAACAGAATACGTACACGAAGGAGTGGTAATAGTTATGAAAAAAATGCCCTCTTCGTGGTCATATATCTCCGTATTGAGATGATTGTAGAGTTCCAAGGGGGAAAGATAAATACAGCGAGAAGGGAAATTTGGAAAAAGCAACAACCGGGGATCGAACCCACAACATGGGTGACACCAGGCCAGCACGTTGGCACAGAGCAGCGGCTGCACGCGAGGAAATTAGAAATATCTAAAGAGTATCATGATAGGAGAGCTAATGTTAGCTCCTGAGAAGATACGCCCGTGGGCGCACAACTCCTTGAAGGTCGGAACAAAACTCAGTACAAAAAAGTACAGCTTTAAGTACAAAACTCAGCGCGATTAGCGCACCCTCAAATAAGAGATTTAAGTTACTGATATATAACAATAATAGATAATTTTAATGGAATGAAACGCTACACCCCACTGAAGTGATTGAACAGAAAGAACAAATGGTTTTTAGAAAAATTAAAAGCAATAGAATATTACGAATATTTCAACATAAGAAATATGCTATATTAACACAAAAGACCTTGAATTACAGCTAAACATAAGCATGTTGTTGTTGATGATTCAAATGACCCTGGTTGGAAGATCCACACCAGGTCCTGGGGTTGAAGTGTGCGGCTGCGGTTTTATATAGAACCATAAGGATCGAAGTCCGTCTTACCTAGTTGCCACCTTAATTTTGACCGATCACCTCCCAGGGGCCACATCTGGGGGAATCATACCCTCTCCCACCCTCCCTGATAGAGAGAATTTACCGTCTACGGATTTAACGTGCCCATATCCAGCCTTGACACTGAGGTATTTAATGGTATGTGTCGGGATTCGATCTGAGAACCTCCAGCATCAAAAGCTAGCACGCTACCACAAGGTCAACCGAGCCAGAAACATAACCATGACACCCTTGAAATTGTTTTAGAGCCACTATTCTACTGGATAAAGTATGACTGTTCGTAATCCTTTTCCTTAAAGTAATATAAGAATAGGTCGTGATTAGCTCTAAATATTTTGATCGATTTCATAGACTCGAATGCCTTCGATATATTCGGTATCCTTTCTTTCTCCAAGCACATTTATCTCTGAGGAGAATTTTCTGATTTATAGATTTATGTTTCGGTACTCCAATAAAGGCGACCATTTTTGAGTGGTTGTACCACACACGGCGTTTGAACTTTTTGTAACTTAACATTTTATGGAGACATTGCACAAAGGAGTTCACCTAATGAGCAAAGTTTAAGGAGTTTAGGCCATATGCTCATCGTCGTTCATTTTAAAAGAGGGAGAAGTCGTTAATCAAATATAAGTTTCCAAAGATAATGGAAATTAGGCAGGGGTCATATGAATTTATTACTATGTTTGCTAATTTGAGTAATAAATTCATATCTATATTTGCTCTCTGTTATTAATTTGAATTTGCTTGTAAAAGGTATCGTAAACATACAAACATTTTAGGAAGTATCCTTAGATCTAGTTTGCTCTCTTTCCCTTATGTAAAATCTTTATTTTGAAAGTATATTTAAAAAAAATTCTCCTGCATTGCATTATTCATAATTATCGTTTGCTTTAACTGATAATAATTAGTTATTAGTTATTAGCTAGTATTAACTTTGGTAAAATGAAATTTCTACTGTACAAAAAGTTTGTGGCAATCAAATGGTAGAAACCTTAAGAAGCAATTGAACTGATGGGAAATTTTATAAAGACGTAAAATATATTGTTACGTATTTTGTAAATATTGCATTTTGTTTCGTTAAAATGACTTCTATGGAAGAGCTCCTATAGCTATGTATTTAACATGGGAGTCTATGGGAATCTCGCCAAATATGAGAGTTATCGTCAAATTGGCGATAGATTTTGTGACTTATTTTGGCTGTCAGATTTGGCGATATTTCGCCAACTTGCCGACTAAACCTTTCTGGAAGCTTCTAGAAATATCTAGCTGTGACAGACCTATAGAGGGCACTTTGGAAATCTATAAATATACCTGGCATTGGCATTGGAACTCAGTTCAGTTTCCTAGTAAGAATTGATTGTGTTGTAACTGCGTGAATTGGCGTGTATTGGAAATTCTGGTATCGTGACTTGTGTTTTCAGAATTTTCTGCTGTATAGAAGACAGTTGTAGCGTCTTTTATGCTTTAATTTGTGTTTACGCCTGAAGAATTTATAAAATAATAAATTTATTTTGTGTGAACTTCCGGAAGAGATTCTCATTCAATCCTAACGAACCCAGGAAAACGGAACAATATAACGGTAAAACTAGAAAATACTGTCAGATTCCTACTCTCAATCAATTTAGTTTAAGGCATCACTATGTTTTATGATGCCCTTTACGTATACGGCAGGTTTTGTGGAGATTAGAATTATTTTTAAGATATCAAATACCGATTTAAAGTAATTTAGGGATCTTCTTAAAACTCGAGTAAGTTGAACGACATGTCCGAAAATTCTACAGCTTCTTCGGATTCCAATGTTTCATACATCAACGTCCTAATCAGTGAAAGACAGAATAACCGGAGGTAAGGGAGTCTACATTAATTACAGAACTCAAACCATGCTGAGCTCTGTCCACCTACAATTACTGAATTATTTAAGCATTGCATTATGTATTAAATTTGTGCTGCAGTTTGTAAAGAAACTGTATTGCATTCTGATAACATGTAAATGTTTTTTCCAAACTTTCAAGGTTTGCCTCATCTAACAAATCTAATCGATTAAAGTCTAGGGGGACTAAATTCTAGTCAATGAAATCCCTTATCACAAGAACAAATGAATGCCTCATTTGAATAGTGGTCCAACTTCACTCTTGTTCCTTTTGAGATACAGAACCTTAAAGTCAAATGAGTTCTGAGAAATGACTGCTGAAGTCTGATTTGCAATGCCCTCTGTTGGCAGCAGAAATAAGCTGGAGGTGTACCAGTTTAAAAATAGGATAGAAATGACTGGTATGAAAATGGAAGTGAGGCTAGCTCTATTTTTTTAAAAGTGGAGTTGGACCACTATTCAAATAAGGCCTTCAAATAATTTCATAATAAGTCACAAGTCATTAATTAAATTTTACAAGTTTTAATTACCAAATCGAAATTTATTTAGTTTTTACATCCTTTTTCACAGTGGGACAAACACTAAATTTAAGTATAATTTATTTCTAATTAATAGGTCTTATGTTTTTCATTGATATTTGTTGCATTTCACTAAAATAATGATGTACAAAGAAATAAAATTTAGTCCCAATATCAATCAATTACTGAAAATAAATTGTTTTTTTCTTTACTGTAGTAGCATATCCTTTTTTCCTTATGATATTATTCAAGGTGCTTATAATGAAGCAAGAAGCATCAAGTGGGCGCGGTAGCCCAGTTGGCAAGAGCAGCGGGCCAGTGATCTGAACGTCTCTGGTTCGATGCTCGCCGCTGCAAATCTACCGACGTGTTCACTAATGGTGGCCGGGGCACGCAAAATAGGGCGTGGCTACAATGTCCTCAAAGTTCTCAAATTTACCTCTGGAGGTGCGGGGTCAAGTGTTCCGGTCTCGTCACTTGACTCGGTTCAAAATTACGGGACCGGTCAATTAGCCAAATCGGACTCCGACCCTTGTGGTGCTAATTCAAAACAGGAGCCGCACCTTCATCGCCCATAGCCTTCGGGACTTGATCTGATGTTGATGTCGGTCAAGGGGCATAAGCAAAAACAACAAGAAGCCTCAATATTTCTGTAACACATCAGCTAAAATGTTTCCTTAGTGATAGTCAAAGTAATCGTTATTTTACAAAATAATGATTTTTACGTCTGTTTACTAAAGGTGGTGTAGTTTTATTATAACAAGAAACATGCTGGAGAACTTGACTTTTTACTCTCAGAGTAATTAAAATGTCACACATAAACTCAGGCAAAGTTCTATAACGATTTTTGAATGCGTAACAAAATGTCCCCTACATCCATGATATTATTAAAATGAATATAATAATTATATTTAGGATATTTATAGTTAATATTTTTATTATAATTATAAAGCCATGTATAAAATACATATGATAAAATTAGGATTTTCATGACATAATGGCACGAATATAATTTAAAATTTCAGAATAATGATATTAATAGTTGCGAATAAATCTGAATTAATTGGAATGTATCCTTTGTACACAGGCAGAGAAGCATTTTGCTATGGGGTAAATCTACATTTTTCAATGTTCCTCTGGAGAATTTCTCCAAATAATGTATACATCAGGTTCACAATAAGAGGGGAGATGCCTGAATGTTAACTATACCCTTAATAATTGATTTCATCGAGATAGTTCTATAAACGAAACATAGAATTATTGCTGTTAGAAAATTGTAACATAGAAATTGAAGTTTTCCATTTAAAATGCATACAAAATTTTAGCAAAACGGTCAATATAAGGAAACGTGTCACGTGGTTATGTGGTCATTCCCGAACACGCATTATAGAAGTTTAAATAATTTTCAATCGATCAGAATTTCAAATCTTGTCTCAATTTACACTGAAATAAGCAATTGACGCGACTTGCGAACTATGAAGAGAAACATTTTTCACATTTAAGAGGATGCCAAGGCAAGTTCATGACATGAACAAAATAATGACTCAGAAGATATAGTAAAACAGTTGGTCTATTTTTATGCATCAATTTAATTCTTATTTGGCATAAATTTAAAAGAGGGATCTTATTAAACGGAAAAGACATTCTAACCACAGGAGATCTATCGAAAAGTGTCTAAGAATGATTTATAGCACATAGTTTTCCAGCCTTCCGATGTATGCTCAAGGTATTGCTTTTAACTTCTAGAGTGTCATATTAATATTATATATATCCCAAAAATTGTTTTTCAGGTAGTTTCATCTAACGAAACTACCGCGGATTATTAACGTGGGATTACTTATCGTTGCTAACCTCTTTTGTATGTATATATGTACGTATGTGTTATGTATATATGTATCTATATATATGTACGTATGTATATATCTACTTATACGTATGTCAAAATTTTGACTTATTTTAGTGCTTTTCTGTCTAACTGCTTACTGCTTGTTCAAGCGATACAGACTGGGTTTGGCACGCTGCCAAAAATATAACTTGCGAGGTACGGACGGACGGATTTAGCGTCTGAAATTTTCCTTTCCGGAGGACCGTTATGGAGGAACGTAGTCCTACTTTAAAAATAGGTTATTTTGTTTGAAAACTTTACATTTTACTGGTTGCTGCCTTTTACTTGGACAGTTTTTTTAAGGCTGCGGTGCACTAACCCTGCTGGATTCGCTCACCTCAATGTTAACTCATGGAGGAAATATGTCTACTATTTACAGCTACATAAATGCTGATAATCCAATAAAAATAGTACTTGCAGATAGCCTGAACTTTTCTGCACCTTCCAACAGGATTCATTTTATAAATTTCATCCACTAAAAGAATTTATGAGCATTTAAAATGCACTATACCAGATTTTTCTTAAATCTTAAAAATATTATTTACATTTTTTTAAACGAAAAATATTCTAAGGTGTAAAATTTCTGTCATTATTACTGAGTACAATTTTAAAAAAATCTTTAAGTGCAAGTTGGCAATCCTTGGAGAAATTTTCTCCATAGGTTAAAATCGAGTTTAGTACACAGCAGTCTTAAGGTATCCCATTATGTAAAAATCAAAACCTAAGAAGGAGTCCTTTTAGCTCGCTGGGAGGTTAACTCAGAATTATAGGTAATTCATTTAACCCCGTCGATTAGCCTTACTGAGACGGTTAATTTTAGTGCTAGAGATTTCTGGCATATGCGAATACGGTGTATGCTCTGTTTACCCTGTTAAAGAAAAATTTCTCGAGTGTACCAAAGAAAATACAAAAATAAGAGAGGAAAACTTTATAGGCACAGAGAGAATCAAACATATATGAGGAAAAAAATCAAACATAGCTGAAGAACATGCCAAATTTTTTACCACGTTTTTATTAACTCGCTTCCTTGATTGTCCAGTACAAATGTTGCAAAAATCCGCAAGGTGGCGCTTTGATCGAATTAAATGCTTGCACATTTGCGTAACGGCGTTTGACGATTTTGAAAACAGAATGCATGTGAATTTAGTTTGTTTACAAAAATATTGTGCGAAAAATTTAAAAAAAATTATAAAAGCTAGCAGTTTATAAGTCTTATATGTAGTGTACATTATACGTAGCCTCTCATACTCAATATGGACGTTTGTAGCCGTTCGGAATCGGCTTTAAGCAGTAGGTCCCGGTCTAATTAGCCCTCGTGTAGCAAAAGTTGACCGTAGCGTTCCAAACCAAACCAAACCAAACCGTACTCAATATGCCAAGCCTCACCTCCACGCGGTTGACCTGGCACTCCAAAAAAAAAAAAATTGGAAACCAAGTAGGCTCTGATATTAATGTTTGTGAAAATCTCATATATGTAATTCAATTAATAAATGTTTGCAAATTTCTTATAATTGCTCTATTTATTACGCATTTGATCATTTTCTTACAAGTTGATGGGATAACTCATCAAAAAAATTGTAAAAAATGTTTATTAATATATAGAATTGTCAAATTTATATGATTCAACAGAAAATTTAAAAACGTGGTATATAAAAAGTTCTTTTTATCTTGTAATTAGGATTGACCATGGCCACCATGGGGACAGATTAGTGATCTCTAAACCTTATAAGCAGATTTATGATTTTATATTCTTGATAAATATTGTCCTTGTTGACCAGGAGTAGACTCGTTGAAATAAGTGGCAGATTCGGGTATTTTGCTGAGATCTGTCTCTTTCTGTACCACAGGTCTCAGGTGTTTCACGGGGAGATAAAGTGATCGCTGTTGTATAATATCATCGTCAGTAGATCTTGTTTGGGGTGTTTCTCTTTTTGTCAGTTTTGTAGCCTTTCATGGAATATTTTATGTTCCACCTCATATATTGAGGACTCCCAAATCGTCAATGTAACGTAGATCACAATTGTGTTACTACTGACCACCTACCTGATTATAGCCATAATCTTCAGGAAGCGATCGCTTTAAGGAAGTGGTTCATGTACCACGATTTATTTGGTGTCTGAACGATTCCAAATGCAAATCCTCATGCTCCTACCAAACACAGAAGAAATAATTAATGAGAAATAATACATTTAATCATCGAAAATATTAACATCATATCACATTCGTACTAAATGAAGCACAGCTCTAAATAAGACTCTACTCAGTATGTTGCATTTCATATATATGGATTGATTTGATTTGATTTGGTTCGGAGCGCTACGGTCAAATTTTTGCTGCAAAAGGTCTAATTAGACCGGGACCTACCTCTTAAAGCCGATTCCGAACGGCTACAAACATTCATGCCAACAGTGGGACTCGAACCCACATATTCTGGTACCGAAAGCCAGCGCCCTAGCCCTTCGGCCATCATTGAACCTGGACATTATAAGTAGCGAAAACGAAAGCAATTAGAAAAGCAAAGCTTAGTGTTCACAGGTAAACTCCTTCCTCTCACGTGGCCTCTTATAGCCTGATGTAACCCTCTCGACATTTCGAGATTACTTAGTGGAAAGTTTGTAAGAAAGACACAAAAATGTCTTTCAACCAAGTTTGAGCAAAGCAGACTTTCCTCGATGTTCAAGAGCAAATCAGAAGATTTTTTGAACATCCAGGTCCAGCGCAGACTCTAGAAAATAATTGCCTCGAGCATTAGTGATGACATTGAATAAGAGTATATAGTAAGAGATAATATAGTAAGATGACATTGAATGGGCTGTTCTAGTGCAGCAAATGCATCCCACTTATTCCTAGTAATTGTGAGTCGCTATCTTTCAAGTGCTAGAAGATATCCTGTACAACAGTTCAAAGTATTAGCAAAGCTCCCACCAAGTCGAATTCGAGGTATCATAATGACTAAGGGATCCAACTCGGTGCTAGGAGTGTATTCAAAATGAAGTGGCCACCGACATTTTAGAATGATGTTACAAATAATTGAAAGAGGTACCAAATGACTAAAAATTGAAAATGTGATTTGATTCCTATTAATATCTTGATTTTTGCTGTTTTATAAAACATTAATATATTAAAACATATATTATATAAATTAATTTTTTAAGGTGTGCTTAAGTAATATAGGATGAAAATATATCTATGGAGCCAGGTATAAAGAGTTTAAGTCATAAACAGTGATTTAAATATACCAAGTTATTGGCTTTTATACCAATCGGAGAACAATAATTTCGACTTGAGTCTTTTGTACAAAGGAACGTACTTTTATATACAAAATTGATAGACTTAAAACTTTTATACAAGTCAAAAGATTTTTTTTATCAATTCTAACAAATATCTAAAAATTACTTTTTTTTTGCTTAAGCCCTTTATACCGGGGGCACCATAGATATTACATAAATTAATCTTGAATAACAAAGTATTTTATTGCTTAATGCCGTATATACAATACTGACATAGATATTTTTCTTTTCACGTAAATTTCATATTTATAGACATGACCTTCACACCGATTTCCTTTTGAAAAATAACAACATAACAGTAATACTTATAATTCACAAAAATATCTTTCCATTTCGAACATCCCCAATTCTCACTTTCTTCGAGTTCCCAGCAAATAAATATTTAAACAAAGAAAGATATTTTTCGAAATCCCACAGCTTCATATTTCATTCCTAACACATTTCATTCCATTTCGAAAAGAATTTTATTGTTCGGAACCTGTACTGTGTTTAAACAGCCTTTATGCGGCAAAAATACTGTAGAGAAAAATATGAAAATCTCACTGTATTCCGCACTCCCACCTCCCACATCGTTCCTCGATCTACAAGTGTGAGGGCGCTAGAGTCATCGAAGGAGAGATACAAGAAGAGTTGTTTCTTACGTTCCCGATGCATGTTATGATTCGGCGCTCTCAAGTAAACGACGACTGCTATCGGCGAGAAACGTAAGTACAGTTTTGGTGTTTTCGCATGGAAAAAAATTGTACCTAAAAACCTGATATCAGATTTTTTTCCATTTGTATTTATTGAACGCGATGGATAAGAAAATTCCGGGAAAGTTCTTTTTTCTCCCTTTATAAAATCGAGGATATTTAAGGATGGAGAAATGAAATAAGGAATTTGTGGGTTTCGATTTCAGATCGAAGTGCGGGATAAGTTAAAAAAATTATCCGACAATGTGTGTTATATTAATTTTTTTATTTTGGGTTTTAGAAAAAAAATACTTTATACGTTATCATAAAAAATATTATCTTTGAAATATTATTAGAAACATTCACTTAATATATATATATATATATATATATATTCATTGATTCAATATATGTTATTTAAAATTATTTTACCAGAGTTATTACAATGATTTTATGTATAAAACTAAAAAAATATTAAATGAATTTATAGCATTGAAATTACAATGAAAATAATTTAAGATTTAAAGTATAAATTGACTACACGTCCGTGAAAGCTTTTTACATATTATATATATATTCAAGAATTCAATATATGTTATATAAAATTATTTAACCAGAGTTATTACAACGAGTTTATGTATAATACTAAAAAAATATTAAATGACTTTATATCATTGAAATTACAAAGGATATAATTTAAAATTTAAAGTATAATTTGACTACATGTTCGGAAAAGCTTTTTACATAAAAAATAAATAAATAATATAAAAAGTATTGTAATAATTTAGAAATGAATAACTAAACTTATTGCAATTTCGTGTTTTGAAATTTCCAGTTGAAACAAAATTTCATTGCTCAGCATAGCTAAAAAGTTCAATTTTTAATTTTGAGTTAAAAAAATACTTTATACGTTATCATACATATATTATTATTATTACTATTATTTAAATATTATTTAAAAATTTTGAAATATTTTTAGAAACATTTACCCAATATATATATATATATATTCTCATTGATTCAATATATGTTATTTAAAATTACTTAACCAGAGTTATTACAATGATTTTATGTATAATACTAAAAAAATATTAAATGAATTTATATAATTGAAATTACGACGAAAATAATTTAAAATTTAAAATACAATTTGACTACATGTCCGGGAAAGCTTTTTAAATAAAAAATAAATAAACAACATCAAAAGTATTGTAGTAATTTTGAACATGAATAACTAAGATTATTGCAATTTCGTGTTTTGAAGTTCCTAGTTGGTAATTTATTTTACAAAATTTCATTGCTAAAAATTTTTATATTTAATCTTGAATTTAAAAAATACTTTATACGTTATCATAAAAATATTATCATTATTATTATTTAAATATTATTATTTAAAAATTTTGAAATATTTCTAGAAACATTCACCCAATATATATATATATAAATAAATATACATTCAGTGATTCATATATGTAATTTAAAATTATTTAACTAGAGTTATTGCAATGATTTTATGTATAATACTAAAAAAATATTAAATGAATTTATAGCATTGAAATTACAATGGAAATAATTAAAATTTAAAGTACAATTTGACTACATGTCCAGGAAAGATTTTTACATAAAAAATAAATGAATAATATAAAAAGTATTGTATTAATTTTGAACATGAATAACTAAGATTATTGTAATTTCGTGTATTGAAATTCTCAGTTGGTAATTACTTTTACAAATTTTCATAGCTCAGCATAGCTAAAAAATTTAATTTTTAATTTTGAGTTTAAAAAAAACTACTTTATACGTTATTATAAAAATATTATCATTATTATTATTTAAATATTATTATTTAAAAATTTTGAAATACTTTTAGAAACATTCACCCAATATATATATTCATTGATTCAATATATGTTATTTAAAATTATTTTGCCAGAGTTATTACAATGATTTTTTGTATAATAGTAAAGAAAAAAATTAAATAAAATCATATCATAGAAATTCAAAAGGAAATAATTTAAAATTTGAAGTATAATTTGACTACATGTCCGGGAAAATTTTTTGCATAAAAATAAATAAAAAATATAAAAAGTACTGTAGAACATGAATAACTAAGATTATTGCAATTTCATGTTTTGAAGTTCCCAGTTGGTAATTACAGCTCAGATTAGCTAAAAACTTTTATTTTTATTTTTGAGTTTTAAAAAAATACTTTATACGTCATCATAAAAATATTATCATCATTATTATTTAAACATTATTATTTAAAAATTCTGAAATATTTTTAGAAACATTCACCCAATATATATATATATATATATATATTCATTGATTCAATATATGCTATTTAAAATTATTTAACCAGAGCTATTACAATGATTTTATGTATAATACTAAAAAATAAATATTAAATGCATTTATATCATTGAAATTATTCAGGAAATAATTTAAAATTTAAAGTATAATTTGACTATATGTTCGGGAAATTTCTTTACATAAAAAGAGAAATAAAAAATATAAAAAGTATTGTAGTAATTTAGAACATGAATAACTAAGCTTACTGCAATTTCGTGTTTTGAAATTCCCAGTTGGTAGTAAATATTTTTACAAAGTTTCATAGCTCATCTCCACTAAAAAATTAAAATTTTTAATTTTGAGTTAAAAAATTCTTTACACGTTATCATCAAAATATTATGTTTGAAGGATTTTTAGAAACATTCATCCAATATATATATATATATATATATATATATATATATATATATATATATATATATATAGTTATTGATTCATTATATGTTATTTAAAATTATCTTACCAGAGTTATTACAATGACTTTATGCATATTACTAAAAGAAAAATATTAAATGAATAGATGTTATTGTAAATACAAAGGAAACAATTTAAAATTGAAATTATAATCTGACTATATGTTCGAGAAAGCTCTTTGTATAAAAAAAGAAAAAATATAAAACGTATGTTCGAAATTAAGAACTTGAATAACTAAGATTATTGTATTTTTGTGTTTTGAAATTCCCAGTTGGTAAACACTTTTGAAAAATTTCATAGCTTAGCATAACTAAAAATTGTTCAAAAGAGATATTCTCATTTTTTTATGCTTTACATCAGGAAATGGGCTTTACAACGAATCATATGTAACCAAGCATTAAGAACAAATTAAAATTTTTTTGAAATTTACTTTAAGCCAGAAGTTATTAAAATTACTGACAAGAGATTTTCTTAAATAAGCTGCTTAAAATTGTTGATTTTCGGTAATAAAAATTAATACTGATAATAACCAAATGTGATCTCAAACAAAGTATATAATATTTTGTTAAAAATGAGATTTTTTTGTGTATTATGAATAAAATAATTATCAATTTTAATAGTGTAAGATATTTTGAAAAATGATGTACACAATTCCTTGATTTTACTAAGAGATATACTCAAAATGTTTCAACAGATTTAAAATATAGTTATATCAATTTATTTGTTTATCTTATTTTCCAACGCAAATTGTTTCTTTTTTGATTCCTTCAACTTAAGAATCCAATTCGAAATAGAATCTGAACGTTTTTAAATAAATCCCATTTTCCCATAAAATAAGTAATACATAGAAAGATACCTGATTTTAATTTTTAATTAATAATGTACAAAAATTATATTAAATTTAGAGGCTTGAAAAATTCTCTACGAACAATTTAGTAACAAAAAAGTTGAAAGACAAAAAGGAATTTTATGATATTTACACATAAATAATAAAATATTAATCTTGAGTGTACTTCAAAAACTAAATGACTGTCACAATGTTAGACAATAAAGTAGTTTTAAAGACTATTTAATAAACGTTCTTTCACAGCCAATTTTAAATTTGATAAATTTATGAAATTCGATTTGAAACGCTTATATTTAATGCATTTTAAAATGACAGTATTTTCTACATCTCTTATATTACATTTTGAGTCGAAAATCAACTCTCATGAGTATTTTTATTAATCCGTGTTTAATAATGCAGAACAGAGGTTTATAAGAATTACGAGAAAAATTTCAAAATCAAACCTTTTCTTTAAACGTATCCTTAAACATAACCTTTAAACGTAACATTTTCTTTAATCAAATTTCAAACCTTTTCGTTAAACGTATAGCTCCCTACATATTTGCTTATAACCGTTTCAAATGGCATATTGCATTATATGTGATATTATTAATATTATATACCTTAGATTAATAATTCAGTATGTTTATGCATCGTGAGAAAATGCTGAAGTGAATATAATAACTTTAGATTTTATTAATTGATGCCATTGTGATCTAAAGCAAAATTTCCTGACAATGGGGCATTTACGAAGCAAATAGTGATAAAAAATAACATTATGTGAAACAGAACACACTTGAAAAAATGTGCTAACAAAATGCTACTTTAACTAATACAATGAAAGGTAACTGCAACAATCCTATTAAAAACTGCAATAATGTAGGATGCTATAACAATACTTCTATACCATTTTTTAGAAGCAAATATTAATTTAATGCCGTACTCAGAAAACAATAAATGAAATAATTTACACTATTCGTTTAAAAGACAATTTTGTTATGATTTCTACTCTAATGATAACACTCTAATGATAACAACTCTAATGATAACAATCTCTAATGATACACAATATTTTTATTGCATAACATTTGGACTAAGCATCATCCTAATATCTGCATTCAAGACTATACTATATAGAAAGAAACGAATGGAATATAACTATGATGTTATTACCACAGTTGACAGTTAAAGGTTAGGCTTCAGTTTTCTTAAACTTTTAAACTCTATGCCTACAGAATTAAAAAGATGAAATAGGAACCTAACCTTATTCAAAAAATATTTTTAATAAGGGTTAGATAGATTCATTATGAGACCTGAGCATTGTTTTCTTATACAGAAAGTCAAACTGATACTTGGAATTTTTTTCATAGTTCTTAAAAAATGAAAAGGCTTTTACGTTTTGTATTAGCACAAGCTAATTATATGACCGTGAATTCAAACAGAAAATATGAAGCTCGAGCTTAAGATTTCTTTTTCAATAGCTTCTTAAAGCAAGTGTAAAGAAAAATATTCAATTGTTAAAGGGAAGGAAGCACATATCCATTATTTACATGAAAGTTCAATATTATTTGTATTTCTAACTCGCTCACGATATATCAAAGTTTTTGTAATCTGTCATTAAAATACCTGTAATTAAAATATAACAAAATTAGGTATTTTATGATACAAAAATATTGAGATATTCTTATTAAGTTGAATATTATTAAGAATGACAGTTTTCGTAAAATAGTCTGTAAATTAGTGAAATTTTTTATTATTTACCATTGAATATTATTTTTCATTTCTAATATTACCAACGTTGTAATTAACACTTACAAAAAATGACTTTGACTTTTCTTAAGTTGTAACATAAAACTGGTGGGACACTTCTATGTTCATGTTTTTACGAACAAAAATGTGCAGTCATTAAATTTTTGAAATGATATTGTTTGGCTTTTGCAAATGCACATATTTGGAGTAAAGGCAAAAATAGGTGAAACATTTTTTAATTTTAAATTTTAATGACAGTTTGTAGGAAAAATGCGTGTGCACATAATAGTGGGATATTACTATCATAAAACTCCATTAGTTTTAACTATTTTATTTTATTTTATTAAAGAGTATAAAAACAATTATTCGCTATACGCAAGATATTCTTTTTATACTATTTACAGACCCATTAGTTATTATGAGTTATTATAGAGAATAAAATTGTCGGATATATAAATAAAGCTTCACGAGACATGACAAATGAGATATAATATGAATTCTTCTTTCTTTTTTAACGTATGAATGGTTTTAATTTGCACATTCAGACTAAGAGATAAGCCATCTGATAATCCATATTTGGTTAAAAAGCCAGGTCAAAAATTTAGGTAACTAACATTTGCGTTTAGAGATGCAAATATTAAAAATTTAACAAAAACAAAGTTTTACAATGGTAAAGCAATATAAATCGATTTAACGAGCTTGAACATTACATAGAAAGATTTCACTTAAAAATATATTTAAATTACATAATGATAACTGGTTTTATTTCAGAGTATGTTATTCTGAAACACTTTAAAAAAATGATGCCATCTACATATAGATAATTTTCTATTAAAGTGTGGATTCAGCCAGTAAAAGCATTGATAACTATGAAACAAATTATGGTTAATTTTTATTTAGGATTTGTATCTCTAGATCACTATAAAAATGCATATCGGCAAAGTTTTTAACATACAAAAAATATCAATATTCTGTTCCATACCAAACAGCCGACAGTTTATTCATAGATATAATAGTACGATGTTTTGAATCTTATGAAAAGTAAGGATGAATCCAGGGATGCTACAACAGCAAACAATTTTCACTCTTTAAATATTGTGTTTGAATGCCTGAAGGAATGGTGCAAACAGTTGGATAGTGCGTTATAAGTAATTTTACGATGTTTAGAAGTATTGTTATTTAACTATTTCTCTAGATATATATAATATTTGAAATATACACAATGTTATACAGCATAAAATATAACAATTTTCAGTAACCTAAATTTTAACTATTAATGCAAAGATTCGAGCCTACACGAGCATATATATATATATATATATATATATATATATATATATATATATATATATAACTATAAATACGTTCTATAGAGGTAAGCATTTTTCTATAAACAACTGCCTAATACGTGCCTGTAAGAGACACTTTTAGCCGTGTGTAAGAATTATTTCTTCCCCACGGAAACAACTGCTTTAATCATCGATCATTGATAAAGATGCCTTGACGACGTCGCGTAGAAAATTTCGATCCGCTAGATGACTTTACTTGGGGCTGCGTTATTTGGGGTTATCGAGGCTTGAGGGTCTTTGAAAACTATATCTGACTTTACGTCAATGAAAGTAACTGGTTTTATTGTCTCATGCAGACACAATGCTGAGTACAATGCTCAATACATCCCTAAAAATACTTCTGTCCATCGTGGAGGTTCTAGAACCCCTAGTGAAATGGAATCACACGATGGTATGGCTTAAGCTCATGTAGCAATAATGACTAAAAGCATCGCTGAATGCTACCTAACGTCCTTTACAACCTACGTTGGTTTATGCATAGCCATTGTAGAGTGGTAGTAGAGGCAGGGCATCTGAAACAGAGATAACCTCTCATGACTTCTCATCATGTTTTCCTAAACGACTTTGACAAGCATCTGACGAACGTTACATAGTTAGAATAAAAGTTAATACCTGTTTGCTCTCAGAGCAGATGAGAAGCACGTTCGAGTTTAAAGAAAGACCAGCTAACGAGGCAACTGAGTGGAAAAGCCTCCCACTGGAAATACATCTGGAATAATGATATGGAACTGTCAATACGATAACTGATCCCCCCAGGTATCTTTAAACTGCTAAGTTATATGTCACAAGTGATGGCTGTCAAGACCCTCATGTAGCATTTCCCAGCATTTTGGTTCAACAACGCATGTGACATTCATTTGGCAGACTAGTTTCTTACCAGGACTACGTTTCCAGACTTTTCAATGGACAAATTAAGGGGGGCACGTTTAACTGTAGGCTATGATTCAAAGAGTTAAAAAGAAAGGTACAACAAATACGAAACTCCTTGTAAAATGTATCACCTGGTGGTGTGGACTCTTATATTCGATGTCCTTCAAAATAGCATGACATCAGTCTCAATTAATCATTTTTAACTTTTGTCTTTTTTAAGTTATGCATTGTTCTAGATTTAGATATTTAATTATTGCATCTTTTTACCGTATTTATTTCATTCATAAATATCCCTAGGGAAAGAAATTTTGTCACCTGGTGTTTAACTTCCATTCAATGTAGCACTTAAGATGCAAATCACGATTTAGACATTTTAGAGAAAATAATGTGAAGAATGTTTATTAAATCTTATATTTTTTTTTCCTTTACGGTATGCACAAGTGTTTCATTGATATATCTTTGTACAGGGAAATATCTCATTATACATACATGTATTGCTATAAGTTTTCATTATACATACATGTACATTCATAATACATACATGTATTGCTATAGGTTTTCATTATAATAATCTTCTGAACCGTATAGTATACCAATATTTGAGGACTCATGATGAAGGAGCTAAGGCATACGTGTTGCTTTAATTTCCTATTAAGTTATATCTAAAATTAGATATTATTCCTTACGTTACCTTTAAGCATCTAAGTGTTATTAATAGATCTTCACAAATAGAGGAACTAGTTATTTTCTCATATAGACGATGTTAAAACGACTATTTCCCCAGGCGGTATCGAATGTTTAACTTTCAGTTTATTATGCCATTCTATATGCTAAAAGGTAAAAAACCCTGCTATACGTGGTTTTTTTCCATCTAGTTTTGAAATAAGAATTTATTTTGATCTCTCTAGCTTTGTCCTGGTATTTGCATTATTTCAAACGTAATATAATGAATTCAGATAATTTTCTTATATTATGTTTGAAATTTCTAATAGTATATTCTAATTTCTCTAGAATTTTTTAGACATTTACATTATTTTAGTATTGTCATACAACTCATGTAAATGAGTTACATTTAATTTTATTTATCATTTGTATAATGCAAGGATCCGTGACTAGGCGGGATAAGGGCATGTTAAATCCGTAGCTTGGAAAGACCCTTTATGATGTCAGAAAGGGTGGGAGACGGTACGATCCCCCAGATGTCATCCCTGGGGTTGCTGGGTCAAAACAGCCTGTACATTTAGCTAAACCGGACTCGGACCCTTGTGGTGACATTATAAACCGGAGCCGCACCCCTCAGCTCTCTAGCCTGTATGGACCTGGTCTGGAAATACGTCCGGCCAGGGGGGTGTTAGAAACAACAACAACAACAACGACAAAAACAATATGAGGCATGGTGTGCTTCAGGAATGAGAAAGAATGACCTTAGTTTCTTGACGTTATTAAATACTATTTAACGTATCAGAACACCATAGTTTCAGCATCAATATCCAGATATATTCATGTTGCACAGAAATTTTTTATAATACAACTCTAAAACCCGGAATTCATTAACCGACCCTCTTTCTATCACTGAGCACAAAATATATTAAAAATAATATTAAATCATTTAATTCAAGTCTAAAGTGGATTCTAAAGGTTCAAGATAGGCAAATCGACTCATGACAAATTGTATTCTTAACAGAAATCCGGAACTGAAATTTTTGAGAAGTGGTTCCTCTCTTGTAATGGTTTAGCAATTAGAAAGTAAGTAAAGCAATTAGAAAATCCACATGTATGAAGAACATGGAAGCTGAAATTGAGTAATGATTTTGTTACAAGCAGCCCTGGTTGTATGATTAATATACTTGAAATGATTCTTCGGTTGTGTTCTAAATACAAGTTTTGAATATTCTTATAAAAGTCAAAAAGGTTGTACACTTCTGTTATAGAACTTAGCTAAAAGTAATGAATATATATATATATATATATATATATATATATATATATATATATATATACATTGCTGGCCACCCAAATTGCAACACCAAGAAAGACAAGAGATATCACAACAAAATTTATTTTGTAGATAACATGTTGACCAAATATCAAATGATTAAATTTATAGACTTCTGTGAAGTGTGGTTCCTGCCAAAATCAGCCGCCAGAGTTGGAGATCACCGCTGACACACGCCTCGGCATTGATTCAAAGAGACTTTGGATGAGTTCTTGGGGTACAGCAGACCAAGCAGCTTCCACACGTTGCCAAAGTTGATCTGCTGTGGCAGCTGGGGATGGAATCTGGGTCAATCGTAGAGCAACCATGGACCACATGTTTTCTATCGGCGAAATATCCGGAGAGCGAGGCGGCCAGTGAAGCAATTCAATCTGGCGATTGACAAAGAACCGTTGGACAATGCGTGCCACGTGTGGTCGCGCATTATCCTGTGGAAATATGGCTGTGGGCAAGCCCTGAAGGTAAGGAAGGACAACTGGCTCCAATACCTCGGAGATGTAGCGCTGGCTGTTTAAAGTACCGGCAATGCGTACTAGAGGTGTGCGAGAATGATATCCAATACCGCCCCATACCATAATACCCGGTGCAGGACCAGTGTGGCGGTGCATAACGCAGCTGTTCAGCATCCTCACATCACGGTGTCTGCAGACTCGAATGCGACCATCGTGGTGTTGCAGACAGAAGCATGACTCGTCAGTAAAGACAATTTCATTCCATTCTGCCGTCCACATCCTTCTGTCATCGCACCATTGGCGGCGGAGACGTCTGTGGTTCTGCGTCAAGGGTAGACAAAGCAATGGACGTCTTGCGGACAGACCACTCTGCTGTAAACGGCGTCGAATGGTACGCGCAGACACTGGATGATGCGTTACAGACTGCATGTGCTGTGCTATGGTTCGTGATGTGACTGAGCGATCCGTCACTGCCATGCGCACAATTTGCCTGTCATCACGTGAAGTGGTGCGCTGAGGTGGATGCGATCGAACACGTCGGTCCGTCGTACCCTCCTGCATCCAACGATCACATATCCGCATTACAGTTGTTTGGTTTCGTCCAACACGACTACCGATTTCCCTGAAAGATAGTCCACAATCTCGGTAGGCCACTATCCTTCCTCTGTCGAACACGGATACTTGATCAAAAGATGATCGCTGTTTTCGACGAGGCATAATTGATCGTTTTTTTGAAAAAACCACAAGAAAAACACAATTGCCGAACTTGAAATCGTCGAAATCTCCAAGCCTTAAATAGCGGTTTGAAGTGGCGCCACAGGCGCGCGTGATGTGCGTCTGCGCTGAAATTCTAATCATTTGCATATCTCACCTCCGCTAATGCATGTTGTAAATTTCATGTTATTTGCATGTTTCCTTCAGGGTGTTGCATTTACAGTGGCCAGCAGTGTATATAATATTCATATATATATATATATATATATATATATATATATATATATATATAATATTCATATATATACATATATATATATATATATATATATATATATACATATACATATGTATACATATACAATAATATCGAGGGAAAGGAGTGTTAATACCATCACAATTAATGCTAGGGCCTTTAATAACATCAGCGTGAGAAGTGTATAACGACCACTTTATGATAGCGACCTTAATAGCCGAGTCCCAACCACGTAATAGACGTATCTCAGTTTTTCTTCCCCTTTGGTGTATATATATATATATATATATATATAATATATATAATCTAAACTTTGTCTGTATTTCCGAAATGCCATAGCCCATCACACGAGCACCAACTCCCATACCTCGAAATTCCCGTAAATCAGGATCACCTGCGATGCTCACTGCTTAATAACCTTTTTAAGCATCCACATATGTCTGTTGCTCTATATAAGCTGTTTTCAGACGAAAGCCTTCACGAGAAAGTGTGTATTGATACATGATCTGAAAGTTGTTTATCCCATTAATTTTGGCACTTCAGTGTTTATATATATATACATACATATATATATATATATATATATATATATATATATAATATAAAAGTGCAAAATTTTGAATATTTATGTTCCTTTGATAAAATTCAATCTTCCGGTATATTTATGATCAAGCTGAAACTGAAGCGAAAATAGTCCTGAGAAAAATGACTGGAGAGTGTAATATTTTTTTTAAATAGTTATGCAAGTCGCAAAAATTTGGAGTGAATAGATGATTATTTTTTCAGTTTCTGGTAGGTTTGAATTGAAAGGTTTTTTTAAAAGCTATTTTAAAAAAAAATATTTATTCTCTTAAAAACTTCTTAAGCATCGTTGTAAAATTTTACTATAAAAATCAGATGGATAATAATTGATGTTAAAACTAATAGCACAACATGTTTTGTTAAACATCTAAAACGCTATAAGTTTTAAGAAGAATCTTCCACTTATTGGATGTGACATTTCTAGTGTAGTGTACAAAGAAGCTATTTAAAGATTTTAAATATTAATGCACTTTAGAGTGGGAGCAGAAACACGAGCAAAAAAAATATAACATCCACCGAAAGAAAGTTTCTCTTAATGATCGTATCTAATGGTTTTTCAAAAATCAACGTACTGACAATTCGATGCAGTATTTTTTAGATGATATATAAATAAAAAGGATATTCTTTTAATAAAATAAGCAAATGTATTTTTTTATTACATATACAAGAGGGACTGAAAATGGCTCTTAATTTATTCGCATCCACAATTAAATATAGTGAATTTTAGAATACTAATGAATATTATTAATTATGTTTTTAGCTTTCAATGAGGTTTTTATTAAATATTAAATCGTTGAAGTAGATATTTTATTAATTTTATGGATCTGCTTTGCGAAAGGAAATAAAATCGCATTTATATTTTTCTATATAAAAAACGAGCAATTTGGATTTTTTCAGATACAATTAATTGCATTTAATTGATTTTAATTGTTTCGTACAAATAATCTCATTTTACTCCGATATTTAATGATGTTTCCTTCAGATCAATAAAACAGATTTACGTTAACTTTTAAAACTATTTCAGTAATACCTGAGAAGAACAAAAATCCTAAAAAAGATTTTTTTCCCTCTACGCTCTTCATCAAAACAAGAAATTAAACAGCTCGTAAAATATATAAACTTTGAACTTTACACGTATATTCTAACGGTTACATCTGCTTATTTCTGAACATAAAATTTGTTTTACACAACATCCTTTTGATCTATAAGGCAAACATTTATCGTCGCTGGATTCTGGTGACACGCGATAACGATAATTCAATGCAAATTTGAAAACAATCTTTCAAAGAGTGTATGTTTGAATGATGGTGCAGGATGAGAACATTTTCTGTATTTTATACTTTGTATGCTGTTGCTGTAACATGTAAACGGAAGAAAAGGTATAGTTTGGTTTATTTTTTTCCAAATAAGTTTAATCTATACTTATATTTAATTCATTTATACTTATTGTTTTATATTTATTAAAGAAAAACTATATTTTATACTCTGTTTGCTGTTGCTTTAACATGTGCTTACTGAAGAGAGAAAAATACATACTTTGTTTTTTATCAAAATAAGTATATTTTATACTTATATTGAATTCATTTACACTTATTATTTTATACTTATTCAAAATAACTATATTTTATACTCTGTATGCTGTTGCTTTAACATGTGCTTTCTGAACGGACTTTTATTTCAGCCACACTTTTTATCAATACAAGAAATAGAAAAGTTCTCAAAATACAGGGTTCCCACCTATATCCGTTACACACCCTTTAACTTCTAAACAGTGATAGCTTTGGCCGTAAAGTTGGTGTCTAGGTATAGTAAAAAGGCTATGCGCTACTCGATGAGACAACTTACAATGCCATCTATCGGCAAATTTTGGAATTAGAGTTTTTATCTCAAAAACGGTACGAGATACGGGAAATAAATCAATTACAAAGTTGTTCAATATCATCGATTTAGTAAAAAAAGACACATTAATACTTGCGCACATTAATAATCAAAACAGAATGTAAAAAATGAACATTTGTTTGGTCGTGATTTTCAACACTGTTGCTTCGTTGTAATAATGCGCAGCGAGAAATCCAGTCCAGAGTGAAATGTGTACAGTGGCCAATGGATAGCATTTTCAGCAACTTCTTGAAGATAGGGAAGTGTCTCAGTTTCTTTCTTACACTCTTTATGACATGACGATCGTGTATATGACATTCGAAATCGTGACCGAAGAAATGGTCATTTTTTTACATTCTTTTTTAAGTATTAATGTACGAAAGGTGTCTTTTCTTACTAAATCGATGATGTTGAACAACTTTGTAATTAACTTTTTCCCCGTATCTAGTACCATTTTTTAGATAAAATTCTCTATTTCCAAAATTTGCCGATAGATGACATTGTAAGTTGTATCATCGAGTATCGCATAGCCTTTTTACTATACCTAGACACAAACTTTAGGGCCTTAGCTTTCACCATTTAGAAGTTAAGGGGGGTGTTACAGATATATGTGGGAACCCTGTATATAATCTTTGAGCTTACCACGTTTCTTAAGTCGTTAAATTTGCCTATTTCTAGACATAAAATGTATTTTATAGAACATCCTTTTGGTCTTTAATGGTCCGTTTAAACTGAACCCAGAGCGTTACGTAGCGTCAGCATTAAATTTTTTTTAACAAATCCTAGAGCTCAATTTATTGACCACGTGACAAGTCAAACCAATCACGGGCCATGTCATCAATCTCGAAGCCAACGTGGTATATCAACGGAACGTTCCGGATGCACTGTGAACAGGCCCTGAGGTAAACATTTATCGTCGCAGGATGCTGGTGACACGCGATAACGATAGTTCAATGCAAATTTGAAAACAATCTTTCAGAAAGTATAGGGTGAGCCAAAAGTTCGTAAAAACTTTAAATTCATAAAAAAGGAAGAAATCATGATAAAGAAGTGTGGTTTGTAAGAAAGGGTTTACAAGGAATTCGGATTTTTTTTTAAACCAGCAAAATAAAAATTAGTTAAAAAAAGTCACCGATAGAGGGCACTTACGACCCGAAACACAATTAACAGGACAATAGTAAGTTCCATTCATTGATTCTTGCTGGAACAATTGTTCAACATAACCTCCAGAACATTGTACGACACAACTAAGGTGAATAGTAACAGCTTGACCAACAACGCTCGATCTTGCAATGATACCATTTCGAAAGCGAATGAGAAATCCTCGTGCATCATGGTCTTTTATTGCAAGATTGATTTGCATAATTCTGCTGAATCTCTCGCATGTAAGCGCCGTCTACCGGTTACTTTTTAACTAATATTTTTGTTGCTGCTGCTAAAAAAAATCTGCTTCCTTGTAAGCATTTTCTTGCAAACCGCACTTTTTTATCATTATTTCTTCCTTTTTTATGAATTTTTAAAGTTTTTACGAGTTTTTGGCTCACCTTGTATATGTTCAAACTAGCTGAAAACCCGTACTTCGCTACGGAGTACATTCAAATTAAATACAACGGTCAATGTATGCAATTCATGCCAAATATAAATATATATTATATGATAAATACGACGATCAATGTATACAATTGATGTAATATATATATATATATATATATATATATATATTTATAAGAAAATCGTAAAGGATAATTTTATAGACAAAATAATGTAGAAGAAAATATTAAAATTAAATCTAATATAAAGAATACTAAAGAATATAGTACAGTTAATATAGTACAGTTTTTAGAACATTTCTTTTACTGTATTTTAATATTTTTTTGGATAATGTCCAATCGTCTGCCGCATTAGCAAGGAAAAAAAAATATTTTTTGTTTATTTAGTTGTTATGCACGTGACGATAAATTTATTTAAAGTACCAGAAAAAGAAATCACGTGATCGGCATTTAATAAATTAAATTCTAAAAATTAATCTTTAAAAATTCACCAAAAATCAGGAAATAGAGGTAAAGATTCGAAAAAGATTTCATTTTAAAGAAAATTTTATGATCTTTCTCGTGATATAAATTTTATAACCCTCAATGTATTATTTTAAATGCAAACATAAAAAAAGTTTAAAAAACAGCTTAAAAATTTAATTTAAAAAAATCTAAGAAGAATTTTTGAAAAATCTTTCTTAGTGCACCCCTACACTATTAGAAGAATCGCCCTGCAAAATTTCAGCCCTTTAGGTCTAGCGGTTTGGTCTGTGCGTTGTATGTCAGTCAGTCAGTGAATGAATGAATGAATGAATGAATGAATGGGTCAGTTACGGAACTGTTTTATATATATAGACTATGGTGGAGGTGGAGAATATTTTATATATTTTATATTTTGTATACTGTTGCTTTAAAATGTGCTTACTGAACAAACAATTTTATTTCATCAAAACAAAAAGTGAAAAAGTTCATAAAATAGTTCATAATCTTCCAAATTTACACGTATACTTTAACCGTTACATTTGCCATTTACTGAACACAAAATTTGTTTTATGGGGTCAGGTACCTTTTAAAAGCTAAGAGACTTCACAAAGATATCCCTATTTTAAATCATGAGTAGTTATGAAAATCTTTTATTCAGGAATATGAAAATTTTACTGTGAGTTAAAACACACTTTCTTCTATATAAATATGGCTCTAAATTTTTTCTAGCTTGAAGATAAATTTTTTAAAAGTTAAATCATTGGTTTTTTTCAATGTTATGTCATTGCGCGCAGACTTGCGTACGTATATTAATGAATATACATATTTTTTTTAAATTTTAAAATTAAGTTGTATAATATACCTTTAAAATGACGAGCGTTGAAATCAAAATTCTTAGTTGTTCATAGAAATAAAAAAAAAATAATTTCAGAAATTCTTTGATAAATTTTACTGTAGTTCAAATTTTCATGGTAGGAATGATATTATTGTTCGTCATTTTAATCTTCGAACTTTACACGTATACTTTAACCGCTACATTTATTATTGGATCACAAGAAAAAGTTCATTAAATAGAGAATGCACTTCACTATTTGGAGATTATTTTACGAAGAATTTCGGAAAATGTTCTTGATTCCAAGAAAAATTTCGCAAAATAGAGGTCCGACTGTATATGTATGTATATATATATATATATATATATATATATATATATATATATATATATACATAAATATACAGTCGGACCTCTATTTTGCGAAATTTTTCTTGGAATCAAGAACATTTTCCGAAATTCTTAGTAAAATAATCTCCAAATAGTGAAGTGCATTCTCTATTTAATGAACTTTTTCTTGCGATCCAATATTTTTTTTTCTCCATATATCTCAAAATGTTTGTGAACATTTCAAATTTATTCTTTTTTTAAGCACATTTTATGGTGATCAATGACCTTGAACAGGTTTTAACAGTCGCCTAACTCACCGAGAGCAGTAAAATCGCTGTCGTTGTTTACATTTCATACTTTATCCCCACCTGTCCATTGCAAAGATGCGAGACGTATGATGAGAAAAAACACTTTTTCAAACAAAAAACTCAAACAAAATTAACAGACTTTATCAGTAATTGAATTTAAGGATGTATGTGGTAATGTGTGCCTAAAATTACTTGTTATATTAAATGCGATAATGTCGATAAAATTTATTAATTTTAATATAAAATTATTTTTTAATTGAAAATGTAGTGTATTCCCGGGCAATGTTTTGTTTCATTCTTGTTTTCCTTGCAGATTTCTCTTTGAGGGGTAAGATATATAAAACAAATAGATATTAATTTACAAAATAAAGGTGTGATTAATTATTTTTAATAATATTTAGTGATTTTAAAATCTGTTTTGTAGTTTAAAGTATTTTAATAGGAGAACCTCTATTTAACGAATTTTTCATATAACGAACTTTTTTTCGGGATTTAGCGACTTCGTTAAATAGAGGTCCGACTGTATATATATATATATATATATATATATATAATATATATATATATATATATATATATATATATATATATATATATATATATATATATATATACATATATATACATACATATATATACATATATATATATACATATATATATATATATATATATATATATATATATATATATATATATATATATATATATATATATATATATATATACATACATATATATACATATATATATATATATATATATATATATATATATATATATATATATATATATATATATATATATATATATATATATATATATATATAGGTAGCCTTCCTACAGCCCGGCATCTTACAACACGGTTTCGCTTTAACACGATAAAAAAAAATTGCGAAAACCTTTGTACAACACTGTACTTCTATAGCACTTGATAACATGATTTTTGTTTAACACATTTAAATACTAAATTACCTTAAAATAATGACAGGAAGGAATAATGAACTATAGAAGCTTTTCATGAAAATATATAAACAAATTATGATTTATTAATTTATAAGTCTATAAAATTACAAGAAGGCCTAAGCTTAGCTGAAAATCGTGAGTTATTTTTCCTGAATGCTGACCCTTCAGTTGAAAGAAGCCGAAAATTCAAAGGGAGCTGCAAAATAGTCTATCTCCATACCGTGAATCTACAATGACCTGTTAAAAACCAGCAAATAAACCAAAATTACGGATTTTTTAAAGAGGATAGAAGGTGCAAAAAATCTAAATGAAGAAAAAGGTTCTGAAGGTGAAGATGACATCGTTCAATCGAAAACACATTCTCGTTTGATTGTACGGAGCAGTGATGAGGAAGAAATTTATTAAATTAAAGTCGCATTAAATGAAAGTAATATTTTTTGTTTCTTTTCGTTTTGTGTTATACATATATTGATATTTTTAATAAAAAGTAAGTTGCTTATATGGAATTTAAAAATTTTGTTTTGTTTTTAATAAGTTTTCAGAACGTAACCTACATTTTTTGTACTGGCTCTGGGTCTCTGGAAGAGAATGTTTTCTATACTTCTTATGTTGTTGCTTTAACCCGTGTTTACTGCACGCAAAAAAATATAAGCTTTAGCCTCTTTGTTCTTATTATATGCAAATACATCTTTCCTGTTTAATCCACGTGCATATAGATTTATTTAATCGCCTTAAAAAGTCACAGATTATGTAAGAGTATGTATATATATATATATATATATATATAAAGTATGGGGCAGGAAGAATATTTTTCATACTTTATACTTTATATGCTGTTGCATTAACATGTGATTTTTAAACGGAGAAAAATATATCCTTTATTTTTTTAAAGAATTAAATACATCCTTTCTACGTTTAATTCAGATACCTATAGATTTATTTAATTGCCTTAATAAGTCGCATATTATGCATGCCAAGAAAAGAGTGTAAAAAAAAAAGTCAGAACAATAATTACTAATGAACTGAGACAGAGTAGAAAAATATGAATAGAAATATCTGAGAAGTATCTTTCCTGTTTAATTCACATGCATATAGATTTATTTAATTGCCTTAAAAAATACACAGATTATGTAAGAGTATATATGTAAAGTACGGTGCAGGAATAGAATATTTTCCATGTTTTATACTTTATATGCTGTTGCTTTAACATGTGCTTTGTATACGGAGAAAAATATATCCTTTATTTTTAAAAAAAAAAGTAAATCTATCTTTTCTATGTTTAATTCAGATACCTATAGATTTATTTAATTGTCTTAATAAGTCACATATTATGCATGCCAAGAAAAGAGTGTAAGAAAAAAGCCAGAACAATAATTACTAATGAACCGAAACAGAGTAGAAAAATATGAATAAAAATATCTGTGAAGTATCCAGAAGAAGGAGAATTGATATATATATATATAATGTATGGTGCAGGAAGAGAATGTTTTCTATACTTTTTATGCTGTTTCTGTTGCTTTTACCCGTGTTTACTGAACTCATAAAAAAATAACTTTTGATCTTTTTGATCTTATTATATGCAAATACATCTTTCCTGTTTTATCCACATGCATATAGATTTATTTAATTGCCTTAAAAGTCAATGATTATGTAAGAGTATATATATATAAAGTATGGGGCCGGAATAGAATATTTTCCATACTTTATAATGTGTATATTGTTGATTTAACATGTGCTTACAAAAAGGAGAAAAATATATCCTTTGGTCTTTTTGTTTCGAAATACGTAAATACATCTTTACCATGTTTTATCCATATATGTATAGATTTATTTAATTACCTTGAACAGTCTCGGATTATATAAGAGAAAGATATGTTCAAAATAGGGTGCACGAAGAGAAAATTTTATACTTTTTATGCTGTTGCTTTATCCCTTGTTTACTGAATGCAAAATGTATAAACTTTGATCTTTTTGTTCTAATTATATGTGTATACATCTTTCCAGTTTAATACACATGCATATAGATTTATTTAATTGCCTTAAAAAGTGACAGATTATGTAAGAGTATATATAAAAAGTATGGTGCAGGAATAGAATATTTTCCATACTTTACACACTTCTTATATACATACATACATATATATATATATATATATATATATATATATATATATATATATATATATATATACATATACATATATATATATATATACATATATACATATATATACATATATATATATATACATATATATATATATATATACATATATATACATATATATACATATATATATATACATATATATATATATATATATATACATATATATATACATATATATATATATATATATACATATATATATATATATATATATATATATATATATATATATATATATATATATATATATATATATATATATATATATATATATATATATATATATATATATATATATATATATATATATATATATATATATATATATATATATATATATATATATATATATATATATATATATATGTGTGTGTCCCGGTGGCGTAGTGGTTAAAAGCATCAAGCTGCCATCCCACAGGTCCAGGGTTCAACCCTGTGACTGGGCAAGGTCGACCCAGCTTTTCATCTCTTCAGTGGGTCGATAAAATGAGGACCAAGCATGCTTGGGAACTAAACTCTGGGGGTCCCACGTCAGGTTGACCACCTGACTGAGACATATGGCACCCCAAGCCCACGGTTACGAAAGCGGAGATGGGTACCGCCGGCCCTGGTCCACATCGGACTGTTTCGCCGTGAGTTTAAGTTTATATATATACTTTATATGATGTTGCTTTAACATGTGTTTTCTAAACGAAAAAAAATCTGTCCTTTATTTTTTTTAAAGAACTATGTTTAATTCAGATACCTATAGATTTATTTAATTGCCTTAATAAGTCACATATTATGCATGCCAAGAAAAGAGTGCAAGAAAAAAGCGAGAACAATAATTACTAATGAACCGAGACAGAGTAGAAAAATATGAATAAAAACTTCTGAGAAGTATCTATTGGAAGGATAATTCGTTTTAATTACCAGATGAACAAAACAAGAGAGAGTCTCACTAAACTTCTTAAATTGGCTCATACAATAATTTCGAAAGAAACTTTATCTTTTTAAAAAAGAAACATCTCGGTTAATGATAATGAATTTTTTTTGAAAAAAATGATGTATTTTAGTCGAGTGACAAATGATATTTATTTCTTTCAACAGCGATACAAACAAAAAAAGCGTTTTACTCATTTTCTTCTCCTTAGTATTGTAATTTATTAACTTTCACGGAAGAAAAATGGAAATGGGATATAAAATAAATTAATGGAAAGAATTTGCATGAAATTGCATTTCTCGTTCAGAGACGGGGAAAAAAAGAAGTTATTAGAAATTACAACAAGCAGAATAGAACTACGGAAGTGCTATAAAAATTAGTAAGTAAAGTAAGATAACAGTTGTTTTCATTCGTCCAACATCACTGGACAATTTGAGAGGACTGAAGTTTAAAGGAAATTTTATTTTTAAATTTCCAGTGAAGAATTAAGCCCACAATCTGTTAAGAGTTTAAGTAAAAGGAACGAATTGGGATAAATTTGAAAATAAATGTTGTGAAAGTTTTAGAGAATAAATGATTGATAACCGCTAAAATTAATTTTTATTGTGAAGAGTTTATGAAAGTTTCAGATTACAAAATGCCCATTCATTGATTTTCTTTTTGAGGTGCGGTTCGATTTTTAATTTAATGTTTTCCTATACTGCCCCAGGGAAATTATATTGTTTAAAATGTTCTTATTTGAATCAAAAATACGCAATGACTAAATTTTCATATAACTCATAAATTCCAGGAGCATGAAGGATGCTGTATACTACAATGTTACCTGGATGTTAACTTATGCAGAAAATGTGTCCAAGTATTGCCGACTTGTTTTGAAAGATTTTTTTAAAAATTGTACTTCGTAATAGAGAGTGAAATTTTGGTCATTGGGGGCATTTTTCATTTCTCTTAAATGCAAATAATATTTTTAAATTTAAATTATTCGGGAAAATAAATCTGTTATAATGTATTTTAAACGCTCATAAATTCCTTTAGAGCACGAAATTCGTAAAATGAATCCAGTCGCAAGGTGTAAAAATGTTCAGACTACCTGAAAATGCCATTTTTATCGAATTACCAGCATTTATGTATCTGTAAGTAATAGACAAATTTTCTCCATAGGTTAACATTGAGGTGAGCGAATCCAATAGGGTTAGTATGCAACAGCCTTAAATAGATGTACATACGATCTCTACAAGTTCATTGTCAATGTATGACTTTTTTCCTGGATGTACTACGCGAAGATTAAAGTCTCGAAATAGTAAACTTCGGTACCAGAGTCTGCGGGTGCGAGTCCCACTATCTGTGTAATTGTTTGCAGCAGTTCGGAATCAGCTTTAAGCAGAAGGTCCCGATCTAATTACTTCTCGTGCAGCAAAAAATGACGGTGCTGTTGTTGTTTATACCACTTGACCGACAGCAACATCACATCAAGTCCCGAAGGCTATGGGCGATGAAGGTGCGGCTCCTGTTTTGAGTGGCACCAGTCCGACTTGGCCAAAGGATCATTCTGTAATTTTGAACCGAATCAAGTGACGAGACCAAAACCCTTGACCCCGCATCTCCAGAGGTAATTTTGAGAACTTGTAGGACAATGCAGCCATTACTGATTTTACGTGCACCAGCCGCCATTAGTGTACACGGCAGGGGATCTGTAAGCGACGAGCATCGAACCAGTGACTTTCAGATCACTAGCCCTTTGCTCTTGCCAACTGGGCCACTGCTCCCCCTAAAGAAGGACTAACGTTCTTAACCAACCAACCCGAAAAGGAAAAAAAAACAGTAAAAATAACAAGTTTTAAATTATACATTTAAATATTTCAATGCATCTCAAAATTTGTTTGCGTTCCAGAGGATTTGTGTATATGTTTGAACACATGGAATTGACTGACGTTAGCTTATACCTATGAATTTAAAACAAACGGGTAAATGATCTTTAATTTTATGCTATATGTTTGCAAAGAGATTTAATTATTATATATTTCTAAAAAGTATAACCTGAAATGATAATTTCTGATGGGTTACAAATTAGTTTTTTTCTCCAATGCTTTATTCCCTTTACTGTATTAACACTTACAATGTAATTGAAGGGTCAGAAAATTCATAGATATTTAAAATGATTAATACGGAAGAAAGGAAGAATGGAGAGGATTTGAGTATATGTTTGAACACATGGAATTGACTGCCGATAGCATATGCTTAGATATTTAAAAGACACGCGTAAATGATCTCGAATACTATGCTATGCGATTGTAAAGCGATTTAATTATTATATATTTCTAAAAGCATAACCTTAAATGAACATTTGCGCTTTGTGATGAAGTAAAAATTCATTTTTTTGATAATCCTTTATTCCCTTTACTGTATTAACTCTTATCATACAAATGAAAGGTCACAAAATTCATAGATATTTAAAATGATTAATACGGAAGAAAGGAAGAATGGAGAGGATTTGAGTATATGTTTGAACACATGGAATTGACTGCCGATAGCATATGCTTAGATATTTAAAAGACACGCGTAAATGATCTTGAATACTATGCTATGCGATTGTAAAGCGATTTAATTATTATATATTTCTAAAAGCATAACCTTAAATGAAGATTTGCGCTTTGTGATGAAGTAAAAATTCATTTTTTTGATAATCCTTTATTCCCTTTACTGTATTAACTCTTATCATACAAATGAAAGGTCACAAAATTCATAGATATTTAAAATGATTAATACGGAAGAAAGGAAGAATGGAGAGGAAACAATAGAGATGAGCAGAAAATGAGAATGAAATGACTTCGGGATATTTGAATTATACGCTTTAGGAATAAAGTGAATCAGATAGACTTATTACAACTGTTACCAGTATATCGATAATTGTTTTAATAGAATATATAATAAAATTTCAGACGATTATGAAAGATAAAATGATGATATGAAGCAAAGCTAGACAATTTGAGTATTAGGCAAAATTTTGAAGATAATTGAGTTAAATATTTTATGTTCTGCAATAAATAGTCAAGGGTTCTTTAGAAAATAGTTCGAGTGTAATTTGTGAAAGATACTTGAGCATTGAAATGTAACACCAGCGACTCGTATGTGAACTCCATTAAATGAATCTAGTACTTTTCCCTCGTTTTCTGTTATAATGTGTAAGGAATTAAACACTCACACATTTGTTACTTGTCACGGAATTTCCATTTTCGTTTGATTATAGATACACAAAGTTGGTAATCAACTACGATCATTGTTTAGATAATTACAGAGTGTGCTAAATCATTTAAACGCTTCTAAAAAATTACTGCAACTTCAACAATGTTAGATATTGAAACTGTTTTCAATGGGACTGTAAAGGGAAATGCATTTTCATGAAATTAAGACAGTGTAAATCAGCAAACTGAGGAAGTCAAACAACAAGAAAAAAAGTAACAAAACGCGTCGGTATAAAATTGGATAAGGGATAAATTTTTCCGCAAGCTGGGATTTTTATGAACACTAGTTGGCACCCGTCAAAACATGACGGCTGTATAGTAAATAAATGTGCTAACATACAAATCATACCCAACACGTCATTGCTTAATGTGGAAAATCAATAGTGAATATCTAATGCCAGATTTAAACGTGTCACTGGGCATGCACAGAAAGCAATATTTAACTGTAAATGATCGCTAACTAATAGCAATTGCGGTTACATAAGCTAAATTTGACACATCTATAGATTAAAAGCTCTAGTTTAAGACCGAAATTAAGTAAACTGATGAAGTAGTTTTCTCTCGCGGACTGCCCAAAAAATCGGCTTAGCAACTTAAATATAGAGATGTCGAACGAGAAATTAGGAGAAAATATAATAAAATAAGATAGTATTGCAAATACTATTTTTAGTGTTTAAGCAAGAAATTAATTAAAAAGATTTACCACTAAAATTTTTTTATATGGATATTATGGCGAAAATATTTTAATCTCCTAGTATAGATAACGTAGAAACTGCTTCCTGTTTACTTTGTGCCAGGCCTCGGGGTATGCTCTTTTTTGAATTTCATTTAAATTTTAGGGTGTCAGAATATTGGAAATCACTATTTCCTCTTGCTGTTAAATTTCTCTTGCATGAAGCATCGAGGATTACTTTGCCGATATAGGCATGAATATTTGATTCTAGGTGGGCCACATTTAAAAAAAAAAATACTAGTGATTTTTCTTTATCCTTTGTTGAAAGCGATAATTATGTTTTACTCATAAACTAAAAATATCAATTTTTTTAGATTTTCTCAATATAATTATTTTGAAGAATCTAGAGAACATTTAAAAGTAGCCAGTGATTATTTATAGGAAAATAAAACAATCATCTGTGGTTGCAGGACCTATTTTATTGATGAATCACTATTTTTAATTCGAGATGATATGTATGTAAATTTATGTTTACATACAAAATTAAGTACAATCAAAATTAAGTATAATAATTCAGTTGGAGGAATTATTATACTTAATTTTGATTAACGAGATGATGTATTCATGCATTTATATTTGAAGGCCTTATTTGGATAGTGGTCCAACTCCATTCTTGTCCACTTTGAGATACAGAGCCTTAAAGTCTAAAGAGTGCTGAGAAATGACTGCTGAAGTCTGATTTGTAATGCCCTCTGTTGGCAGCAGAAATAAGCTGGAGGTGTACCAGTTTGAAAATAAGATAGAAGTGACTTGTAGGAACATGAAAGTGAGGCTAACTCCATTTTTTTAACAGTGGGGTTGGACCACTATTCAAATAAGGCCTTCCTTTATATGTTGTTGTTTCTAATCCTTCCTGGTCTAGTCGCGCTAGATCAAGTCCATGAGCCCATAAGTCCTCAGGAGGTCCATTAATAGGCGAGTATCGGTAATAAAGTATTCCCTAGATAAATTTAAGTAAGTTACGATGTGGCTGGGGGGTGGCCTGCTGAGTATTACACTTTTTACCAGTGGGAAAAGTTTTGTTTTGTCGATAAAAATTTAGGCACCTCAAGTGGCCCCTGACAATCCTAGACATTGCAGCCTGCTCAGCTCTATCATCCTTGAAGATGAGAGCTCTACCAGAGAAGGCACATAAGTACTAGTAATGTACCGGAGAAGATCTCCCAATACAGTGGTGCCTTGACTTACAAGTTTAATTCGTTCTGTGACGGAGCTCTAACTCGAATTACTCGTATGTCAAATCAATTTCTCCCATTGAAATGAATTGAAATGCTATTAATCCGTTCTTCCCCCCTCCAAAAAGAAAAGCACCGCAATTATTTGCTACATGTTTTTAAATAGGAAAAATTTATTTATAAATAACAAAAATTGTATAAAAACACAATACAATAGACTTACTGCAATAAACAGGTTTTATTAAGTATAATGTACAACATTTACTGTGGAGATCAGACGACGTGAAGATGCTGACAGAGGTAGAGTAGAAAGGATGAACTGAGTTATTGAATCTTATTCACCGATTTTCGCCACGCATTCCTCATTTTCACCTGCAGGGGTTTTCGATAAAAAAAGGCCCAATGAGGTCTATTGAATACCCCTTTTCTGAATGTTTTTGAAATGAGAGGTTGGACGCTGTTCGGTTTTGGAGGGCAACTCAATTGTGAGCAGAACAAGCCGCCCGTATGATAATTGTTAAGTGATATTGTTTGTCAATCTCTCGGTTTAGGACCGGAAAGTTGTCTTAGAATAATCTATATATATAAAACAGTTCCGTAACTGACTCATTCATTCATTCATTCATTCATTCATTCACTGACTGACTGACATACAACGCACAGACCAAACCGCTGGACCTAAAGGGCTGAAATTTTGCATGGCGATTCTTCTAATAGTGTAGGGGTGCACTAAGAAAGATTTTTCAAAAATTCTTCTTAGATTTTTTAAAATTAAATTTTTAAGCTGTTTTTTAAACTTTTTTACGTTGCATTTAAAATAATACATTGAGGGTTATAAAATTTATATCACGAGAAAGATCATAAAAATTCCTTCAAAATGAATTTTTTTTCGAATTTTTACCTCCATTTCCTGATTTTTGGTGAATTTTTAAAGATTCATTTTTAGAATTTAATTTCTTAAATGCCGATCACGTGACTTCGTTTTCTGGCACTTTAAATAAATTTATCGTCACGCGCATAACAACTAAATAGACAAAATGATATTTTTTTCCTTGCTAATGCGGCAGACGATTGGACATTATTTTGTCTATAAAAATATCCCTTACGATTTTTTTATAAATATATATTTTTTTTCCTACGTCAATTGTACATATTGATCGTCGTATTTATTATAAATATATATATATATTGTTTTTGGCATTAATTGCATACATTGACCGTTGCATTTAATTTGAATGTACTCCGTAGCGAAGCGCGGGTTTTCAGCTAGTATGTATATAACTGTACAATAATTGTACATAGAAGTTGTAAATATTATATGTTTCTCGTGTGCTCATTTGACGAGGACATTCCACGGCGTTCGTTCCGCAAACTATCGGTGGGGTATGTGAAGCTGGGTCGTAACCCGAATTTTAGCTCGTAACTCAAGGCCAAAAAAATGGACGAGAGACTGCTCGTATCTCAAAAGACTCGTAAGTTGAGGTACCCCTTTACTCTGGATGAAAGATATTATTTCGAAATAGAATATTTATATGTTCTACATACAAGTTAACTTGAAACTTTACCCTATTAGTCATGGATAAAATATTTACTTTTAAAATTTATCGACAAAATTTTTTTTTGAGAAAAAGCAGTTCAAAACTATGGAATTCGTGTGTCCTTTAAAAATACTAAACTCGATATTTCCTGCTTTTCGCTTCAGTTTAACGATACTCTAAGAGCTTATTTGTAAAACAAAGAAAAATAATTATCAAAGATATTCATCTGAACTGGGATTTAAACATCTGTTTCTGGCTAAGAAAAAAAGAGGAAAGATTTCGAATTAACATGGATTTCTACGAATTTCGTTATTAATCGTTAGATATGGAGAGCAATTTCCACCAAAAAATATTCAAGTATGAATGTATATTCTGGGAACTACAAAAAAAAAGCTCAGCTGTATTTCGGAGAAATAGAGGGAAAATTATGAATTATTCCCATTACGAACTATTTGATAATACTTTCATTTTGTATGTTTCGTGGAAAAGTTATTTATAATATGTAAAAAACTCCAAACGAGGAAAATAATTAATGATCAATGTTGCATTTAATTTCATAGAATCGCCCATAGGAGGATATTCAGTCCATGCAAGACTCGTAAGTTGAACTTCTGAAAATTTGTAGGCGGTTTGGTTATTCAGCACATCACAAAAAAAAAAAAAAAAATTGTAGTAGAAATTATCTAGGATGATTGTCATCATAGCTCTGAAACAAAGATATACAAAAACTATATCTTGTTTTAGTGAAGAGAACTAAAAACAGTGTAAATCTTTCATTTTTTTTTCAATTTATGCCTTTCATTTTAATACTCAAGAGTGTTCAATTTTTGGGAGTGCTCAGAACTATTTATGGATGGTCAGTAATTTTTGGTTTTCCCCATATACCTGTGCAGAGTTAATCGGTATTTTAGTGTATTTATAAAAATTAGATTTCATTTAAACAATTTTTGGCGTAGAAAGAATTCCCAATAGGAAAGAATAAATCGGTGTTAATTGTATTTGAAATCATCGCTTACAAGAAGGAAATATTGAATTTAATTCCGGATAGAAGCAATGAATGTTTCCACTCAATGATTACAAATGAATTCTTTGTTACGGGAAAATAAAGCAAAAATAGCAACGAATACAAAATTCATCCATGGGTTGTATTTCCCGAAAAAATTACAAGACCATTCTTCAAAGATGAACATGAAAAGGAATTCTGTTAACTTCAAAATCAGTCTAGTTTAATCTATACTGAGATTTGTGACTCATCCAGCCAACTGTGTACCTTAATTTAAAACTGTAGATTGCTTCAGCTACACTAATCAAAATAATAATTTTAAAAATTAGCATCTGATTTGCAGCAGTTGAATAATTGCATTGTATTTATAACATACTGGATGAGGATTAGTAAGGATGATGATGTATAGAATAATTTGCATTAAACATTATGCCAATAGATGGAGTGATGCGAAAATCCATATATCTTCCCAGTTATCCCACCCATGTCTCGAAATAGACTGTTTATAGCAATCTACTATAAATCAGCTCTTACGAGATACTAAATTCTTGGATCAATTCCGCACTGATGGCTGACATGGTTGTTTACTAGATTATGTTCTAACTCAGGTACACAAACTTAAAATTTTTTTCTTCATATAGTCGTACTGTAAATAGAAAGTTCTAAGAAACTATTTTAGGAACGTTCAAGAAATAATATAGTACCCTGATTCAACAAGATCTTGGTTTAGCAAGGAAGTAAGTATACAAGGGTTTGTTCAAGACTAGATCTGCGGAAATAGTCATGCTTATTACAAGTTAAATTCGGGTGTGACCTCCTATGAAAATCTAATTGTTGGAAGAAAGACAGAAAATAGAGAGTCAGAAATTAGAGAGAGAAGAAAGGGCACGGAGTCAGGAATTAGAGAGAGAAGAAAGGGCACGGAGTTAGGAATTAGAGAGAGAAGAAAGAGCACGGGCATGGAGTCAGGAATTAGAGAGAGAACAAATAGCTCGGAACCACGAGTTAGAGTTAATGAAGTTAAAAAAAAACTTACTCAAGGGGAAACCGAGAGGTTACGGTTGGATAGAAGTAACACGAATAGTGAGGGATTTCTCTCTAGTGAGGCGGGAAGTATTAGGATCAAATCAATGGAGGAGATCATAAGAACGATACGTCTGTTAACGGTGAAGGTACCGACAAAACCGGAAGGGTGGAATTTTTTTTTAATAGTCTGGAGAAAGCTTTCGAAAGCGAAAACGTGGAACAGGAGCAGAAGGCTAAGGTCCTAATTTGTTTGTTGGGGGACAAAGTAGCTAATTTGTTCACGCAATTAGAAAGTGAAAGCTACAACGATTACGAGGCAATTAAAAAAAGGGTATTGCAGGAATTCGAACCGTCACCTAGAACTTGTCGGGAAAATTTCAGAAAGGCGAGGAGAAACTCTGAGGAAAATTTTGCACAATTTACCTCACGTCTTACATCTATGTGGGAATATTACTGCAAACTCAGGGGGGCGCAGGATGCCGAATCAATTAAACAATTGATAGTAGCGGATAAAGTGATGTCGACTTTGGATAGTGATACGGGGTCTCATATCCTGATACGCCAAGGTGATGGTTGGTTTAAGCCTAAAGAATTAGCGCGGGAAATCGACAGGTATTATGCGGCTAAAGGACGCGGTTACGCTTTCGAACCATGGAGTGGACCGATAGTGGGAAACAAGGGAAGCGTGAGGACGGCCGGGGAACCCAGGAATGAATTTACGAAAGAACGTAATTCGGGTTGTTTCACTTGCGGCGCAAAAGATCATTTTATGAGGGATTGCTCAAAAGTTAATAAAGAGGGGAACCGCAAAAAGACGAATAAGGTGGCTAGAATAAATGTAGCTAAAGAGTCTCAAGAGGAAAATGAAAACGCAAGCGTAGAAACTATATCGAACGCTGAAAAAAACGACGATTCGGAACATGTAGTAGTAGCAAGAGTGGATTGGTTCCAAAGGAAGGAAAAGGTGTTTTGCTATGGGAAAATACAAAGGGTAAAGGTCAAAATAAACGGAAAGGCAATAGAGGCGTTACTTGATTCAGGCTGTGAGATAACGGTCATAAGGAAGGATGTTTTGGAAATGGGAAATACTGAAGGGTTATCAAGTATATATTTGAAAGGCGTATTTGGCCCACCAGTGAGATGCCCACTAGTTAAAGCGAATCTAGCATTAGATGAGGGTGAGCATGCTTTATCCATTCCTACGGAAATTATTTGCGCGATCGCGGAACAAATGGAAGACCAGATGTTGCTTCCACCGCATATTTTCGAGACGTTAGGGGGAGAAACTATCGCGCGGACCTGTTTAAACAATGAGACAGAGGCGAACCTCAGTATTGAAGCTAGCGGGGAAGAAAAACAAAGGGGAGCGATTCTCAGAAAGGAACGTTCGGCGCAGAGTAAAACCCTTTCGACTGAAGGAGAAGAGGTAATTTCGGAATCGGACAGATTTCTTCGCGAACAAGAGAACTGTCAGCAGATCGGAAAACCGTGGGATTTCGCTAAGAGAGGAAAGGGGGATTATTTCATCCGTAACAAATTGCTTTATCACCGAGACAAAGTGCTAGGAGAAAATGTAGTACAGCTAGTGTTACCTAAGTCTTGAAGGGATGGCGCGTTAGATTTAGCGCATAGCTCAACTTTCGGGGGGACATATGGGTTTTCGGAAGACGTTAGAGCGTTTGAGGTACTCATTTTTTTTGGGATACAATGAAAAAAGATGTGGAGTGGTTTTGCAGATCTTGTACACAATGTCAGCTCACGAAGACTCCTAAATTGAAGGATAGGACACCTATAACTCCAGTGGCCAGACCAGAATTGCCTTTTCAAGTTGTCAATATAGATATGATTGGACCTATTGATCCGGCCAGTCCCAAAGGGCATAGATATATCCTTTGTATGGTGGACCAACATACACGTTGGACGGAGACGGTGCCTTTAGGGAATCTGAGTGCGAGGAGCACATGCGAAGCGCTTCTAAGTATTTTTTCTAGGACTGGGATACCCAATGTAATAGCGTCCGATAACGGGACTAACTTTAGTTCCAAATTAACGACGGAATTTGAAAAGAGATTAGGAGCTAGCCCCAGATTTTCCACCCCTATGTACCCGCAATCGAATTGTTTGGTTGAACGATTTAATCGAACGTTAAAAGGAATGTTGCATCACGTGATACGGGAGGAGGGTCGAGGGTGGCACCCTCAATTACCTTACGTACTTTGGGCATATAGGGAGATCCCGAACGCCACGACGGGTGTATCGCCGTTTCAGTTGCTGTATGTTAGACCCGCACAGGGACCTCTGTCCATTTTGAAATCCACTTGGACTGGAGAGATTGTTGGGGCGCAATTTAGCACTCAGCCAATGAACCAATATTTAAAGGAATTGAAATTGAGGTTGGAGAGGGCCACTGAGCAGGCTCAATTAACGGCTCAGTTACAGCAGGAACGCATGGCACACCAATATAATTTGAGGTCGAACCGTAAACTTCACAAAGAGGGGGATCAGGTGGTTGTGCTAATCCCAGACTCTACAAACAAGTTATATGCTAGATGGCAGGGGCCGGGTAAAATTGAAAAACAGGTGCGACCGCATTCTTTTTTTATTAGAATGGGAGATGGATCGGTCAAACACGTCCATCAAAACAAAATCCGTGAGTTCATAGCAAGGACGAATGCCGTGAATCTCATTTTCGAAGGGGAGGAAGAGTCCGGAGAGGTAGAAATGCTACCGACACCTAGGGCAAGGAAAAATTTAGGTGAGGAATTGGTAGGGGGGATAATTACGCCAAATCTGACGGTAAAATCAAGGATGCAGTTGAAAGGCGTAATTACGAAATTTGAATCCTTATTCACAAGAGATTTTGGACCCGCGGGGGTAGGCAAGCATAAAATAGAGTTACCCCCGAATGTAGAAAGACGGAAACCGCATTGTTACGGAATTCCAATGGCATATAGGGGAGAGATAGAGCGTCAAATACAGGAGCTGGTGGAACTAAATTTGATTGAGCCATCGGAGGCAGAGATAGCGTATCCAGTTGTGTGCGTGGCGAAGAGGACGCCTCCACGCGGATGTGCGTAGATTTTAGGGCGCTCAAAGCAGTAACTAAAGTGCCGGTTTTCCCGATGAAAGACTTACACGAGTTAGTTTATGTAGCGGGAAAAACGGAGTGGTTAACTTGTCTGGATCTAAGGCGGGGATACTGGCAAATTCGAATGGAGGAACAAAGCCGCGCATTAGCGGCGTTCACTACCCATGTGGGCACATTTCAGTGGAAGGTGATGCCATTTGGATTGGCCGGAGCCTCGGGAACATTACAGAGGGAAATGCACCGGGTTTTGCATAATTTCGGTGGGGTGCGCACAGGCGTATATCGACGATACAATTATTTTCTCCTTAAGTTTTGAAGAGCATATGCGCCACTTAGAAGACATTTTTAGAGTATTGGACAAGAACGGGTTTTCAATCAATCTAGAAAAGTGTACTTTTGCGGCGCGACAAATTAATTATTTGGGTCATAAAATTGGAGGGGGAAATCATGCACCGGGGAAGAAAAGATTAACGTCATTCGGATAATACAGCGACCAAAAACTAAAAAGGAGGTAAGATCGGTCCTAGCATTGATGGGGTTTTATCGATCATATATCCAAAATTATGCCACGATTTCAGCACCTTTGACGGAGCTCACGAAAAAGAATGCGCCTAACAAAATCATATGGGGGCAGGACGAGGAAAAAATGAGCTAAAAAATGCTTTTTGCTCAGTTACAAAATTGTCTACGCCCGATTTGTCTCTACCGTTCCAAGTGCACGCCGATGCAAGCCAAATAGGAGTGGGAGGCTGTTTAACCCAACGGGATGAAAAGGGAAATTTCAAACCCATAGTTTTTGTATCTCAAAAATTAACGGGCGCACAGAAGAACTGAGCAACAATAGAAAGGGAGGCCTGGGGTGTTTTATTCGCCCTATCAAAGTTCGAGAAATGGATTTTGGGGGGAAAGATAGAAATTATTACGGATCACAACCCGCTAAAATATTTAAACGAAACAACGCCGAAGAGTCCGAAACTCAACAGGTGGGCGCTAGCATTGCAACGGTGGGACTACACCATATCTCACAGGCCAGGCGCACTGCACAAGGCCGCCGATGCCATGTCAAGGCTCGCGGGTGAGGAATAATGCAGTATTTTTTTTATCTTCTAAAGTTAGATATGTGTAAATATAATTCAGCAATTTATAGCATAAGTAAATTTGTGTAAGTTTTCTGTGTTTTGAATTTTTTTTTTAGGTTAAATGTAATGTTAATGTATTTCAGTATATATTATTTAAATGCGTCCTGATAAGATTTAACTTTTTAGTTTAGAGTCGACAGAGGATTATAGTAAAGTTCATTTTGTGTATTCTATGCTTCGCTATCGTGAATCATTCATCTTGAGGAGTGATAAGCATGTTTACTTTTCCCTAGCACCTAGCCATGAACGGGTAGGCAGGGGGGGGGGACGTGTGTCAATTCCGTCACCAGCAGCCGCCAATATTGTGTGATAATTGTTATATTTTATTCCAGATGCCGGCATTGATATAAATTACTATTTTTCAGTGTGACGTTAGGTACTTTCGCATTAAACGGAGGCCACCCATTTAAGTATTGGAAAATTGGGGAAAAATGTAAAATTCCATTATGACCACAAACACAAACTTTATTACAGAAAGAAAAAATTTACTCAAGTACAGAAAGTTATAAAAACTTACAATTAATTTCCAGTCTCCACAGACTTCCAGAACTGGGTGATGTCGCTCAGGAGCGCGACGAAAGCATTGTTGCCGGCTGCCGATCGCCATATGTATTCCTCCAGATATGATTCCAAATGGTGACGTTCTGTTCCTCGATGTTTTTTGCTGCGCCACTTGGCTGACCCCCACATCCTCTCAATTTTGTGGGTACTTGCCCCTGTTTCCGGGTCCACGAAATTGTACTTATGATTAACTTTCAAGTGGGCATATCCAGCGTTTTCAAGTTCCCCTGTATTGTATCCTTTCCAACAATCAGATATAATTGTTGAGCCGGGTTCGACGTGCAGTTTTATCTGCTCCAACAATGTTTTAGCACTCCTGTTCGGAACTCTGACTAAGAAACGTTCTCCAGTTTCCCGGCACAGACCACCGAACACCCATTGTTGAGGTAATACCCGGCCAGCTTTGTTTTTACGGTTTGTAAACAAACTCTCGTCTATCTCAACAATACGCCCCTCTCCACCAATCTTACCTTTATTTTTTCTGTTCGAAGGAAAAAACGCAGCATTCTCTCATATAATTATTCCAGTTGAATGTTGTGTTTGGCGCCATTTTAAATTGTTTCTCGTACCAAGATACTGAGGTCAGTTCCTCGCACCAGGAGTACAAGAAGCGAACGATTGTCACAAATAGCAGTCTGCTATGAGAAAACCATGTGTCAACAAGAAGTCAGGTTTTTTTCCGGCACGGTCTGGTGTTACATTGCCAAAACGGGTTTTCATTAGTAAAGTACAATTTCACTTGATGGCCGTTGACACATAGTTTAGACGATGGCAAACATCCTTTACTTTGCAAAAACGACACTAATTCTTCTTCACTTCTTGGGAGATTCCAAATTAATACCACATCAGTCATTGCAACGACAATAAAAAGAAAATAATATAAATCACTAGAAAAAGCGTACGCTAAGAGCCAGTACTAACGAGCTAAACGAACAGATAAGCTCGTTACAACTTAAAACGTATTCCATCATATTGACTGAAATATATACCAAAGTTGCCATCTTCAGTTATTGTAAAGTATCAATAACACAAAGTATACTATCAAGCACGAAATCGCATGTGCAGGAACCAAGCAAATATAATATTACGTCACACTGGTATAAATGTGTATAAACGTCACACTAATAGGCTGAATTTCAAACATCACACTGAAAAACTTTATACACACTTCAATAATAGCAAAACAAAACATGATGGTAAAACAGATCTTGACAGTGATTCATTTTTTAGTGAGAATCACGCTGTGTTTACGTTTTGAATGGGCTCATTCCCAATACACGGGGCCGCAGCTTGGCGATAAGTTTTTTAGATTTTTTAGATTTTTGCCAATTTGGCGATGAAACGCCAAATGTGGTTTGTGTTTGTTAAATGCTTTTAAGGTAACCATTTATTGCTCCCGATTTTAATAAGATGGCGATATTTTTTTGGCGATGTTTTTTAGATTTTTGTCAAGTTGACGATAAAATGCCAAATGTGGTTTGTGTTGTTAAATACTTTTAAGTTAAACCATTTATTGCTTCCGATTTGAATAATTAGCAGCCAATCAGAGCTTGTGATTTACTTGTAAACGAGGGTTATCTGGATTTTATGTAACGCGCTTGTTTAAAAAAATTAAACCGTTGAATGTTCTTTTCGGGATTGCAATTCCAGTGCTCGGACGTACTTTTATTTGCGAGGTATGGCTTCTTTTACGAATGGGAGAGTTGATTTGGATATTTTTCGGGATTTACAAAATGCGGGTAAGAGAACTATTATAGATTATTGTATTTATGTTGAGTTAATAGCTAATATTTATTATTGTCTTAATTTTAATTCGCAAATGACTATAACTGAGAGGAAAGATCTGAACATTGCGTTAAAAGATCCATTAGATGTGGTTCCCGGTTCGAAACGAGTAAATTGGATTTAATTACGGTTTTAAAATTAACTTATTTATGGGTAAAAAAACGCCGTGTTCTTGGATTACTGACGAATTGGGGGTATCCAAAAACACCGAAAAATCAACAAAACGTAAAAGAAGCTAAACCGAAAGTGAATAACCGGTAAGTGGTTTTTTTAAATTTTAACATGAAATAATATAAATGACAACATGCAGAACTTTCATTTTTTTATTTTCTGATATATTTAACCAAGATGTATTTTATATTTATTTAAATGAATTATTTGCAATTTACTTACTTTTTTTAGCGGGGGGAATATACTTACTTTTTTTAGGGTGTTCTTCTTTTCGCTAAAAACGCTACCCAACGTACGCTACCCAACGTATTCTACGTCTCACATCGCCAAATTGGCGACGGGAGACGTAACCAAGATGGCGGTTACAATGCAGTGAAATACAAGGGGCACCGTATATTGGGAATTAACCTTTGAATGCGCTGTGTTTGCATTTAGAATTGAAATATAAATAAATGGGTGGCCTCCGTTTAATGCGAAAGTACCTGGCATAATGTCATTTGCATGCTTGGTTTTCATTTTTTTTTTTCAAGTAAATAAATTCCCTCCTAGTTTCAATTCATGTTAAATTATTAATCAAGTTTAAGTTAATTAATTAACTGTGAAGTCATTAGAATAGATATATAAATAAAGATATACAAGAGAACAAACATAAAACACAAGAATTTCAGTCTATTTATAAATTTCTTTCAATTTTTACAGATCTAAAAACAAAAAACCAGTTCTTTGGATGTAGTGATTTTGGGTTCAATCCCCATGAGATTGAAATACTCTAACATCCCATCCTGACAACTTATGTTGGGGTAGTTTACACGAGTATGGTATATCTGCCCAGAGATTGTCCAGAATGTTTTCAGTCCATCTGTCAGGTATTGGAAGGATTGTGACCACTTAGCTTCTCTGTCAATCCCATATCCTCCTGGCTTCTCGATAAGGAATTTTAATCCTCTGCAAACTTCGCTTTCGTATAATCTATTTTCCCTCACCATCTTTAAATTAAATGCTGCCATTAATGATAAAGTTATCCATAGAGGCTTGTAATATGCAGATCCTATGTAATCCCTCTCCAAATTTACTAAAGGAGCTACAACTCTAGCTAGCTGCAATTCTGACTTGTTACACATGATTTCTATTTTGAAATCAACTTCCATATTGATACTTTCCATATGCGTTATTTCTTTGGGTGAAGTGGGTTCTGGAGATTCCCTTTTCGGGACACATCGAGCCAGGAGACTAAGATCCATAGTAGGTGTTGCCTCCATCACAGGGGCTGATGGAGCAAGAATATCATCTCTTCCTTCTTGGTCTGATTCTTTAAAAAGACTTTTGAATGGTTGAAGGCCCATGATTTGGGATTTTGTATGCAGTAAGGGTTGTTGACTCGGCTTCACAAGATTCTTTTCAAATTGAACTTTCAAAACTTTAAACAAATATTTTTTTATTTAAATTTAACAAATTCATAAGAACACCAAAGCACTATTACAACCTACTCTCACCGAGTATATCGTATATCTCTTGATTCCGCAATATCTATCGAAGTTGCCACTTCCAGTACTTGTCACGTAACCAAAAAATAAAATGAAAACCAAGCATGCAAATGACATTACGTCACACTGAAAAATAGTAATTTATATGAATGCCGGCATGTGGAATAAAATATAACAATTATCACACAATATCAGTGAAACGTGCAAAGCTCAACTTTTCTCGCGGGCACGTTTCCTGGACGTTACAGAGATGAAACAAGACAGAGGATTTGTTATTTGCTTATTGCTTCAGTCCCTCACTCTGCTATCAGCATTTGTTAAGTATACATCGTTTAATTCTGTATTACAATGCAAAAACGTAATTTTTTAAATTTAAACGTAATTAGAAGAAAAGCTGACGTATAACTCGAGTTAGATAATGGTTTGAAATACATTGAAATCAGCGGAAATAATATCAACTGCCCTCACTATGGTTTTTAGTTATTTAAAAAAATTAAAGAAATTAATGAAACATTCGATCAGAATAACAAAACATGTCGATACATAATTGGATACGGAATCAATTTTTCAGCATGATGGAATTTTTATGAATATATTGAACAGGAAATTAGGAGCAAATAAATTTTTTTTAGAACAGTCGTGTAAATTCTTTTCTTTCTTTTAGTTTTTATGCAAAAAGTTAATTTTTAAAAAAATCTACCAATAAAATTTTTTATGTTTTTTATTTGAATTTTGGATCGAAAATACTTTAAACCGTAAATGTTTAGAAAAATGTTACTAAAAGTATAGGGACAAATCAATGCTAAAGTAGTTCAAAATGACTTCCCCCCCCCCCCCCAAACCAACCAACCAACCAACCCACCAGCAATGTCATGCAGTTTTCCACTGAGGAGCCCTGTCGATGAAGACTTTCACACCGAAAACGCGATTGATACAATCAGTAGTTTAGAATACATGAAAAAATGGCAAACGCATTTTAAACGAGGGGTACATTAGAAAATGTTTCCGTACCATGGACCTTATAAGGCGAAAAACAACGGTCGAAAGAGACAGTAAAAAATTACGAGCAAAATGATCGACTGTTTTCTTTTGCCAAATGAAAGTTAAATACTTAGCATTTTATTCAAATTTTTTTTTTACCTATTGAATGAGTACTCGAATTCATATGAAAATATTACTTGTATTTTTGCACTCGTTCTAAGCGAGTTCAGTAGAACACGTTTTGAGAAATAATCGATCAAAAGCTTTGAACCTAAATTTATATTTAGTATAAAAAAATTAACATTAAAACTTCAGTAAAAACTGTGAGAGATAATTTTTTTCTGACTTACTTAATATTTTTCCTCATTGTAACCCGCACTCAAAAAATTTTCTTGCCGCGAAGAACAAAGCTTTAATTCTTGAATGGAACAAAATTACATTAAAGCATCGAAACATTAAAAACTCTGATTTTAAAAAAAAATTTAGATGGTATTTTTCTAAATACAGTGATGAATTGCTAGTACGCATTTTCTAAAGTTAAAAGTATATAAAAAATAAAGCTGTATATATGAATTTATAGAAAGGTATAAAATATCCACAACTTTTTAAAAAGGGTATTTTATAAAACTCGCCAAGAGTGAAGCAGAAACTTTTTTCTCGCGGATTTTTAAATTATAGTGATTTTGGATATTTACCACGTATCTAGGACAGTGATTCAAAATGAGATGTAAAAAAATGTCAGACTTCAGGAAAAAATTCACAATAAATAAGTAAACATATTTTTGTCAAAACGTGTTTTTTAATTCGCTTTACCCAAAATCTGTTTTCATGATACTTTCAGAGCCCGTTAATAATGCAAGAAGTGTACGCGGAATTTTTTTCTTTTTTTAAGCTAAGTTTTTTTGTAAACATTTAAATGTGCATAAGAATTAAGAAAATTCAGTGAAAGGTTTTAGAGTAAAATTTTTTCATATATTTAAGGAAATTCAATTATATGTTCCACGTGTAAAGTAATATTTATGTATTCAAAATAGTTTCTAGAACATTCACTCAAGCTCATTTAAAAAAAAAAATAGATTTGAAATACATTAAAATATCTGGAAATACAATTTAAAAGGGTATTCATAGTTTCGAAATTCCCCTGGAAAATAACTCATAAATCATAAATAAGAATTTCAAAGTGTAAAAGAATTCTAAAAAAAAATAATGCTTGTAAAAGAGTTTTTGTTGAAGGCCTTTATTAAAAATTTCTGTACTTATTTAAACTTTATATAAAGTTTCTTTGTTTTGTGGTCGTTTAGGAATTCTTATCTTTGGATTACAACATACAGTAGATAAATAGTTTATAGACAAAACTTATACTGTTCTGTTTTTTTAAACAAAAGATTCCATGCTATTGCATTTTACCATTTTTTATGACTGCTCTTATTTATTTATCTTTCTGACATTCGAAACCTGGAAAATTTCTTTTTCTGAAATGGGCTTCTGAAGTAAGATAAATGATTAACCATTCTAGGAGTTACACGTTCTAGTGAGTTACAATTTTTCATTCTTTGATTATCGTTACTAATTTTTTTTGAAGTAATTAAGTTTTGTGATGACACTAACAAGAAATATTGATTGCAACAAATTATTTTACTTACGTAATGGTAAATAAATATAAATACCTAAACGGAATAATCATTCTATTGGTATTTTTATGATAACGAATAATTTTAAAGAAGCTTATATAAATCGAAAGGGAAATATTACAATTAATATTCATTTATTAAGTTGGATATAAAAATATGCAATTACTAGTTTGATTACACGGGTATTAATTAAACTATTATTTACGAAAATATTTTTGATGTAGAAATGAATTGAAACAATAGAATTCATACGGAAATAAATATTTATTGGTTTATGCAAAAATAAGAATTATTCATTTCAAAGCCATATTTATTTTCATCAAATAGTTATTTCAATGCCATAAAACTGACTCGCATTGATTTTCTTGCAAATAGAATATTTATTGTTAAATTGATATGCAATTTTTTGTTTGAAATACTTTTGTAGTAGTTAGGTTGCTTGAAATTACTATCCAAATTTAACAGAGGACATTTAATTTTAAATAGTTTAGAAAAAAAGTAGTTTTAGACTGAAATGTTATAAAACTTTTTTGAAAGTTTAAGCGATTAACTTGCAAAAGGTAACAAATGTTGGAATGGCCTTACAATAAACACATTTTAATTCATGTAGTATAATTTAAAGTAAGGGAATGAACCGATTAATATGTAATACATCAATAATATTTAATTTTCGTTGTAGTACGTAAAAATTCTGAATTCAAAATTTCAAGTCTCTAGATTTAAAAATAAGGATAATAATGAGTCTAATAATAAGGATTAAAAAAAGGAAAATAGAGATTTACATATTATTGGGTTTTATCAAGCAATAATGTATAATAAGGTAAAACGGATCAACAACAAATTTGAGTATATTTGGGTATGTAGATATGTATTTCAATCAAGGAAATTCAGGATATTGGCTCTTTGGCAAAACGCCCTATTATACAATACAAATTTTCATTTTTTTTGTCAACTTATTTTTGCAACAGCTCATCAAATAGTCTTTTATACTCTTATGAAAATGTTTTTCACAAAATGTAACGTTTTCAGATGGGATTTGAAAAAAAGTTAAGATTTAAAATTATTTCTTATTTCGTACAACATAGTTTTTTAAATATTAAGATTCAGAGATACGGCTTCATTAGTTAAAAAAATTAGACTTATAAAATTGATCAACAAGCATCAAATTTTATTGTAATAGGCATGATCGACTCACGTACAAAATTCATATTCCAAGTAACTTGCGATGTAGCCAGCTGTTATAACAGGAAACAATGGTGTTAAATCTTCCTTTCGAGGCATCATTGAAAAAGCTGGTTATTCCGTAAAGCGCAAATTTTCGAAGGATTTCGTTGTTGCAAAATTTTCTTATCAAGGTGCAATACAGAATTATTAGTTTTTTAAAAGCAATATTTGTTTCCTTAGAAATTTTTTTTGTCTTTAAATGAACTCTGCAGTAACGAGGTTGGATAACGTGACAAAATATTGATTGTTGTAAGATTTGAAGACTCAATAATTAATAACTCGCTAGTAAGTTTTCCTCTGTTAACGATAAATAAGAGCATAAGAAAAAATATAGCAATCATTAATCAACTCTAAAACAGCTGTTTTTCAAAGGCTAGATTACTTTAATAAAACAATTTTTCTCTTTTGAATCTGGAAAAATGCTATTATCGATATTTAGAAAAAGATAAAAATCGAAACACAATGCACAAAGTGATAAACCATCAATTGACGCAATATTTACTTGGATATTCTTCTTAGTATTGGAAATTTGTTGTATTTCTATAACTTTTCATAAATAAGATTGTTCAAAAACTTTCTACTAAGAACCTTTCCCTTGAATAGTTACTTTAAAGAATAATTCCTAATATACAGTTTTTTAATCTTCAAAATACTTTTCCAAATTAACGACTGCCGGTATTGTAATGAGAATAATCGAGATAAAACATGTTTACTTTATAAATAAAACTGGAAGGAAACTGAAAAATATTTCATTAAAAATGACAAATCATTATATGGATTAAGTGGAAACTATTCCTTTTTAAAAATTCAGTAACTATCAAAATTTGATTGTTAAAATCAAGAAAAAAATAACAAAAAATCATCAGCGAATGTTATTTTATATTTTAGCATTTTTTCACCCTTAACGCTAGTTATAATATATAAAAACATAATAATTTTTTAAGGTAGACACTTGAAATTTTTCTGTTTATTTTTTTCAGTAGCTGTAATGCAAACAGGTTAAAATGTGTTTTATTATATTTTTCACCAACGTTAAAAAATCAAGATAGGAAAGTTTAGAAGTAATGAAGTTAAAATGCTAAATTTAGTGACAATATTTTGAATTAACATTAATAATTGCTTTCCAGACAAGAGATTCTCTCGGAAACACTAGGATTTACAGAATTACGGCAGGAATTTGTTGCGTATGAAATACCTATAGATGGAATTTCATTACAAATATTTGAATTAGCCTTTTTACGAACGAAACAAGAAACAAGAAGAAATCTCTATGCCTTCATTTACTAGTTCAAAAATTGTGAAATTGAAAAGAAAGTTCTAAAAAATAATTAATAAATATTCGATATTTCAATGCCGAAACTTAGAAGTTTAACTGTGAGGAGGGTTAAAGAAAATTTATGCTGCTGAATAAACCCCAGAGTCTAAACTGCTAATGCCATGTGAATCTGAAAAATGCTCACTTTATTAATTATTCAAATTTACGGAAATTCTGTTGAGGTGAAAGGTTAGAGAACTCAGAGGTGCTTTGAAAAGCAAAGTTTTCAACGGAATTTTAAATAGATATTTCTATGACAGTTGCTTTATTAACGACATTTAGGAAACTGAAAGCTGTTTTGTAACTTAATTATAAATGATACCTAAAGTAGTGTTTAGTGAACTCGAAATATGATAATATAATTTAAATACCTAAATTATATTATCATATCTAAATTATATTATCATTTAAATTAAACAGGATTCCATACTCTCTATACTGGAATAGTTTTTAAAGAATTTGTATATTTATTCTAGAAAAATCACTCCATATGGCGCTGTATGTTGGTAACATACAATTGCTTTAACCATTAAGCCGTCGAGAGATGTTTTGAGGCTTAGTTTTAAAGATCATAGAGTTATTTTAGGAGTGAGATGAACAGAACATCTGTCCGAAACGTATAGGGTCTCGGAAATGTTTTCTTTAATAATGCGTTCTTATTGGCTATGAAATGCCTAGAAAGCAAAATATGAGACAATGGGCGCTGCGTATACGAGAGAAGCCGTTTTTGTTGATCGTTTAATTTTCGATTATCATACTAGCAAGTAGATTTTTTTCTATGTGAAGGAAAAATTAATAATAGAGAGAAAATTTAGTAGAATGGTCACTATAAAATAAATTTAAAGTTTCTAAAATTCCTTAGTATTCCCATATTTTTACGTTTTTCATATCAATCAGTTTATCTTTCTTTATAACTCATACAAGCATTAGATTTTACCAACATGAAAGCAATGCCTTTTGCACACATCTTTGATTTTACAGGTGGATGACACTGAATTTTGCTTTTAAATAAACTGAGAAATGGGCGTTTTAATGATAAATTTTAAACTTTCATCAAAATTTCACATTTACCTTTTTATTTCGTGCAGGAATATTTTACAAAGCTATTATCTTCAAAAACAAAATTGTTCAGAAACAAAAATGTCAATTATTTTTAAATACTGTATCTTCAACTTATACCACATTTTGAAAGCATTTCTTTTGGATTTAACGATCTTTCCAAGAAACTAAAATATGATTTTTTTTTTTTAAAAATGCTAATTTTTTAAATAAAGGTTAAATAAAACACTTAAAATATTTAACTATCACCCAGTTTGAGTTATTCATTATTTAACGCAGTAAATAATGAATCTAAATGCATCTAAAAGGATTTGTCAAACTATTTCAGATCTATTTTTTGACATGCTCCGACCCTGAAATATAAACGATATTTGCTTCTAGTTAAGTTTTCATAATTTTTAAGCAATTTAACTCCTGCATATCTATATATATAAAACAGTTCCGTAACTGACTCATTCACTGACTGATATACAACGCACAGACCAAACCCCTGGACCTAAAGGGCTGAAATTTTGCATGGGGATTCTTCTTATAGTGTAGGGGTGCACTAAGAAAGATTTTTGAAAAATTCTTCTTAGATTTTTTAAAGTTAAATTTTTAAGCTGTTTTAGTAACTGTTTTTAAGTTTGCATTTAAAATAATAAATTGGGAGTTATAAAATTTATACCACGAGAAAGATCATAAAAATTCCTTTAAATGAGATCTTTTTCGAATCTTTACCTCCATTTTCTGATTTTTGGTGAATTTTTAAAGATTCATTTTTAGAATTTAATTTATTAAATCCTGATCACGTGATTTCTTTTTCTGGTACTTTAAATAAATTTATCGTCACGTGCATAACAACTAAATAGACGAAAAAACATTTTTTTTCTTGCTAATGCGGCAGACGATTAGACATTATTTTGTCTATAAAAATATCTTTTACGATTTTTTTATAAATATATATATTTTTTTTGTACATCAATTGTATATATTGATCGTCATATTTATTATATAATATATATATATATATATATATAAATAATCCAACAGATATAGATAAAAAATTATACTAAAATAGATAAAAAACAAGCAGAAATCAAGCACTCTGGGCATCCACGCACCAACGGCAAGATTCTGTATAAGAGCCGGAACTGAACCAAAAAACGACAGAGGTAATCGACAGGTCACGTCACCTCTGTCGATTACCTCTGTCGTTTTTTGGTTCAGTTCCGGCTCTTATACAGAATCTTGCCGTTGGTGCGTGGATGCCCAGAGTGCTTGATTTCTACTTGTTTTTTGTCTATTTTAGTATAATTTTTTATCTATATCTGTTGGATTATTTATTTGTTTTTTCATTATGGGGATATGAAGCTTCTGCGCTATCCTCTATTGAAAATGTTTTCTTTGCAGGATATGTTTTATGTTATAGTGATTTAGCAGTCTATGCTTGAATTTTAATTTTGTTTATTTCTATGGTTTACTTAAAAAATATATATATATATATATATATATATATATATATATATATATATATATATATATATATATATATATATTGGCATTAATTGCATACATTGACCATTGTATTTAATTTGAATGTACTCCGTAGCGAAGTGCGGGTTTTCAGCTAGTTGTTATATAATAACGTACAGAGAAGCAATTGCATGTCCTCTGTGGTGAAAATTTCATATTGCTCCCTTTTCCTAGGTTTAGGATTGAATAAGAATCTCTTCAGAAAGTTCACACAAAATAAATTTATAATTTTGTAAATTCGTCAGACGTATACACAAATTCAAACATAAAAGACGTAACAACTGTTTTCTATACAGCAGAAAATTCTAAAAACACAAGTTAGGATATCAAAATTTTTAATACCAATACACGCCAATTAACACAGCTACAACACATTCAATTCTCACTAGGCAATTGAACTGAGTTCCAATGCTAATGTCAGGTATATTTATAGCTTTACAAAGCGCCCTCTATAGGCCAGTCACAGCTAGATATCTCTAGAAGCTTCCAGAAAGGTTTAGTCGGCAAGTTGTCGAAATATCGCCAAATCTGGCGACCAAAGTAACAAAATCCATCGCCAATTTGGCGATAACTCTCATATTTGGCGAGATTCCCATAGACTCCCATGTTAAATACATAGCTGTAGGAGCTCTTCCATAGAAGCCATTTTAACGAAACAAAATGAAATATTTACAAAATTCGTAACAATATTTATATTCTCCTTAACCCCTCTCCTCCCCGCACCATAGGTACATATAGTAGCATAAAGAAAATATTGTAGATATGCCTCTTTACAAATGGTTTTTAATTAGTTTTTTAAGGTCTGTTGTATTTTAAGTGAAGGGCGAATGGATTTATATGAGAAGGCTTGCCAGAAGGCAACAAAAACTGAACGATACCTTACGTCCATTAATCCTCAGTCTTATATCTTAAGGAAAATAAATCTTAGAATACTAACATAACGCTGTCTGAAAAACCAAAGAGATGCTTTGGTAGGTAATTTAAACTCTTCGTTATTCTGTTTAGATTCATGTCTATCAAATTTTTTAATGCTGATGATTTTCGTAAGGAGGAAAAAAACTTTTAATGTATTCTTAAATATTACTTTGCACTTTGGAATAAACGTAGAAAACGAACACGACAGAGAAAAAGTTTTATCGCGTGGGATCTCATGTTAAATGGCTAAGCATGGTTTCATGTGCTAGGAATAATAGGATATCCTTAATAAATTTGATGGTCTCCGTCCTTCAATAAGACGAAGACTTTAGCAGAGTTTCAGTGTAAAAGTAAGGACACAGGTTTAAAAGCAAAAAGTTTAATTTATTAACATACTAAATTAAATAATCTTATATACAACTCGAATACTATCGAGTTGCAAGAATAACTAGGCAGCCTAGACCAGACTTACACTCGACTGCATGTTGCATTCCTTAAATAAAAGTTAGAGTCAGGGTTGCCACTGATAGAAAGGAAAGTAACATGAAAGAAAAATAACATTCATACGTCATGCAAAACTATGACGTCATAAGATAAGATGTGAGATAAGAATGAAAGCGTAACAATAGGCCCGCCTCTCACATCTTTACAAAAAACTTGTACCAAATTTACAAGTATATAACAGTTTCACGCAAAACAAGTCTTTGAATCTACTTGCATTATGAACTGAACTAACTGGAAAACATGAAACTTAAAAATACATACATTCCTTGTACTTGATCATGGTAAAGTTACATAATCATTTAATAATGTACCAAAAATACAAATTTCGGGTTAAAAAAGCCCTTTACAGAAATAAAATTAAATTTGTTTCAGTACAAAAATACTTGACATTCTCAGAAATTTGATTTCTTTTAAACGAAAAACAGTGACAGCCATACTTGTAGGCATAACATGAAACACACATGAATTTCACAGTTTGTATCAAATTCTATACATATTTAGAATACATTTACAAATTAATAAATTCTTTACATATTATACTGCACTGTTCAGTTACCATCTGACAGTGCTTAAAAATTATGCTTGTTATCAGATGTTATCATATGTTGCAACATATATAACCCCTCAAAAAACCTATACAATACATAGTAATAACATAATATAACATGTAAAAATTTAGTTTAATAACCTGTACTCAATGTTATATTAGGTAAAGACTTTATCCACAAGGCTTTTCAGTCCAGCCTTGGGTAATGCTTTCGTAAATATATCAGCAAACTTGCTTTTGCTGTTAACATATTTTAGTTTAAATAATTTGTCATAAATTAAATTTCTCAAATAGAGATATTTTACATGAATACGTTTAGTGCGTGAATTTTCGATTGGGGAATTAGAAAAGTCTATAGCTGCCATGTTGTCACAATATAAAACCTTTTCATATGGTTTACTTCCAATAATATCTGTTTTAATGCACTCATCTAATATTCTAATTACCCACACAAATTCTTTTGCCGCTTCAGTAACTGAAACGTATTCTGATTCCATTGTAGACAATGAAATACATTTTTGCTTAAAAATTTTCCACATAATTGGGGCTTTATCAATAAATAAAATCATTCCCCCCATGGAAATCCTATCGTCACGATTAGTTGCAAAGTCAGCATCGCTATAGCAGCTTAAACTGAGGTTTTCAGCTTGTGACAAATCTAACTTGAGATCTCTGGTGTGACTGACATATCCCAGGAGTTTTAGCAAGATATTCCAATGGTACATACCTGGATTAGATTGGAATTGCGATAATATATTTTCTGTATAGCTTATATCTGGTCTCGTACGGCTGGCTAAAAATGCTAAGCATCCGAGAAGATTGCGATAAGGCAAATTTGTCATTTCAGAAATTTCATGTTCCGTATTAGGTACTTGCATTTTTGATAAAATTGTGCCTTTAGCTATAGGTAAAGATGCTATGGGATAATGGTATTTTGCATAAGATTTACACACCTTCTCAATGTAACTTGTTTGGTGAATGTACATCTTGCCTTCATGTTTTTCAAATTCAACACCTAACAACTTTCTGGTTTTCCCTAACACTTTTAATTCGAATTTAAGTTTGAGTTTTTCAATTACATAATTAATGCAGTCTTTAGTTCTTCCAAACAGTATAATGTCGTCAACATACAATAACAAGACGACGTTGTTTTCATAAGTGTAGACACAGTTAACCCAATCTAATGTACGAAAATTAAGGCTTTCAAGAGTACTTTGAATTGTAAAATACCATTCACGACCACTTTGGCGTAGGCCATAAATAGCCCGTTTTAAAAGGCAAACGTGGTCCGGTTTATTAGGATTAGCAAAAACCTTGCGGTTGCCGCATGTAGATAATGTCATCTACGGAAGCATATAAATAGGCACACTTTATATCTATATGATAATGAAGCCAATGGTGTAACGATACTAATAACGAAAAGAATAATCTTGTAATTGCAAAGTTAACGACGGAGCTGAAAACTTCATTATAGCTTTCCCCATGCCGTTGATTGAAACCTTGGGCTACTAAACGAGCTTTAAATTTTACAACTTTGTTTTCAACATCGTTTTTTTTGCAGTAAACACCCACCTGTTTCCTAATATTTTTGCGTTAGCAGGTTTCGGGACTAATTCCCAAACATTTCGTTCTTCCATTGCCTTTATCTCTTCTTTCATGGCATTGAGCCAATTGTTTGCTTCATGTGCGGCATTGAAATTGGATGGTATTTTTATATCGGATAGTCAGCTATCCGTTAAATTCGACTCTTTTGGTTGAACAACACCTGAATATTTGTTTTTGCCACTAAAGTTAAAGTTCGGTTTATAGTACTTTAGACCATGGGATTTACAATAGGCCTTGACATGTTTGTAGCAGTTCAGTTTCATGTCGGTTCCTTCAACCTCATAAAATATATCAGTTCTACTTTTATCTCTTCGGGGAATGGCTGACCTTACCCATGTAACGTCTTGTTTGGATTCTAGTAAAGTCTGAGAGGGGGGGGGTGTCTCTACCTCGCTTTTAATTTTAATATCAGTAGGGGTACAAGAGGGGCTTTCTATCTTTTGCTTACATTGTTTCGAAGTTTCCGCTACACAGAAATCATCTTCCGATTCGATATCCGTTTCTGATGTAGTCCGATATTTAAGTTTACAATGGTCCAGTACGTCTCCACTGCTTTTCGTCTTTTCTTCTATCCTAACATTAATGGTCTCGATGACCTTCCTCTCTAAGGGAAAGCATATACGGTAACTTCTGGTTCTCATCGCGTACCCCACTAATATGCCTTTCTTTGACTGCATCCCAAATTTATTTCTAAGTTGTTTTGGGGTTCCCACGAACGCTGTAGCTCCAAATTCTCTTAGATGTTTAACTGATGGTTTACGACCACCGTATAATTCAAATGGGGTTTCTTTATTACCTTGATGACATACCCTGTTCCATACGTAAGTAAAGCAGAAAAGGGCTTCAGCCCAAAATCCATTACTAAGACCGCTATCTTTAAGAAGTGTTCTTATTGCGTTCATGGCGGTATAATTATAACGTTCGCTTACTCCATTCTGTTCTGGAGTGTACAAATTTGTTCTCTCTGCCTGTATGCCTTGGTCATCTAAAATTTTCGCAAATCTTTCATTAATGAATTCAAGCCCATTATCAGTTCGTATATTTAAAATTTTCGAGTTTAAAAACCGCTCTGCCCGTTTCTGAAATATTGCAAAGTATTCGAATACATTTGACTTTTGTTTGAGGGGATACACCGTCACCTTCCTACTGTAATCATCTATAATTGTCAGGAAATACCTGAATCCTTCTCTCGTTTGTGTAAGGAGGGGACATAGACATCCATGTGAAGTAATTGAAGTGGTTTGTCAGATCTCACTTTAATAATAGGATTGTAAGATACTCTGAGGGATTTTGATAATTTACAGGACTCGCAGTTTAAATCTGCATTTTTTATATCTGGTAGACCTTTGACACAATTATGCTTACTTGTGTTAAGAATGTATTTACTATTAACGTGACAAAACCTACGGTGTCATAATTCTAAATCATTTGTGTTAAACGTTACCAAACTTTCCACTTCGGATGAAATAGTCTATTTAGGATATTTGGGGTAAACGTAATATAACCCTTCCTTTCTACGTGCAAAGAAACTTTTTCTTCCGTCTTTTGCGTGTACTATAATTTTGCCCGGTTTTCCGATAAATGATCCTCCCTGTTTTTCAATGAGTGAACCGGATAACAAATTTCGCCTCAGCCGTGGGGAATACATGACATTGTTTAAAATTACCTTTTCATTACCAAAATGGGTAAACTGTATTTCCACTGTTCCTATCCCTTCTACTGGACATGAAATATTATCAACAGCAACCGCCATTGAGGCATCAGATACCGCCTCAAATGATGTAAACAAATTTTTGTTACAACAAAAATGGGCACTCGAGCCAAAATCAAAAACCCATGCTCTTTTTAATTCCTCATTTTTATTGTAGCATGTTTCTATAATATAACTAGATGTTTGGTCTCGTTGCTTCTTCCCCTTTTTATCTCCCTTATTTTTAAGCATTCTATTTTTACAATTAGCCATAAAATGACCGGTTTTCCCACATAAAAAACATTTTCTTTTCTGATATTTGCTAAATACATCTTTATCCTTAATATTTTTAGTTTTTGATGTAGAGCTATGCAGTGCTGTTAGTTGATTGTCCATAATACTTTGTTTAAGCCTAGCTTCCTCAGCCAACAGTTCTTGAAGAACCTTTTAAGGCTTAAATTCTTCATCGGACCACCTGCATATAGCTTGCACTATACCAGAAAAATTAGGGGGTAGAAACCTTATCAACTGGAAGGAGTAAAACCAGTCAGAAATTGGTTTACCTGTATCTGTGAGTTGATCCGTTATACCTCTTAATCGAGCGGCGAATAGTCCGATGGATTCTTCCTCCGAAGGTCAACAGCTAAAAAAGTTATCCATTAATCCAATCGTTCGAGTTCGCGAGTCCGGGCGAAAGTGATTAAGAAGAATTTCCCAAGCCAGCTTGCCATCATCAGTTCCAGATATAAGTGGTCGAAAACGCTTTTCTAAACTCAAGTATATCGTAGTGTACGCTTTCGCCTTTCTAGTAGCGTAATCTCGTCTCTCCTTCTGGTCGGCGTCTTTAGCTGATTCAACCTCTGTGCCGGTAATTATATTCCATGCGTTACGGTCCATCAGTAGTACTTTCGCATCTTCACACCATGACAAATAGTTGTCACCGGTAAGATGTTCAATGCTTGCTTCTAATGACTGGCCCGCCATCACTGTATTCACTAGTGCCTCTTCGTGTGAAAAAGTACTGATAAAAATAAAATTGCCTAACAACTGTGTCTATAACTCTTTGCTAAAGACCCATAACCTTGATAGTCTCCGTCCCTCAATAAGACGAAGACTTTAGCAGAGTTTCAGTGTAAAAGTAAGGATACAGGTTTAAAAGCAAAAAGTTAAATTTATTAACATACTAAATTAAATGATCTTATATACAACTCGAATACTATCGAGTTGCAAGAATAACTAGGCAGCCTAGACTAGATTCACATTCGACTGCATGTTGCATTCCTTAAATACAAGTTAGAGTCAGGGTTGCCACTGATAGAAAGGAAAGTAACATGAAAGAAAAATAACATTCATACGTCATGCAAAACTATGACGTCATAAGATAAGATGTGAGATAAGAATGAAAGCTTAACAATATTATTACTCTAAAGTTGTTTAGATTATGTGGATTGATTTTGCTCAGTGAAAGCAATTTAGATATAAATAAACTTTTGAAAGCAATTCATCGTCTTAAAACCTGAATATACAGAACATATGTGAAACTGACGTTTGGATTTATTTGGTATCTAGAAAAAGTCTTTGAAAATACATATTTCAATATCAGATTTATGACAAGTCTAACTAAGTTTCTTTATATATCTTGAATTAAAAGGGAACATATAATTTTTTAGATCAGATAAATGGGACAAAGTTTTGTCAGTTTACTAATTTGTTAAACGAGAATTAAATGTTTTGAAAAATGATGTTATAAAAGTCTACATCTGTGAAACCAGACGTCCTTTAAAGCAAACTTTTCGAAAATGGTTCTTTCGGAATGTTTAAAAGCAGTCACGTACATTACTCTTTTTTCACTTATAAATGCGACAGAAAACACGATGGATATGATACGACCATGCTCTAATATTTTAAAAATGATTTTTTCTTGCGACAAATATATTTTTCATTCCATTTCATTTTTTTATTACTTTTTTTTTGCTCTCGCGATAGGTTTTGAATTTTAGACGATACGGAAAATTTTCTTGACTGCTGAAGACATAAATCACTGCCAGAAGAAGATAATAACTGTCTATCTTAATGTTTCTTTGCTCACATCACTTCGATGACAGAGAAGAAAGAGCTGGTGAAATGTTTCTTGCTTTTTCCTGCAAAAAAATGAATATCACCTGGATTTGTTTGATAGACAGTTACCCCAAAAAGAAACGAAATTCCGTCTTACACATTTTTTGGAAAAACAATGTCGTTTGAAATCATTGGAATTTTTTTGTTGGATGTAATATTTGAGGGGAGGTTTTAGTATAAGTAAACATGGAGGTAATTAGAGTCTCTTTATAGCATTTGAGGAGCTGCCTCGCTACAATATCTCAGACAATAAATCTTTCAGACTTTTAACCAGCTACGAAGGCTATTGTAAATTATAGTAGCCCCGTCACATCTAGAGTTATCGGGAAATATAGATCCATCTTAAGCGAATTGTTTGATAATCACAGACAAATTGTTCTCCAATGGACTCCTTCCCACAATAGCTTCTCAGGAAATGAGACAGCAAAACCATCGGCAAAGACAGGTACTAATGTTACTCAAGCTTCTTGTAACATGGCATTTTATAAATCAGGGGCCTCTATTATTAACCTTAAAATCAAAGATATGCATATATCAAACTTGAAGATAGGGTCAGAGATAAATCTTTGTGATAGATTATACTTGAATGGCCCGATCGTCCAAGAGAAAGGATATGGTGCCTTTCAGACTAAAGACTGGACTTGATTGTCTTGCGGATCATCTTCACTGAGTTAGAATCTGATGAAATTGTACATGTCCATTACAAAGCAACAGGAAATGATAAATGCTGACCTCAAACTCGTCTTTTTGGTATGATTAAGGGGATGGTGGACTTTCAAATTACCAAAAATCGAGCAAAAATTGGAATTTTTTTTGGGGGTGTATTAATATTTTAAAAACATGTAAATATTGGAATGAAATGCATTTAAAATGTGTAGTGAAAAGAAAAATGAAAAATTGGTGGCTTTAGAGTAGTAAGCATTAAAGGTAGATAAAAAATTATCTTTTAAATGACTTTTTCTCAAAATGAGAAATTTCCAGATTTGCAAGTCTTTAAAATGCTCCTCGCGTCATAATTTTTGACGAAATTTTATGAAATTTATAATAAAGATTCCTGTAATACATCAAAATAAAGTTATGTATCCATTTTAGGATTCGAGGTCATTTAGGTTATAAAAGTTTAACTTTAGTGTAGAAAAGTACAAAAATTTCGCGAAAATTCAGAGTACAGGCATAAAAATATTTTCTAAAAATTAACTATTCGACGAAAGTACAAAAAAATACATAACTTTGTTCTGAAAGTATTTATAAGCAATATAATTGCAAAATTAAGGGGAAAAGTTTAAAATTGAGTCGCAAGGAGCATTTTAAAGAAGGGTAATTTAATTTAAATTTTTTAATTATAAAATATTTTTTTAAAAACATTTATAAAATTTTATAAAGTGTTTAATATTGTTATACTTTAATGAATATATATACAAAATTTCATATCTCTGTGGTAAAAATTTCAAAAATCGTTTTGAAAGGTCCACCATCCCCTTAAAAGAACTATTCCCTGCCGCTATTGGCAGGCCAGAGACTTTCAATTTTAGAGTTTTAACTTTGTTTTGCAACATTAAATTTTGTTGGCTTTTGATCTGAGTACTTTTACTGTGTTTTTATTGTGTAATGGGTAATATAGGCACGTATATAAAAGAAGCATATAAAAACATACATGCATGACTGCAAAAACACCACAAATGGAAATAGATTCAAAATAACTCAGAAGAAACAGAAAAAGAAAAAAGTAGTAAATATTCCCCACTTACCAGTTTAATTTTAGTTATAATGACTTTCAGACAGGAATGATATTTAACACGAGGTCCTTGCACTTCGGGATCCCTATTTTACAACCTAAACGTTCCTGGCATTTTAACGTATAAAACTTCCTTGTTTTCTTCACGTGATCACTCTTTTTTTAAGACTGAAGCCTCAAGATGTTGATTTCTGGTATATTTATTTATTTTTCATTTAATGCTTCGATGATGAGGATTTTTTCTGGGTTGAATATTCATTGTATGATCCCCAATTTTGTTTTGTGTACAAAGGTTGAGATTCATAATAATGACCGTCCTACATCACTCTACAAAACTTCCAACATTTTGAGAAATGTCAGCAAAATGTCTGGGGAAATTCAAAATGAACAGTTTCTTCAGAAAGTAATCTTTTTTCATTATGGCAATATTTTACCATTTATGAGATCCAATTTTTATTAGTTTTCTTTCAGAAAATAAATATACTGAATTCGGGAAGAAATTATAACTACCGGCGATCTAGACAAGTTTGTTAGTGCGTTCATTTTATGTTCCTTGCAGTAAAGCATGAAATATGATTATAATTTTAAAGAAATATATGTGCTTTTCATTGGAATAAAAAAATGGGAAATCATATATAAATAATTTTACAAAAACAGTTTTTAAATTTCAGTAGCGCAAGTTATAATTTTTAACATGTACAGATATGGATTTGTGAAGCGATAAGAATGTTTTTCTGTATGAAGACGTTACAGTATAGGTATTATATTGTATTCAAGATACACTGTTATTTCAATACTTTCCACCTCGCGTAATCACGTTACATCTTACCTTACCTAAAAATTCAAATCTCGGGGTAAAAACTATTACTAATCCCATCCCGTTTGCCAATCAATAGAATAACTTTATATCTATATTGAAATTTACGTATAGCGTAACATCCCTGATTCAGCTGGAAATAGTAGAACATCTACTCATATTGTAAAAAGCTATCCCGTTGGAAATTTCTATTTTCCGTCTAACAGAATATTCTAATTTAGAAATATGAAACTTCTTAGAATGCTTAGAATATGTCATATCGCAATCCAAGATTGCAAGAGACTGAAAATATCTAATTTGAAATAGTACATAGCCGGCACCATGTAGCAGAATCAATGAGATATGGTTAAAGCCATTGAAAGTGTCTGGTACTTGCTGAGGAACTTTATACCAACATGGAGTAATATATTTTTACACATTCTTGAAAATTACCTCCAGGGACAACTACTGACAATGGACAACATGGATTCTACCTTTTATCTTGAAAACATACATTTGGAAATATCTTTTAGACTTCCTTTATTTTACGGATGTCAACCCTCGTTCTCACATCGCTTGTCTACAGTTTCCTGGAGGTCGAGGATATTTAGAGGAGGACTGATCCTCCTGGTATTCTAATCAGAATGATACAGAGCATTTTAAGAATGCTGGGATTACACCAATACCAGCTTGTTCAATTCCTTTGAGTCAAATAACCAACTTCCAATCGCTCGTGTCAATGAATGTAATTCTTTAGTTTCAGAAATGATAATAAACCCAGAAATCCCCATAAACAAGCCCTTTAAAAACAAGCATATCTACCTAGTATGCATGTTCGATAGGAAGCCGTTAGATTGTATCACATTATATAATAGAAATATTACAATAAACTGCGATTTGAAGACAAGTATGAGAAAAAGTATAAAAATTGTGCACATCTTATTTTTACTAAAATGGTTATTATTCAATCTGAGTTAACCCCAAGTCAGTACAGTTTCGCAAATTCAATTTCTTCTTCAAAGAATGTGTCATCGCCATTAATGATGTTCATCCATGAATGAGACACAAAGAATTTACTAAGGGGCAGAAGTTCTAGAACTTTTCCGGATTTGGACACCACTATTTCCAACAAGATGTTAGCAACAGTATTCACAAATTTTCTAGAATGCAAAAACGGACTTAGTTTTCATGATAAAAACAGAAGTTTCTTATAACTATCACATTCAGAGCCAAATAAAGTTAGGTCTAAAGAATATCACTCGAGATGAAATGGAATACTTTTTCATCTCTTTTCAGTGGAGATTACGTTTTTGAAGAACTTATGAAATTTATTTTTCTCGGCTTACTATTTACTGCACATAAAGATAGAAAACGTAAGAAGAAAAGATAAAAAAAAGATATTTATTATAAAGAACATTATGAAATCTGCGACACATGTTCATGTAATCCATCAAAATCTGAAAATCGAGTTTGCTGACCGATACTTTTTTCACGTTTCAATTTATAAACAAACAGGGTGTCGAAAAAAATATTCTTTTTATTACATTCTTTACGGTTATTATAGATTTTTCTATTTGTGTTGCTTTATTGATGCCGTAAAGTAATTTATATCATATTTTTCTGGGAACTACCGAAACCGTTTCCAGAATATTTTATCATTTTCTGTTACATTTTTCCGCAACGAACTTCTCCCGTTTTCTTTCCTGACACAATTAATAACTTAAATGTGTCACTGAAATTTGAAACTGCAGAAGAGAAGTAGTTAAGTCTAAAATTTCGAGAGTTTTATTTCTACTGAAGTAAAATAAAACATTATGTTTGAAAATTGATGTGATACATGAATTTTCTAGAAGTTACTCTAATATTCAGAGTTGGAAATCAAATCTAAATTGGGTACTTCCGAAAAGACCAAAATATACATTATGAACATGTCTCGATTTTCTTAGCTCTCCATTTAAAAGACGGTTCTTTTAGAAGTAAATTTACAGTTATATATCTTCATAACCTAGATAGATATTTTTAAAATTTGAAGTCGCTAAAATGTTTTCACCAGGGAAAATCTATAAAACACACATTAAATGCAATCTAAACATCTTTTTCATTCAAGGATTCAGAAAAGGTTCATGGTTTCTTTCAAAACTAGATAAATTGCTTATGATTTGCAACTATTAAACAGCAAAAGTATGGTTATCTGTAAACTTAACACGTATATGTTTTTAATAAAATAAGTTGAAACCATTTATAGGATACTTCTTTATAGTTAACTAGTTGAATACCCGTGCTTCGCTACAGAGTACATTTAAGTACAATACAACGGCCAATGTATGCAATTAATGCCAATATATATATATATATATATATATATATATATATGTGTGTGTGTGTGTGTGTGTCTGTATATATAAATCATAACGGATATTTTTATAGACAAAATAATGTAGAAGAAAATATTTAAATTAAATACAATGGTCAATGTATGCAATTAATTTGTATGTTTAATATCTATAAAACATGCTATTTTGAATTAAATTCTTAAAAAACTTCCATCTCAATTAGTCTTGTGGTTAAATTTTATCTTTTGCCCTACTATTTTAATAATTTTTTTGGTCAATTTATTTCGTTGCTATGCACGTGACGTAAAATTATTTTAAAGCATAACAAAAAGAAAAGAAACCACGTGATCAACATAAAATTTAATAAATTAAATTAATTAAATTCAAAAAATTAATATTTAAAATTTCACTAAAAATCAGAAAATGGAGGTAAAGATTCGAAAAAGATTTCATTTTAAAGCAATTTTAATGATCTTTCTCGTGATATAAACTTTATAACCCCAAGATTATTATTTTAAATGCAAACTTTAAAAAAGTTACATAAACAGCTTAAAAATTTAATTAAAAAAATCTAAGAAGAAATTTTCAAAAATCTTTCTTAGTGCCCCCTTCAAGTATAAGAAGAATCTTCATGCAAAATTTCAGCTCTTTAAGTCCAGTGGTTTAATTTTTTCTTTATCTGTCATCCAGTCAGTTAGTCAGTCACTAAACTGTTTTATATACATGTATAGATTACAAGAAATTTATTGTTCTTCATTTGATTCAGTGTATTTAAAAAATTCTATTTAAATGTATATTTACTTATTAAATAGCATAATTTATCTAGATATACCTGAATTGTCCAAATAACCATTAGATTAAAATTACACAATAATTTTTACGTAAAATATGTCATGTTAAAGTGAATTTTACACAAAAGTCAAATGCAATTTATTCCTTAGTAAAATGCTATGATACAGCCATTTGGACCATGGTTATTTATGCTGCCAAACATTTTCAATAATTATTACAAATTTCATTGAAATGTACCCTTTTGGGAAATAGTAGAGATATATACTACAATTAAAGCTGTCAGTAAAAATGTATAATGGAATATAAAGTTAAAATAAAGCATTAATTGCATTTATCTCTTCCTTCTAATGAAAGTTTATTTTTTCTTGCAATAATGACCAATATAATTTAGAAAAATGCAGTTTGAGAAGAAAAACCTTATTCCAAAAGGTATCCTTTATTAAAATAAAACTCACTTTAGTTTATTGTTTGTAATGAAATAGAAAACAGACATGTTTCAGCAATCAATCCTCATTCGCCGCAGAGTGTAAAGAAATGGCTTAATTACCTTGAGTTCGCTTTCAGAGAAAAGAAACCGAAAGAGACAAGCAGGAAATCTATTTAAAGCTAAGGGGTTTTGGAAGTTTTTTAATGATATCCTGCACTTATTAATCAGTCTATTTAAAATTTTAATGACTAAATTTAGAGTTCATTACATTTTTAACAATCTTAAATTTAAAGTATACCATATTATCGGGATAAATAGAAATTATATATTTAACAATGTCTCAATTGAATCACGATTTCAGATCTATATTATTTAAATCATTCTGAAACTTCAATGACTATATTTAAAGCTCATTACATTTTGAACTATCTTAAATTAAAAATATAACATATTACATAGACATTAGAAATTATTTAATTTATTATGTCTCAATTGATTCACGAATTCAGATCTATAATATCTAAAACATTTTGAAACTTTAATGATTATATTTAAAGTTCATTACATTTTAAATTATCTTAAATTTCAAATATTACATATTACCTAGATAATTATAAATTATTTTTTTAATAATTTCTGAATCGGTTCATGATTTCAGATCTATATTATCTAAATCATTCTGAAACTATAATGACTATATTTTAAGTTCATTACATTTTTAAACTGTCTTAAATCTTAAATATAACATATTACCTAGATAATTATAAATTATTTATTTAATAATGTCTGAATCGATTCACGATTTCGGAACTATGTTATCTAAATCATTCTGAAACTAATGACTCATATTACTTAGAAATCAGAAATTATTTAATTTTTAATGTCTGAATTGATTTACGATTTCGCATCTATATTGTCTAAATCATTCTGAAACTATAATGACAATATTTTAAAGTTCATTACATTTAAACTATCTTAAATTTAAAATATAACATATTACTTAAATAATTATAAATTATTTATTTAATAATGTCTGAATTGATTTCCGATTTCCGATCTATAATATCTAAATTATTCTGAAACTGCAATGACTATATTTAAAGTTCCTTACATTTTTAATCTATGTTAAATTTAAAATATAACATATTACCTAGATAATTATAAATTATTTATTTAATAATATCCGAATCGATTCACGATTTCAAATATATATTATCTAAATCATTTTGAAAGTATTAATCCCAATATAGTTGCTTTAATTACAAAACAAAGCGGTTAAGTATACCTCGCTATTACCATAATTATTGCTAATCAATTATGTATGAAACAGGATTCTTTCCAACAGCAAAAGAAAACATAACCCGATAACAACAAACGTGACATGCAAGGTAACACTAGACCCCATAAAAAATATTTCCGACAGATATTTCTTTTCTTTATGACAATGCATCTGATTTCTCTTCATAAGAAGTTTGTTACAGCTTTAGATAGAGAAGAGAAAAATTGTTCTGTGTGTATTCCGATACCAAAATATTTCGTATGGGCTGGCTAAATACAAACATACGTTAACTGAATTTATAATATAGGTGTAAGCAATAAGTATGTTTCCCTTAATTATCTTGAAAAGCGCAATAGGAAACCGAGAAAGCCAATTATGTTGCGCCAGAAAACTTTTTTTTCCTTCTCCCAAAACATTTTAAGCGTTGACATTCTCCATGTTAAGTAATTAACTGTTTACTCTGAAAATACTTCGTTTCAATTATGTTTTTTTTTGTTACAAAAGCGCAAAAAGATTTTAATGATAACCCTGGAAAATTTATATTATAGAAGGATAAAATAACTTCATGAAATTTTAGGATTAATATGGCCAAATTTTGATTTGAAATTTTGCATCTGAACACCAAACGTAAATATTTGGGCTGTATTTGAATGAATAATATAAAAAGTAAAAATTGTTAAAAAGTTTAACATTAAAATGTGAAACATTACACTTTTAATATATTTTATTCATCGGAGACAATTTCATGGTGTTTAAGGAAATTATGTTATATATATATATATATATATATATATATATATATATATATATATCTTATATATATATTTCTTCTGTCCGTGTGTATGTAACTGAACTCCTCCTAAACGACTGGACTGATTTTTATGAAATTTTGTGTGTACAATTTAGTTGATTCGAGAATGGTTTAGATTCACAATTTGCTCCGATAGAATATGTTTTTATATTTTTAATTCATTAATAAAAAACCAACAATTTATAAGGGGGTGCGTCCGGTAAATGGAAGCTTTTACAGTTTGTGAAATCACCCCTCTAGATAATGGCGTCCACGTTAGGTTTAGTTAGCAAACAGCGAGCGAAAAAATAAAAATGAATAAAATCAAAAAGTTTCAAGTCATGTATTAAACCAGAATAATAAATAAAAATAATAATCTTTCAAGTCAGATTTTATACTCTAAAATGGATCAGATCCAACGGCATATTGATACTCTCGACACGTGATGGAAAATTCGAATCAACCACGTTAAGTGACACGAGATCTTTTTTAATCGCTACTGCAATCCTCCTCGCCTATATCTTTGTGTCTATTGAAGAGCTAAAGACTAAGCTTCTATCCTGCTAACTTATTTCTGACTAAAAACTCCTCTAAGATGTACCAGCCCACAACAACTTTCCAATAGCGAATATGTTTCACTTTACTCACTAGAACACCGTGTCATCGTGGCGCGTTCGGCAGGTCGCCAATTTGGAAAGTACCATGCTCTCGACCCGGGTTCGAATCCAGAGTTGTGTAAATTTTGCTAGACCTGTTATTTCGGCTTTTTTTTAAGGCTTTTATATTTTGAGCTTTTATTTTATTATTTTTTTAATTATTTAATTATTATTTTGTTTTCTTTTATTATTTTTTTATTTTAATTTTTAAAAATATCATTTTTTAAAATTATTCTTTTTATTTATTTTTATTTTTTTCACCTTTTTTATGATGAAATACCGAATATAGCTGAAATCTGAGGAGTTTATTATACATTTATACATTTTTAATTGGGTTTTCATATTATTAATATGTATAACATTTCGTATGCTTTTTTTTCTATGTTATTTATACTGTGTTAATTTTTAAATTGATTTTGGTTAACAAACATTCTTAAAATCCCGGGCATCGCCGGGTACTTCAGCTAGAATTACAACGTTTGAACAGGACAACGTCTGTCGGGTCCGCTAGTATATATATATACATATATATATATATATATATATATATATATATATATATATATATATATATATATACATATATATATACATACATATATATATATATATATATATATATATATATATATATATATATATATATATATATATATATATATATATATATATATATATTATACAGTAAAGAGTAATTTAACAGTCTTATGTTTTGATGAATTTATAGTCCAAACTATGGAAAGGAAAAATAATCCAGTTCTGGAACAATAAACTGTTTCCTCTTTGACGAGATTTTCGGAGGATTGATTTTGCCGCACACTTCTTCCCACTCAGAGTTTATACAGTCTTGTTTTTCTGGCCAACGCAAAAATTTCTATTTTATTTCCATACATTCCACAGTCTGTCCGATATCTGTTAAACTTAAAATCTTTCCAGGATATTTAACACCATCGTACTTCACAGTAACAAAATCATCGACAGCATACATGTACAAGTTCAAAGCACACATGTACAAATTCTGAGTCCGCCTGTCTTTGAGATTTACTTGCTTGATTGGACAGCTTTATTTATTACTTTCTGACGAGTTGGAGCATTGTAGTTTTCACCTCTTTGAAACTGGACCTTTTTTAGAAATAGTAGGAGTAGTTGGAATAACCTTGGTCCAACTGCCATGTTGGGACAAAGTTACCCCAAGACCTGGGACAAATTTTGCCTAATGTAATTAATATTCATTAGTTGGCAAACCACAAAATATATCAAGATAATGACATTGAAAATAGTTGAAACGATTAATAATAAACTGAGACAATTCGCTTACTGGCTCTGAATCACGTATTCTAACACATTTACAAGGAAAAGTTGGAAGACAACAACAATATACGTTTTAGTGATACCAAAGTGGAGTAGCACTGTAGTGGTGGTAAATTGAGGAACTACAAGACAAAACTATGAAAAAGTTAAGGTATCACTGCTACCTACTGGCCTTTGCAATAAATAAGTGGTAACCACTCTCCTTTGTCTAGATACAGCACATGCAATCTCTTTTCGTTTGTTGGGCCAAAGTTATTCGCAAGGGCTAAAGTTACCCCAGTTGACGGTGTATAACTCTATTAAAGTAAACTTTATTTAATTTTATTCAGTATGCAGATAAAGCGGTTGAATACATATTTGTAGAAGTACGTGTTGCAACTGTCCGGCCTCACACACTCCTACAAACCTATTGTAAAAGCATCGATGACAACTGTTTTAGGGCACAAAATAATATTTATATAAATATATTCAACGACTTTAACTGTTTGCAGAATAAACGTACATGCAGTTTCCCTTGATTAGATCAAATCAGGGTCACTTGATTTGTACTAATTAATGGCCATAAATTTGACCTTTTAAGTTGTAATATTTAGAGTTATTACACTAATTTTTTTCTTCTAATTCTAAATAAATTATCATTTCCCAAAAATATAATTTCTTCTCATAATGATGTGTATTTATCATCAATATATAAACACTGCTGGCCACTGTAAATGCAACACCCTGAAGGAAACATGCAAATAACATGAAATTTACAACATGCATTAGCGGAGGTGAGATATGGAAATGATTAGAATTTCAGCGCAGACGCACATCACGCGCGCATGTGGCACCACTTCAAAGCGCTATTTAAGGCTTGGAGATTTTGACGATTTCAAGTTCGGCAATTGTGTTTTTCTTGTGGTTTTTTCAAAAAACGATCAATTATGCCTCGTCGAAAACAGCGATCATCTTTTGATCAAGTATCCGAGTTCGACAGAGGAAGGATAGTGGCCTACCGAGATTGTGGATTATCTTTCAGGGAAATCGGTAGTCGTGTTGGACGAAACCAAACAACTGTAATGCGGATATGTGATCGTTGGATGCAGGAGGGTACGACGAACCGGCGTGTTCGATCGCATCCACCTCAGCACACAACTTCACGTGATGACAGGCAAATTGTGCGCATCGCAGTGACGGATCGCTCAGTCACATCACGAACCATAGCACAGCACATGCAGTCTGTAACGCATCATCCAGTGTCTGCGCGTACCATTCGACGCCGTTTACAGCAGAGTGGTCTGCCCGCAAGACGTCCATTGCTTTGTCTACCCTTGACGCAGAACCACAGACGTCTCCGCCGCCAAAGGCGCGATGACAGAAGGATGTGGATGGCAGAATGGAATGAAATTGTCTTTATTGAAGAGTCACGCTTCTGTCTGCAACACCACGATGGTCGCATTCGAGTCTGGAGACACCGTGAAGAGAGGATGCTGAACAGCCGCGTTATGCACCGCCACACTGGTCCTGCACCGGGTATTATGGTATGGGGCGGTATCGGATATCACTCTCGCACACCTCTAGTACGCATTGCCGGTACTTTAAACAGCCAGCGCTAGATCTCCGAGGTGTTGGAGCCAGTTGTCCTTCCTTACCTTCAGAGCTTGCCCACAGCCATATTTCAACAGGATAATGCGCGACCACACGTGGCACGCATTGTCCAACGGTTCTTCGTCAATCGCCAGATTGAATTGCTTCCCTGGTCGCCTGGCTCTCCGGATCTTTCGCCGATAGAAAACATGTGGTCCATGGTTGCTCTACGATTGACCCAGATTCCATCCCCAGCTGCCCCATCAGATCAACTTTGGCAATTTGTGGAAGCTGCTTGGTCTGCTGTACCCCAAGAACTCATCCAAAGTCTCTTTGAATCAATGCCGAGGCGTGTGACAGCGGTGATCTCCAACAATGGCGGCTACTCTGGCTACTGATTTTGGCAGGAACCACACTTCACAGAAGTCTATAAATTTAATCATTTGATACTTGGTCAACATGTTATCTACAAAATAAATTTTGTTGTGATATCTCTTGTCTTTCTTGGTGTTGCAATTTGGGTGGCCAGCAGTGTATATATATTATTTTTTTACGTAATTATAGTTACGTAATTAGAATTAAAATTTTATAATGACAGTTGCATGTAACTGTTATCCAAATTAATGTCAACGAATTCCCAACTGATAATTTAAAGATACTCTAATCGAAACTTTTTTTTAATCTCAGTGAAACCTTTTAGAGTTGAGGCAAGGAGCCGGCAAATTGCAAATTTGTCTCTGGCTTTAATTGCAAAAGAAAAAAAAATGCAGGAAAAAGCATAAAGTTTTTGGACCAATTTGTCGAAACTTTAATAGAATTTAACTGACTGAAAATTATTTTACCATTAAAATAAACAATATAGTCATGTAACAAAATATTGGAAGTTTTTTTACGATGATTAATTTCGAACTTAAATATAATAATCTAAATGTAAGACGAGATGTAGCTTTCAGTAGTAATGAAATTATTTTCAAAAAACAACTCGATAAAAAGCAAAAATAAAAACCCTTGTTCCAACTGGTTAAAAATTCGATTCTGTACTTTGCCTTAGAAATAATATTTGTTTAACTTGGTCTCTGCTTTTTTTCTAATCATTACTGCTTGCATTAAGAAACGCTTCCGTTCTTATTGTTGCAGTAAAAAAATTTTTATTTATCAAAACAAAATTTCACTTTGTTTCTTAGGTAGTTTGATCAGCAATATCTATTTTCTAATTTTTATTTACTTTGAAAATACTTGAGAAATTGCAAAAGGAAGCTGTATTGTAAGTTAATAAGGAAAAAGTTTGTATTTAAAATTTATGATAAACAAATGGATGAACTAAACTACAAATTTTTGTTTTCAAATTAAGTTTATTGGTTTTATAAACTTTTATCTGATGTAGTCATTATTGGAGTATACCTCATTAATTCACTCCATAACGAATCAAAAGCAAAACTTGAAACAAATGCATACATATGGTTTGGGGCCTTGAATAGAGACAGGGAATCAATGGACAGAGGCAGATGTGTGATGACCTGAGTATATTTCAATTGACAAAGCAGGAAAAATAATCTACAGTACTGCCAAAGAAGTTTGACGTTGGTGAATGTTTTGCAAGACCGATACTGAATGTCCTAGGAACTACTCCTTGTGAAGGCCTGCAGTTGAACGTTAAAGACATATGAAAATGGAAGTCATGATTTTTTTTTCAGATGGCTAAAATTTGAGTAAAGTTTATTAGTGGTGGTTAAAACTTGTGTGATCTAAAAAAATGCTTATTTATGCTTTATTCTTTGTGGAAAAGTCGGAGAAATGGGGAAGAAATTCAGAATTAGTAACTTTAATAGCGGCAGTGGCGGGATATAATGCTTTCAAGAAAAGTCTTTTAGGATAAAAATCAAAAGATAGAACCATAAATAATTCCCTATTTCTATTCGTTAATTTTTACTGTTGATGGGAATTTCATAGTAAAATTATAATTTACTTGGGTATTTAATGAATATTTAGCATTGTCAATCGACACTTCGTTTCTGTGACCATTCTTATCCGTTTATCCGTTAAAGTAGTTAGGTTCCTTGAATGGCAACTTAAGAATTTTAATGGGCATTTTTAAGGTTAAAAATAATTAGAAACATTTCTAAGATAAGTAAGATATACAGTTAGATTATTAATTAAGTTATATGAATGACCTAACAGTAACATCATGAGATAAATTTCAAGCCAACAGTTATTGTTATAACGTAAGTTGAGTTTGTCGTTGAGGGGAACTTTCTAGCAATGCGGTTTAATGCCTGTGAGCTAAATTGTTCACTCTCTCAACTTACTACAATTGTACATACGTGTGATCTAGCTCTAGGATGCTCACAAGAAGACAAACAGACAAAATTTGGCCAGATCTTTTTATATAGCCATCTTTGGTCACATAACAGATATTTACGTAAAAGAGCTCAATTTGGAATTTTGTTACGATTGCAATGTTTCCCATTACTTTTAAAGTTTTTATCTATAACGAATGAGGGAATAAATAATCTAACTTTTTACATTTTTCGACCAGTCAATAGCTTAATATTCATTTAACATATTGAGACTTGTATTTATAAATATAAAATGTTAACGATTTTGCAATTTTTTAGCAGGCAAGAGAATATTTGATTAGATTTAAGAATCATCAGAGGAATAAAATGCAAATGCCTTTTTTAAAAATGAAACACAACAACATAGAAGTAAAGAATTTAGAGTAAGAAAGTACATAAAACTTTAAATGGAAAAGTTTAGAGAACTGGCGACGCCAAGTTTCGCAACATTTGATCTTTTACAACTGACGTATTTACTTCTTATAATCTGTATTTTGTATCTTTTTATAAAATTGCTCGAAGTCTGTGCTATTACCGAGAATTAAGGCACAAATGAATTAAATGATGTACGTATATCTTCCTTATAAGTATTTCCTAAGAGTTTACAGTTTTCCTAGCCACTAAGTGTTATAACTTTTTGAGAAATATATTTTATGCTTTTAAAGTACAATGAATTATATTGCTTTAACTTAAATTCTTTTTTTATAAAAGAATTTCAAAGGTTCGAAATTTACAAAATAATATCTTTCCTGTCTCGGATAAATGGAAAATAACTTATGAAGCTGTCCGATGGTGCTCTAGTAGTAGAATTACAGTAGATATACGAGAACACTCTTCTTTAGTGATGCTTTCTGCGATCAGAAAGCATCACTAAATGAACTTTATAAATGAAGATGCTTAACACGTGCGAGATCTGTGGAATTTCTCATGCGACTGCAGATGAATTAAAAGGCTTATGAAGCTGATCTATGGGTTTTTATAAAATTGCTCGAAGTCTGTGCTATTACCGAGAATTAAGGCACAAAGGAATTAAATGATGTACGTATATCTTCCTTATAAGTATTTCCTAAGAGTTTCCAGTTTTCCTAGCCACTAAGTGTTATAACTTTTTGAGAAATATATTTTATGCTTTTAAAGTACAATGAATTATATTGCTTTAACTTAAATTCTTTTTTTATAAAAGAATTTCAAAGGTTCGAAATTTACAAAATAATATCTTTCCTGTCTCGGATAAATGGAAAATAACTTATGAAGCTGTCCGATGGTGCTCTAGTAGTAGAATTACAGTAGATATACGAGAACACTCTTCTTTAGTGATGCTTTCTGCGATCAGAAAGCATCACTAAATGAACTTTATAAATGAAGATGCTTAACACGTGCGAGATCTGTGGAATTTCTCATGCGACTGCAGATGAATTAAAAAGGCTTATGAAGCTGATCTATGGGTGTCTAGTAGCAGAATGTTACTTGAGTTAATTGTTGACACACGAAAGTTAAGATATAAAACCCTTTAACGAACATTAGAATTGGAAATGCTGAACATATGGAAGATTTGGGGAACTTCTCATATTCTAAAATCATACCTAAACAATCTACTCAGTACCTCAGAAAACATAACCCTTTTGAAAGAATCCAAGAGTAATAAATTTAAAGAGAAATTTAGGTGTAACACTATTAGAATCCATAACTACGATGTTTCCCTCCAATCCAATTTCCCCAAGCAATAACATTAGGGAAAGGATTATTGTTGCTTGAGGATATGATTGCAATGGAACATCGTAGTTATGTGTTCTGCTGCAACAGTATTATCCCTAGATTTATTCTTAAGTTTCAAACTACAGGATACTTTCAAAAAGATTATGTTTTCTGCATCACTGAACAGATTCAGATATGATTTCAAAACATGAGATTTTCTATCGAACCTCCAACCAGCTTGCCTAAAATAAGTTTATATTAAATAGTTTCCCCCTACGTGAGAGTAGTTAAAGGATCACTTACCATCCTACAGGAAAATAAAGCATTGGCAGTGGAAACAAGAGATCTGGCGACTTTTCATTACGGCGTGAAGCAATGTCTTCGAAAGAAGTGTGAGGTATAATGGGCAACACTAAGTTTTAAAATAATTTTGGTTCAGCAGTTATAGCCTATTCATACCATAACCACATTAGTCGATTTCCCCCCAAAATTTCACATTTATAATTTAGAATAAAAAATGTTCTGTGAAGTTAAAATGATATTTTTGGCATTTATCACAATATGATCAATATTTATGTGTATGCAATTTTTAAAAAATAATGAACAAACTTCAATAAACTTGAAATTAAAGTTTGTATTTTACTCTGGTATTTATTAATGATACGGTTATGACAATATATTGCACTTTATTTTAATAATTTTTGGAGGCCATTTTGGAGAGTTATCTGAAATATTTAATTATGTTTAAATTTATTGAATTTAACACGTTGACATTATTACTGAAATTTACCTTCATACAAAGTGTCATACAGAGCTATTGTTCTTAATGTAACTTAAATCAGTGTTTGAAAATATACCAGAATGACTACAATGCTCGACTGTGTAATGTTTTTTTCGTCTGCAAACTTAGGAACAAGAAATTCACTTGTATTTGAAAGAGGAAATTATATTTGAACCAATGGCTAAATATTTTTGTTGTTTTCTGCGGTTGAAAATATTTTTCTTTTTTCCTTCATATTTTTTTATTGTTAAATTATTTCATCGTATTTGTTTCTTTGTCGCTAAGCCTTTGCAAATCCTGATTTATCGACGTTGTACGACACGATTCAGTGTGAAATATAAAAGAAGAAATCATATAAAACGGAGCCAATTTAAAATGGGAAATACTTTTGCAATGTATTTTATTTATTTTAAGTCCGAAAATCTGACATAGGAATAAATGTACTTTGAAATATTTGAAAATAAACTATGAAATTTAATGCATAAATTCGATGCATTATTGCATAGTGAAAGATTGTGATTATTTTCGATTTATGAACATCTTCGTGCATTTTGCATCCGACTACGTTTAAATTATCGATTTTGAGGAAAATTCCGAAATTGGTTTTATTCCTTTTTATTATAGAATGTAAATTTATGTATCTAAATCTGCTTTTATTTTCTCGGTATGATCATTAGAAATGAAATTAGAGTGATTTAAAGATCATCAGCAGCTATGAATTTCAATACAAGTTGAAAACTTTAATCGTGTTTTCTGAAGAACTTATTTTTCATCAAAAATGTAAACGACTCTTCTGATAACTCAAAATATAGTCATGATATGTCTATGAAATTTTTCATGTAGTTTTTCATACTACTAAGAATGTAATGTACTACACATTTGGTTCTAGGTATATTATTTGTTGATTTATAGCTGCATTTATAAAAATTCTCATGGAAAATTACTAAAATTTTACATGTAATTGCATATAATAACTTGTATTTTTTTTAGATTTTAAGATATCAGTTATCTTAGAGGTCATTGCACTCAGAAGGTGCTTACGTACATATGACAAAAAAAGTTGATGCTATATGCATAATATTTTTTTACAGTCGTTTATGTAAAACCTTGCTAAATTTTGAGCCAATTTCCAGAATTTTTTAAAAAATTGCATCGGTAATGTCTATTTTTTTCATCATTTGCGAGTTTTGGTGTTATATATTCCATCGGAAAATAATATAGAAATTTTTGCAAGTACAGTTTTTCAAAAAAGTGCTCCCAACGTAGTCGGATACCTTAAATATCCTGTATTAGCAAAACAAATGTTTTAATTTAGATGTCTGTGTCATTCCGTATAGACCATTTAATAATTAAAATATCTTCAATTATCTCCAATATTTAAAACAAGGCTATGCATCTTTTTAAATACATAGAAAACGCAATCTAATCCTTTGAAATTAAAAAAAATAACTCTTACCAAAATAAACTCTTTTATAGACAGATTAAAATAAATATGTAAATCAATAAATAATTTATTTATATGTATTTATTTGAATTTCAAAATTTCTTAGTGGATGCCATTTTTGCTTTAATAATATTTGCACTTTTTTTCTGCAATGTTTCAACAATATTTCAGACTGTTGAAAAGGAGGAATTTAGTTTGTATATTTGTTTGTTGGGTCATGGATTTTGAGAACAGTTACTTACTAAAAAAGTTGTTACTTTAGTAAAGATCATTTGTTTCGGTGTCAACATGCAAGACGAACTTACGTTTTCCAAAAATAGCTAGCTATATTTCTGTGTCAAACCATCCTATTTCAACGACTACTTGTCTAATCTTCAATAAACTGCCTTGGATTAAATCGGTAAATAAAAAAAAGTGACATTCTTCGTCTGTCATATTTTTCAATTCCCTTTACTTTAAATTTCCTGTATAGATCAGGTATGTGTTACGGAACTAGCAAGAATAGTGTATCTTTCGTTGTTGTTTTTAAAGTTTCCTTAATTATGGTTTGTATTAAGCAATTTAATAATCTCCCGATTTCATAGCTTTCCTATGAGTAGATATATCATAGAAAAGGTTGCTACAGAAATCGATAGGAAGAACATTTTCTCTAATCTCCGGGATAATTCAGATAGTAGAATACCGGTTCGAAGACTGGAGAATGGGGCTTAAGGCTACTATATATTAACCCTATTGGATTCGCTAGCCTCATTGTTAACCTATAGATAAAATGTGTCCAAGGATTGCCGACTTGGATTGAAAGATTTTTTTAAAAACTGAACTCCGGAATAGAGAAAAAAATGACACCTTGGGGCATTTTCCCCTAGTTTTAAATGCAAATGTAATAACTTTAAATTTAAATTTTTCGGGAGAAAAAAAATCTGGTATAGTGTGTTTTAAACGCTTATAAATTCCTTTAGTGGCCGAAACATATAAAATAATTCCTGTTGGAAGGTGTAGAAAAGCTCAGGCTATCTGAAAATACCACTTTTATTGGATTATCAGCATTTATGTAGCTGTAAACAGTAGATACATTTTCTCCTAGGTATAAATTTTTGTTCTTGCAGACGGTTGGTAAGATATATATGTTTACAATATATTCACTACAAATATTTATAAAGAATTATCTGGGTACCTCGAAGTTATTCATGTCGGAAGCACAACAGAGAACTATGATATGTTCTTGTTGTATACAGTAAGTCATCAATACACATGGGAATTTTGTACACAAAATTTTGATGATCCCTTTTGAATCCCTCTAAAGATTTTTACAAATGAGACAGAATCGAAGTAAATAAGTTTCTTCTATACCAGTTAATGAATATTTAAATTTATTAATACTGTGCAGCAAAATGTTTATTTTCCTGTTGAAAATATAACCATGTAAATATTCTATGATTATATATATACAGTGGGTGATCGGTTTACGAACATAATCCGTTCCAAGACTATGTGCGCAAACCGAAATGTTCGTTAACCGATCATCGATTTACCATAGATTTTTATGCGACTTCGATTAATTCGTTTTGGAGGCCCTAAAAATTAGATTAAAAGATATATATATATTTATAATTTCTTAGTAAGTTTATTTTTTACCAAAATAATACAGTCTTGCATATTTATCAATCATTTTTTTTGTTAATGGGTCGTTAAAAACTATGTCCAATGTCGATTGCTTTTCTCTCTTCAGAATTTTCCGGAAGTGATTAATAGCATTGTCGTTGTAGAGATCCCCAACCCTATTGACATCGGCTTGGTTTGGGTGCCATTCTAAGACCGTTGCTCTGACATCCTCCCACTTCTTTAAAAGATCTTTAATAGCAGATGTCGTCATTGGTCCTTTTTCGTCTTCCTCTTTTTCAGAAGGAGATACAATTCGCTGATGTTCTTCATTCAAGATTTTTTCGAGTTGTATTGTTAGCTCATCTTCATTTTCCATTATGAGCTCTTCAATGTCCTCCTCGTTCACCTCCAATTCCAGATCTTTCGCAATTGACACAATTTCATTCATAATTTCAGGGTCATTATCTCCGTCTCCCTGAAAACAAGATGGACACAGTTTTCGCCAAGCAGAAATCAATTGTCGTTGAGTGAGTTCTGACCATGCCTTTTGAATGAGTCGGACAGCTTCAAGAATGTCAAATTTTTCTTTCCAAAACGTTTCTAATGTCCTTGTTGAGGATAACTGGCATGCTCCGAAACACCGACAAAACAGCGTGCGAGTGTACAATTTCTTGAAACCCGCAAAATCCTCCTATATCCATTGGCTGAATAACGAAGTCGTATTCGGAGGTAGAAACTGAACTGTCAGCCAGGGAAAGTCTATCAGCAAATTATCTTCAAGGTCCTTTGGGTGTCCTGGTGCATTGTCCAATAGCAGCGGTGCTTTCAATGGCAAGTCATTGGTCTCAAGGTAGTCCTTGATGCTGGGAGAACGAACTTCAAACAGCCATTCTTTGAAAAGAACCTGCGTGATCCATGACCTCTAATTTGATCTCCACATCACTGGCAGTCTTTTATTGATTATGGAATTTTTTTTAATTCTCTAGGATTTTCAGAGTGATAAACGAGAAGTGGTTTAAGCTTCATATCACCACTAGCGTTAGCTCCCAAAAATAACGTCAATTGATCTTTCATGGATTTATGCCCAGGAAAATTTTTCTCATCTTTTGTGATGTAGATACGGTCATGCGCTTCCAAATTAAACCTGTTTCATCACAACTGAAATTTTGTTGTGGACAATACCCTTCTTTTTCAATGAAGTCTTGAAATTTGGGACAGAAATTCTCAGCTTCTTCTTTATCTGCACTAGCAGACTCACCATGCATTACCACATGTTTAATGCCAGATCTCCTTTTAAACTTTGCAAACCAGCCAGTGGTAGCCTTGATTTCTAACTTCTCGGATGACGAACCTGGATTTTGTTCCTTCAACTTCTCAAAAAATGCTCTAGCCTTCTCTTGAATGATGCCCATACTAGTTACATCTCTTTTCATTTCCCTTTCGTTTATCCAAACTAAAAGCAACTTCTCCATTTTTTCATGGATGACACTTCTTTGCTTCTCAGATGTGATTTTCGTTACTCCTTTAGCTGCTTGAGTCTTCTTGATTACATCTTTCTTAGCTAAGATTGTGCCTACTGTAGACCTGTTCAGGCCATATTGTCTAGCAACATCAGATATCTTCTGCCCAGTCTCTACGTTGGCTACTATCTCTTGCTTGGTTTTTATGGAGAGCACAGTTCTTAATACTCCACTTTTTTTAGGCCTCATAATATTGTCAGAATTTCTAAAGTTTTTATTTTAATTTGTTTTTTTATAAGGGGTTCAAAAAGCTCAGATACAAAAATTCAGAAGGGCAGAAACCAACTAGCGTACATAAAGGTTACGTGTACAATTCACAAAGTCTCGGCGCAAACTACGCAGCATGCGACCGTGTAGTGTGCTCCGAGCTCCGACAAGAGGTTGTGACGAAATGTATGACGTAGAGAGCAGCGACCCCACCGTTTATAGAATTCGACTAGATGGAACTTTGCCATGTAAGCATGATTCTTAGATTAGTGGCAATTTGTAGACCCCCTTTAAGGGTTGTAGATACATGTAAAATAAATGTTTATAACTAAAATTGTATCGTTTGTAGACCTTTTGATTAAAATTATTAGATAAACTCACTGAACCAACCCTTGGTTGATCTTGGACAACTAGAAACTTTTTTCGACCTTTTGTCACAGAAGTTTTCGGTAGAATTCGTTTTTGTTCGTTATCCGAACATATGTTTGTTGTCCGAACACAAAAATCTTTCGCGAAAGTGTTCATTGTCCGAATTCTTCGCAGTCCGAGCTGTTCGTTAACCGATCACCCACTGTATTAATGTTCATACATTTACTTTTCTATCATTTACTGCAATAAAGCAAAGTGAAAATTTTGTATCATCTGAAAATCTTATCTTTTAACGAGTATTTCACGAGTCAATGATTTCAAAAAACACCACTTTTTAGGTGAAACACCTTTGTCTGGTTAACAAAATGTTCCTTCAGACCTCTCTCAGTGCTAATTATTTTACAGCTCATAACCTGTCTTTAATAAAAAAAAACGCCCTCTGCTCAAAAGTAATTAGCTACCATTTACTCAACGGGGTTTTCGTAATCTAAAATGTAAACAGATAAAATGAAAATTCGTTAAGGAAATTTTGGAAATTTAGCAAGAAAAATTTGTAATATAAAGATGTACCCTTTTATTCAAGTCACACTTTTTTAGGTATGAATTTTATGTATATTTGATGTTTTCATGTGTACTCTGCATAAACGGGCTTCAGGATAATACTATGCAAATATTTATTCGCAGATTACACAGAAAAACGAATGACTTTAGAGACTTTTTGAGACAGATTATTCATTTCTGATGGCGAACGGATAAATTGATTTATTTCAAGGTAATAGACAGCATCATTCCTTCACGAGGTTATTCTTAATACATCTTATTTTTCTGTCAACAGAGCTACCAATTTGATACAAAATAATTTATAAAATGGAAAATGAGTAAAAAATCTGCTAATTTACATTTTCTTTTGTGAGTATATATTCTTTTCCATTTTACTCTTCTGCAATTACTTTAGGACACAAAATAAAGACATATTAAAAAGTGAAACTGCTTATAATTAACAGATTGGCATAAGTTCTTTGTTCAAAACTTAACCAGATTTGAAGGATTAAGGCTGCTGTGTACTAACCCTATTGGATTCGTTCACCTCCATGTTAACCTATTGGGAAAATTTATCTACTATTTACAGCTACATAAATGCAGATAATCCAACAAAAATAGCATTTTCAGGTAGCCTGAACTTTTCTGCACCGTGCAACAAGATTCATATTATAAATTTCGTCCACCAAAGGAATGTAGGAGTGTTTAAAACACACTATACCTGATATTTTCCCCCTAATAATTTAAAATAAAAAATATTATTTGCATTTTTTTAAATGAAAAATAATTTTAGGTAGTCTCTTGTAACGAAACTACTCTCTGTGTTATTAACGTAGGATTACTTATCGTTACTTACCTCTTTTGTATGTATATATGGATGTATATATATATATATATATATTATGTATATATATATATATATATTATATATATATATATATATATATATATATATATATATATATATATATATATATGTATATATATATATATGTATATATATATATATATGTATATATATATATATATATATATATATATATATATATATATATATATATATATATATATATATATATGTATATATATGTATGTATGTATGTAAAAATTTTGACGCATTTTGGTATTTTTCTGTTTAACTGTTTACTACTTGTCCAAGCGGTACATAATGGGTTTGGTGCGCTGCCAAAATCATAAATCGCGTGGTAGGGTCTGATGGCTTTAACTTCTGAAATTTTGCTTTCCGAAGGACCGTTATGGAGGAACGAAATCCTACGTTAAAATGCCTCAAGGTATAATTTTTTTTCTCTATTACGGAGTACAATTTAAAAAAAAAATATTTAAATCCAAGTCCGCAATCATTGGACAAATTTTCTCCAAGGATTAAATTTGAGGGGAGCAAAACCATTAGGGTTAGTACACAGCAGCCTTAAAATAAATTTCCTAAGCGCAGAATAATTCTTAATATCGTTATTTATTTATCTCAAAAGAGCTAAAACTGTTCCATTCGATTTATCTACGAAATGTGTGTAATAAGATATATCGATATTATTGATTCCTATATAAAATCACAAACTTTCCCTTCTTATTTTACTTCTTTTTGTCATATTGGTTTTTCTATTTAGTGCGACATACTTTTCACAGATGGTTTTAAGAATTCTGGTTTATTTCTAACATCTTATTTTGACACTCTCGATATTTCGATGAAGCTAAACAGGGTACCATATCGAATGTTAATTTGAGTAAAAAACTGATATGATTCATAAATCCGATTCCCATATTTTATTAAATAATAAATACCAAAACAACATAAATTAATATTAACAATTGAACGTTAAAATTGCAACTTTTTATTTTACTTTCATTAAAAAAAACAACGACCCTTTGGTTATTAAGAAACCCAAAAATATACTAAATAACTAGAAATTTTGATACAACTAAAGAAGATAAAATCTGAGTGAAATGACAATGGAAAATTTGAAAGTTATTATTTTTGAGTTTTAATGCAAGAGTAAATATTACATAATTTTTATTTTACTAGAGTAATATGAGTTTCGTACTTTAAGTTGCATTAGATACGTAACCGGCCTTAATTTTTAAATTTACGAATTCAAAATGATGAAATGTATAAATTTTTAAAAATTCTTCAGTGATTGTCTGTATCTGATTATTGTATTTCAAGCACAAAATCACAAAATTAAAAAAAGGCTAACCCGTTTTCTAATTTACACTAATACCATGATAGAAATAAGATAAAAAAATACATTTTCTTGCTATCTTGTATTTTTTATTTTTTTTTTGTAAATTATGAGGCATAGAATTCAGAAAGTAAGAATTTTTGTAGAAAGAATAGATTCTGGCATCTAGGTTCAGAAACGGGTTTCAGTTCTCTATCCTGGTAGACATTAGTCAAATGTTTTCTGTCCAGAAAGAACAACTATGGATCTTAAGATATAGACCGTGTGAAATTAAAAAAAATTATATTTGATATAATATATATATATAAAACAGTTCCGTAACTGACTCATTCATTCATTCACTGACTGACTGACATACAACGCACAGACCAAACCGCTGGACCTAAAGGGCTGAAATTTTGCATGGAGATTCTTCTAATAGTGTAGGGGTGCATTAAGAAAGATTTTTCGAAAATTCTTCTTAGATTTTTTTAAATTAAATTTTTAAGCTGTTTTTTAAACTTTTTTTACGTTTGCATTTAAAACAATGCATTGAGGGTTATAAAATTTATATCACGAGGAAGATCATAAAAATTCTTTCAAAATGAAATTTTTTTCGAATTTTTACCTCCAATTCCTGATTTTTGGTGAATTTTAAAAGATTAATTTTTAGAATTTAATTTATTAAATGCCGATCACGTGATTTCTTTTTCTGGTACTTTCAATAAATTTATCGTCACGTGCGTAACAACTAAATAGACAAAAAAAATATTTTTTTCTCTTTCTAATGCAGCAGACGATTGGATATTATCCAAAAAAAATGCATATCCCTTACGATTTTTTTATAAAATATATTTTTTACATTATTTGTATACATTGATCGTCGCATTTATTATAAATATATATATTTAATTTTTTTGGCATTAATTGCATACATTGACCGTTGTATTTAATTTGAATGTACTCCGTAGCGAAGAGCGGGTTTTCAGCTAGTATATATATATATATATATATATATATATATATATATATATATTCAATTAATAATAATTATATATAACCGTGTGCACATTTAATTGCCTCATCAATGCAGAGAGGTAAGAAAAAAGAACATCATTATAAAAATACTAAAAAAATTTAAAATAATAAAATAAAAAAAGAGGGAAAAAATATGAACAGGCCAACATTTTGAGTGTTTGGCATAAAATGTAAAATGAGTATTTGTGAGGAATAGCACTTAATAAAGGAAACTGCCTACCATTATTTGGACAATCTAGCTTATAGAATTTGCGCATCCAGTTTGCGATACTTGTGGTTTTTTATCTATCATGGCAAATGGTCGTTATATTGATTGCGAATATAACGCTATGGCCTTTACATTGATTGTGATGAGTTATTTCCGAAAGAACAAGATTATGAACTTTTAGATGACTTCGTTTTAATTATACTTATCCAGTATAGAGAAATAATGTTTAGTCTGCAATATCTAGGATGAGAGTTATCTTAAACGGGCTACAGCACATAAAAAGACACAAACTCTCGGGAATTGCCTAATTTTTTTTTTGACTTCTAAAACACAGGGTGTGGTAGAAAGAACGTTTTGATTTGGAACGTAAATAACAAAAATACAAAGTAAGATAGAGAAATAAATATTTTATACCTGAGAAAAATGAAAAATAAAAATTCATTTATTTGTTATTAATTATATTATTATTATTATTATTTATTTTTATTTATTTATTATTAACTATATTATTATTATTATTTATTCTATTTATTTATTATTTTATTTATTTTTACCCTCGGGACGTTCTTTCTGCAGTACCCTGTATTTTATTTAATTTCAGTTTGCTGTGGCAGTTAATGTGAAACTTTTGCAGCGCTTCATACACAGCGTTTCAACAACAAACATCCGCAGATGCGTAAGAAAAAATAATTTAATAGTGATTGAAAAAATATATGGAAATGCTTAGGTCAGACTGCAGCTGATAAAAAAACTAACAAACAAAGCATTTTTTTTTTTGGGGGGGGGGGCATTGATGACTGCTAAAGAGAGCGGATACTATTTAGTCGATTAGTGTAACGACGTTTAACCAAACAGTGAATCTAGCATAGAGTAGGCGTTTTAGGGGGCATGACAAATTTAATTAAGTTCAGTTTTTAGAACACGAACTGTATTGACCTAGTTAAATGTAAATATGATTTCTTTTAAAATGTAAACTGAAGTCTACTCTTAAATTGTTTGTTTTCAGGTCGTCTTTTGTTTTTGCCTTTGAAGTAGTTCATTCAATTAAAAAGAGCCTAAAATGTGTACGCTACAGAAAAAAATTCTTTAATGTTAAAATTCTGATAAAGCTGAATAATATGAAACAGAATTATCGCTTTTACTAAAACTGTTAGCGCAGGTAATTAAAAATATGTAATGGTCATGAGAAAAAAAGGAAGAGCTACAGAAACGAACAGAAGAGTGGCAACACTAGAGAAGCAAAGAGATAAATAAAATAAAACGAGGAATCGATTTGAAGATTCTTCCCCAACAGAAAAGAACATTAAAACTATTTCGATAGTTTTATAGGGAAATGAAATTGCGGGGTATAGTCAATAATTCTTCCGAAGATTTTTATTGGTCAGATAAATTAAAACACTGTCTCAGGAAATGCTCATTTTGAATCATTGCAAAAAAACATTAATCTTTCTCCGAAATCTTTCGAAATAGTCTCTTAATTCATCAGTAGTCTATTGCAAGTCATATAAATACAATTTTTATAAGTTAAACCCTACGGTACCGTTTATAAATTGTTTTGTACAATTAAATTCCAACATCAGGCCAAAAAATTTTGGAAGTCGTGACAGAAATAGAAATTAATTCCTGAGATAGTACATATTTAGGGGGCTTAGGTGATTAGCCATTTCGGTTTTGCTTTTTCAAAAGCCTTTCTATTCCACTGAGACTGGGAAAATCCCAAGTATAATTGCGGTAGCCTTAAAAAATTATTTACGCAATATTTTGGTTCAAGTACGAAGATCAATTAATTCGGTTATCTGTCCATCAGTTTATTTTGGACTGGGCATTTATTTATTCGTCTTTACGGTACAAACTTAGGAAAACGTCACGTGATAGAATTAATATTTAATTCTGAAACAAACCGATATATTTTGTTCAAAATAAACCTTCAAAGTTTAAGATGAAAAGGAAGAAACGTTCGGCAGATGAAAGGATCTCTGTTGAGCTTTTTAATACTGCTGTGTACTAACAGCTGTTGTACACAGCAGTATTAAAAAGCTCACCCTCTAGGTTTACATTGAGGTGAGCGAATCCTATTGGATTCGCTCACCTCAATCTAAACCTAGGGAAAAAATTTGTGTACTAATTACAACTACATAAATGCTGGTAATCCAATAAAAATGGTATTTTCGGATAACCAGAACTTATTAGTGCCTTGCAATAAGATAAACTTTTAAATTTTGTCCACCAAAGGAATTTATGAGCGCTTAAAATACACTATATCAGATCCCCTGAATAATTTAAATTTTAAAATATTATTTGCATTTAAAAAAACGGAAAAATGCCCCAAGGTGTAAAATTTCTTTCTCTAGTACGGACTACAATTAAAAAACCCTCTTTATATCCAAGTCGGTAATCTATGGACAAATTTTCTCCTTAGGTTAACATTGAGATGGGCGAACCCTACAGGGTTAGTATACGGCAGCCTTAGCCATTAAGACTCAATAAGAAGTATTATATAAAAGCTTACAGAAAAGATATGGAATGTGAAATGTTTCAATGAAATCAGTATTTTGACGTAAAGGGTGTGGTGAATATCCCCCGAATTTATCAAATTAATGTTAAAAGGTATGGAAATTTGAAACTGTGAAACAAGATTTTTAAACAAAAACTACTGAATTAAGGAAGAAAAATACAACAGGAATACAAGAATATAAACGTGACAGAATTTTTATTGCCGATATATTGAACGATATCTACATCATAATACATTGATGAAAACTATGATTGCACCGGGAGCTAGTTCTCTGCAATAAGAAATCTATATATCACTCATGGATAAACATTTATTTTCGAGTAATATAATTGTAATGTTTAGAAATCTAGTGTTCTTTTGCATTTTGCTTCTATCATAAATTTATTATTACGTTACGAATCAAAAAGTGGGAATTAATCAATGGCCATATTTAGTTTCTGTTTCTGTTTCTCTTTAGGACTTAAAAAATATTTTCATGAACCTGCACTATGGAATATATTTTCATTACATTAAAGGAAATAATTTCATCTAACGTAATGTCACATTTATAAGACGCATAAAAAGTACGTTTCTGATTGTTAAAAACAATAAATGTAAAATATGTGCAGAAACGTTGTATGCAAAATAATTATCATTAATTTAAAACTATCGGTTTGAAATTATAATTTATGATTAAACGAAGGAGAGCCATGATTATAAATAGACAATGAAATCTCGTCCAATGGATGGTCATATTTCATTTTTGATTATTTTCCAATTAAATATTTTTTGTTTGATAGGGCCTCATACCCTTTAATTGTGTATAAATGGAAAAATATTTGATAAGAGAGGCATGTATTTTTGCTATTCCTTGCAAATATAGACACGATATTCTATATAAACTGCGTAATTTTAATGTTGCTGTAGGTAAATCATTTTAAGTAAACATTCAGATATAATATACTCCAATTGTGAAAACACTTACTGAATTATTTCCATCACTTACTATATGTTTACCCAATGAAGATTTCCTCCTAAATTATTTTCCGATAGAAAATTTCTGTATAGGCAAAATAAAAATACTATAATTTTCATGCTGAATGATTTCTTCCGTAAAGTTATTTTCCTCCATATTTCCCCTTTTCTAAATGTGTATCGTAATAAATAATTATGAAACATGTCCTCAACTATTTTGAAAACATAGATTCAAATCTTTGCAGTAAAAAGTTATTTTTAACCTCTCGTTTCATTGATATAAAGCAAGCAAACGTTTAGAAAATTCTGTCTACCATCACCTTTGATATTTTGAATAAGTGTTTAGAGTAGATATATTTTATATCGCTATATGCTTCGTTGAACTTGGGGAATTAGCAGATACCGTTAGTTTCTATCAAAAGCTCTGGAAAAAATTATTTACTCTTGAAAAGTAAATAAGACATAGTTGAGATCTTAAACTGTAAAAAAAATGTTTTTAACCAGTAGATGATTTATTAAGGATTTCTATCACATAAACAATAAATGTTTATTTTTATCAATCGAACATTTCAGAGAAAACTTTTTTGATGAGCTTGTAATATTGACATTTTTTCAACTTTAATCTGGACCATGTGAAGAAAATCGTCAGATTAATTTGAAATGTTTTTAAAATAATATGTGTTTAAGGGAACAAAGGTCTTTCACCCTCTTTTTTTAAAATTTTCAACTTTTAACTTTATATAAAAAGAGAATAATTATATTCTTTTTTACTACATTGAAGACACTTAGAATTAACTAATAAGTATTTTATGGCAGATTAAGGACTAATTTCCAAAAATGTCTCTAAAATGACAGCATTTTTCAAAATGTTCCACGCACATTACATATTATTTAATAATCCTAATTTTTTAAATTCAAGTTTACCATATAAATATAAACATAACTGGGCATTGACATTTTCGACACGTATGAATTAGAAACCATAAATATTATCTTTTTAATCTTCCTGTTATTTTTTATGTGCTTGCAATATTTTATTTCTGTTCATAACCTATAAATTTGGAAAATATTTGTAGTTTAAAAGAATTATGCACAGTTTTGTGACAAACACTTAATTCTGAGAAATTTGGAAGAAATCAGAAGGAAATTAATGTGCATGAAGATGTATTTTGAAAATTATGTTAACATTTTTTTAGAAAAAGGAAAAAAAGTCCTTTTTTTGCCCCCAAATACTTATTTGTATATTCTAAGTGTCTTAAATGTAGTAAAAAATAATATTAATTATTCTTATTTTGTATATAGAGATAAAAATTGAAAATTAAAAAAAACGAGGTTTATGGTCTCTAGTCCCCTTAATACATGTGTAAATTATCCTGGTATGCCAAAAATTAGATATCAATAGATAATAGTAAAATATAAATGTATTTATTTCACACAATATGATTTATAGAAAAAAAAGTTTTCAATGCTTTTGCTACTGGTATTCAGAGGAATTCAACAGTGACGGATACAGTTATTTTAGATACTTTTGGAAACCAAAGTAACAAGGGTATGTAGATTCTATCAAAAGTGCTTATCAAAATAAAAGCCAGCAAAGGAATAATCTATTTCAAATGCTTAAGAGGTAAATAGATCACTTTCGCTTATATATGCCAGTTAATTTATCAACAGTGACTGATACAGTTTTTTTAGATACTTTTGAAAACCAAACAAGGGTATGTAAGTTCTATCAAAAATGCTTTTCAAGCTGAAAGCAGGTAAAGAAATAGCTTATTTTAAATGCTTAAGAGGTAAATAGATCACGTTCGCTTATACATGCCAGTTGCTTTATCAAATACTTTATCAAATTATTTGATTCTTTTAAGGGGGGGGGGTTAATAAAAATAGCGCTTCTAGTAGCCCCACTGGGATAGTTTAAAAGGCTGAATACTGGCTTGATATTCGGAGATCTGTGTTCCCAGTTTTGGTAATTGGTCGACACATTGGCTTCGTACCTCATAAAGGAAAATAATGAAAATTTTAGAGGCATTTAGCAAACAGACATCGACAAAAAAAATAATATAGTCGATTGATTAAAGAAAAGAATAATTACGGTCTTGTGTCGCTGGTATCAGAAAGGAAGGCGAGTATGAATCACTAAAAAAAACTATTTTAGTATGGTTTGTAGAATTCAGTGGAAAAAAATACAATGATATGCGACTTCAAGAACCATGCTTTAATGCCTCTTCTATCAGAGGATCCTTGAATTCTAATTCGATGTTTAAGGCTGTGCGTCTGTTAACCTTGCATAACTTTAGTCACCCATGTTAATTAAGGTTTGAACAATTTTCCATCTAATTCTTTTTTCTTAACTAATTTAATAAACTACTAAATACAAGTTTTTTGCATTTCAAATTAGAAATTCAAATGCAATGCTGTTATTTTTTAAAACTCTATTTTCACTTCATTTCTTTCCCCAAAACTATAATTTTGTAGGGACAGATATCAAAAGCTTAATGGTCTTTCAAACATTTACTATTGTAAAGATTCAAATCTTAAAACACTACGTGATCTTTATTTAAATGTCTACCTACATATGCAAAAAACAAAATTATAAAATATGCATGAAAAAAAGCGTTCTAAGAGAGAAATAATCCGTTCGTAACCTACACAGGGAAAATGGCAAGTATCCAGAATACTACTTAAATTAGGAATTAATGATGTTTCTGATAAGAAACTAAAGTTTGATACATAGCATAGAATTTTTGTTAATTGTAACATGGTGTGGGCAAACACGTTCAAGTATGCTTTTGACAAAAAATTTGACAGATAGAATTAATGTTTTTAAACTAGAGTAATATCTGATCTATGATAAAAAATAAAAATAAAAACTAAATAGAAACGCTATTGCATCATGCTCTAATAAAATAATCTCACAGGGAATAAATTTCTTATTTAAATTTAAACATCCAAGATAGTTACTTCTGAAAAATGGATATTCTTATTACAGACAGATGTTCCCTTTTAATTAATATTCGTAAACTTATATTCTATGCATGATTAATATATAGTAGCACATAGTGGCAACCGTTATCGATACTTGGGAAGAACAGAAAATTAAATCCCATATAAAACTAAAATATGTTTTATAACTGTGACACAACCTGAAAAAAAAATTCCATACAGCAGTTATCCACAAACTTTATTCGCAAAATGTCAGCGTAATTTATGTAATGGAGCCATTAAAAAGATCGAACAACTATGTTCCAGAAATTTTACGTCACGGAATTTCACTTCTGATTTAAAAATTGTGAATAATCGATGACTTAAAGTGATAATTAAGGACTGAATAAGGGGAATTTTTAGCGAAAGAACTATGCTGAAAATATTTTCATTGCGACTAAAAGTCGAACTCGTGAACAATCTTGTATAATTAACTTTTAGATATTAAATAATTAGAATTTTGCAGGCTAATTGAAAATAAAATTAACGAGGTCTCAAATTTTACAGAATTAGGAGGAATCTTTAGTAAATATAGTCTCTGACAAATATGAATGAACGTTTATTGCGATGAGCATAACGAGACTTTTATAATCGGCAAAGATGAATTTTAGTGGTCAGCCTGTTTATATATATATATATATATATTGTAATAATAACGTTCCACCTTTATTAATTAACGCATATTTTAAATTTTCCCATTAACGTTTCAATAAAGTATAGCCACCTATTTCAAATTATGTCCTAAGGATAAGCGAATTGAGATCATACGACTGTTAAACCGCCAAAAAAATCAATTTTTTTTAAAAATATATATATGGAAGATTAACTTTTTCTGAGTATTTTAAGACAATTCGTTCGAAAAAATTCCCATAATTACGGAAGTTATGAATAAAAATGTGTCAGATGTTTAATGTAAACAGATTTAAAGGGCAATACTTCAAAGGGATTTATCTCCAAATGTGTTTTTTTCCCATAAAGCACTTCGTATCTCTAGAACTACACTGCTGGCCACTGTAAATGCAACACCCTGAAGGAAACATGCAAATAACATGAAATTTACAACATACAGTAGCGGAGGTGAGATATGAAATGATTAGAATTTCAGCGCAGACGCATATCACGCGTGCCTGTGGCGCCACTTCAAAGCGCTATTTAAGGCTTGGAGATTTCGACAATTTCAATTTCGGCAATTGTGTTTTTCTTGTGGTTTTTTCAAAAAAAAAAAACGATCAATTATGCCTCGTCGAAAACAGCGATCATCTTTTGATCAAGTATCCGAGTTCGACAGAGGAAGGATAGAGGCCTACCGAGATTGTGGATTATCTTTCAGGGAAATCGGTAGTCATGTTTGACGAAACCAAACAACTGTAATGCGGAAATGTGATCGTTGGATGCAGGAGGGTACGACGGACCGGCGTGTTCGATCGCATCAACCTCAGCGCACCACTTCACGTGATGACAGGCAAAATGTGCGCATGGCAGTGACGGATCGCTCAGTCACATCACGAACCATAGCACAGCACATGCAGTCTGTAACGCATCATCCAGTGTCTGCGCGTACCATTCGACGCCGTTTACAGCAGAGTGGTCTGTCCGCAAGACGCCCATTGCTTTGTCTACCCTTGACGCAGAACCACAGACGTCTCCGCCGCCAATGGTGCGATGACAGAAGGATGTGGACGGCAGAATGGAATGAAATTGTCTTTACTGACGAGTCACGCTTCTGTCTGCAACACCACGATGGTCGCATTCGAGTCTGGAGACACCGTGAAGAGAGGATGCTGAACAGCTGCGTTATGCACCGCCACACTGGTCCTGCACCGGGTATTATGGTATGGGGCGGTATTGGATATCACTCTCGCACACCTCTAGTACGCATTGCCGGTACTTTAAACAGCCAGCGCTACATCCCCGAGGTGTTGGAGCCAGTTGTCCTTCCTTACCTTCAGGGCTTGCCCACAGCCATATTTCAACAGGATAATGCGCGACCACACGTGGCACGCATTGTCCAACGGTTCTTCATCAATCGCCAGATTGAATTGCTTCCCTGACCGCCTCGCTCTCCGGATCTTTCGCCGATAGAAAACATGTGGTCCATGGTTCCTCTACGACTGACCCCGATTCCATCACCAGCTGCCACAGCAGATCAACTTTGGCAACGTGTGGAAGCTGCTTGGTCTGCTGTACCCCAAGAACTCATCCAAAGTCTCTTTGAATCAATGCCGAGGTGTGTGGCAGCGGTGATCTCCAACAATGACGGCTACTCTGGCTACTGATTTTGGCAGGAACCACACTTCACAGAAGTCTATAAATTTAATCATTTGATACTTGGTCAACATGTTATCTACAAAATAAATTTTGTTGTGATATCTCTTGTCTTTCTTGGTGTTGCAATTTGGGTGGCCAGCAGTGTATTTCGTATTTTTGCATGAAATTTTTACAGATATTACATATTATCATTTGCTTGAAACTGAACCTAAATTTGTTTACAGATCTCTAGAGAATGCATTTTTCATGCATTGATAAAATTTAATTTATTAAGAAAAAAATGCACTTTTTTCAGTTTCATAGTAAAAATAGAAATATACCTTAAATATATACAAATTTAGGTTCAAATTAAACTTTAGTCTCTGCAGTATTTGATAAAAGCAGAAATTTTGTCTTAAACTCAATTTCTTTGGAGTATTTATGTGTGTTAGCTTTGATATCACTTCCAAAAACAAACTGCTTATTATTTATGACTATCTAACAAAAATTATTTTTAACTATAAAAAAAACAGGTATATATTCCTAAATAAAACATTGTTTTATGAGCACAAGAAAAAATTAAGATTTTATATATTATACTTTTCAAGATATAGAATGTTGAATGTGACACAATTTTTATACTTTTTCGACTTTTAACAGTAGCTAAATTGTGCCTTAACGACGTGCGCTAAAACGTAAGAGTTGTTTTCAAAGCAACATGATTCAACCTCACGAGTATTTTTCTCGCTTTCCGAAAGATCATACGACTTCTGACGCGGGAGGTCAGATGGCCAGAGATAATCAATTAGACATTTTTGGCCTCCTGGTGTAGAAGGGCATGATCCCTTCGTATAAGCGAGAGCAAGGGTTCTCCGCCACTTTTTTCCGTGTGTGTCTTCGTACCTTGCTCATGTCTCATCCCTGCTTTTGTGTCTCCGCGATCTCTCGTCGTGTATTGCTCTATCGCCGCGCGTCTCTTTCTAGATATGCCGCTACTGTTCGTATATATAAATGATGTTCGGCGAAACTCCGGCAGGTCCGGGGCTAGTTTGTTTGTGCCACTTCGTCCAACGTGTATTACTGTATCTTCTTGCATTCGTGAAGTGTTAATGTCTTCCTTCCTGAAAAATAGTTATACAGAATAAAGAGAATCCGCAGAATGATGACTGGTCTTTTCTATCGTGGGGTTTTCCCATCTACGAGTCTCTCCACCGTTATGACTACGACTTTATGTATTCGCATATCCTGTATTTACCAGCATTTATGAATCCCAGTGATGTACAGTTCAGTACATATATATATATATATATACACTGCTTGACAATTGCTAAGGAACAGTCACATTTTTCGGAATATTTCATAATAGACATTGATTGAAAAAATGAAACTAAGTATATATTTAGTAGAGATTCTGTGCATTATTTATTATGCAAAATGGTACAGATTTCGCTTCATGGAAAAAGAAGAAAACGAAAAACAAAAAGATGCTCTTTGGAACATTTCCAAACAGCCACGAAAAATAGGTCTTCCTGCCAGAATGAAACAGTTATGAGTACCTTAGTAAGGTGTGTGACCTCCTCGGACACTAGTGCATATTTTGCATCTGTTTTTCATGCTGTCTACTAAAGTATTCAGGAGTCCTTGGGGGATATTGTCCCACTCCTCTCTCAAGGCAATTTTTAGTTCTTGCATGGTTCGGGGAGGGCGAGTTCTTTGAGAAACAAGTCTGCCAAGAGCATCACATGCATGCTCTATAGAATTCAGGTCAGGAGAATAAGCAGGCCATATCATAAGTTAAATATTTTCACTTTCTAGTGTGACCAATACTTCAGCGGCCGTGTGTGGGCTCGCATTGTTGTCCATAAACAGAAAATTTGGACATACCGCACCCCTAAAAAGACGATGCATTGAACAGGCTTCCGTGCATACAAAACAACCTGATTTAACCCCCCAGAAATCGTTCTAGCTGATACATTTGTACCGGTAGCTGTTGCAAGGTCTGCAGCTATCTGACTAGGAGTGAGATGTCTGTTCCTTTTTGCCACTAGGGATACATATCTATCCTCTTCAGGTGTGGTGTTCCTTCCACGACCACCGGCATGCTTTCGCATAGCATTTCCACCTTCAGCGGCCTTTTTAAATCGCGATATGACACTTTTTGCAACTCCCATTACTCTGGCCACAGTAGTGACCTTTAGTCCTGCTTCGAGCCGTCCAACTGCTCGTCTACATTCTTACGCACTCAAATGATGTCTTGCAGACATTTTGTATTTAATTATTGCCACACCACACTGATTTTCCCAGAAATAACTTCCATCAACCAACGGCGCTATTTTCTTCAAACACCTAACTGCATGAACTTTCGAATGAATAAAGAGTTTTCGTGCACTGCCTTTTATACAGATAACAGGTCCTGCCCTATTACGCCCTCTGCATTTCATTTTACTCTGATTTGTATGCTGTCGGGAACGCTAGTTTGAAAAAACCAGTTGTTCCTTAGCAATTGTGAAGCAGTATATATATATATATATATATATATATATATATATATATATATATATATATATATATATATACACTGAAGTGCCACTGAATTAGGGATAGCAAAGCCTATGCAAATTGTGTAGCGCTGCGCATCATGTATGCGCAAGTGAGGGCGCTGTGGTAACTGCATATATAGCGCGTACTGTGGTTGTTCTGAATTAGTTGTTGGAATTGCCAGTATGGGTAAATTACCTGATTTAGACGCCTTCGATCGCGGACAAATAGTAGGTGCGCGACGCATGGGCCATTAAATTTCCGAAATCGTCAGACTGCTAGGATTTTCAAGGTCGACAGTGTCAAGAGTATACCAAGAATACATGGATGGTGGAAAAAAAACTAGCGATCGGGCAAACTGCAAAGGACAATTAGCCTTGACGGTGCGTGGTGAGAGACGGCTCAGGCGTATTGTACGTAGCCAGCGAAGCCAAACATTAGCTCAAATTACCACCCAGTTTAATGACGGTGCCAGTCGTACAGTCAGTATACGGACTGTGCAAAGCTCGCTTCACCGTATGGGTTTCGGAAGCCGTCGACCTACGAGAGTACCATTGCTCTATACTCGCCATCGGGCTGCACGTCTTGCCTGGGCAAGAGAGCACAGAGACTGGAGTGTAGAGGACTGGAAACGAGTAGCATGGAGTGATGAGTCTCGATTCCGACTACTTAACGCCGACGGGAGGCTGATAATATGGCGTCAGGCTCATGAAGCCATGGATCCTGCATGCCTGGCAGGAACTGTACAAGGGCATGGTGGCTCAATCATGGTCTGAGGTGTTTTTTCGTGGCACAGTTTGGGATCTTTGGTGTGTGTACCAACCTCCCTCAATGCAATTCGGTACGTAGAGTTTCTGGGTGATCACCTCAATCCTTTTATGCTGTTCTGTTATGCGCACGGTAATGGAGTTTTCCAGCAAGACAACTGTACCTCTCACAAGTCCCGGTTGGCTACTGGCTGGTTGGATGAGCATTCCTCTGACTTCTCTGTCATGAATTGGCCACCTAGAAGCCCAGACTTAAATCCTATTGAGCATCTTTGGGATGTTTTGGAACAAGGCGTGAAAGGCCATCACACAGCACCAAAGAACCTTACTGAATTATGGACAGCTTTAGCCAATATTTGGCAAGCCGTTCCCGTGGAACGTTTCCAGAAACTTGTTGAATCTATGCCTCGTCGTGTGGCAGCCGTTATCAAGGCCAGAGGAGGCCCAACTCGTTACTAGGTAGGTATCCCTAATTCAGTGGCACTTCAGAGTATATATATACTAGCTGAATACCCGTGCTTCACAACGGAGTACATTCAAATTAAATACAACGGTCAATGCATGGGTTAATGCAAAAAAAATATTTATAAATAAATCGTAACGGATATTTTTATAGACAAAATAATGTGGAAGAAAATATTGAAATTAAATACGACGGTCAATGTATGCAATTAATTTGTATGTTTAATATCCATGAAACATACTAATTTGAATTAAATTCTTAAAACACTTCTCTCTGATTTTGTCTCGTGGTTAAATTTTATCTTTTACCATATTTTTTTTTATTAATTTATTTCATTGTTATGCATTTGACTCAAAATTAATTTTAAGTATCACAAAAAGAAAAGAAATCACGTGATCAGCATTTAATAAATTAAATTCTAAAAATTAATCTTTCAAAATACACCAAAAACAGAAAATTGAGATAAAGATTCAAAAAAGATTTCATTTTAAAGGAATTTTTATGGTCTTTCTCTTGATATAAATTTTATAACCCTCAAATTATTATTTTAAATGCAAACTTTAAAGAATGTTACAAAATCAGCTTAAAAATTTAATTTTAAAAAATCTAAGAAGAATTTTTCCAAAATCTCTCTTAGTGCACCCTTACACTATAAGAAGAATCACCATGCAAAATTTCAGCCCTTTAGGTTCAGCGGTTTGGTCCGGGCGTTATCTGTGACTCAGTCAGTCAGTTACGGAACTGTTATATATATATATATATATATATATATATATACTGTATATGAAAAAGCAAGAAAAAACAAACAAAAGAGAACTAAAACGTCCGTGATCCCAAACGTCTTCTAGCTATCCAATATCTTTCCCACACTTGAGCTCGAGGTAGAGCGGGACAAGACAGTATATGGGTAAAGTCCATGTTCTCTCGTCGATTACAGAGCTTGCAAAAGGGATCTGAACCAATGTTCACGTGGCAGACATGTTTTAATAAGCAATTCATGGCCCATCACTAGTCGAAACAAGACGACTGCTTTCTGCTTTGGCCATTCTAGGATTTCCGTAATTTTGCTCCACCATATCATAATTGGACTTGTCGACAACAGTTCTTGTGAGAGGGAGTTCATAAAAATGTCTCTTACAAGCAACTTTAGCGAGTTGTAAGATAACTCATTAGTGGATGTTTGTAGTACAGATTCAACCTGTTTTCGGCAGGGCATCTACCAGCTTGTTGCCCCTGATAATTAAATCTCCCTAACGTTATTCTGGAGTTTGTCCAATAGTAATTGGCACCTACAGAGGGTGTTCACCCATTTTTGTAACGATTTTGACTTTCTCTTTCTGGGAGACTCCATCAGGACAAAGCTAGCAGTCACACATCAAAATCCACTGTAAATTTCCTAAAAGAAATGGAACAAAACACTGATATCAAGGCCATACCCTTCACTGATATCCCTACTAAATCTCCCGATGTATCACCTATGGATTTTCGTGCTTTCGGACTTTTAAAATCTGCATTATCCAAACGTCGTCCCAAAACCCTTACAGTACTCTGGAAAGCTGTTCAGGAGGAATGGGATAGAATACCTCTTCTGACACTTCAAAAGGCATTATTATCCTGGAAATTGCGGTGTCGAAAGATAGTTCAGAATAAGGGATGTCAAATAGAACATTTAAAACACAAGAATTTTATGTAATTTAGTTTTGTGAATACAATATACATCGTCTAAAAAATGTGTGAACAGCCCCTGTATATATATATATATATATATATATATATATATATATATATATATATATATATATATATATATATATATATATATATATATATATATATATATATATATATATACGCTATGTATAAGCGTATTAGTGTACTTTTTCATTAATCGTTGGTAATTGAATTTTAAAATTAAAATAAAATGAGGTATGTTAACAATTTACAAAATATAATAAATATCGATTTTAGAGATTTAGATAAATCTGTAAGCATGTTCTGATATATATATATATATATATATATCAGTATTATTTTAAAGATGAACATTTTTAAAATTTTCTTTTTTCACACTATAACGATAAAAAAATCCTTTTGGCAAGCTGTCAGCTTTGAATACCTTGAGTTCATATCACATTTTCAGGGCGAAATTTTCATTGTAGATTCAACTAGTGGTTCTTTGTTTTCAAACCATTATTCTTGTAAGCTCAGTTTTAGTATTCAAAATGTTCTTAAAGATGCTATCTATATCAATTTTACATTTTTAAAAATTAGTGTAACCCTTGAATATAAGTTTAAATCATTAGAAATCTTTTCTATTTTATCAAGATTAATTCAAGATAAATATAAAGTTTATGCCAGCTTTAATTTATTCGAGGGATATAACTGAGATCCATGCCCATCGCAGTTTTAATGTGTTCGTAGTTATGGTAGAACAAAATACGTGAACAAAACTTGTTCCCTATATAAGGGGACAGTTCAGGAACGTCTATGCTTTATTCGGAATTCAAAGCCAGATCCACTCGTTGGAAACTTAATACTCTAAATGTCAAACACAAAACCCACATCATATGGTGATAATACTCACCTTACTTTGTGGGCGGCAACTTTGACATAAAAATCCATAGAAATGTCTTGGCATCAGTGGCGCACCCAGAATTTTTTCTTGGGGGGAGATGAACGGATGAAAATATTTATAATGCAAAATCAATATTCATAATGCAATTTCTATTCCTTGGTGGCGGGGGGGGGCAGGGCTCCTTGCCCCACCTCATGGGTGGACCACTGATCTGCATTTTATATGATATTAATATGTTTGTGAAGTGGAAAGTCTAATTCTCAGAGCCATGTCCACGTGTTGGAAACTTAAAACGCTAAATGGCAAACAGAATACCCACATCACATGGGGATACTACTCACGTTACTTTTGTGAGCGACAACTTTGACATAAAAATCCATAGAAATGTCTATACGTTTTATATGATATTAATATGTTTGTCAAGTGGAAATTCTAATTCAAAGCCATGTTCACGTGCTGGATACTTAAAATTCTAAATGCAAACACAATACTCACATCATATGGGGATACTACTCACCATACTTTGTGAGCGGCAACTATGACATAAAAATCCATAGAAATGTCTCTACGTTTTATATGATATTAATATGTTTGTCAGGTGGAAATTCAAAGCCGTATTCACGCGTTGTGAACTTAAAATTCTAAATGCAAACACGATACCCACATCCTATGGTGATACTACTAACCGTACTTTATGGATGGACACTTTGACATTAAAAATATAGAAATGTCTCTAAGTTTTATATGATATGTTTTTCGAGTTGAAATTCTAATTAATTAAAAGTTAACGAAGTAATTAAAATATTTTATATCATATTATAATTTTACATTAGAGCTAGCAGCTTTGTGTAAATTAAATGGCACATTAGATACGTCAGGCTTTTTCCATAATTGAAGGGAGCTTTAACAATCTTGTTTGAATCTAATTCACCAATTTTGAAATTTACAATCTCGAATTTTTCTAAAAGTATCAAAATTTTATAATCGAACTGTATTTTACTAACAAATCATCAGAGTTATATTTAATTGTTTTCCTTCCATGATTTTGTCGAGAAGAAATTCTCCCAAAAACAATGTTTGGTCACTCGAGAGTCATACGAAGTTTTAAAAGAGCAAGAATTTTGAACAAAAATAATTGTTTTTACGGATGGCACAAAAACCATATGCACGAAATTTCAGTAAGGAAAAAAAATCCAGTTTCGATATTTTGATAGTTTTCGCAATTTGTTTAAACTCCTGGTCAAAATGTCATATTAATCATATTACTCATGTATTGCATGCGTTTACTTTTAGGATTATAATTTATATCTTTAGCGTTATAAGAAACTTTTAGCTTTAAATAGCTGGGTAGATACAAGTTCATTCATCTTTGAACCAACTTACGAAAACTTAAAGACTAATTTTAATACCGAGTAAACGTCAACACAAAATTAATTTTCTCGTAGGAGGATGATTTAAATACTTAATAAACAAATATCTTTAGAAATGATAAAACTAAATAAAGTAATGAATGTCGATAAAAAGTTCCATTTTCTCATTAACATTTTTTATTTTGATATTGTGTTATTAAGAAACGTCGAACTTTGAATCATGTCTTCCTTTTTACAAAACGCATATTTGACTTTAAAAAAAAGTGATAATGGAGTCTGGTGATAATTTTTTTTAATAATTAATAAATTAATTGGTTTTGCCTGACCAAAGTAAATTACGAAGCTAATTTTAAAAAGCTCCTTTATCTAAAACATTTCATATCATTAGCAATTTAAAACATTCATCTTCCCGCTTTAAAATTAATTGGCATTCATTTTTGCTGACGTTAAGCAGCATTTAATGAATTTCTCAAGGTGAAGAATCAGTTTAACAATTTTATATTCGTTTGCTTAGAAATAAGACGCCCTATCAAATGAAAGTTTTCTTGTTTACAAATTTATTTATATATTTTTTAATTTGATGCAAAAAGAAGGACTCTCTAATTCTCATTCGAGTCTCTTGCTGCCTAATAAATAAGCTTAATGAATCATTTAATTATACATTCAAATAAGTTTCCAGATAAACAAATTTTTTAATTTGCTTTCTCAAACAATCTGATATTCTTTCAGTTAAAAATGCATTTACGCATGATGGTTGTAAATAGGAGTATACGAAATATATTTTTCTGAACTAGCTTTTGTTATCCAACAAAAATATTGCAGCATCGTAAGTGTTAAATGTTCATTTTATTTGCTAAGGAGATTAGTCCTTCGTAATGAAATTAGACGGTTGCTTACTTTAAGCTTAGTATATTAATCAAGCGAATATTTTAAATGAAAGGGAAGATTATTCTGGTGTTTCTTGATGCTCTTTGAATAAAAAAAAACAAACTAGTGGAATATAGAGAATAGGCTATGATACTGAATATCCTAATAAATAAATAAATAAATAAATAAATAAATAAATAAATAAATAAATAAATATATATATATATATATATATATATATATATATATATATATATATATATTTATATATATATATTGTCCCACGTCCGGTTGACCACCTGACTGAGACATATGCTGTATAGCACCCCAAGCCCCAAGGTCAAGAAAGCGGAGATGGGTATCTCCGGCCCTGGTCCACATCGGACTGTTGCGCCGTGAGTTTAGTTTATATATATATCCATATCTATCTATCTATCTATCTATCTATATATATATATATATATATATATATATATATATATATATATATATATATATATATATATATATATTCGATGTGACAGGCACTTGTCTCTGACCGAAAGTGCTTCTTGACATTGTCTCACGAAGATCCGCGAAGTTTTTTTGGCTACTTTATTATTGGAGCACCATATAGGTAATACAGCATTGCTTCCTATGTGTGGAGGGACATGGAAACGACCAATCCATATTCAGGATTTGAAACCAAGCGCACTGCATGACAGCTCAGAACGTTAACCGCTATATTATGTAGGTGGCGAATGTCCTAATATATCACTAAGAAAATTTACTTGATGCTTTTATTATTAAGTCTTTAGAAACGAAATCCCGCTGGATATATTGATATAGACTCTGTTGAATGCTCATCTAGAAACGGACCTGAACATAGATTTAAGAGAACTTAGAAAACACATAGAAGTATGAAACACAGAAATGTGTAAAAATCAATTTATAATAAATATAAGATGATGAAATAAAGTTTTCATAAGATGCAGATCAACCTATTGAACATTTCATAGATTTTGATCTTTGAAGAGACTGTCTTAAGAAAAGAAAGATTCAAATGTTCAGGAGGAACATGCACCAAATGGTGCATGATCCTCATGAATATAATGTTTCCTCTGGTGCATGATATTGAACGTGTTTTGAAATATTTGTACGTGCATAATACATTAAAATTATTCCCAAGACGAATTAGTTAATCTTATTTTACATCTTGCACATGTTTAATGAGATATAATTCTTATTTTATATTTTATTATTTTGAGGTAAACTGTTTTAGAACCCTGGAATATGCTATCACTAGACATATTAGGAGAGTTGCAGAGAGTCAATATTTCAACTCTGCTTAGCATTTAGTACTCTGCATGTACCATATTTTGTAATCATTAATTCATTATTATTAGCAAAATGCCTCCAATTATCCACCAATGGTGCAAAAGTTAACCTAATTACAACGGCTGTGACTTAGCCTTTTAATTAATGCGTATTACTACGGCCAAAACACGACAATATAAGTACCATGAACAAAAATGTGTCTTTAATTCTTTAATACAGATAGAAACAAGATTATTCAAGTAATATTTGTCATCTTTCACGTACCACTGTCCCGCCCGCGGAGAATCAGTGCTCTAGACAAATCTGAAAAATAAACGATTACGTTTTCCCAAACATCAAGTATCGAACTCTTCATTATCCAATTACTGCTGATCATTACTAGTTGTATCGAGAATTGTATTAGACTCTTTTCGCTATAACATATTTGACATGATAATAAATGAACTTAATTTGCTGCAGAACATTGATTTTTGGTGTAGCAAGAGATTTTAGATATGATTTACTCTTCTGTCTCTTTCAGCTTCGTTTGCACCGATCTGCCATTTCAAGAACTCTGATAAGCAAAAGCTATTTACATTCAGTGGATTCTTTTGAAATTTCTTCATAATTTCTTTTAAACGCGGGGAAAAATGCCGAAGTAAAGAAGACTTTTAACAGGTGAGTGAAGTCATATGATTAAAGCTTAGCCATTTTCTATTTGGCTAAGATTTAAACCCGTATTCTTTAACTTTCCTTTGTTTGATATACATAAAAAATTGAATTACGTTAAACTTTTCTTACTATTTTCTACTTTACAGATTAGAAATTACTTTAATTTTCAGTATTTATCACAAAACATTTTATATCTATATATATTATTTCTAAAAAGTGTTTTTTTGTTTCATCCCTTTTTCTCCCTTCATACTTACCCGAAATCGATAAATGAGGTACCATTTTAAAGATTGAGATCACCGCTTAGGGCAAATTGTTAATTTAGAATTACACATCTTATTGTTTGTTTAAAAATCGAAATATAAACATTATTAACAATTTTTCTTCCCCTAGATGGCGCGCACGCTAATGTTTTTTAACAGTCAAATAATGTGCATAAAGAGAGTTTGTAATGTAAATACCACATTTTCCACGAGTTTGTGCCATATTTAACTTTTAATATTGTGACCAAAGGCGTTTTGTTTATTGGTTTTGTATTATCGTTACGCGTCATTGTTATTTGACAAATGAACAATTGCTACAACGCAACCGGTTCTTCTTTCATCCTTCTACAAACCACCAACCTCGCTTTAAATTTATCGTATTTTAATCGCATGCGAAAGGGTCGCATGGGCCACCTAGTTTTTTTCTATTGCAAAGATTATTCCCGGATACATATTACAAATATTTAATTCCGATAATTCCATTAGCGTCGCATATTTTTAGCACTGTTGAAATTTAGATTATTTAGGTCGAGTAAAGGCGTTATTAGACAGCACTAAATTTCTATGTGACTATACAATAACATTTCATCCTCAGATAAGTGGAGTTAAGTATTGACCCAAACGTTACATGACAGATTTGTTTGATTTTTCAGTATAAAGAAACCAGGCGGATTGATATTCTCTCACGCAATGCGAGCATAACCAATATTCGAGCCTTGTGTAAATATTGTTCTTGAGATTAATGTGTTAAAGAATCTGGTTCGATAAAAATACAGCCAAATGAATATTATTTTTATATATGCAAATAATAATTACCCTGATATCGTGCAATTTTTTAAAACCAAGTTTGTTTTATATAACAGTTAGTGATGACTATTTTGAACAATAAATCATCAAAGAGCAATATTTATGAATAGTTTATCACGGCATCTACTTTAAATTTTACAGGCCCGATAAGGTTATAATAATTATTCTGAAACGAGGTGTCTCTAATCTACTAAATTAGACTTGGTGTAAATGTATTGTTGATTGTAAATGTGAGAATGAGTATGGCAACACAACTGAACTATTACTACAACTTCCACTCCTACTACTTCGGCGCGAAGGACTTGGCACGCAAACAGAGTGATAGACTAGTGACATTACGAAGCGGATGTGTCGCTCCGCAGGCTTGCCGTTTTGAGTCAAATAGCTATGTTAATGCTTTGTTTTTTCTTAATTTCATACTAAGTGTTAGTCCTGTCTTGTAAACATCGTCTAGTTTAATTAAATGTTCAAAATGATTAAGTCTAATGATTCACTTCTAAAGGAAGGAGTACTAACTCCTTCCTACATGGGTGCTCGGCCCTCGGACTCGAAAAATACCCCTAGCATGCTGAACTTTAAAAAAAAAAAACTTTATTTTCTTTCGACTTGATTTCGACTTGATTTCGACTGGATTACTGTTGTCTGTCATTTTGGATTTGGATATCGAAAGCGAAAGCCAAAGTGATGTGCCACGGACTCTGATGATACTCTGATGGGATGATGAGAACCAAAACCAGAATTGTAAGTAACTTGGATCATATTAAAATTATTTGATGCATACGTTGACGCTTGTTCAAGAAAATTTTGATGATTAAGGGAATTCTCAACTTATTGATGATTTAAGAAAACTGAAAGATATTTCAACGTTCTTTTGATGCAAGAATTTAATTGATGCTAAATTCACTTTTGATGGTCTTTGACGTTGAATTTATCACTTCTGTTTTCTTGAAGAGAATTCTATTTCGATGAAATTATTTGATGATTTGATGAAAATTTCGACATTTAACTTGAAGAATCTTGTTTCCTTGAACAAACCACAACATAATATATATTTTGAAAGATCGCGAATTGAATACTTTTGAAGATTATTATATTATTATTTTGATGCATAATTTTGACGAAGCGAATGTTTATTTGATGACAACTTTGCTTATTTGATGCGCTTTGATGTTGAACTTAATTCTGCTGTTTTCTTGCGAGAATATTTTTTATTTTGCAGAATGCTTTGATGCTTTCGATTTCACAATTTTGATACTTTCGATTTCCCAATTTTGATGCTTTTAACATTAGAACTTTAACTATTATTTTGATGCTGCATTTACATCCTCTATTTTCTTCAACAGTGATTTATTTTGAAGATTAATTTGATGAATATTTTGCTGAAGTAATATCTAACTTGATACATATCTAAATTTACGTCATCTGTTTTCTTCAACCAGAGAAATTATTTTGAAGAACTTATTATTTGATATTTGATGCTTATTTTAGTTCATAATTTTGTTTTCTTGAACAAAACCTGTTTTAAAGATTACTTATTTTGATGCATATTTTGAGAATCAATATTTTATTATTGAATTGGTATTTGAGGAAATTTCGATTTGAAATTTTATTTTTGAATTTGAGTACCTACGTATTATAAGTATTGATTTTGGTTTTGAATATTTGTATATTTGTGTACTATAATTGTTTGAACCTAGTATATAGTTATGGCTACTCTCAACGATTACCCCAATATTGCAAAATCATTAAAAATTGGTGGTACGAATCAAATAAAGGTTCTACATCGTTTAATTTTTGGTACAGACGGCGACAGACAAAATCGTACCAGATTACGTAAATTTACAGGTTTTAAACAGCCATTCGTGTTGGAAGCAACGAAACAGAAAGTACTTAAAGAGTTTTCACTTAAAGACTTGATTTCTATTTGTAATCTACTTCATTTAGAATTTTCAACTGACCCAGACAAATGTGCCAATACCATTCTTATGAGTCTTAGTGATTTATCGTTATTAAAAGCAGAATTTTCTGATCTTTCGGAATGCGAAGTGAATGATGACTCACTTCCGGATGCACGTTCATCCCAAACTAACAGCGTTATAGAGGAAAATAGATCTCCCTTTTCCCCCACCATTGACGCAAAAGAATCTTCGAATAAGCAAAATACACACATTTCCGTTGGTGAATCAGATCAAAATTCATTGCCTTCAGTTGAAACTGCGAATCTCTCTTTCCAGTTGTTTAGTCTGAAAGACGTTGTTGATTTAATAAAACCTTTCTCGTCTCGTGATAATTACAGTGTTGAGAATTTTATATCTGACGTTGAAGAACTTTTTTGTTTATATCAGATAAACAATCCAATTCACCAAATTACTTTTGTTAGAAAATGTTTAACTGGTCCCGCTCAAACTTTAATTAGGTCTATTCGTGGAATTACAAATTGGGAACAATTGAAGCACCATTTATTAGACGAATTTTCGGACAAAATTAACGGTATTCAGTTACATAAATTAATGGAATCTCGACGTATGAAACCGTTTGAAACCCTACAAGAATATTTCTTAGCTATGAGATATTTGGCACACAAAGGTTCTCTCGATGACTCCTCTCTGTTTGAGTATGTCATAAACGGAATTCCTGATTCAACAAACAATAAAGTTATTCTTTACGGTTGTAAATCCGTCCCTGAATTTAAGGAAAAGTTGAAAATTTATGAACAAATCTTTAACAGATCACAAAATTTCAGACAAAATAATCAGAAAAAAATTGATGCTTCCTACCTCAATGTGAAAGTCGATAATACACGTAGCCCAAATACACAGCCAGTATGTTTTTCCTGTGGCTTGAGAGGTCACAAAAGCAACCAATGTTTGAATAAGTCACATGGTAAACAATGCTACGGATGTAAAAGTTTTGGTCATGTTCATGCTAATTGCCCTAAAAGTTATCGAAATTCTAAACCAAAACCTGATTCTCAAAAACCTATTTCTGATAAAACTGTAAATGCACTTTCTCCTGAAACTTCATCGAAAAATCCCATGCATGTTGACATTCAACTTGCAGGAATTCAATTGACAGCACTCTGTGACACTGGGTCACAGGCAACCCTCATCAATGAGAAAACCTATCGAAGAATTGGTTCGCCACCATTGCAGCCCACCAACATTCCCTTTTCAGGAATTGGCAAAAACCAAGTTCACAGCATCGGATTCTTTCAGGATTCCATCGAAATTCAAACCATTACTTTACCTGCTAAAATACATGTTCTAGAGGATGACTTGATTCCTTTTGATGTGATTATCGGAATCGACTTTTTGCAGCAAACCCAATTTACATTTGATGAAGACGGTATTCGTTTTACTCTTGATAATAACATCTTCGTTAATATTGCTAATATTCCTGATGACGAAGCTTTCCCATTTGATCTTGCACACATTTTGAATTCTGAAATTCGTGAGGAAGTTCAAAATATCGTTACTTCCTACAAACCCCATAAAGTTCAAGACACTGAAATTAAAAGGACTATTTTATTACAAGATGAAATCCCCGTAAATCAACGTTCTCGACGACTCCCTTTTGCGGAACAGAAAATTGTAGAAAAACAAATTCAAGATCAGGGCCAAATATGCATGTCTGAAAAACCTCTAACATCTACTCAAGATAAGATTTCTAGGGTAGAGAAAATGGATAATCCAATTGATTTTGAACGTGATGATGATGATGATGATGCCAATGATTTAGATTTGTTTCATGATAATGATGATGGAAAATATTTAGATGATGCTGATGCCAGTGATTTAGATTTGCTTCATGATAACGATGATGATAATGCTTTTGATATTGGAACTATCAAAGCAACTCTTGAACCAAAAATATTTGATGCCGATGATGATGCCCTTGAGAATGAATCCGTCAAAAGTGAAAAGGTTGAACCAAAATTTCAAGTTATTGAAGCTCCCAAACCCCCTGAACAAATAGCAGCTTTTCAACAACAGAAAAACATTCTTTCACAAAACCCAGTTCTTCATGTTTTTCAACAGGGATACCCATTAGAACTCCACACTGATGCCAGCTCCTTAGGTTTTGGCGCTGTGCTCTTGCAACAATCCGATGATGGACAGTTTCATCCTATTCATTATTTTAGCCGTAAAACTACAGTTCAACAAGAAAAATATCATAGTTATGAACTGGAAGTTCTTGCCGTTATTGAAGCGCTAAAAAAATTTCGAAACTACTTGTTGGGAACAAAATTTAAAATTATCACCGATTGTGATGCTTTCCAAAAAACGATGCACAAAAAAGACCTACCAGCTAAAATTGCTCGATGGGCATTGATGTTAGAAGACTTTGATTATGAAGTTTGTCATCGACCCGGTAGACAGATGAAACATGTTGATGCTTTAAGTCGTAACCCCATTCTTGTAATTACCTCAAATGATATCACTCAAAAGGTGAAAAATGCCCAAGACCAGGATGAATTTATATCTCAAATTAAATCTATGCTTGAATCTACACCTTCTGATGAATTTTTTGTTAAAAACGGAATTCTTTATAAACTTCATCAGGATGCCGAACTTTTAGTAGTACCACAAATGATGCAGAAAGAAATAGTGCTAAACGCCCATTCACAAGGTCATTTTGCTTCACAAAAAACCGAATTAATTGTTTCTCGTGAATTTTTCATTCCTCAACTTAAGAAATTAGTTCAAGAAATTATTTCGAACTGTATTCCTTGCATTTTGTCCTCGCGAAAATCTGGAAAACAAGAAGGATACCTTCACCCCATTCCAAAAGGTGATGCACCCCTTGAATGTTACCATTGCGACTTTTTAGGACCTTTACCATCGACAAAAAAATGTTATAAGTATCTTTTTACAGTAGTTGATGCCTTTTCCAAATTTGTATGGATCTATCCCGTGAAGTCCACCTCTACGAAAGATGCCTTAGACAAATTATCCTTGCAACAAACTACATTTGGCAACCCTTCAAAAATCATTACTGACAAAGGTAGCGCATTCACATCTTCAGAATTTCAAAGTTACTGCCAGGAACAGTCAATTGAACACATTTCAATAGCAACAGGTGTGCCACGTGGCAACGGTCAGGTTGAGCGTGTTCATGGCACAATTATTCCCGTTTTAACTAAGTTAGCTCTAGATGAACCTGACAAATGGTTTAAATATGTCCCAAGATTGCAACGTATCTTAAATAGTACCACCACACGCAGTACAAAATTCACACCCTTTCAACTTTTAATTGGTGTTAAAATGAAACAACAAGAGGATCTACAGATTAAAAATCTTCTTGACGAGGAACACCACCAAAGAATTCTTGATGACAAAGAAGCGTTACGTATCGAAGCTAAACGAAATATCCTCCGTTTACAGGAAGAAAACATACGACAATATAACAAACGGCGTAAACCGGCTTGTAAATACAAGATCGGTGACAAAGTGGCAATACAACGAACTCAATTTGGAACCGGATTAAAGCTCCGACCAAAGTTCTTCGGACCATATGAGATCACGAACATCAACCCCAACGATCGTTACGAAGTTCGAAAGTTAGGACATCACGATGGTCCAACCATAACATCAACTGCAGCGGACAAAATGAAACAGTGGTGCAGAAACTGAACACCAATACCACTGTGTTGAACACTGCTTGATTTTTTGAAATATTTTTCCTTTTTCTGCTCTTTTTTTTTTATCTTTTCAGAATTATTGTTGACAACCCAGCCGCGGACGTCTGGAAAGTCAGAACGGCCGTGTGAGAATGAGTATGGCAACACAACTGAACTATTACTACAACTTCCACTCCTACTACTTCGGCGCGAAGGACTTGGCACGCAAACAGAGTGATAGACTAGTGACATTACGAAGCGGATGTGTCGCTCCGCAGGCTTGCCGTTTTGAGTCAAATAGCTATGTTAATGCTTTGTTTTTTCTTAATTTCATACTAAGTGTTAGTCCTGTCTTGTAAACATCGTCTAGTTTAATTAAATGTTCAAAATGATTAAGTCTAATGATTCACTTCTAAAGGAAGGAGTACTAACTCCTTCCTACATAAATAAATGGTGCCATTTATTGTAGACTTATTGTCAATTTCAAGAAGCTATGATATCTAATGTCTTTGGTGTGACTGCGTAAACGACTGAGTAATATTTTGACAAAAGTATACACCCAAACACTGCATTATTTAGAAATGTGCTCATGTATTGTATAATAGGTCTCCACAAATTACTTCAAAATATTTATATTGTTTCTTGAAGGCATTAGTCAAATTCATGCTGTTATTGACTCGTGAATAGAATGTTCGAATGTGTGATAAGAAATAAGTATGCATTGATTAAAATGATGGATGTTATTCATAATTCAAATATAAATTTTGGGTAATTTGATGCGAAATTCATAATATTTCGAGAAAAGGAAAGTCTCGAGAAAAATTTGGAAGCTAGGGAACTTCTAGATTAAAGACATTGAGGTAAATCCTCATCTTCCTATAAAATAAAGATTTTCTCAACTATCTTTTGGAAACAGGGATTAAAAGTTTTATTTAGGTCTTCTAATGAGAGCTAATTATACAATTTTATAGCAAATCTCTTCAAAACGCATAGCAATGCCATAAATTCGTATGACATCCCTGTGGTCACATTGGTAATTATCATACTTATTTCATCATTTGGGAGTTTTCAAAGGAATTACGTGATTTCCAGACCTTATTTCCGTGCAAGTGACCTGTTTATTCCCAATACGATTTTATTTCTGAATCTGTGTTTGTTTTAGGAATAAAGTATCTGTGTAGTTTGTGGAGTGTAATAGTATGATCATGGGATGGTTTGATGACTTGAACGAAGTTAAGTGCTATGTTTTTGATTCTGGTACTGTAAATTTACAGGCAGTGATTCACTGTGAAATCTGATACCATAGTAAACTTCCTCTAATCCGACACATTCGGAACTTGAGGCATGCCGGATTACGAAAATTTCCGGATTACAGGAAGAATATCGGGAAAAACGTGAATTAAACGAAAAAGGACAGTAAAACATGTTTTTTATTATTTAAACAGCTTAAGTAGAATAAAAAATTACATAATAAGGTAAAAAACTGACTGTGAAACAAAATAGTGCCCTGTAGGCTTACAAAAAATTTAATTCGAAGTTGAGCAAGACGGTAGACGAAGCCCGTGGGATTGTTCTTCTTGTAGAAGCCATCTTAAACAAATCTCGAATATCGATTTACTTTTTAGTCTTCGCTCTTCGTTTTCATATGATGTGGAGCTTCATAATTTCAGCATCATTGAACGAACTGTTGCATTCAGAAAACTTGATAAAAGTATTCAATGCATCAGCTGCTTGATTCAAAGTGATGTTGTTTGACTCGTCTGCATCATCTTCATCTCAATCCACGTCTTTGGGGCTGTTGGACTGATAATATTCTTATGATCACCTCAACTGTCAAAATTTCCTCTGTCAGCTCATCAAAAACTGCTTCAACCCACTATCTTCTTTCTTCCCGATTCAGCTGTGACATGGGGTCTAAAGGCAAATCACCTAAAACAACTTCTAGTTCATCATCAACTGTATTGCTCTCAATAACTTCGACATTCCGATCCCAAACAAACTTGAACAAAGCATGACTGATGTTTTGCGATCGATATAAATAATTATTTTTTTTAGAAAGTCGTGCCGGATAATCCAGCTTGCCGGACCGTAGGATGCTGGGTTAGGGGAAGTTTACTGTATTACTTCCAGTGTAATTATTCCAGTATATTATTTCCAGTATATTACTTCCAGTGTATTACTTCCAGTGTAAGTATTAGTTCCAAAAAGCCTTTAATAGAGACTTCTAAGAAACAATATCTGCTATAAAATATGAGATAAAATGGATGACGAACGAACAGATCATGATATTAGGATCTAAGTATTTATACACCTTTTATTTGAGTTTAAAATTACACCTTATGAGCGAATATGAGGACATTGTTTAGGGGTTTAAGGGGATACACATCTATGTAGAGCAGTAATACTCAACCTTTTTTTCGTCACGGTACACTTTCAATAATTTAAAAATTTGGCGCCGCACTAACAATAAGATAAATTTAAAAGGATTTTACATAAATAACTTATTGATGTACCTATAATATAATTGGAAAAGTAGCATATATATTTAGCACTTTCGTTTTAAAGGTATAAAATCATTAAATAATACATAACGAAGAAATTGTTATTTTAAATGCTAGAATGAGTCTATAAATATGATAGTTCAATAATATATTTTTCTGATCCTATAGTATCTAACATATTTATTTAGGAAGGATACAGAAAAATACACGAAAAGAATAATGAAATAAAAAAAATACGATGAAAATTTACAAATTAATTTGTGAACATTTTTCTCGAAATTCTTAAATTCTGCTGTGTGGACTAAATATGCACGTGCAAAAACTGAGATAGAAAGTAAACATTTTATAGACATATAAAGTAAACTGATTGAACTACTTGTCGGATGTCGCTTATGTGAGTGTATTCGCAGTGGCGGCACACTTCAAGAATCTTGCCGCACACTAAAGTGCCGCGGCACAGTGGTTGAGAATCACTGATGTAGAGAGTAGAAATCTCAGGTTTCGATTTCAACGTTAAAAAAATTGCCTTTTAATTGCCAACATTGAAATGGCTGTTTTGGTGCAAAATTTCGAATTTTTATTCTCGATTTCTAAGACCAATCTTTTTTGATTCTGATACTGCTTGATTTTATTCTTACGATAATTGGATGAGAATTTATGACCAACTAGCTGACCCGGCAATGCTTTACTATTGCTAGATTTGAGTATATATATATATATATATATATATATATATATATATATATATATATATATATATAGAGAGAGAGAGAGAGAGAGAGAGAGATTGATTGGAAGGACAAAATTTAAAGTTTGATATTAATTATTGTATTTGGTTAAAATTAGATATTTACATAAACATTATTATTTTTAATTGTAATAAATTGTAATTACCATTTTATTCAATTTTACGTTCATTACAATGCTCTTGGATGTACAGTGTTTTTGGTGATTCCATTTGGCATACATACAAACAAATCCCTTGGTTTTCCTACAACGGAACATGCAATGCATAATTGTCCATGAGAAAAACATGCTCCAAATTCAATCCAAATACTTGCAATGATTGACCTTGTGATTTGTTTATCGTTATTTCAAAAGCCAGTTGAATTGGAAATTTCAATGGTTTGAATTCGAATGGCAAATCTGTTGGTATCATTGTTATACGTGGTATTAGCACATCCTCTCCTTTGAATTTGCCAATTAAAATTGTTGCTTCAATTACATTGTTTTATAATCTTTTGAAAATATTTTTAACTTTCTTCTACTGGTCAGATCGAGGACTTCAATAGCTTTAAACCTTCTCGGTACAACACAGACCACTTTTCAAAAAACCGCGTCCAAATCGGTCCAGTAGTTTTTTAGTCTATAGAGGACACACATACGAACATTGCCTTATATATATATATATATATATAAATATAATGCAGTGAAAGCGATATTAAAAGACTGGAAGTAGCATCTTTAATCACATTTTCTAGAAAACTCATTTTTCAGTTGTAAACGAGAAAGCTAATAATTTAAAAGGTTTTCAATATACTTCAATGAAATCTTCTACTAGTGGTTTACATACTACTAACTACATTTTTATCTAAAAGCTAAGTTATATATGTTATTTTAGTCATTCTACAGGCACCTGCACTTATAAAAAGATAACTGAAAAAAATATCGGTGTTTTTTCACTTTTTATAATTCAGTGATTTTTAGAAATATTGTAAAATGTTTACTTTAGGACACAGAAAAGTGCCACAGAAGTATATTATATAAAGAAAATTAAAATACAGGATTAGCACAAATGAATGACCGGATTTTAAATATTTATATTTTTGGAACTATTACACATATTATAATAAGTGATACACGAAAATAAAGAAAAATATACCAAGTTTTATTTTCAATTACAAATGTTCGATGTGTGACCCTTTTATTATATGACAAATATCTAATCTGTAATCAAGTTAGTTCCACACATTTTGTAGTATTACAATGTCAATGGTTCCTAATGTTGCACAAATGCGTTCTTTAAGTTCTTGCAGTGTTTTCGGCATCGATTGTGCATAAACAGGGTCTTTGACGTAACCCCATGAAAGAAATCACAAGGCGTACGGTCCGGGGATCTTGGTGGCCGATCTAAATTGCCGATACCACCGCAGAATGTTCATGGGACTTAGTGCTTCCTTTCCGTAGCGATTTCTAAATGCACGCTGCAGAGAAATAACTGAAAAGAAAACCTTGCATATTCTAATACGCAAAAACTCTTTTTTGTGATTGTCGCCATTTTTTGATGTCAATCACAGCGTTCTATGCATATGCTGTCATATATTGATCGACGGTGGAAATAAACTTGGTGTTATTTTTCTTTAATGTTATGTATCACTTATTGTAATATATGTAATATTTTCGAAAATATAAATTTTTAAAATCCGGTCATTCGTTTGTGCTAACCCTGCTGATTTAGTTGAATAGAGTGTAGTGTTTCTGACTAAAGCATTAAATTGTACTAAAAATTTATAAAAATTTCCCTCTATTTTAAAATGTTATGAAATTTTTACTAAAAATATATTTGTTTTCCTGATTTTATATAACATTTGAATTAAAAATATATGTATTTAATCAGTACTGTATATTTAAAAAAATGCTCCAAACGTAGACAAGATATCTTAAGAGAAGAAAAATTGATAAATGTCAGAGTGTGTGGCTCTAAAAATTCTCCCAAATAAATTCTTTCAATTGGGGTCTATAAATGAACTTAAACCGTTGTCTGAGCACTTTTAAATAATACTTATATTATTAGATTATTTCCCAAATGAACTGATTAGTTTCTATTATTTATATAAATTTTGAAAAAAAATTATTACGATAAAACTGATATTATTTTCTCTTTTGTTTTGACTGAATAATCAGGGTAATTCAAATGAATGCTATCAAAATATTCTGGTTCCACGTGAATAGATCAATCCGACAGAACAAAGCTGTGGCCTTTCGAAGAATACATGAATTATTTATGAAAAAGAGAGAAACTCCCAGAACTATTTTCCCCTAAACGGTCAAATAAAATGCAGCCGACCCCAAGGGGTTCGCAGCGCAGTAGTTAGGAAATTGTTCTAAGCAAAACAAAGGGAATTTTCTTGTTCTATAATAGTATAATCATAGAACACCTTAGCTGGTTTTCTGATTGAAGGAAATTATTTTCTGGAGCAGAATTGATTTTGTTGAAATATTTCTTTTCTCAGTTTTATTATCCATTTTTTTCATAATGGGTATGAATAAATTAATAACAGTTAAACATGTATGAACCGTAAAAATTTAAGGTAGAGAAGAATTAACTGTCAGAGTTTTAAAAATTGTTTTATGTAACATCTAATTTTCGTTTAAGGGCATAACATATTCATAATAACCAATATTTTTAATTGTATTTTTACAAACTTTATGGATTTGAAGCCACTTTAAAATTGTGATAATGTTATGCGTAGAAATAAACGCAATAGAAACTGCGGCTTTATAGGAAAATGTCAGGTCTCTATCGTGACATATGATAAATACATATGCAAATGCCATTATAGATATATAAACAAAGGGAAATGTTTACTCAATCAATGATTATTCAAGATACCAGAAAACGTTTCTAACATGTTTTGACAGTTCAACTGTATTGAGATACGATAAACAATTTCTGAGCATATTCAATCTAGGAAAGGAAAATCCTAAATATAATCATAACTTCGAATTACCTGGAACCTTTTTTTCTTTAATGTAGATTTTTAGTAATATAGTATTTTCGACGAATGACTTAACAGTCATCCATGGAAATATATTACGAAATTGCATACGTGTATTTGATATCAAATACAATGCATTATCAAAAGTATTCGCACGCCAATTAATTCCACCTCATTTTCATGGAGCAACATGTTAAGATAATTTTAGACGAGTCTGCGGCGCCATTTTTATAACACTGTTACGGGGCAGGCATAAACGGACTTTTCATGCATATTTCATATCTAAACACGTTTCAGATGCCCATTTGCGATTCTACTAGAGCTAATGTTAACGAAAATTGAAAGAAAAAATACGAACTTATTTTTACGCTTAAAGTTGATATTTATAATAAATATAAAACATTTAGAGTTTATTCCGCTTAATAAATACAAATTTTGCTGAACTGATAATATTAAAAAAAATCCTCTAATATAATATACCCATAACCGCCTGTCTGATATAATTTTTTTTATACCTGAATAATTATACGTATTTATGTTCGTGATATATTATATTAGAGACGTTTAACGAAAAAGAGATTATTCTTTTGATGGAATATTAAGAAAAAGGATGAAATTCGCTTGCGGTCAGGTATCTCTTAAAGACCAAGAGACTCGACAAACATATCCCTATATTCTATCATCAGTAGCTACTAAAATAATTTATTAAGAAATATGAAAAATTTACTGTGAGTTAAACACTCTTTCTTCTTTATAAATATGGCTCTAAATTTTTTCTATCTTAAAGAGAAATGTTTTCAAAAATTTTTTTAAATTTTAACCATTGTTTTTTCTCATTTTTATGGCATTGCGCACATGATATCACAAGAACAGTAGGCTGTAATACCATGAAATTTTATAGACTTTCAATATAAATATGCCTTATTAAAATGACGAACAATTATGTCATTCCTACAATAAAATTTTGAATTGCAGTAAAATTTATCAAAAACATTTCAGAAATTTTAAATAAAATAAAAAACAAAAATTTTTTTTTCCTATGAAGAACTAAGAATTTTAATTTCAAAGTTAGCCATTTTAAAGATATATTATATAACTTAATTTTAAAATTAAAAAATATGTATATTCATTAATATACGGGTGCAAGTCAGCCCGCAATGACATAACATTGAAAAGAACAATGGTTGAAATTATAAAAAAACTAAAAAATTTATCTTCAAGCTAGAAAAAAATTAAGAGCCATATTTATAAAGAAGAAGTGTTTAACTCACAATAAAATTTTCATATTCCTGAACTTCTGATTTCCAAAACTGTTGATGATTTAAAACAGGGATATCTTTGTCGAGTCTATTAGCTTCTAAAAGGTACCTGACCCCTTAGGTTTCCAAAAATTTAAAGTTTACATTGCTATTTCTCTCCTTTCTTTTGGTCTCTTACAGAATACAATTGTTGCTTTTAAATAAGTAAGAAGTTGAACTGATGAGTATATTAAAACCTCTGTGTTTTGTCATTTGTATATTGACCAAAGGGTTGATTGACATTCGTAGAGTCAATCGATGACATACGTCGAGACATCTGTTTATTCATAGTCAGTCATTCATATATATATATGAATGACTAGTAAACAATTTCTGAGCATCCTAAATATAATCATAACTTCGAATTACCTGGAACCTTTTTTTCTTTAATGTAGTTTTTTAGTAATATAGTAAAAAACTACATTAAAGAACAGTAGGCTGTAATACCATGAAAGTCTATAAAATTTCATGGTATTACAGCCTACTGTTCTTGTGATATCATGTGCGCAATGCCATAAAAATGAGAAAAAACAATGGTTTAAATTTAAAAAAATTTTTGAAAACATTTCTCTTTAAGATAGAAAAAATTTAGAGCCATATTTATAAAGAAGAAAGAGTGTTTAACTCACAGTAAATTTTTCATATTTCTTAATAATTTATTTTAGTAGCTACTGATGATAGAATATAGGGATATGTTTGTCGAGTCTCTTGGTCTTTAAGAGATACCTGACCCCAAGCCACTCAGATACCTGTGCGGGTGTGTCTGAGTGTTTGCATGTATAACTTCAATAAATTGACAAAAGTGTCATCTAAATGTAAAAGTGATTAAAAAAATCCCCACAAAATTTAAGTTAAAAATTGACGTAAATACAACAAAGTACAGCTATCGTAACAAAATTGAAGATTCTGAAAAATTCCATAAAACTAATTAAACCGAGTGCCACTCCTGAAACATCAAAAGCTAGAAGTTTGAAAAACGGTCTTTCCCAGATAGAGATGAAGAAAAAAAATCCGTCCTTTTGTTTTCTACTCTTTTTACTTTTTCACTTCGATTAATCAAAAGTCTGTGTGGTTTGAGCTTTGACTCGGGATTATCATAATACTGAATGCATTTATTAATGATATATGGGAGGATAATCGGTCAAAATAGATCTTTTCCGGAGTTCTTTCTTAAGAATTATTCCATAGACTGAGGAAAAAAATATCATTCTCTTAATGCCATAGTGTTGAAGCAAAATTGTGCAACAAAAGTCGAGTTTTCATAAAATTTTTCGCAATCTGTATTCTATAGTGATATAGGTTATAAAAGTTGTAAATTTTTTCAAAGTTTCAAAAGAAATTCTCCCAATTTTTCTCTTAAAAATTTCGGAAAACAATAACAGGTAAAAAAAAATGTTTTTATTGTCGACGCAAACGTTTGGGTGTTCCGTTAATTAGATTATGACAGCATTACCTTTCGACAGTGCCTAGACTTGTACCTAGTCTCGTGATAAGAGGTTCAATGATTTGTTGCAGAGAAAATTCCAAAAAGTGTTTGTCCTTTGTCACTTACATTAAACTCATAAGCTATAAAAGCGATTCTAACGAAAACGATACAGTTTTCCCTCTGGCTAACAGTTTCGTACAGTGCCAAAGCATTTCTACTATTCTGATTGATATCGACGTGTGATGAGTTAACATTTGGCGATTTATAAATTCAAGTCGTAAATTTTCAGTTGCATTGGGGTGAAAAACGAGCTGACTTGCTCAAACGATACATGTTTGAGTGATGCGGTTAAGTTTTAACGTCTGAAGGTTGCTGATGTACAGGAAATAATTGCCCTAATTCTTAACCAGCAATCTAGAAGCCTTTGGAATCATCGAGTTTCTTTAGTCAACTCGACGGTTGCCTGACGCTGGCTGGAAGAAAACCAATTGGCTAACATGTTGTCTTTCCTACTGAAGTCTACAGTTACGAGTCCCATGGTAGGTATGCATGTTTAAAGCCATTTTGAATCAGCTCTGTGTTGGTCCTATTCTGTTTAGCCTTTGTGTCGCATAAGATGATGTATTTTTGCGAACGAACGTATTTTTGCGCCTTACTTCTTTCCCAGACTTTCTTACTTTGTTTGACTTTACAAGCTCAGTCTTACAATAAATTTACTATCACGAGTATACTATATTCCTTTTATAAAATGATCCAATTAACTTTCAAGATATTAAATCAACCAAACTTTGTTATTTGACGTTTGAAGTAAAGATGAATAGGTGAATGATAAATTATATTTTGAGAAAGTAACCTGTCACTCTACTTAAGCCAGTGTCAAGTATATTAAAAAATATTGGCTTCTGTGAAAGATAAAAAGACATTCACAAGAAATAAGAAAGATAAAGAAATGCCTCTCAACCAGATTATAAATGGAAAAGCAGTATATTCACCAAAATATGTGCGTTAAATTTTTTTTTCGGATACGCTAGTACGGTGTTTCTGAAACACTTTCAGTCCTTAGATATATTTGGATCTTCATTGACGTATGGCAAATCTAGGTAAAAGACTTAACACTTAGTCCGTATGTTCTGACATATGCTCTTCTGTTTGCTGATTTTGGGGTTTTCAAAAGTGAAAACATACTTTTTAACTGTCTCAAGCGTACTTTAAAATAATTTTTTATGGCCGCGACAGAGGATTCGGGTATAAGAAGAGGAAAGTTTAATGCATTTGTGCATGTGTTTAATTATAGAAAATCCTACGTCCTATCCAAAATATCGACTCCTCCATCGTAACCTATCGAGTCCTCGATAGGTTACAAGATGAGAACCCCTTTTTGAAAGAGAATTTCTCACAGTGCTCTACAGATTTTACTCGGATATCCAAATAAATGACTAAAAATTATTCTGAACAACAGAATGTGGAAACCTGAAATATAATCAGCAAATAATTATGAGTTAAAAAAAATATGAGACTAAATTATTTTTTAGGTACATCAGTACGAACAGACATATGTACATCAGAAACGAACAGACATATAAAAACATTATTATTGCAAAAATAGGGGAAGAGAGTATAAGTTAGCCCGTTTAATGATAAAACAAGGAATATTACTGAGTATTAAACGTCATACAGTTTAAAAAGGTAATGTAGAGTACAGAATATTGGTTTCAAATAAAATGATGCGAGATTTAGTTCTCAATTGCTTCAGTCATCTTTTGCTATGTGACAACTTTATAGACTATGATTTAAAGTTGATTCCAATCAGCTACAAACAATCATGCCGACCTTGGGAAATGAATACACTTATAGTAAAATCATTCGTTTGCCTATTGTCTAGTTAAAGAATGAAGCTATTTTAAATACTGATATTTTAAAACCGAAGGATGTCACAACATTCTAATCACATTTGTGTAAATACAATTAAATGACTTTGTATTGACTTTGTATGATTGTAAATGACTTTATAAAAAATAAAATGCAGTTGGGACTGAGTCTAAAATTTTGCTTAGTTTTGTTATAAATGATAACATGTCTTTGCTTACCTTTATGAACGCTCAGTATCGTAACTGCAATAGTTTTTTACTTAACAAAGTAGATAACGGAAGAATAGTTTATGTCCTTATAGAAGCCATTGGCATCAGTACTTAATTAAAAAGTAAGCATTTTATTATTCTTAGCTTTCGTTTTTCACCGGGAAAATAGAAATGTTATTGTAGATGGGTTGCGCCGATCATCACCTAAGTCGGTGTCGATTCTCTGATTCCTCGATTAGAAACAGGGAAATTCTCAGATCACCTTTCGACCTAATTAAAATTTAGTGGACAGTTCCATCGTATTCTGAAAGTAGTAAACTAGGTACGAGGCGCAAAAAAGTAAGGACCGATTTCTCATAGATCATGCTCAGGTCACGTCATTGTAATGACGCTGCTGTCATTTGGTTTCTCGACGTCTGTGCTTCATTTAGTGTAAGTTAGTATATTGCTCTATAAAATTTTCTCACTTTTCTGTGTTAGTTTAAAGTGGACATTAAAATCAAAAATCCCGCAAGCTGTGAAGGGCTGTCGGTTATAAGATTTTGAATTTTTAAAAAATGGTCGTGTGGTTTAACCATTAAGGTACAACCATAAATGCTAAATCCTGCTGTGAAACTTTTAAGAAGCTGAGCCGAGTAATTCAAGTTCGTCGGCGTGGGTTACTGTCTGCTGGAGTTTATCTCTTATATGACAACGCGCAGCCGCCGCCTACGTGCAATATTTGAATAGTTTGTGTCACGGGGTAAAATTACTGCGACATTGAAAACAGATTAAGAAATGAATTAAGAGAAATGGGGTAAAGGAAAAGAGCGAGGAGAATAACAAAGCTGAACAGAGAAAGAAGACGGTGAAAGACCGCGACAAGAATTGATGAAGGCAGGAAATGAATAAACTATGGACTTAGCCGAATTCTAAGGAACAAGATGCTTAGGTGCAATTACGGAATGAAAAGGCACACCGCAAAGAGGAATTGCAGATGTGGATAAATAATAAAAGAGGTGCAAAGCAGGTTAACGAAGCGGAGCGATGAATTGGGACGATTTGACTAAAAAAGGAGGAAATGTAAAACGGATGGAATTCGTAGAATATGGGAAGATGGCCGTGGGAACGGTGTGCTGATGAGATAAAATGCAACACCTACGACAGGGTGGAGAGTAAGAATTCTGGAAGAAACGATTAGTCCAATAGAAGAGAAGTAAAAATATTTGTGGATCAATTGAAGAAAAGAGAGGCGGAACTATGAAACAAGGACGAAAATATTAGACCCAAAAAAAAGGGATGAAGACACTCAGAGCTCCCGTATAGAGGTGTGTTGACTGACGGAGAAGCAGAGGGATTTTTAGAGTACGGACGACACGTAATGCAGAGAGAGGTAGCTGCAGGACTTAGAGAGATAGAGAAATGAGTATTGGCAAAGAGATAGAAGGAAATGGCAATGGTAGCCCACGACTAGTTGAGGAATGGAGATGATAGTCATGATTTCTGCACCAAAATAAAAAGAAATGACCTTCTTCATGATAGTAATCCGTAAAGAGCGGACAGCCGAGATAATAAACTCCCATCCAGCAGAAGTCCAGTGAATGAGGCCGAACAGACAGCTGAGTGAAAGGACAGCACCACTCCCCCGGGACCGATTGACTGACCCCCCACATCATAATTCAAGGACCGGCGAAAGACAGTATCCGATCAGCGTGCAGATTTGCAAGGAATCGCCTTCTATCTAGCGACTTTAGCCGAATGGGCGAGAGAAAATAAAGACGTTAAAGATCCATCAGTGAAGGTATTGTGCAGTCTTTTATTGATCCCTAATTAACTTGTATGTAGCGTGCCTCTCATCCTAAGGTCAAGTTACGATGAGTAAAATATATAGTGTTGAGTTAAATGACTATATTAAAATGATTCTAGGGTACCTCACTTCTTAAATAAGTAATTGATGTATGAATGTATTATATGAACGATTAGTGTATACATAACAGGAAATATTAAGTAATAACGATAAATTGCAATTATGAATGATTTATGTATGTGTAATTTCAATAAATGCATCTGTTAATCAATCAGATAATCTGTGATTTCTCCAAACACAACGCAGAGTACTAATGTGTTCATTTTGGTCGGACAAACATATAGTAGTGATATAATTAATAATTTGGCAGTACACTACAAATTAACTACTGTGACCATCATTTTATACGATCCCAAACATATAAACCATTATATTTGGTCCCATGATCAGTTACTTACTACTCTTTCCTACCCCCCACAATTAGTCCATTATAGTTTGGCTAGGGAATTTTTAAACAACCACTATACAGTCCCGACCTAGCTCTTAACGATTACCATTTGTTTCTCCACCTGAAGAAATTTTTGGTAGGTCAGTCTACAGGGTGATCAAGAAACAAAAGGCATTGAGAAGGAGTGGCTGAATAGGTTTGTGGTGAGTATCTTTAATGAAGGAATACAAGAACTAGTCTCACGATACGACTAATGCTTCAATAAATATGGCAACCACATAGCAAAGTCGTGTAACATGCGTTTTAACATTTGTCAATAAATTCTTAATTTTTGTACACCCAATCGGCTCTTACTTTGTGGATGCGCCTCGTATATTGACAGGAAAATTAACAGTACGAATACCAACAAAATCCATTCAAAATAATATTGTATGCTTGTGAACTTAATTGGGTAGTGCCTAAAGTCCAAAATTGGGGTATGAAGACGATATTTCAGATAATAATCTGTGGTTTGTAGATGATAAATACCAATTTTTCTCAACAGGAAAAATTTAACGAATTTTCACAACCTTTTAATAATTGAATTATCTAAATACATGATCTATTATACATTACAAATTTAAAATACACTGCTGGCCACTGTAAATGCAACACCCTGAAGGAAACATGCAAATAACATGAAATTTACAACATGCATTAGCGGAGGTGAGATATGCAAATGATTAGAATTTCAGCGCAGACGCACATCACGCGCGCCTGTGGCGCCACTTCAAAAAGCTATTTAAGGCTTGGAGATTTCGGCGATTTCAAGTTCGGCAATTGTGTATTTCTTGTGGTTTTTTCAAAAAAACGATCAATTATGCCTCTTCGAAAACAGCGATCATCTTTTGATCAAGTATCCGAGTTCGACAGAGGAAGGATAGTGGCCTACCGAGATTGTGGATTATCTTTCAGGGAAATCGGTAGTCGTGTTGGACGAAACCAAACAACTGTAATGCGGATATGTGATCGTTGGATGCAGGAGGGTACGACGGACCGGCGTGTTCGATCGCATCCACCTCAGCGCACCACTTCACGTGATGACAGGCAAATTGTGCGCATGGCAGTGACGGATTTCTCAGTCACATCACGAACCATAGCACAGCACATGCAGTCTGTAACGCATCATCCAGTGTCTGCGCGTATCATTCGACGCTGTTTACAGCAGAATGGTCTGTCCGCAAGACGTCCATTGCTTTGTCTACCCTTGACGCAGAACCACAGACGTCTCCGCCGCCAATGGTGCGATGACAGAAGGATGTGGACTGCAGAATGGAATGAAATTGTCTTTACTGACGAGTCACGCTTCTGTCTGCAACACCACGATGGTCCCATTCGAGTCTGGAGACACCGTGGAGAGAGGATGCTGAACAGCTGCGTTATGCACCGCCACACTGGTCCTGCACCGGGTATTATGTTATGGGGCGGTATTGGATATCACTCTCGCACACCTCTAGTACGCATTGCCGGTACTTTAAACAGCCAGCGCTACATCTCCGAGGTGTTGGAGCCAGTTGTCCTTCCATGCCTTCAGGGCTTGCCCACAGCCATATTTCAACAGGATAATGCGCGACCACACGTGGCACGCATTGTCCAACGGTTCTTCGTCAATAGCCAGATTGAATTGCTTCCATGGCCGCCTCGCTCTCCGGATCTTACGCCGATAGTAAACATGTGGTCCATGGTTGCTCTACGATTGACCCAGATTCCATCCCCAGCTGTCACAGCTGATTAACTTTGGCAACGTGTGGAAGCTGCTTGGTCTGCTGTACCCCAAGCACTCATCCAAAGTCTCTTTGAATCAATGCTGAGGCGTGTGGCAGCGGTGATCTCCAACAATGGCGGCTACTCTGGCTACTGATTTTGGCAGGAACCACACTTCACAGAAGTATATAAATTTAATCATTTGATACTTGGTCAACATGTTATCTACAAAATAAATTTTGTTGTGATATCTCTTGTCTTTCTTGGTGTTGCAATTTGGGTGGCCAGCAGTGTAGCTCAATACGCATAACAGGAATAACTAGCTTTATTGAATCCACAACACAAAATAAATAAATAAATAAGGTTTTTAAATCATATTATCCATGCAATTTCAAATGCGTAATTTCTTGCATATCCTGAAACCGAATTTCCTTATCAAAAATGAAAGTAATACGCCTAGGTTTTTAAATATATGTTCTTTCCCTTTTCCTCTTTCTTCTGTAGTGTTTCTATAAGGGTCACATGCTTAGAGATTTATGTTATCGGTATTCGTTAGAAGTCTAAATGTGGAAAAGCTCTACGCGTTTTATTTTCTCATTTGCAACGATTTAGTTAAACTTGTTCATGGATTTTCAGCTTAAATTAAAGAATCTTTGGCATACAGAAAAATAAGGGAATTAAGGCTTACTATGGTACTGTTTGTTTTATGAAGCTAATGATAGATTTAAGAGTCATGAAACGGTTAGAAATCCATACTTACTTACAGAAAGTAAAATAATTCAAAACATGTTTAAAAAAGACATACATAATTTTAAATAATATTACAACTGTATTTGGTATATATAGTACCTACAGTCTGAAGCAAAAGATCAGTTACTGTACGACGAGAGTAGTATTGAATGATCTATTATACATTAAAAATTTAAAATAGCTGAATACGCATAACATGAATAAACAGCTTTATTGAATCCACAGCAAAAAAAAAGTTAAAAAAATCAGCAAGCTAATTTCGAATGAATTAACACTAGAAAGACGGGAATTTTTTTCTTACTGAAAAGACTGAACGTCGTCATTTTGGCGGTTAAAAATAAAATCAAGGATTTAAAATATTTAAGGCTTTTAAATGGTTAAATACTTTAAATTTTTAAATATTTCATACCAATATATAGTAAATTAGTATATATTTAGATATATTTTTATGCAGGTATGCCGAGCTGACAACCTGGTATGGTTTATTCATAAAAAAATATGCATGGTCCTGATTTTTCAACACCAATATTTCCGAAGGGCCAATATTTATGTTATTTACAAAAGGGGGAAGAGACGAAAAGTAACTAACATTTTTCCGGTATTATTTTAAAGATTTATTGCTGTTTTTATATTGCCGTCAAATTGACGACTTTTAGTCTTAGTAGGTTATACAACACATTTCTCCCCCTCTTTACTATCGAATATAATTTTGTAAATGTGTATACCTATTTCCCGTATAATTAGAAAATGTCATAAAATTTCAGAAGCCTGAGGACATAAATACAGACATAGCGCTCAATAGTATGTCCGAAGCCGTCAAAATGACGGCAGTCGTCTTTCTAGTGTTAATACATTCTTTCATTAGACCGATGAACATAGGTGTAATTGTGTTAATGGGCAGTTCAAAAACACGTTTGTGAATTGTTTAAATACAAGGGGATGATTTATAGGAAAATAAATACTTTCAGCATACCACAGAACCATATGCGTAGTTATTTTGTCAGGAGCCTTTAATAACTTACGCTTATGGATGCTGGGTACTCTGTAGGCGAGTATCAGCTTACACGTCTGTCTAAAAGTTTTTTAACATTCTTTATCTATTCGTTTCACTCATACAGGTATTCCATTTGGAAGAATGTACTAAACTTCTCGTACACAACTAAAAGACTGTGTCAAAAGACAGATGTAAAACGAGAATTGGTAAAGTGAAAAATCGATGTTGTCTTATAACTGAGGAAGATGCTAAAAGTAAAACTCCCAGTATATAATATTCCACATTAAAAATTATAATTGACAACTAATTTTGAAGTAATTATTATATTTATTTAGGTAGAAGAGCATTAGATGTGATTGTCTCCAAGCATTTGCAAATTGCCCATAGAGAAAAGCATATCTTAAGAAGAACTATAATTATTCCTTCGAAACTACTTTCTAATTATACTTTTATTATGGATTATAAGATGCTAAGTGCTTTGTTTTTTTTCTCATGTCTGCGTTTATAACTCCAAAATTACATGGAAAATACAAATAATTGCACATCAAATGATTTAAACTTACAGTTGTTGGTCCTTAGATGAAATAATTATGCTAGAAAACATGGCTCATTACGTTCTCTTAACAAGTGTTATTTAAAAACAAAACATTATATGGGTAATACCAGCAGCTTAATGATGTCTAAAAAGCAATTATGTTGAGACAAATTGGAATTTTTCCGTAATATTACAATTTCAAAGCTTACGAATTTTTTTCTATTGATCTTTTTAAAATGAAATCGTAAATTTAGAAAATTTGACCCATTAGGTTCTTTTAATATATTTTATTTAAAATAAAAATTATGTAGAAAAAACAGACACTTAATGACGTATATACAGCAATAAAACGTAAAAATTTCTGTAATATCACAATTTTAAATCTTTTTTTATTATTAATTTCATTCTAAAATGAAATCATACATCTGGAAAACTTTTCTCATTATGCTCTTGCAATATCTATCGTTTGAAAGAAAAATTATACTGAAACCTCCTGTAGCTTAATGATGTCACAAAAAGCAACAGAGAGGAGAAAATTTAAAATTTCCCAGTAATTTAGCAATTTCAAAACTTCTATGTTAAAATAAAAACATTTTTTCCCAATTATTTAAAGAAATATTGAATTACCTATATTTTTAAGAATTTGGTTTAATATTTGAATATGCAGAAAAGAGAAATTAAATATTTATCAATTTGTAAAGTACATTCAATATATGAAATGTGCTACTTTTATTATTTACTTGAAAAATAGACTTCTGAGAGGTTGCATATTTAGCCTCGTCGTTTAGGAATAAGCATATTTTTTAAAGTATTTCTTTTTTTAAATGGCATCTTTCTGAGACTTTTGATGGTTTTAAGGAGTTGTTTGCATGTACATTCACAACATACGGACTCTTTACAAAAAAACTATTAGCGATGTTAAAAAGGAAGAGCCTCATAAATGTTTTGGCTAAAAATGTTTAAAAAAGTTTCATTGAAAATATTAAATTACTTTTCACTGTCCATCTAAAACATTTTATGTAATTTTTTTCAAACATGATGTTGATAAATATTTTCTTAAAAAAGGGTTTCTTAACGCAAAAAAACATCATCCTAGGTAATTAAATAAAAAAAAGGGCAGATATTTTTTCATGAAGGGAATTATTTCTAGATGTATTCTCTGAAGCGGGGAAGAACTTAGTTGAAATGGCACAATTTTTGAGAGAAGTGTCTGCTTCTGTTTTTTTACCCCTTAAAAATCCTTATTACCATTCTAATATGCTTCTAAAAAATTCCCCACAACTTTCCTATTTTTTTTCCTAAGGAGGAAAAAATAATGGCTGGGCTAGAAGATAAAAAAATTAATTCAGTAAAGTCTTTTACCGCTCAGAGATGACAACTTTCAGTGTCATGTTACTAATGAACTATAACAAATTTTTAAAGGGAAAAAGTTTCATTTAAAAAATTATAAAAATTTCTTACCAAATGTTCATTAAAATGTATTTTATCATAAAAAAGGATATGTATAAATCTCTTGTTAGAACACGAAGCTTTTACAGTTGTCCATAATTTAATACAGATTTTTTTCTTGAATTGTATTGTTTTCTATATAAAAACATAGAAGATGTTTTTTAAACTGAATTCCATTATAGTTTGTGTCAAAAGTGGGAAATAACTGTTTAATAGGTTCTTAGTGATAGAATTTCAATAACTGTAGTTAAATTTTATATATAAAAAGTATGTATTATTACTAAAACTGCCTCTCACATTAATTAAATGAAACAAATATTCATAATTTTCATGAAATTATTATTGTAGAGAATAACACATTTTTATTATGAAGATTTAAAAAATACATCAGAATATCATTTAACTATAAAACTTCACCTCTATTGATGTATTCCTCCAGAAATATTCCAAGAAATAAGTTTTATGCGAAACTATTTACAATGCATTAAACTTGCCTCAGGGGAAGTTACATTGTAAATTTCTGTTTTTAGGCCTTAGATGTAAAGTTTAGTTTTCGAGCCTGAAGCAATTGTTTAACAATACTTTCTATATCTAACACCAAATTTTATAATAACATTGCACGGTATATGTAGTTTTCTATATCGAGTATAGAAAAGTTATCGGAGACGACACGTTAGGCACATTTCTGTCCATTGTCACTAAATGAAATTGTGATAGTGATCTGAGGATTATAGTTGCTTAATTCTTTAAAGCTTTAACCTTTCCCTTGCGGGGTGGAATAGCATGTATCCCAAGAATAAGGGCTACAGAATGAATACACACACGCACACACACACACACACACACACATATATATATATATATATACATATATATATACATATATATATATATATATATATATATATATATATATATATATATATATGTGTGTGTGTGTGTGTGTGTGTGTGTGTAGCCCCTATATAGCCGTCCTTACAAATGGGGTATGAAATTTCACGTTCTATTCACGTTCTATAGAGGGAGTCGGATCAATGGGCCCCGTAATCTAAAGGTTAATTAAATAGTCTCTTGTATAAACATATGAATATTGGTGTTTTTAAAACTTAGTTGAAAGGGAGAAATTAAAATTAATGCCTCAATACTGTACCACATTTTGAATGATGATGCGAATACCTCTACAAAAAAATAGGTATGAGCCAGTTTTGGAAAATTTTATATTCGAAAGCATTTGTTTAACGTAACTCCTAGATAAAGAATATTTAATTAGTAAAGTAGCTGAAAAAAAGGATGTTTAATAACGACTCTCTCATACAGTGATGATTAATCAGAGAAAAATATACAACGAGAGTAATAAACAAAACAGATGTGCATGGATCATTTTTCGTGCTTTAGGAGCTAAGTCTATATAAATTTAAATATCTTAGCTATTAGAACTTACATATTCCAAATGTAGCCCATCTTATTATTAAGCTTCAAGGAACTGTGTTTTAATCTATAATTTTTCCTTAAATTCGTTTCCTTTGTTTTCACAATTAAAATTTTGCTAAAGCTACCAGCTAATTTGTGCGACAAAAAAAATAAATTACGCACGACATTCAGCAAGCTGTTGAAAAGCATTAAATCCGTTTAATTTTAGAAAAAAAGTCATTTTAAACAGTTATTTAAAATTTCATTTAAATTGCCATGAAAATTTTTAAACTGAATGAGAACCTGAGGATATTTACTTAAAGAACAAATTTTTTTGAAGCATAAGGAGTGTCGTTACATGGTTTGTAAGCGTAGTGGATAATACATCCGGAAAATAAGAAGGCCATGTCTGTTACCGTACAGACAAGTTATGTTAAAACCCTTTCAGGGTGCAATTCGCACAGTGCAAACTCCTAAATTTAGTCTTCTTTTCACTTGCATTCAGTGTATTCCAGTTAAATAAGCAGAAAACTGGCTAGTGCTGCCATCTGTTATCAGTTTAAAGAAGTAAAAACATTTTGCAACCTTTAATTGATATACACTGCTGGCCACCCAAATTGCAACACCAAGAAAGACAAGAGATATCACAACAAAATTTATTTTGTAGATAACATGTTGACCAAGTATCAAATGATTAAATTTATAGACTTCTGTGAAGTGTGGTTCCTGCCAAAATCAGTAGCCAGAGTAGCGGCCATTGTTGGAGATCACCGCTGCCACACGCCTCGGCATTGATTCAAAGAGACTTTGGATGAGTTCTTGGGGTACAGCAGACCAAGCAACTTCCACACGTTGCCAAAGTTGATCTGCTGTGGCAGATGGGGATGGAATCTGGGTCAATCATAGAGCAACCATGGACCACATGTTTTCTATCGGCGAAAGATCCGGAGAGCGAGGCGGCCAGGGAAGCAATTCAATCGGGCGATTGACGAAGAACCGTTGGACAATGCGTGCCACGTGTGGTCGCGCATTATCCTGTTGAAATATGGCTGTGGGCAAGCCCTGAAGGTAAGGAAGGACAACTGGCTCCAACACCTCGGAGATGTAGCGCTGGCTGTTTAAAGTACCGGCAATGCGTACTAGAGGTGTGCGAGAGTGATATCCAATACCGCCCCATACCATAATACCCGGTGCAGGACCAGTGCGGCGGTGCATAACGCAGCTGTTCAGCATCCTCACATCACGGTGTCTGCAGACTCGAATGCGACGATCGTGGTGTTGCAGACAGAAGCGTGACTCGTCAGTAAAGACAATTTCATTCCATTCTGCCGTCCACATCGTTCTGTCATCGCACCATTGGCGGCGGAGACGTCTGTGGTTCTGCGTCAAGGGTAGACAAAGTAATGGACGTCTTGCGGACAGACCACTCTGTTGTAAACGGCGTCGAATGGTACGCGCAGACACTGGATGATGCGTTACAGACTGCATGTGCTGTGCTATGGTTCGTGATGTGACTGAGCGATCCGTCACTGCCATGCGCACAATTTGCCTATCATCACGTGAAGTGGTGCGCTGAGGTGGATGCGATCGAACACGCCGGTCCGTCGTACCCTTCTGCATCCAACGATCACATATCCGCATTACAGTTGTTTGGTTTCGTCCAACACGACTACCGATTTCCCTGAAAGATGATCCACAATCTCGGTAGGCCACTATCCTTCCTCTGTCGAACTCGGATACTTGATCAAAAGAAGATCGCTGTTTTCGACGAGGCATAATTGATCGTTTTTTTGAAAAAAACACAAGAAAAACACAATTGCCGAACTTGAAATCGTCGAAATCTCCAAGCCTTAAATAGCGCTTTGAAGTGGCGCCACAGGCGCGCGTGATGTGCGTCTGCGCTGAAATTCTAATCATTTGCATATCTCACCTCCGCTAATGCATGTTGTAAATTTCATGTTATTTGCATGTTTCCTTCAGGGTGTTGCATTTACAGTGGCCAGCAGTGTATGTTTCACAATTCTTTAGGTTAAAAAAAATTTGGAAAAAAATCTGCACCGTGCGATCGGTGAAGGTTGTTGCTCCTGAAAGGGTTAAAGCAAGTTATGTGTTGTACACTAGTCACCTTTGAACTGGCACCTGCGCAACACATTTAGTAACTTCTGTCAGTGAGCTCATTCAGGAAGATCAAAGTTAGCTTCAAGTCAACTTGTCAAACCAACAGTAGAATACTCTGACTTCGCAAAATGTAGCTTTAAGATGCAATTTTCTGTGACTCTGGGTGACGTTGCAACCGTGTTACAGCCACACAGGAGCAACGTCGAATGATTATTATTAAGCAGTTGTGATATAATGTTGTTATGACACGGTGTCGCTACGCAGTAGCTACAGTACGCTGGAAACATACATGGAAATTAAGTTGTTTGGCAACATGTGCTCAATATCCAGAATCAATCCCAATATAGACCTCATCAGGCCGAGGAACTTCAAGGTACGTTTAGAATCTGAATGAACATTTTGTGAGCTATAAGACTTTCGAACGTTGCACAAATTGGGCACCGCGCTAGATAATCTTAAGAGGATAGTCAACATGTAAAACGCGTAGATAATTATACTCACAAAGTGCTAGAAGTACGTGTAAACCTAAGTAAAGCTTCCTCTGTTTATGCACATACCTGCTAAAAGCTACTTTTATTTCTTACATTATGTTTTAGCAAAAAAAAACCCTTTCTTAAGTCTATTTAACTTTAAAATCGAATTAAATTGAAATGCATTTGGATTTATTTTCCAAAGAAATTACCAAAATTTTCAAAAATTCGAAACACAATTTTAACAGTTTTTTAACTGCTTTAGAAACAGGATTTTTTTAAAATTTCATGCTTTTTCCTCTACGTGCATATCTAACCATCATATTCGTTTAAAATTTTCACAGTATATACAATATTATACTCGTGTTAAAAGTACAAAAATAAGACATAGACAATTACAAAAATAATGTGTAAAATTAGGCATACAAGTGGCTGGCTGTTGCTATTTTGGTTGCTTTGGCTGTTGCCATTCTAACTTCCTTTTTATATCAAGTTTTTTGTTTGAGAAATCCTTTTTTCGAAATGTGACCGTGAAAACGAAACCCTTAAATTTTCCCTATCTGATGAGATTTTTCTGCTTCGATGCTGCTAAGCGAGGAAAACTATTTTAAAATTAACTCTATCTAAACTCATTTTTGATCCTTTTCTTTTGACCGTTTTCGAAAATTAGGAGACTCTTTCTTCGTGAAATTTAATAAAGGATAAAATTAATGATGTGTTGATGAACTCGTGAGTTAGGCGTGTAACGAGTTTAATGAGCTAGTCATGTTTCTTCCTTTTCATTTATAGATGAGGATTTATTTTTACCTTCCTTCTAGACTTGAATTTCCATTAAAGAAAATATGCGGTTTTTCTTCAAATCTGTTGCATCCTCTATGCATTTTTCCTTCGTGATAAACGGTTGTCTGAGTATGGAAAAATTATCATGGAAAAATTATTATTAGTCATCCACGCACGTTTTACTGTACTGAATGAAACTCGTTATGATAGTCATAATATTTTTTCAAGGTTGTTTCCGTGTCTAGACCGGATATGGGCACATTAAAATCGTAGACTGGAAAGTCCTTATGAGGTCGGAGAGGGTGGGAGAGAGTACGATCTCCCCAGATGCAACCCCTTGGTGGGTTGCTCAGTAAAAATTGCGGTGGCACCTGGCTAAATCAGACTTCGACACATGTGGTGCCATTACAACCGGAGCCGTAACCCTCAGCCCGCTAGCCAATATGGACCTGTAATATATTCCGGCCAGTGGGTATTACAAACAAAAACAACAACAACAACATTCTTTCAATTTATAAATTATATAACTGCTGCTTTTATGAATATTAATTTTTAAAAAAACTCTTGTAAAATTTCTAAATGTGACACCAGATTTCCATCAAAGCTTTTAACCATTACAAAAAACCCAAAGTAACTTCAGAAAGTGTGTATTTATGCGGAGCTAGATTCCTTTGCCAAGCCAAGTAAATTTTTGAGAATAAAATTGATTTAAATATAAATGGCTGAGTTGTGGTCATTATAGGGGGGACCGAACAAATTCTTTTCATCTGTGTCCATTATTAGCTTCTATGTCACTTTCAGATGGAAAGATGCTTGGATAATATAACATGGCTTAGTAACATAGTTTCATGGACATGTCTAAAAGGATGTCTAAAGCTTGGGTTATATTTTAACCTTTAGATTACGGGGCTCATTTTTCCAATTCCCTCTTTAGAACGGGAAATTTCATACCCCCTTTGTGAGAACGGCCATTAAGGGGGTTATATATATATATATATATATATATATATATATATATATATATATATATATATATATATATATATATATATATATATATATATATATATATATATATATATATATATATATATATATAACATACAAAACCCCAAAACCCTTTCAAAATTCTAAATTCTTCTAAATTTCCTTGGGTGTGATTTGATTACGTTATTTGATTCCAAGAACAATGGAATTGACATTCAGGAATCTTTTATAAAACCCCTGTAAACTCCCATACAGCTCCTGCTGTTTTATATTTTGTTAGAGCCCATATTTCAGGGTGCTATCCAATGGCTGCAAGACTTTGAGTGTCACGTGACTACACCTCTATTAGATTATAAATAGAAGTGCTTCGATGTACATGCGGCGATTCTGGGATTTGCAATTGCCCCAAGAAGATGTAGTAGCATCTCAATAAATGTGCATTTACCGATTTGAATAGCGGATTGGTTATTGGGTACTCGCCGCGAATTTCCCGCTGTGGCATGCCGGTGTCCGGTCATCATTCCCATGGGGCCGGGCCGGCATGTTACACACACACACACACACACACACACATATATATATATATATATTAAACCTTGGGACCGTATTCTTGTTATATATGCTATCGCACCCCGTAAGGAAAAGGTTAAGAAATGAGAAATATTTAGTGATGTGAGAATGCATGCAAGAATGCATTTTTCATAATTTTGCAAATCAAGTTTTCGCATTTTATATAGAAACTTATTTTGAAAGCTTAAAACTTTTTCTATGATAAACAGAACTCAAAAACCTTTTATGTTTAGTTTTTCCTTTTACATCCACATCTATGAATAGGTAAAAATCCTATCATCCCGTAAGTAATGAGTTTAGTTTGTTGAATTAGTTATTTTACTAGAATTATGAATAAATCCTTAGAAATCAGGTTACTTTCGCTTCGAAGCATCTCAAATACCAAAACAAGTTTCCCTGCGGATGTTTCATGATGAATTGAGAACTACCAATTAAGCCTACGCCTCGAGAATTCCCTTGTCTCTACGTATCCAAATTAAAGAAGCGGAACACTAATAGACTGGCTATTTGTACCAAGTTTTGTAATCCTCTTGCGATAAAGCCTGTTTAGGACTTCAGGAAGTAATTCTACTTCTACCACTGGTATTAAAGAGCAGGTGTTTTAAAGTTATTCGTATTAAAAATTTAATTATCTTGTTTTGATGCAAATGTCAAACCCTTAATTGAAAAATAGCGATATTAAAATTGCAACATTTTCGAGAACCCGGAAAAGGTACGTGCTAGGGATACCGAATGCATGTACTGTATTGAACGATAGAAGTTCTCTTCCATTGACACACGGAGTAAGCATTTTTCTATAACGTTGGAATTTCCATTGCTTATTTAATATTTCGAATTCTAGTCAACTTCAAAATGATCCTATTTCAGTCTGTGGAAATCATCGGCTAACACTTTGGAGGAGCAGTACTAATTACTTGTGGTTCTTTGTAAAATTAAAAAGCAAATTAGGTTTCCTTAGTTTTACAGTACTGCTAAAGCACGCTATTAAACCGGCGTTCAGTTATAAGGGTTAAATAAAGCTTTAAGTGTAGCAAAAATGTTTACTCTATGCTTGAATTAATTATTATTCTAGTGAGATTTAGTTTAACAATGCAGACAATATTTTTATTAGAAGACATCCAAAATTTCAGTTTAAATTTTAATCAAATTTTCATATGCTGTGGCTTCCTAATTCTCTGAGTTAGGTATTGTTAGGCAAACGAACCCTAGAAGGGCTATCTAAACTTCAGTTTATAAGATTCAGTTTTCTTATATTACTTACCGACATTCATGCTATCGTTTTTGCCTGATGTAGCACTTGTTACTTAACAGCTAATGGCGTTACGACAACTTTGACGTAATACATCTGAGAAATGGGGGTTTTCATTTATTTTCCCCATGGTTTATTATTTTTCATTTCCAGCGTATTTTATACAAATATATGTTAATATCATCTTACTTGCCTACATAAATACCGCTCGAGTTAAAGCAAAGGTGCCCCTTACAGCCCACACAGCCGGACTGACGTGAGAATCGTGTGTTAGAAGTCTCCGTGTGAAATTATTTTGGTTATACAAATGTTCGAAGTTTATAAGTTTAGCGCTCTTGGAGCATGTTTGTTGAAAGTTAGTTTTTTATTTTTAACGTTTATTAAGGTTATGAATAAACTTTGTATTTTTACTTTAATCTTGCTTATTTACGAACACACCCCATGCCAGACATTTGCAGACTCTGATATATTGCCACGCTCCGTGAGAGTTATGATACCTTCAAATACTCCTTTCACTCTTAAGAAAGGAGTATTTGAAGGTATCATATCTGTCACGGAATACTCCTTCCTCTTTTCCTTTTTATATAGGCTGCCATATTTGCATAAACTTGCTTCTAATTAAGTGCAAAACATTCTATTTGTCATTATACTTTCAAAGAATGGATGAAAAAGGTTTGTAAAGGTTGCGATAGGAAGTAAAAATGGAAACCGGTGAACAGTTAAAAGTAAGGAAATACCTCACATGTGTACTATTAACCTTTAGCTTACGGGGCCCATTTCTCCGATTCCCTCTTTAGAACAGGTAATTTCATATCCCCTTTGTAATAATGGTCTTTAAGGGGGTTATATATATATATATATATATATATATACACTCATGGACAAATAAATTAGCGCACCAAGGAGGAGTCGTCAAAAGGAAACGAAAATTTACATACGTAATGACTACTTTGATATAAGTAAATGATAAGAAAATCAAAGAAAAAGGATAATTTATTTCAGAAAAAAAGGCAAAAGAACGGAGGAGTTAATACTCCGTTGGACCCCCTCTAGCGCGAATGCACAATGCGATACGATCGGGCATTGAGTCTTACAAGTTCTGTATGATGTCTTGAGACATTTCGTTCCATATTTGCTGTAACCTTGCCTCTAGTTCGTTCAAACTCGTGGGATGCCCAACTCGTCGTCCCAAATGATCCCAGATATGCTCGATTGGAGACAAATCTGGGGATCGGGCAGGCCAAGGAAGGGTAGTAACAGTGCGGAGACAGTCTTGTGACACCCTTGTTGTATGAGGCTGAGCATTGTCTTGTTGAAAAATTGCTCCTGGGAGCCGTTGCATGAGTGGCAACACATGTGGTTGCAGGATTTCATGAACATACCGCTGGGCTGTCATGGTGCCACAGAACAATACTAGGGGTGACCGTGTATTGTAAGCAATGGCACCCCAAACCATCACACCAGCTGTGGGAGCGATGTGTCACTGTACAGCAAAGGCAGGATTGAAGCGTTCACCACGGGCTCTCCACACACGAACACGATTCTCATCATTGCCGAGATTGAATCTGGATTCGTCGCTAAAGACGACCTGGTTCCATTCCGCTGCAGTCCAGTTTCCTCGTGCGCGGCAAAACTCCAAACGGAGGCGTCGATGGGTGGGCGTCAAGGGCAGCACACGTAATGGGCGCCGTGATACCAACTGTCCTTCAGCCAGGCGCCTTCGTATGGTTCGAGAAGACACAGAGGCCCCTAGTGAAGGTGCTACCTGTGCCTGGATGGCGGCCGATGAAGCAGTTGGCTGTACGCGTGCATTTCTTACGATGTGGCGGTCTTCTCGACGACCGGACTGTCGAGGGCGTCCTGAGCCTGGTCTTCGTGTACATGACATCTCTCGGGTCCACTGGTCCCAACACCTCCTCACAACACAATCAGAGCGGCCGAATTGACGAGCTACTCGACTAGCTGACCACCCAGCTTCCATCATCCTGACGATTCTCCCCCTCTCAAACTGCGACAACTGCTTATATTGTCTTCGAACACGGCGTAATGGCATGTCTATCTCAGCTCTTCCTTTGTAAATGATTCAGCACACTCAAACAAGCTTTGGTTACCTGTTTTATACTCCACAGAGTACGATGTTCAACGCCCTCTACCGGCTATACGTAATGCGCAATCACGCTGCATTTCTAATCATTTGCATATCTCCCCGACATGTACCTTCATTGCAAGTTTCGTTACGATCCCGCAATTATTTCTTGGTGTGCTAATTTTTTTTTGTCCATGAGTGTACATTCTTGGGCCCGTATCCTTGGGATACATGCTATCCCACCCCGTAAGGAAAAGGTTGATGATAAAACTTGCCTTATGTGTATTGTAAATTCCTGAAGACCGAGTGTTACTACGTGCAAAAATAACTTTGCAAAATTAGACCTTAAAAATTGTTACCATCCTAATTAATTATTCCCAAGACCATAGCAAATTTATAAAAATATAACCAAAATAATGCGAACAAAATACTTGCTTACATAAATCCAGTTGGGAAGGAATATTTATTTGTGTCAAGTCCCCTGTTTCCTCATTGTTGTTATAACATAAACTAACAGAATATTTCCGTAATCTAGTAACCACAACAACAACTATGATAGCAATTTTTCCATAATTATACGTTCGTAATTATAGCAATTCGTGCACAAATATTTTTATCTGTGGATATTTCTCTGAAACTGCTTCCGAATTTCGCAGTTTAATTAGGTTAGGGCCCATATTCCATTAATTACTCCCTGTATGCAGCATCATTTGGTGTTACATACCCATTCATCCTCGTATGAAATACATTTGAACGTTATTTCATTATTAATATCCATCTTGTCCATTCTGGGTAAAAAAAAATCGAACTGCCATCTTAAATTCATTCTAAATGGACTCCAAAGCTAATATTCTAGCCTTTTGAAAATCGTTCGTTTTAGATGTATTTTTTCATTTTAAAATGAAAAGAATGACTGTAGTTTTGCCTTTGCCAACCTTCTATAAATCACTATGAAAATATCTTAGTTATTCAGACATATATTAAATTTAAGCTCTTGTCTTGTCAGTTTGTACTCCCGAACGTATTATAATTTACTTTCATAAGTATTAAGCAGTAATCAAACTTTGTGTTCTGCAAGGATAAAAATATCAAAAGTAGAAATGACTTTTTTCTTTCTTTTTATTAATTTATTTACATAGATAAGCATTTATTTAGGTTTACTTTCCAATTTCTAAATATAGTATTTTAATACAGCATATAAATTCTAATGACTACCTTTTTATGTCTTTTCGGGGGTGAAAGATTTTAAGCGTTAATGTTTAAAATGTCTTCAACAATGAAGTCATAATTTGCGTTCTTTGTTAACAAAACAGGTTTGCGCAAGCCCATCCGATATCAGGCAGCTGAAGACACTGTAACTACTAGGCTGACAATAGAGTTTAAAATTTAATACCCATCTTAATTCTTCCCTGCATTAATTCAATCGCAGAATTTGCGTTTAAAGCTCATATCGACTCTTTAAAAGTCATAAAAGAGAATGTTGTACATTGTTTCACAAAATTTGAATGTGAAGCCAGTTTAAAGGTTCGTTAAGCATATATTACTGATTAGTGTTGGGATCTTGGGATGTATTTACAAATTTCAAGTTGGAGGGTAAATTATCTTCACACATACCTAAGCTTTATGCTGAGGTTTTAATTAAATGAAATATTTAATCATAATTACATATTTATAACTAAGGGTGTTGGTAAATAATTGAAAATGAATAATTATAGAAAACATTCTGTTGGGTAATAATGTTCTTCTAGTATAAAACGTCAATCACTGATCCACTCACACAGGCGTATATATTTATATGTATGTGTATGTATATGCATGTAATATAGTATGTATGAATGTATGTATTTAAGAATCCTAAAATTAAAATTACTGTTATGTATATATATATATATATATATATATATATATATATATATATATATATATATATATATATATATATATATATAGATATATATATATATATACATATATATATATATATATATATATATATATATATATATATATATATATATATATATATATATATATATATATATATATGACACGGCGCTTACACCGCGTAACCATTATCTAAATAATTACTTTTTAAAGTACTTAAATAACATTTAAAGAAGTTTATTAATTAACATTAATTGAATATATCCTCAACCCAGCTAAATCGCCACTCTCAATCATCTCTCAAGCCCCGCGAGGTGCGATCGGCCTCTCTGAATGTAATCTAATGCTTTGTTCTTTTTTGCGGGGTGCAATTACGCGGGCGAAGCATCGTGAGTCAGACTAGCGTGATTTCGAACATTCAATTATTGCGTCAATCCGAGACCGCGCTAGGCAATTAATCACTGATGACATCGGTCTTGTGAACTCTCCGCCGCAAAAAACAACCTACTTCCTGAATTGGAAAACACTTAAAATCTCTAATAATAAATTACCGTTTAACACTAATTTGCCTAATTTTAGCCCAAATTAATATAATTAGCTATAGTTTATGCTTTCTAGCATTACAATCTATATATATAAAACAGTTCCGTATCTGACTGACCGATTGACTGATTGACTGACTGACAGCTGACGCACAGATCAAACCGCAAGACCTAAAGGGCTGAAATTTTGCATGGCGATTATTCTTATAGTGTAGAGGTTAAGAAAGATTTTTGAAAAACTCTTCTTAGATTTTTTAAATTAAATTTTTAAGTTGTTTTTGTAACTTTTTTTAAGTTTGCATTTAAATTAATAATTTGATGGTTATAAAATTTATATCACGAGAAAGATGATAAAAATTCTTTTAAAATGAGATTTTTTCGAATCTTTACCTCCATTTTCTGATTTTTGGTGAATTTTTAAAGAATAATTTTTAGAATTTAATTATTAAATGCTGATCACGTGATTTCTTTTCCTTTTGTGATACTTTAAACTAATTCTGCGTCACGTGCATAACAACGAAATAGACAATTTTTTTTTCTTGCTAATGCGGCAGACGATTGGGTTTTACTCAAATATGAAAATACAGTAAAAGAAATGTTCCTCAAACTGTACTATATTAACAGTACTATATTCTTTAGTATGTTCTATTAGATTTAATTTGAATATTTTCTTCTTCATTATTTTGTCTATAAAAATATCCGCTACGATCTTTTTATAAATAAATAAATAAATATATATATATATATATAGTCGGACCTCTATTTAATGAAATATTTCTTGTGATCAAAAAATTTTTTTTTCATATTTATCAAAATATTTCTGAATATGTCAAATTTATTCTTTCTTTGAACACATTTTATGGTGATGAATGACCTTGAACTTCTTTTACCAGTCGCCTGACGCACTGAGAGCCGTAAAATCACTGTCATCCTTTGCATTTCATCCAGGAAGAGGAACCTTTAACCCCTCCCTCCCCCCCATACTATCCACTTCACTAGAAAAACTTTCAATATCCCCCTTTGAACCTCAATGAAGCTGTCCCGTGTCCTTGAACTGGTCTCCCGTTTTGTAGATGGTTGAGTCGTGCTGGTAATTTCGGTTCTTGTATCTGGAAAATATCAAAGTGAAAGTGCTTGAGCACCAAACAAAAAAAATTAATTCTTCATGAGGTGGATAAAGGTGTAAAGAAAAAGGATGTTGCTTTAAAGTTTGGTATTCCTCCAGACAACTTATCAACGATAATAAAAAATCGTGATAAAATACACAATTATGATTCATCGAATTCTTGTTCAAAACGTTTAAAAACATTTGTCTATGAAGATGTGGATGAAGCAGTTTTGAAGTGGACACACACAATGCGAGATAAATATGTTCCGATATCTGGGCCTTTCATAATTGAGAAAGCTCTTCAATTTGCGAAAGCTTTGGGATACAACGAATTTCGAGGAAGCAATGGATGGCTTGAAGCATTTAAGAGAAGACACAGAATTATAGAAAATTAATATCTGGTGAAAGTAAAGACGTTGACGATAATGATGAAAATTGGATAACGGAGACACTCAGTAAAATTTTAAAAGACTATAAGCCAGAAAACATCTTTAATATGGATGAGATTGCTTTTTTTTTCAATGTTTGCTTCAAAAGATATTAACATTTAAAAAGGAAAAATACTTTGGAGGAAAACAAAGCAAAGCAATATTAATTGCCATGTTAGGTACAAATATGAATGGGCATCAGAAAGTGAAACCATTAGATATCGGAAGCAAAAATCCAAGATGTTTAAAAGGCGCAACATCTTTGGAGGTTGATTATGACTTTAACAAAAAATCTTGGATGACGTCAGAAATTTGTGAAAAATGGGTTCAAAAGTTGGATAAACGTATGATTGCAGAGTGTAGCAACATTGCTCTCGCTTTTGACAATTGTTCCGCCCATCCGAAAGAAATCAACCCAAAACTAAAAATTGTTACAGTTTTTTACTTACCACCAAACACTACATCAAAACTGCAGCCAATGGATCAAGGGGTGATAAAAAATTTCAAAATACATTATCGCAAAAAGTTATCACTGTGCTTGAGACCAATCAATCCATGCCAAAAATCAACTTACGGGAAAGCATATCAGAAATTTCGAAAGCATGGAACTATGATGTCACAGATTGTACTATTCGCAACAGTTTTGCCAAAGCTGGATTCTTTGTAAGTAGTGATAGTTTGGCAAGTACGGAGGACAAAGACGATATTCTCTTAGAGGAACTTAAAAAAATGTGGATACTGATAAGGGAAAAAGAAGAAATTAACGATGATGTGCTGATTAAAGATTTTTTTTCACTTGATTCTGAAGCTGAAACCTCCGAAACACTAACTGAACTGGATATTTTGGACAGCGTGAAAAATTAAAATAGTACAGCAATACATTGCGATGAAGACGAAGATGATGAAGATGGAAATGATCATGATGCAGAAATCAACAAACCTTCCTATGATGAAATTTCAAAATCATTTGAAACAAACCGACGCGGATAACAGTTTGAAGGAAATATGCCTGAAGGGGTTTTTGGAGCATTGAAAAGATGCGAGACGTATTAAGAGAGAAAACACTTTTTCAGACAAAATTAATAGACTTTTATCAGTAATTAAATTTAAGGACGTATGTGGTAATGTATGCTTAGAAATACTTGTTATAATAAATGAGATAATGTCATTAAAATTCATTAATTTTTTTTAATTGAAAATGCAGTGTATTCCCACACAATGTTTTGTTTTATTCTTGTTTTCCTTGCAGATTTCTTTTTGATGGGTAAGATATATAAAATAAATAGATATTAATTTACAAAATAAAGGTGTGATTAATTACTTCTTTTAATAATATTTAGTGTTTATGAATTTAAAATCTGTTTTGTGTAGTTTAAAGTATTTTAAAAGGTGAATCTCTATTTAACGAATTTTCCGTATAACGAACTTTTTTTCGGGATTTAGCGACTTCGCTAAATAGAGGTCTGACTGTATATACATATATATATATATATATATATATATATATATATATATATATATATATATATATATATATATATATATATATATATATATATATATATATATATATATACCTAGTGCGTCATATATTCGTGCAAAGTTAAAAAAATCGTTATAAAAGAAATAATGCTCGGAAAAAATTTCTGTTTGCTCGAATAGGATCAGAGGGACATTGGATTTTTTCCTTGTAAATAGAAAAATGTTTCCAAAAGTATCCGAAAGAGGGCGCTTTTGCGCTACCACGTTAAGTTTGCATTGCAGAAAAGACATGCGTTACCTGTTGACACCTTCATGCAGGATGGTGCCCCGCCCCATATTTCACGTGATGTCAAAACGTTCCTGTTGGAATCTTTCACTGAAGACCGAGTTCTATAAGTTGCGGTTGTAAGGTTCATTGGCCCTCACGATCACCAGACTTGACCCCGGCAAATTTTTAGTTGGGGGGATACTTAAAATCTCATGTGTATCGGGGCTCCCCAACCACTTTGGTGGAACTGAAAAATGTCCTTCGACAGACAGTCGCTGCCATCTGTGCTACAAACTGCTGTAATGGGCTTAGTGACTCGTATCACTTGCCTATTACCTTGTGCTGGTAGTAATGTTGAACATCTGTTACTTTAAAGTAAATGCACAGTCTCATGTTAATGTGATCTGTTTGCTTTTCTGTTTGAGTTTGCCTGATTTGCATAAAGCGTCTCAGTATGACGTGTGAGCGCCCTCTTTCGGTTACTTTTGAAAACTTTTTATTTTTTACATGGAAAAAAAAACAATGTCCCTCTGATCTTATTGGCGCAAACAGAAATTTTTTCCGAGCATTGCTTCTTTTATTATGAATTTTTGAACTTTGCAGGAATTTATGACGCACCCGGCATATACACTCAAAAGCCAAAACATTATGACCACCTGTCAATAACGAGTTGGCCCACCTTTGGCGCGCAACACAGCTTCAACCCGCCTTGGCATGGATGCAACAAGTCCTTGGTAGATGGCCGGAGACAGATTGTACCAGATGTTTAAGCAACGGTCATGCAAATCCGAGATATTGCGAATTGGTGGTCTTTGAACTCTGAGCTGCCGTCCCATGACATCCCAAATGTGTTCTATCGGATTGAGATCCGGTGAGTTAGGCGGCCAGGAACTGGAATTAAGCATCATGTTCCTGGAACCACTCCAACACAATTTTAGCCTTGTGACACGGAGCGTTGTCCTGTTGGAACATTCCACTTCCAGCTGGAAAAACAGAGGCCATGTAAGGGTGCAACTGGTCCGCAATGATGTTCAGATACCCTGTAGCATTCATGGTCTGCTCTACCACAACCACGGGTCCCAGAGACGCACAAGAGAACGTACTCCAAAGCATAATACCGCCACCACCGGCCTGTGTATGACCTACTGTACATTGAGGGAGCAACAGTTCGGCTGTAAGACGGCGTATCCTGACATGGCCATCGGCGTGATGAATGACAAACCGTGATTAATCTGAGCAGGCAACTCTCTCCCACTGATCCATGGACCAGTCGCGATGTTCCCGGGCCTAGCGCAGGCGCAGTTGGCGATGACGCTTGGTCAGCAAAGGCACACGAGTGGGACGTTTGCTGGGTAGCCCCATATCCAACAGTGTCCACTGAACAGTGTGCTGCGATACTATTCTACTTGGCCCTGCATTGTATTGGGCTGTCAGCTGAGCCACTGTCTGGCTCCGGTTTTGCTTCACCATGCGAGACAGTCTCCGACGACCTTTTTCTTTGATAGCGTGTGGACGACCAACACCATGTCGTCTACTGCTGGTTTCACCGTCATTCATCCACTTTGCATAAGTACTAACAACTGTAGGTCGCGAACAACCCACGAGTAGTGCAGTTTCGGAAATACTTGTTCCGAGCCTTCGAGCCATTAAAATCTGCCCTCTATCAAAGTCGCTTAGATCCACAGCCTTTCCCATCACACACAGAAGTAAGTGAAGGAATGATTCTTTAGACTCTCCAGCAGCAGTTAAATACCACTTCCACCTGATCACGTGCCTTCCACGTCATCTAGGCGAATTCATTGCAAAATGTAGGGGTGGTCATAATGTTTTGGCTCTTGAGTGTACATATGCGTGTACTTTAATATGTTTTAATTAAGATTTTAATGGAAAGTGATCTCTGAGAATTTGCAAACATCATAATTGAATAGTCTGAGGTTTTCAAATAGAAGTGTTTACTTTGCCATTTTATTGTGTTCAATTACTGATTTAAGTTCATCCATATTCAAAGACATTTTCGTGATTTCTTATATTAGGATTCCGTTTAATAGGATATCGGAAGTAATTTTTTAAGTGGAAATAAAAATTCGACGTATTTTCAAAGGGAACTCAGAGCCTCCTCTTATGTATTGATAAATTTTCCATTTCTCACTCAAACAATTCTGATTCTAAGATAATTATTCATTATCCAGGATTACTTTCACGCAGTTAAATTCTTAAAATCCATTTCGATTGTTGTATTTTATGATGGTCAGCATAAAACAATTTATAAGTGTTAACATATGATAAATTCCCATTAAAGGAATTGGAACAAATTCCTCATTAATATTAATTTTAGAGATAAACATCGAAATAAGAAGACTAAATTCTCACAGAAATCTTCTTTAATTTGCATTGAAGCCTCGCCTTCAGTTTAGTATATCCTTTATATTTCCACTTCTTTCACTGTGTCATTATCTTTTAGATGAAATGAAAGGATGTAGAAAAGATCTGGTGTACTTCCCTCCCTTTTTAATGTTCCCTTTCAGTCCACATTAAATGTAGATTGCAACATAATTGGTCATTTGGTAGTAACTAAGTAACTTTTCTCGTTTAGGAGCCATGTTTGTTTGGAACAAGAATACTCGGTAGCAGAAAAATGACGAATAACTGTTTACTCGGAGAAACAATCACAGTTATCAGTTCTGACTTTGGGATTTTGTTACTCGGCTCAGCTTAGAAACAGAGTAAACTGCTGAAGTTCAGATTATATATATATATATATATATATATATATATATATATATATATTCATATCGTGCGTATATTCCCTAAGCTTAAGAAGATATAAAAAATATTTTTGCCAAACATGCATTTGAAATATAATATCATAAATAATCATACTTATGAGAGTCAATTGATAAGACCCTGCAAATATACCGGAAAGATCACATTTGTAAATAAATAAAAAAAGCTTTTATTTACTTTTTTACATAATCTCCCTAAAAATTGCTATATTTGGTCCAACAATTTTCAAGCCTTTTTTTAGTCAACTCCATAAAGTAAAACATATCCAAATCTAGAAAATATGCGTTTGTTTCTCTAAATAACTTCGATATTAAACGCAAATTTTTACCCTGCAAGAAATGTTTCGTATTTGGGACAGAGAAGTGCTCTGAGGTAGCCAAATTTGGTAAATCTGGAAGGTGGGGATCATTTTCGTTGCGTAATTCTTTGTCGCCGCAATCGCAGATGAATGGATCAGAGCATTGCCATGATAGAAAAGACGATTTGTTGTTTCTATAAATGTAGCCTTTTTTCTTATATTCACTAGTTATAGGATCCATTAAAGATGCATAGGTTATTTTTCCCCCTTTTCAAAGTAGTCGGTAATAATTTGCCATGGGCGACCTCCAAAACAGTAGCCATAGCCTTTCCTCTTAATGCAACCGTTTCCACTTTCTTTGGTGTAGGTATCCCACACTAGTTTGATTTTTTTTCCTGGCTGGTAGTGATACATCCATATTTTATGATCTGTTACAAAAAGACGTAAATAAAATATCTGGTTACATTTGACACCCCCCCCCCTCCAAATTTTACTTCGAAGCGTTCAATCGGTTCCGTTTTTAATCGATTGTTAGCAAACGCTGCACCTACCTTGCCGCCAGCCATTTATTATCAAACATTCATGCAAAATATTACATACGGACACTGATGAGATGCCAACAGCTTCAGAAATTTCACGCACTTGTAACCGTTTAAGCTTCATCACCATATCATGAATTTTTTTCAATAATTTCTGGTGTAAATATCTCAGAGGCACTTGTGGTTATTCGGCCACAAAGAAAACCATCAAACCAATTGTAAATCATTTTAAGGGAATTTGGACACTCGCCATAATATTTATGAATATTAGACTTTGTAAATTGCCCTCTTTTGAGTCTAAAATATTAATGTTTTATCAAGACACAGGACTCGTTTATATCCTTTGTGCGAGCAGTAACAGGAGTTGACAGACTTAAGTCCCAGACTAAGAGTCGAATTTGTTTACAGTTTGACAAGCGTGCCTTTAAAACATGCTAAATGAAAAAGGTTCAACAATTTCTGTGCAGTGATGACAGCTGAATATCCGAATATTAAAAAATTCACTAAATTTGGCAGGTTTTAAAAATCTGTTTTCCTAATATCCTGTGTAAATTTCTCGAAATTTTGTGATATCTTGCTATGAAATGGCATATTAACATAGCTTTGAAATATATAAATTTACGTAATTGTGTAATTAATACTGGAATGCAGGAAATGGTGAAATATTCGTGAATAAAAAAAATATTTGAAACTACGTTAAACATGCAAATATTCTTTTAATGACAATTTAAAAAAATCTTGTGGAATTTTTTTTTCAAACGGTTTAAAGTATACGCATGCATATTTTAAATATAAAATAAAAACACTAATCTTTGCTTCATTCCAGTGTCAATTTAACTTTACATTTTAATTTAGATGATGCTGTAGAAAAGAGATAGAAAAAAATTATCTACTCAAAACCTTTTTTTCAGTGTAGGATATAGTTAAAGATTGCGAGCTTATATTTAATTTATTTTCTGTGACATTTTTTCTGTAGAGAAGATATTAAGGTGCAAGTTCAGTAACTAGATTTATTATCTCGGCTCATAACCGGAGATTGTTTCTCAGTTTTAACGAAAACAATGGAAAATTATGACTGAAGTAAAAAAGAAAGAAAAAAACTAAAAACTCTTTATTTTTTTTATTTTAGGAGACAATTTTTTATGTTCAGCGGAATTACATCTATTCAATGTACATCAGTTTTCTTATCAAACTCATCTCACAGAATTGTAATTTGCTTAACATAAGTATACCAGCAACTATAGCTATTTTTGTCACCAAATTTTTATTCAGTTCAAAAAAGGGAAAGGAAATTAATCATTCCCGGAATCCTATGTTTTTGTTAGACCGAACTCCGTTTTGCCTTAGTATAGGACTAGTAATTGCTTATAGATAACTCTTTTCGCGCTATATGTGCATTGTTACAAGACTCAGTGACATTGTTCGGAATTCCCGGAATTCAGCGGTTTTCCAGTGATGCAAAATTTGCATTGCTTACATTTCGCTCATTCAACAGTTTCATCTTATTCAATAAATAGCTGTTTTAAAGAAGTATAAATATGCATTTTATTTTACCTATGCGGAGGCACTTGTCGTGAAGACATTCACCTATAATTCACCGCAGTTTTGCTGGCCGTTTTATTATGGGGGAGCCATATAGGCGGACCAGCATTACCCCCTATGAAGGGACGACACAAACGGAGGCATTTTACTGGCGCGAAGCCGGGATTCGATCCGAGCACTCTCAGCACCTAAAGTGAGCACGCTGTACCACAAGACCGCCACAGGCCACTTGGATATGAATTGTGCCGATAAAAAGTTATTAATTTCATAGATTAGATTTATTTGAAATTAACAACTAAAAGGTATTAGAAAAACTGAAAAAATCTAAAAACATTAGATCCCTTTCTCGAGTCCAGATGATTTTCACATTCTGATGATGTCCTACCCATTTTAAAAAGGACCTCTCGGAGTACCGGGGATTTTCTTTTAATACTGTTCGGTTTCTATAACCGTGACCCATCTTGCGATGTAGATAAGCATTTAAATGCATTTACTTTGGCATATGTTTGTTCTGCGCAACCGCGAACAGTTTGAATTTTGACTTAAGCGGTGGACGCTCGTTCTGTGTATGCTTTTTGCCAAAAGGGTATGGTCACGCATTTTGGCCACTAGGAACATTCTTAGTGATAGAAGTACATAGCTACTTCTTTAATAGCAAACTTTTGTTTTGTTACTCTAAGTAATGCATATTGCTTGTAATGTTAAACTTTATCATTAATTAAACTTGAACGGATATATTTCTGGGGTCTCTTCATATCCATAATTTGATACAGTCCACTCAGGGCCGGATTACAGTCCACTCAGGGCCGGATTAATTCACTTTGGGGCCCTAAACATTTTCTTCTTATCGGGCCCCTCCCTCTCCCACAAGAAATAGAGCCCACAAACATAAAACAATAAATGAAACAAAACTAAATAATGTGAAAAACTAAAACAAATCTTAAATTTTTATTAATAAAAAATATTTAATATACAACGATATATCCAAAGCGTGATGATAATTTATTTTCTCTAAAATATATGAAAATTATAATTTAACAAGCTCAAATAATCAATTATAAAATTATTGCAATAATGGAAAATGACTTACCTCTCGACCTCAAATTGCCCTTACAGAAAAATAAAGAATTCAAAATTCACACTTGTAAAGGCCGATTTATAGATTTATTATATATAGTTGTCCAACAGAAAATTAAACTTCCTAATTTACAAATCTTTTCAAAATAGACAGTTTTGACCGGGCCCTTCAAAAAACCGGGTCCTAGACATTTGTCTCATTTGCCTATGTGATGATCCGGCCCTGAGTCCACTAAAGTAAGATCGTTAGATCACACCCAACAAATACTATCCAACATGAAACCAGCTACAAGTGTTGAATATAGAGGGGGGGAACCGTGATGAAGATATCATTTCTTTTAAATATCCGTGTAACTCATTAGGGTTACAACAATACTATCTAGGTATTAACTCAAACTTCGTCGAAGTTTACACAATAAAAAGACTCAATTCACTGCACAAAAATGACTATTACAGAGGAACGTAGTTTATAGCATCTTTCACCGTCTCATTTTACAAATGGAATAAAAATCGTTTTTATTAGGATAACAGTGTTTCCAATTTATTCAGATAAAAAATGACTTTTCAGAAACCAACAAAACCACTGAGTCAGGAGTTCACAGTAGATGCTGTAGATCCGTGCTTGTTACTAAAGTCCGAAAGAGACAGAAAAAAATTCTGGATTCATATAAATTATTTCTGAAAAAAAAATGTTAATTTTTTACAATGATCCTAATTCATTTATGTAAATTAAAACGTACGCAGCAGCTGGTACGTGTGGATGCAAACATACAGGATTTATCACTAAATATAAAGCTATCAATTCTGTATGTATAACTACCGAATCTATTTGCAGGATTGCATCTATATTATGAAGCCTTACTTGGGATAATGCTCCTCATTTGTATCTTCCAATTACATTTACCGTTTTTGCTCCGTAAACAGTCATAAATAACATTAACACAGACCAGAGACATAAAGAAGAGAAATTTAATTGTCTAATTGTGTTGTTCGATTGAGTGGTAATTGGGATCATGACCTTTTATCTTGTCTTTTGGCCTCAATAAACGATGCAAGAAAAAGAGTTTCTTTGAAAAGAGGGGAAAAACTGTACCAATACAAACAAAACGTATACTTGAAATAAAACACATCTTTTTTTTCCAATAAGCTATTTATTTAACCAGAAAGTACAACAAGCATTCACTCTAAATGATCAAAATGTCTCTCAACTATTTCATAAATATTCTAAGCAAAAGGTCAAAGTATAAATAGAAGTATTTCTTTTTATTATATGCATTATTAAATACTTTAAAAGGACTGGTAGCATTAAAAAATTATGGCATCTCATAATTATATGTATAATAAATGGAAGAATATATAATCATTTGGCTGAGAAAAAGTGAAATAATAAAACCTTTGAAGTTTAAAATGCAAATTCACTGCATTTCAAAACATCTGAATGTAAATCTACTTAAAGTATATCATAATTTTCTTTAGTACTGAACAAAGCTCTAAATAAAGGAATATTAAGAAAACAAATTCAAAATTAAGAACTTGTTAAAGAAAAAGGAAAGACGTTAATCACTATGATTGTAATCGAGCTTGAAAGGCGTGAGTGGTATAATTTAAAAAAAGTTATCGCATAGCCGAAATAAGCACAGAATTCCTTCTATTAAAATAAGAAATGCATTTTTCGATTTAAAATTTGTAAAATGGTATAGGAGATGAGATCTTTTTCACGATACGTGGGTAAATGTTTACATATACGTAAAATATATTTTTAAGTTTAATTTTTAAGTTGCTTTTGTTTTTAATATGTAAATAAAGCAGAACGTACAGTATGTGCTGTATATTGGAATGTTAAAAATTGCTTAAATTATATACTTAAATTATATACTTGCTTAAATTATACACGGCTTCGAAATAAAAGAAAGATCTTTATAATTAACTGAAAACAAAACTCTGTTCGCGAATTTTGGAAGCAAATAAATTTTTCCTCCTGAGAGCAAGAAGAAATTTAACAGTGCAACAAAAGGAGGTAAATTATGCTGTTGCTGTTGTTATTTCTAATACCCCCTTGCCGGACATATTCCAGATCAGGTCCATATAGGCTAGCGGGATGAGGGGTGGGGCTCCGGTTTATAACGGCACCACAAGGGCAGGAGTCCGATTTAACCAAGTGCCACCACAATTTTGATCAAGCACCCTCAGGGGTAGCGTCCGGGGGATCGTACCCTCTCCCACCCTCTGACCTCATAGAGGGACTTTCCAGTCTACATATTTTATATATATATATATATACATACACTGAAGAACCAGAAAAACTGCTACACCTACCTAATATCGTGTAGGGCTCAACGAGCACGCAGAAGTACGGCAGCACGACGTAGCATTAGGGTGGTCCAAAAAAATTAACTTTCGAAATATATTCCTCCACAAGGTTTATTTTATTATTTTACATGTAAATAATGCGCACATTTTTTCCTCCAAAATAATAATATTTACAGGTCGCTCAAGCTGAAACTTTAAAAGTTCAGATTAATAAATATTTCTTGGAAGTAGTGGGAAAGCTATTTTGGTGGTTTGCTACTAGACAAAGCAGCAACTGTTTTCGTTCTTCGTCTTTTGTAAGGGTATAATTATATTTTTGTATTAGGCTTATAGCTCTTTCAACATTGTCATTTACAACTTTCATTTTTAAGCACCTTTCTAGAAAGTCACAAAAGCAAGGATCACTTTTCCACTGAGATGGTGATTTTTCTATGAAGGCTTGTGATTTAATTTTACCTCCTTTAACCATGGCATAAAATGTTTTGTCTTTTCAGTAACAAGTTCTTCGATCTTTACATTTTGCTCTTCGTTTTTTAGTTCCAGTCGATAATCACGGGTAGGTTTTAGTGGACGATCAAGATTTTGTATAATTTTCATTTTTGTGTCAATGCTGTCTTTGTTATCACAAAAAAGCTAATGCTACTAAGTGCTCAGATAAATACCATAAGTGTCTGGAAAATGATGATAATGCTATATTTGCTACAAAAAGAATTTGGATATTTCTTCAGGTCATTTAAAAACTGAATATCATTGTAAGGGGCCTTAATAGCATGTGGTGCTTCATCCCAATATTTGATATATATTAGGCTCACAAAAAGGCACAATTCTGTAATTTTACCAGATTCTTCAGAAGGCAGCTTAAATTGTTCTCAAAAAAGTAATATTTTTAGTGCATAAATACCTTTAGCCATCCATTGAGCGTGATGTGTGGGTCCAGGAGCGCGAAACGACTATTTATTGTTATCTCCTCAAAGAAAAATTAATGATTAATTAATGATTGCATAAACTCTTTATAGTCAACCCTTATAGTTGGAGATTTAAGTGCTTTTGGTAGAAATGTTAACATATATTCTCTCAGTTTAGTAAAGTTTACATTGTCAAATAATTCCTTATTTGCTGGATTATAAGCAGATTTATCTATTTCCGGCCATACATTCTTAAACCGCTTAAATATTACAGTTTCTGGACCTTCAGATGGGCTTAATATAACAGAAAACACACTAGATAGTAAAATCTCCATTATATGGTGATGACATGGAACCCAAATAAGATCTGCCCCTAAATATTTTTGAATTCTGATGCATGCACCTTTGTGTAAACCAGTATTAGCGATTGTGGTATCGAACACCAGTCCATTAATTTGAGATATAATATTCCATTTCTGGGCTGTCTCAATACATGCTTTTGCTTGTAATTCTCCAGTTCCTCTTTCAATCTTCGGAATTCCAAGGAGCTTCTCTTGACCATTTCCTGAAACAATAAAGGTAACTCGATCAACTTTTGTTTTTGATCCATCAATATCTTGTAACATCTTACCATCCCAGTGTAATAATGGAGGTTCATCTAGATAATTTTTTTCTGTTTCTGTAGCTTGTTGCCTTCCTTTTCTTCTGTGTCTCCTTATTGAGCTTCGAGAAAGGGTTTCTGGAGAAATATCGTTCCCGAGTGCACGTGCAACAGCTCCAGCCACGAATACAGTTTTCCGATCAGAAACATTAACACGATCTATTACACCTACAACTTCAGGACACTTAAATATATTTTTTACATATTTCTTTTCAGCAGCTTCGGTAACTGTAGTTGTAGTATTGAGATCGGATTGGGATGTAGTTGACAGCGGCAGGTACTCCTCTTCACTTTCAAATTCTATCGAATGTGAAGTTTCTGAGTCTGATAATTCTGACATGATTTTTTCTATCCTAATTTTTAATTTTGCTTCTCTTTCTTCATATCGTTCTTTCGTTAACTCTTATACTTATTTCTTTCTTATTTCTTTTTGTGTAGTTTTCATGTCAACTCATAGAACAACAAAAAACATCTTTCTGCTTTTGAAAGAATTCTCTGTTGCTTATTAGGCTGATGGCATCCTTGGTAGATATATCAAATAACTTTTCTAATTTAGCCTTCAAAATGTTTTATTTAAGTCTATCTTTTCCTGAATTTCTATTTTTTTCTTTTATAGGTCTAGATATTATCCAAATAGTTTTTTAAGTTTCCTAGTGGACGAGTCTATTCGCTGAGTGGGTATTCTCTCCCTTTGCCATATTTCGCACAAATGTTGAGCGACCTCTTAATATTATCGGATTGGCCTGAAATTTGATTTACATACATTTTGAATACAGAGGAACAAAATATGGCTTGTGGAAGGGATATTCTTACACTTTTATTTTTTAACATTATGTCATGGACCACCCTAACGTAGCATGGACTCGACTAATGTCTGAAGGTATCCTGAAAGCATTTCACACCATGAATCCTGCAGGGCAGTCCACAAATCAAAAGGGGGTGGAGATCTCTTCTGAAAAGTACGTTGTAAGGCATCAAAGGTATGCTCAATAATGTTCATGTCTGGGGATTTAGGCGGCCAATGGAAGTGTCTAAAGTCAGAAGAGTGATTCTGGAGCCACTCGGTAAGAAATCTCGACTTTGGGATGTCGCATTGTCCTGTTGGAATTGTCCAAGTCCATCGGAATGCACAATGGACATGAATGGGTGTCTCACAAGTGACGGGGTACATAAGAATGATCGGGCAGGAATCTTATGTACCCGTCACATGTGAGCGTCGTCTCTAGACGTATCAGGGGTCCCCTATCACGCAAACTGCACACCCCCCATATCATCGCAAAGGCTCCACCAGCTTGAACAGTCCTCTTTTGGTATGTATGGTCCATGGAGTCATAAGGTTATTTCCGTACTCATACACATCCATTTGTCCGATACAATTGGAAACAAGTCTCGTCAGACCTGGCAACGTGTTTTCAGTCATCCACAGACCAATGGAGGTGTTGACGGGCCCAGGCAAGGTGTAAAGACTTGTGCCATGCAGTCAACAACGGTACACGAATGGGCATGAAGTTCCGAAAGCACATATCAACGACGGCCCACTGAACAGTTAGCACGCTGACACTCGTTGATACCCCAGCATTGAAATCCGCAGCAATTTGTGGAATTGTTGCACGTCTATCTCGTTTAAGGATTCCCGTCAGTCTTCGGTGGTCCAGTTCTTTCCAAGTCTTTTTCCGGCGGCACCGCTATTGGAGATTTGATGTTTTACCGGATACCTGATATTCATAGTACACTCGTGAAATGGTCGTGCGTGAAAATCCAAATTGGATTGCTACCTCGGAGATGCTATATCCCATCTCTCGTGCGCCGTCTATAACACCATGTTCAAAGTCACATACATCGTGATAACCTGCAATTGTAGCACCTGGAACCTATCTAACAGTTTTGCCAGACACCTGTTGTCTTATATAGGCACTGCCGACCGCATCGCGTTACGCTGATTGGTTGTATATCTTCATTGTTTGCATACGCACGACTATACCAGATTTTTTTTTGCTCTTCGGTATATATATATATATATATATATATATATATAATTTATATTTGAATAAAAATTCCTTTAAACTTACCTTTAACAGTTCATTGTAACAATAGGAAAGAATATTTTAATAGGATTCAATACAGAGTGATTTATTTAGTAAGAGTGTTACTTTTTGAAATAAAAATGTCGTTATTTTCTTCTTTCGGAAAGGAATGGCATTATATGGAAGCACAGAATAATTTCCTTTAGCAATTTGGTTTCCATCCATCTCGCGATGTTTTGAGTGAATTATTTAGTTTTTTATAAACATATTCATTTTGGAAACAAATATATAGTAGATAGGTTACCCTCAAGCAAAACTCAGTAGAAATTGCTATATAATTAAATTATGCCATTAGTGTTTCATTTAGCTTGGTCTTGCGCTGACTAAATATGATTAATTAAATTTATTTAATTCCGCGTAGAATATGAAAAGGTAATTTACTTAATAACTAGGCCAATGTTAACATTTTCTTTCCTCTGGCCCATGACTTATATGGTTTATTTGAGAAAGTTATAATTCATAATTATATACTAAGATTCATAAAGGGCTTTCAGATTTGATACAAAGGATGTATATCTTGCAAAATGAAGCCTACTATTTCTATTTTAAAAACATTTCAAATAAAATGCGTTTACTTTCTTGCTTTTATTTTTAAATTTCATTTATTTGGAGTTATAAATGTATGTATATATATATACACACTAGTTATAAAAAATTAAAGGAAAAATCACAAAAAGAGGGATAACACGTTCAAAACTAGGTCAATCTATTTAAAATTTGAATATGTTTTTTAAAAAAAGGTGCTGAACAATACTACATTATGCAAAATAGTGGCGCTGCAGTCGGAATACGTCATTTGCGAGGAGAATAAAAGTGCATGTTTCAGTGAAAGGCGGTAATTGTCGCTGCGAGGCTGAGATTAGACATCTGGCATAGCGAAATTGTAACAATGACCTCCAGGCATCATTTGACCGAAGAACTGCGATGGCGAGCTATTGGGAGAGTAGAGGCAGTAAAAAGTCAGACAGAAGGGGCCAGATGGCTAAATGTGAGTCCGCCTGTGGTTCATAGACTTTGGCAACAATTTCTAACCACGGATTCAGCATCCAGGAGGTTCAGCCAAGGACGGCCATACGCTACGACGTGTGCCTATTACCGATATTTGTCATTATGCGCACGAAGATATAGAACCGCAACTCGATCTGCAAGCTCCGTCTGCAGATCCTCCCTCGCTGCAAGTTCCGGAATGTTGGTATCAACGTCAACCGTACGTAGAAGGCTTTACGAAGGTGGTCTTTTTGCGAGGCAACCATCCATTTGTGAACCGCTCACATCACGCCATTGGCGGGAACGTTTGAAGTGGACACGTCAACATGTCCACTAGACGCGTGATCAATGGAGGGCTGTTCTCTTTACGGATGATTTTAGGTTTAGCCTTCAGAACGATAGAAGGCGTATTTTGATTTGGAGAGATAATCTGGAACTCGATTTCATCCATTACACATCCGTGAAATAGATGCATACGGATCTGGCAGTGTCTGTGTTTGTTGTGGTATCTCTTTTGGTGGACACACAGACCTCCATGTCTTTCCTCGTGGAAATGTGAATGCTCACAACTATAGAGATGACATCCTTGATGCTTATGTGCACCCTTATGCAGGGTCAATAGGTGATGCTTTCGTGCTTCAGGACAATAACGCGAGACCGCACAGGGCTCACATCGCGGATGCTTATCTTAAGCAGGAAACAATTCCGCGCATCGAGGGGCCATCTCGATCACCGGACCTGAATCCTATCGAACATGTTTGGGACGCTTTAGGACGACGTATAACTGCTCTCAATCCTCCTCCTAGGACCCTAGCCACGATTTCAACCTCTTTGCAAGAGCAATGGCTCTCACTTCCTACCGAACTCATAGACGGCATCATTGACAGCATCACATATCGCTGTATGTGCTGTATTGCTTCTGGGGGGGGGGGGATCATATGCCATATTAAAGGTACTATTCCTATACCAAACTGACACATCCGATTTGTTCATTGTATGTATATGCTAGTTTCTATAACGATATAATTGTCTGGCGATTTCCTTTTATGCTATTTTATACCTACCTATGTGTTGTATAATGTGCATAAGTTTCATTAAAATCTAAGCGTAACTGTTTGATTAATCGCTATTTTTGTGACTTTTCCTTAATTTTTGATAACCAGTATATATATATATATATATATATATATATATATATATATATATATATATATATATATATATATATATATATATATATATACAGTCGAACCTCCATATATCGAAGAAGCAAAGTGCCGGAAAAAAATTCGATATATAGAAATTTCGATATATAGAATTGATCTTAGTTTTATCATAATTCTCCTAAAACATTAAAATTAAAGCTAATTTTCGCATACGAAACTCCATTTCCAATTTATATGCGAATCACATTAAATGAAAGTTAATAACTAAAAAAATGATCTTAGTTTTATCATAATTCTCCTAAAACTCATGATGAAGTTTCGTATACGAACCTCCATTTCCAATTTATATGCGAATCACATTAAATGAAAGTTAATAACAAAAAAATTAATTAATATGAAAGATTTATTGAGTACTACATACCCTTTAAAAAACAATAATCCAGACAGTGGTTACAATGATCACAGTTACATTCTTTTAAAAAAAACTACGAATATCTTGCTGAAAAGTCAGTTTTACAGAAAATTCATCAAAGAAATGTTCGCATTTATTCAGTCCACTAAAAACTTCATCAGGGACATTTTCTGCGTATTGAAGTTCACGACGTGTTGTTTCAAACGCCAAAAATTGGGAGATTTTATTCTAAACTAGAATGAAATCTTCCAATATGTCTTGAAAAAAAATTTCGATATATAGAGATTTTTTCGATATATGGAAACAGTTTTTCTATGTAATGAACATGGAGATTTGCTAAGAGTTCGATATATAGAAAATTTCGATATAGGGAAGTTCGATATATGGAGGTTCGACTGTATATATATATATATATATATATATATATATATTTATTTATTTATTTATTTATTTATATATACAGGATGTTTCAGCACAGAGGTTACAAACTTTCAGAAGAGACAGTGTACACCTAGATGATGGGAAATCGGACTGCAATGCATGGTCGCAAACGCTGTCTTGGCGTGGTACTGACGACACAAAACACAATCGTTAATTGGACCACTCAGAATTTAATTTATTAAATTTTCAAGATCAAATGAGTCAAGGTCATTTTCTGAAAGAGGAGATGGAATACAGTCCTTTGGTACAAACCGCATCTATCTACGACCATTAGAGCCTGCGTTATTAGAGTTTGAATTTATATACAGGGCAACCCCTCAACTTGAAAATTTTAAAATGCTACTACAGTATTGCTATGTGATTTCCTATCTTCTAGGTGTACTCTATCTCTCCTGACAGTTTGTAACCTCTGTGCTGATACAGCCTGTATATATATATATATATATATATATATATATATATATATATATATATATATAGAGAGAGAGAGAGAGAGAGATTGATTGATTGATAGACATATATAAAGAGTTAAGGATAGTTAATGAGGACAAACGTTCTGTTGACCCAAGAAGTGGCCTGTGCGCTAAGGGTTTCGTTACTAATTTATGAAGTCCTGAAATTGAATTATTTCTATTTATTTACAGTACAAAATGACATCGAAGTAACACGATTACAACCCATTAAACTTTCGTTAAACTTCCCTTACGTGATTTCGAACAACTTGTCGAGTATATAGAAGTCACGTTTGTACTTACTATATCAACAGCATCTTCAAAAGTTAATTTTCACCATTCTTGAACTTTAAACTAGACGTATTGATCTCCAATCTCCCAATTCATTCATAAAAAAATAACCACCTCCATAATTGGTTGTTTGAATAAATTCAACGGCCCTGGCATACATGCTAAACGAAAACGTGCCTTGATTAAGGTATCACGAGCACAGGCAGATCAATACACGTGTTGAGGATTTGAGAATGTTCAGCAAATGAGATATGTGTACAAGAGTCTAGAAGATATAAGTTTCCGATAAAGGGATTCACGAGAAAACAATGTTATGCTATTTAAGAACGTGAATAAATGATGTCGCAATGTTTGCCAATAAACTGATATACTCCTTTTTTTACACGTTTTGTTTGAGAATGTTCCAGGCAGGGCTGTTTCTGAAACCATAATACAGATAACGTTTCATCCAGGCCCGTATGCGAGATTGGAAGATTAAATGTAATAATTTATGAAAAATTGGTTTCGTATATAAAATTCTAATGTGATTCAGGAAGGTCGCCCATGCACATATCCCTAGTCATTAAACTGTAATATCAAGTATATTTTCGATTTGTGCATAAATTAGGTAGAAAATTAAAAGAAACCTTTTTGTTCAGTTATAAATAAGTGCGTAAGAACATATACTAATAAAAAATGATGTATATATGTATATATACATATATTAATTTATAACTCCGACAGGAAATATTCTGAAATATGTAATAAATGTATATTTTACAATTTTATTACTAGTTCTTTGAATTTATGTTGTGTCATTCTGTAATCCAGCAGTACCCGAATAAAGCATATATATATATATTTATTTTTTTTTGCCAATGCGGAGGCACTTGCAATGAAACATTGGCCTATACTACACCGCAATTTTACTGCCCATTTTATTATGGGGGCACCATATAGGCGGACAGCATTACCCCCTATGAAGGGACGACACGAACGGAAGCATTTTTCGTGGCGCCACGCCGGGATTCGATCTGAGCACCCTCAGCACCGTAACCCAGCGCGCTGTACCACAGGGCAGCCACAAGCCCATATATATATATATATATATATATATATATATATATATATATATATATATATATATATATATATATATATATATATATATATATATATATATATATATATATATATATTATGCGCATATGCGCGCGCGTGGATAGGATTTATAGGAAATATCCTAAGTTACTAATTGCAATAATCTATTTGGAACAACTAAGCCGTATCTCTAAAATGGACCTCTGCTGTCTTTCTTTTTATGCTAAACAACCTGGTTACGGGACTAAAAGCAGTTATGATATTGCAGTTTCTATATTTTTATTTTTTATTTTTATTTGGGCCACTTTGGTCAATGTCACGGTTAAATTTTATAGCTTCATTTGCATTTCAATCATGCTCGAACATTACTTTAACTCCATATATATAATAAGTTATATGGGTGATGTCATTAGTTCTTTTTCCGTTGTTCCACTTGTTAACATGTCGCTCCATGTATCTCAGACAGCCATCATAGTATTTGTTATAAATGTTTACAATGGCCGCGTTCCCTTTCTCACGTATTGGATTCCCTTCATCTGATGCCTTTGACAATGTGGATTAATGTATTTATGATTCTCTTTGAGATAACTTACGAGTAGATTCTTGCTTCTTTGTGAAGTACACATGGATGTACTTAACAAAGGATCGCTGAGCATACTCCTTATTTTGGCTGACTATCTTTTTCCTTTTTTAGTTTAAGTAAATTGTTTCCAAGTCGCAAAAACAAAATCAAGCAAACGAAGGATTACTATTTTAAATCTGAAGTCACGAATTTTTACTGTATTTAAATCTGACAGTTATAAATGTAAATAAACAAGTTGCACATGCATACGAAAAAGCTGTAATGAAGTTCATGGTGATAAAATTACATGAAACACAATAAATTGTAGATACGCCAATGACAAGCGCTGAAGATGCCAACCTTTTGCAAAATATCATGCCATTCTCGTTTTAAAAAAATCTCTTCTGTATTCTAAAACTTCATTCTACAGAAAAAAGAATGTTTCGTTAGTCAAATACTTAAATATTGACTTACTGAGTTATTGCTTTTAAAAAAAGGATTTTAAAAGTGATAACTCTAATAGAAGTAACTATCATTCCTTTTTAATTTTAATATGTTACTGAATACTAGATAAAACTTTTAAGCTTTGTCAAGGCATTGGATAATCACGGCACTGAGAAGTTTATACGTACATTCATAAGAACAAAACATTGAGATGTTTTAAATATTTTACTACAAATATAGATGAAAGTGATTGTCGAAATTTCTTGAAAGGAGATACATATAAATATATTTTCTAAGTCGTAACGGTGTTCGTAGTTCTTTGAAAATTTTAGGAGAATATTTTAATGTTTTGTACTGTATGCATTACTGCCATTATTCATGAATGTATACTCGGGAACTTCTTTCTAGATGTTAAATGAAATGAGATTTCGTATGACCTTTTTTCATTTGATATGAGCATATAATACAGTAGAATTGAAAATAATTTGCCCATTATAACGAAATCTGTGTTTAGGATTTGCATTCCGCTTTAGTTAAGGAAAATATCGCAAATTTATTAATATCCAGTTAATCATATAATATATTGAAAAAAAAAAGATAAAGATATTATTAATAGATTAAGAAATACATTTTCTATGGTGTTAGTACTTTATAAATTTTTAATAGAATTTATGCATCGTTTATTTCGCTGTACAGATCCTGGTTCAGGTAACATTCATAATGGTATGTTAAAGCTCTACTCACCATACTCGCTGGCTACAATATTACAACTATAAAATGAAATATGGTGCACAGAGGTTATCACTCAAATACAGAGCTGCATTGATTATCCCTCTCCCCCCCCCAAAAAAAAAAAGAAAAGGAAAAAGAATCCATCAGAAATCAGCTCATACCGTCCCATAGCACTTACTTTCTGCTTAAGAAAGTTAATGGAGAAGTTGGTTAATAACAGGTTTACGTGGAAACCTACAGTTTCGCTTTCGCAGACAGAGGAGTATGAATGATACTCTTCTATTCGTGACAAATAAAATTTACCAGTGGTTTTATTAAAGCAATCGACTGTTGCAGTGCTTCTGGATTTCGAATTTGAATTTGATCAAAGCCCGTATGCGACAATCTTGTTGCAGTGCAGGAAACTGGGCAATATGAGTCCAATGAAGCCTCCTCAGATATTTTGACGGGATGCAAAAAGGCATCATCAAGCGTGATCCAAAGAAAATGGACGAAAAGGTGGAAAACGCGGAGCATGAACCTATCGTTGTACTGCATTCAACCAAGGCCTGCATATCCCAGGCTCTACCCAGAAGTCCGAAGTGCAGTGATCCCCAAGCAGTGTGTCGCGGCACTTCAGGGTGCCGTGAGATCGTCCAGGGGTGCCGCTAGATTTTTTGGGGGATAAACAAAATAATATTAATGGGGCCCTCTTAAAATAAATATTAAATTGAATTAATGACTCTCACGCCCGACAGATTGTGACATAAATCGATGCACTCGTTCCTGAGGGTAAATGAGTTGTTCTTAACGCCCACAACTGTTAGACTCGATACCGAACCTTTGTGCTCAGGCATCCATCGCGAGTTTCACATTAATAAAACAAAACTCTCTTAAGCGATTTCTACTGCAGTCCTATAGTGTAATACTGTACTTAATCCCACGGATAGTTTTGAAACTGTATTAATATATCCTATTCTAGTGTTTGTTATTAATATCTATACATATAAAACAGTTCCGTAACTGACTGACAGAAAACGCACAGACCAAACCGCTGGACCTAAAGGGCTGAAATTTTGCACAGCGATTCTTCTTATAGTGTAGGGTTGCACTAAGAAAGATTTTTGAAAAATTCTTCTTAGATTTTTTAAAATTAAATTTTTAAGTTGTTTTAGTAACTTTTTTAAAGTTTGCATTTAAAATAATAATGTGAGGGTTATAAAATTTATATCACGAGAAAGATCATAAAATTTCCTTTCAAATGAAATCTTTTTCTAATCTTTACCTCCATTTTCTGATTTTTGGTGAATTTTTAGATTAATTTTTAGAATTTAATTTGTTAAATAATGATCACGTGATCTCTTTTTCTGGTACTTTAAATAAATTTATCGTCACGTGCATAACAACGAAATAGACAAAAGAATATTTTTTTTCTTGCTAATGCGGCACACGATTGGAAATTATCCAAAAATATATAAAATACAGTAAAAGAAATGTTCCTGAAACTGTACTCTATTAACTGTACTACATTCTTTAATATGTTCTATTAGATTTAATTTGAATATTTTCTTCTACATTATTTTGTCTATAAAAATATCCCTTACGATTTTTTTATAAATATATTTTTTCGTTTTTTTTTTACATCAATTGCATACATTGATCGTTGTATTTATTATAAATATATTTATACATATTTTTGGCATTAGTTGCATACATTGACCGTTGTATTTAATTTGAATGTACTCCGTAGCGAAGTACGGGTTTTCAGCTAGTCTTTCCATAAATGAATAAAATCAGCAATTAGAGTAAGTATCTATTTGAATTTAACTTTAACATGCCCCTGAAATATATTCCACTTTAAATGTAATATTCAACAAGAAAAAACTAAAATTTTAACAAGGGTGCCCTAAGTTTCTAGTCTCAGTGCCAAGGGTGCCCCCAATCTGCCCGGTCTACAGGTCTGTGCAGGAAAAGCCCGATCACATACTTCCGAGGTGCTCCTCCGACAATATGGCTGTAGAATCCCCTAGAACCCTGGCTGTGGAGATGAACGATCTACTACTAAATAAACGTTACTGTGCCCTTACGACGGTGGCATACCCTGGACATCGGGACATTGAAATTACCTGGCACCGGATACCTACTTTAAAAAGAAGATGAGTCGATTTTCTTTGCTGTAAATTTCTTAGATGCCCAGCAAAACGGATTCCATGGGTAAAAACAATAACATGTTCGAGCATTACTATTCTAATATTAATTGCATTATGAGCTAATATAAATGACATTATACGATATTTATGACATTATGCTAAATTTACAACCAACTTTTATCGGAAACCTTTTTTGGGTAAATGTCAGGCCATTTACCGTCTTACTGATTCTCCTGAAAGAGGAAGCAAATAGAAAATGGAAGCAGAGAGCTTTTCAGTAGAAGTTTATGTTTCATTCAGCTTAAGATGCACGATTTACTTTCATACAAAAGTACTGTGTACTGTAGTTGTTGTAAGAACCTCGATTCCTAGGTATGGCATTTACATAAGAATCCTCATGCAATGTCTTATTTCTTGATTATGGTGAAGAGGTTTTCATTAGCGTTGTGATACGGCGTATAATTTCTCTCCATTGCCCGTTGAAACTGATTTTGTTGAAATTTCTGAGGTAGGAATTCTCCAACCCCTATTCAGAATTACAAATGGATCAGGACATAAGTGATTAGTAGCCACCTTGAAATCCATTGCAAGAGGTGTGAAAGGAAAATGCTAATGCCTCTTGATGTTGCTTTTTATTTGCAGGTAATACATTTTGCGTATTGGTCAACATTATTCTAAAAAAAGAAAAATTTGAAGGTTTTATTACCATATACAATAAATTCCTCATTTAGTATAACTTTTGCAACATTTGGCTCATTTTTGTTTATTTGTGTAAACCTGATGCTCAGGTATTAACTTCAGTCAAATATGTGTATACTTTTGTTTGTGCCCATAAACAAATTATTTACAGTTGAATATAAATAAAAAGAAATCCTTTCACAAATAAAATCTATGAGGAATACGGCAAGTGCTACAGTACTCCATATTTTATTATAATACCACCGATGAATTAAAAACTTTAATTATTTATTAAAATAAAGTAATTATTCCATGTTTATTTAGCAACAACCTCTATTGTTAGTTGAGAAAATTATACTTCAATTTATTTATCTAAATCAAAAAGTATATTGACAGAAGATAACTAAATGATATTTTTTCTGAAACATTTTCACTCTCATCAAACTATTTCTATATGATGTGAATAACATTTTTATTTTCTGTGTACTTTAGCTTGGATTTTAAAGGAAAAAGAATCCCTAGATAAAAAAAAGAAGCGGGGAGAGAGACAGTTTTTGCTGTCTTTGACTTTTAATTCACCCACCATGGTTGAAAACACAATTAGAGATAATAAAGAAAACTGAAGTCCTGCCATTTTAGGAATTTATACGTATGAAAGAAAGCGTGTAAGTGTATTACTTTTCAAAAGATCAATGGTCTATATATAAGTATGAAGGGCAGTGACACGTAAAGGCATACGACGTTCAATGTCAAGTTCTAGTGTAATGCGATATAAAATAGCTATATAAATGAATGGTAGATAAAAAGATTAAAAGTGTAGTTTAGTTCTGTTTTAAAAAAATAAATGGAGACTTAAATGTTAGAAGGTTTCTTTTTGATTAAAATTCCCTGAAAGGAGAATATTTCTTTAACAATAATTGTAATACTGATATTGGGAACTACAACTTTCATTCTATTTGTCGAAAAAATATTGAGGGTGATATAAAACGAATTATAAAAAATCAAGTTATTAGAATAAATTTCTTAAGCCGTTGCATGATAAACTTGATTCATATACATAAGGCATATAATTGCATAGTAATAATCTTCTATTACTGAGTCCCATAAATCCTTCAGGGTAATTGCAAAGCATTAATTAAGGAATAATTTCATAAATGCAATTATGAATGGAACAAAATTTCCTGCCTGAATTTCTTAGTATAATCTAGTGAAATGCGGCAGTAAATTACTAAACATTAACAACTCTTAGGCTATATAAACTCATTGTCATCTCAAGTAGGAATTAAACTCAGACTAAGGCTTAATTGCTCATTAGTTTATATCATATGCTTAATTTTTTTCTAAATTTTCCGTCTTGGGATGTTTTCCCTTTTGTGAATCCATATAGAAATAATATTTAATCATAATCTTAATTATACATGACATGAAAGACTAAAATGCATTAGACTTTTGTTATAAACGCTCAAAGGGCCCCTACTTTTTTAAATACATAGCTTGTAATCTGTAAATATGGTCTTTTTCTCAGATTCAAAAGCTTACAACTGTAGTAAAAAACTGGTTAACGACTTTCAAAGAGTATAACCTTGATCTAAAAGAATTCTCTTCATTGTACATGACACTTCTATTAAAGTACATAACAATTTTAACCTTTATACGCAAAATAAATGGTGTACTTCATTATATACTATTAATCTTCAAACTGAATACAAATGCATTCGGTAAATTATGGACAACATTCAACCACCGATAGTTAGGATCACGAGAAAAGTCATTTATCCGGCTGATCATTTGTCATTAAATTTGTATCACTAATAACCTCCGAAATCCCAAAGAATGTTGTAAGAAAGGAATCTGATGGACAATAACTTAAATATACGAACTCTGTTCTTATTTTATTTGTCTGAATTTTTACTTTTATTGAAGAGAAAACTGGATTTGGAAAATTAACCATGATAATAAAAATTGTTAAATGCAGATTGTAAATAACAATAAAATGCTGTTTGAAGTTTTTATTTCGCTTAAACCATTCACGAACTATTGAATTCTTGTCTATTTTATAACCGTGAGTCAAACTTCATAAAGTACCATTTGATGGGAAAAGTAAAGTACTTTGGTTTTGTACGTGTAATAGATGTTTTAAAGTAATTTGAGCGTACATATTCATTTAGTGGCTACGCGAGTGTACATATAGTTAAAACAGGAACCTAAGTTCTTTCTTAAACAGATGGTTTTTGGTTACTGTAGTTAGAATTTAACTATTTCTCAAATAACAAATAGATGATTAATTAACATTCAACTTCCGTTTAAAAATAAAAGAAAATTGATTAAATATCAGACACACAAAAAAGTAAAAACCTGAGCAGCAGTATTCTCAGGAGATCATACTAATGAATCTTAATTTAACTATGCAGTTTCGGTTTTAAATATATCCTTTTCTACCCGGGGTACTAAGCACATTTAAATTCAATTATGATTCTTTTCCGAAACCATTGGCCATAGAAAGTGCAGATTTTCTTTCTGAACTAATATTACCCTTTTCGAGTCAAATCTCATTGCTGATAAATAATTCTCCAAGCAAAAACTTTTGAAAAACTTAGTATTTCCTTCCTTAATCATCCATGTCACCATTTTCCTTGACTGAAATGGTTTGACTGCTTATCCGTCTGACGGCTGAGCAAGGCTTTTGCTAATAATTTTTGCTGAGAATAGCGATTGGAATGCGAAAATGGTTCGAAAAAATATTAAATAAAAATGTAATAGCACATTGCGTCCTTCACGTTTCGAAACAGGATTGGGGCCCATGGAAAGGACGTGTCTGAACTTCGCATCTAGATAGTTTTTATTACTGAGATGAAGAACAAATTTTTTACCACGCTTTCTTTTCTCAATACTTTCCTCTTAAGCGTGACTGAAACATATGTAGTTATGTTTATAACATTTATTGCTGTTATTTTATTCAATTAAGCATTTAAACATATAGATAGTGTGTGGTGTTAGTTCAATTAAGCATGAAGTGGAGTAAATGTATTTTATTTTTATTTGACCTCTGTTTTTCCCGCTGCTATTTATATATCAATAATATCTCATTTCCTGACAGTATTATTTCCTTATGGTTGCACAATGATGCCTTTAGTTGAGAACTAAACAAGGGAAGTGTAAGGGAGGAAAGTAGAGTTAGTTTATGATGTAACTTTTGCCGAGCATAGCGGTTGAACGACACAATGCCACTGATCCGCACGTTGGATCAGGAGGTTTTGCCTGTTGGGAGCATCTCCAGTCACGGTTTATCTCCGGTGAAATTGGAAAGGTAAGAAAGTTGTGACATCTGAATGGAATGATAAGTTGTTGATCTGTACATTTACATCCGTAGGAAAAAAATGAGTTATCCTATTTTTAAATATGATAACATTAAGCATCATATTTAAAAATAGGATGAATTAATTATGTTGAACTAATTAATTTTATGTAGAACTAGTTAAAATCTTAAAACTATATAAACTTTTTTATATTAGAAAGAGGGGTGTTTGAGGTTAAAGGAACGCAAAGAATGTGTATTATGTTTTAGCGAAAGAGGAAAAAAAATATCTGTAGCTTATGTATAAAAACAGTACGCCGTAAACCCAGCTTTACACAGCTATTTCATTTTCTCTGAATAAAAGCCTTTTAACTGATATTTTTGAAATATTTTTTCATTGTTCGTTATTGACTTTTAACATTTCATTCTTACGTTTGACTTAACAAAAATATGGTGCGTTTATCAAAGAGTAATATTTGCTAAAGGTTACTTACGTAAAATCTTTCATTCACGTTGCCCTCCTAAGCATAATTTTATCCAATTTTTTTTTCCGTTATAGCTCTTAATGTGAAAAGGGTATACCTTTTCAAAATTTTAAGAAAGATATGAGTGGTGTCGGAGCAAAATTAGCAATCTCCAACAGACTTTATTTTATTGGTAAAAGGAAAATAATTATATCTCATGCCTTTTTGAAGATATAAATTTGAAATTACCTTTAGAAAAATTTCCACATTATTTTTTTATTAATAGGCCATTTTCCAAAAATTTTCGTTTTTAACTCATTGAAATACTATAAGTGTCCTCAACTCGATTTTGGAAAAAAATGGAGATTGTCTAATTGGACTTTTGTTTCTACACCATTCATATATCTCTACTCCTTTCAACAACGTCATATCTCAAAAACAAGATTTATCAGGAAAGTGATTTGAAAGTTGAAAAGTACATTGAAATGTATTGAAAATGAATTTTAATTCTGCTCTCTTGCGACTAAATATTGAGCGGTGAGATATAACGATCTTGCAGGGACATACTACTCTTTCAGGGCATTGTGAAAACAATCGTAACTAAAAATATCCGATTTTTGAGATATGACGTTGCTGAAAGGAGTGAGCAATATGTATAATTAGAGGAAAGCTTCCCTATATACCGGTACAACTCTAGCACCTGCAGAAGTATTTTTAAAAACATTAGAAAATTATTTCTAGGTTCCCGTAGAGAAAAACGAGAAAATTTATTCCAGAGTTATAAATCTTCAAGGCAATTAAATTTAAAGAGCATTCTCTTTCAAAGAAAACTTTTTTTGAATAAAGTATGATGTCGTGAGTTATCCTACCGAAATAAAATCCCCAACCTTGAAAATTAAGTGAGCTGTTCAGTGTTTCTCTCTTTTTTTAGGTCAAATCTTCGTGCTCTTTGCAACGTCTTGGATAGAAAGAGAAAAGATTTATTGGCTCTACTCTTTAACACAAAAACCTTTTCTTCAGTATCGTGTATAAGGGTTCCGAGTCATTTCGTTGAAAATTGTACCTCAAAACTTGAGATGATTATCTATATACCATATAAGAGACAAAATAGGTCCGATTAATTTCCAAACTGAAAATGTATAAATGTATGTGTTATATTCTTTCGTAATTATATAATAATTTATATAGATAAATTCTTTCTTCATATTTGAATGTAAAACTTTCAGCTATAACGCAAGCGCACAGTTTAAATTGATTCATTAAAAAATATATAGCAAGAAAGCTTTTTTTTGTGGTCTGTACTCGTAATACCATGCACAATATAGATTTAAGATTCAGATTCAAACACATACGCTCTGAACGTTTTCTGTTTTTTTTAGGAGGGGGTGGGGGTCTGATACGGAGGCATTCGCCTTTTGTTATTTACCGCGATTTACTGATTACTTTATTACGGGAGCACCATATAGGTGAGCCAGCGTTGCTCCCTATGAGGTGACGACACGGAAACGGCCAAACCTTATCCGGGATTTGATCCCCAGCCCACTGCGCGGAATCTCAGAACGCTAACCCCTACACCATCTGGGCAGTACACTCTGAATGATGAACCGAGAAAAATATGAAAAAAAAATGTACTGAGGCTGCGTAATTGCCTCAAATCTGTATCATCTGACGTAAAGCTTATGTTTAAAAGCCATACTTACCATGCTTTTGAAATTCTTCTTCCTACAATATGTTTTTTCTCAGTAATTATTTAATACTAGAAAAACGGCTGCCGTCATTTTGACCCTTTTAGACATACTATTGAGCGTTATGTCTGTATTTACATCTTCAGGCTTCTGAAATTTTATGACTTTTTCTAATTTTACGCGAAATATGCAGACGCATTTACAAAATTATATTGGATAGTAAAGGTCGGGAGAAAATGTGTTGTTTACCTACAAAGCCATCAATCTGACGGTAATATAGAAAACAGGAAGATATCTTTAAAATAATAGCGGAAAAATGTTACTTACTTTTCATGTCTTTCCCCCTTTTGTGAATAGTAGAAATATTGGCTCTTCGGAAATACTAGTGTTGAAAATTAAGTACTGCACAAACGATGCATATATTTTTGCGGATATATTATACCAGTTTATCAGCTCGTCATATCTGCATAAAAATATGTTTAAATGTATACTAATTTATTATACACTCATTGACAAAAAAATTAGCGCACCAAGAAGGAGTCAACAAAATGAAACGAAATTTTACATACGTAATGACTACTTTGATATAAGTAAATGATAAGAAAATCAAAGAAAAAGGATAATTTATTTCAGAGAAAAAGGCAAAAGAACGGAGGAGTTAATACTCCGTTGGACACCCTCTAACGCGAATGCACGATGCGATACGATCGGGCATTGAGTCATGCAAGTTCTGTATGATGTCTTGAAACATTTCGTTCCATATTTGCTGTAACCTTGCCTCTAGTTCGTTCAAACTCGTGGGATGCCCAACTCGTCGTCCCAAATGATCCCAGATATGCTCGATTGGAGACAAATCTGGGGATCGGGCAGGCCAAGGAAGGGTAGTAACAGTGCGGAGACAGTCTTGTGACACCCTTGCCGTATGAGACCGAGCATCGTCTTGTTGAAAAATGGCTCTTGGGAGCCGTTGCATGAGTGGCAACACATGTGATTGCAGGATTTCATGAACATACCGCTGGGCTGTCATGATGCCACGGAACAATACTAGGGGTGACCGTGTATTGTAGGCAATGGCACCCCATTCATCACACCAGCTGTGGGAGCGATATGTCGCTGTACAGCAAAAGGCAGGATTGAAGCGTTCACCACGGGCTCTCCACACACGAACACGATTGTCATCACTGCCGAGATTGAATCTGGATTCGTCGCTAAAGACGATCTGGTTCCATTCCTCTGCAGTCCAGTTTCCTTGTCCGCGGCAAAACTCCAAACGGAGGCGTCGATGGGTGGGCGTCAAGGGCAGCACACGTAATGGGCGCCGCGATACCAACTGTCCTTCAGCCAGGTGCCTTCGTATGGTTCGAGAAGACACAGAGGCCCTTAAAGAAGGTGCTACCAGTGCCGGGATGGCGGCCGATGAAGCAGTTGGCTGTACGCGTGCATTTCTTACGATATGGCGGTCTTCTCGACGACTGGTCTGTCGAGGGCGTCCTGAGCCTGGTCTTCGAGTACATGACATCTCTCGGGTCCACTGGTCCCAACACCTCCTCACAACACAATCAGAGCGGCCTAATTGACGAGCTACTCGCCTAGCTGACCACCCAGCTTTCATCCCGACGATTCTCCCCCTCTCAAACTGCGACAACTGCTTATATTGTCTTCGAACACGGCGTAATGGCATGTCTATCTCAGCTCTTCCTTTGTAAATGATTCAGCACACTCAAACAAGCTTTGGTTACCTGTTTTATACTCCACAGAGTACGGTGTTCAACGCCCTCTACCGGCTATACGTAATGCGCAATCACGCTGCATTTTTAATCATTTGCATATCTCCCCGACATGTACCTTCATTGCAGGTTTCGTTACGATCCCGCAATTATTTCTTGGTGCGCTAATTTTTTTGTCCATGAGTGTATATTGGTAATTAATAGTTCAAAATTTAAAGTATTTAACCATTTAAAAAACATTAAATATCTTATATTCTTGATTTTATTTTCAACAGTCAAATTCACAACGTTCAGTCTATTTAGTAAGAAAAAAATCTCTCGTCTTTCAAGTGTCAAACTTTCTTTTAGAGCTTTAACACGTGATTATTATTGATACAATCGGCAGTATTGCTCTTGACTGGGTATCAATAATATATAATAAATGCAGAATGTTTTAGGGGAAATATTTGTGCTCGGAAGTTTGAATTTTCTATTTAATCTACTATATGATAGACTATTACAAATTTTTAATAAGGTAGAAAAACTTTAAATGGGGTAGGTTGGCCTAAAATGATGGTTATTTTGAATGATTGTGATATTTGTCGTATTAAAGGAAACAATATTCGAGTCACCAAGGCAGACGCCAAATTTTGAATGTCAGAAGAAATTGTTCTAACTGCACCTAATACTCTTCAACAGTTTTATAATATTATCTTAAATGATACCATTAAGTAATCTGGAGTATAAAACTTGAATATAATGTTTTTTTCAGTAAAAAGTTTTTAACACTTGCTAGTTTTGAGACATCAAATTGGAAATTTTGTTTTCGTCTGTAATATCATTACAATGTTGCAAAAAATGATAAAAGAAACCAGAAATATTTGTTCTCACCAGAAAGAGAGTCAACAACAAAGTTTCTTGAGGGTATAGCCTTATTTGCAACAGACATGAAACAATGTTACGGACAAATGAAAGAATTTATCCAAAGATTATCCAGTGCTATTACGGCCCCCAGTAAAATTTCTTTTAGATAATTGAGTCCACATCTGCGTTTCACAGACCACATGAAAAGTTTTCCCGGGTGATAAATTACCCGGATGATTTTTCGCAAATAAACGGGGAAATTTATTCTCAAAAGTATACAATGAAAGACAATAATTTCATTATCATTTAGTTTCAAACTCTATGCTAGACATGTGTTTGAGATAAAATTATCCTTTTCCTTACGGGGTCGGATAGCATGTATCCCAAGAATACGGGCCCAAGAATGAATATATATATATATATATATATATATATATATAACTAAAATATTTAAAGCATGTGTTGCACCAAAACCAATACATTATAAATATAGGCATTAATAAGTATATTGTCAATATGCGCTAAGCTGCAATTATTAGACAATACTATATAAGATATAATTAAAACAATAATGATACACCAAGATAAGCTAAAAAGGATAGTGAAGTTTTGAAGCAAAAAGGAAATTTTTGAAACAAAAACGGAAATTGATGTATTTAAAAAGACGTGAGGGGGATTAAGACCCCTCTATCCTGGTTAAAAGATCTTTTTACATAGCTAAAACTTTCCCAGCATTCGTCATACATCAATTAGAAAATTTAAAACTTTTCAAAAGGGTTTAAGACAATAAATAGAAAAGTTAGACATAAATGTAGAAGTTATATACTATAATAAAATAAAGTAACATAATGTCATAAGATGATCTCTAAAAACTACCTTACTAAAAACAGTATTTAAAATATAAGAATTTTATTTTAAATACTGTTTTTAGTAAGGTAGTTTTTAGAGATCATCTTATGACATTATGTTACTTTATTTTATTATAGTATATAACTTCTACATTTATGTCTAACTTTTCTATTTATTGTCTTAAACCCTTTTGAAAAGTTTTAAATTTTCTAATTGATGTATGACGAATGCTGGGAAAGTTTTAGCTATGTAAAAAGATCTTTTAACCAGGATAGAGGGGTCTTAATCCCCCTCACGTCTTTTTAAATACATCAATTTCCGTTTTTGTTTCAAAAATTTCCTTTTTGCTTCAAAACTTCACTATCCTTTTTAGCTTATCTTGGTGTATCATTATTGTTTTAATTATATCTTATATATATATATATATATATATATATGTATATATATATATATATATATATATATATATATGTATATATATATATATGTATATATATATATATATGTATATATATATATATATATATATGTATATATATATATATATATATATATATATATATATATATATATATGTATATATATATATGTATATATATATATATATGTATATATATATATATATATATGTATATATATATATATATGTATATATATATATATATATATATATATATATATATATATATATATATATATATATATATATATATATATATATATAACCCCCTTAATGGCCGTTCTTACAAAGGGGATATGAAATGTCCCGTTCTAAAGAGGGAATCGGAAAAATGGGCCCCGTAAGTTAAAGATTATTGTTAGTAAAAGCTACATTCTTTGTCTCTAAAAATTATTCTATGCGAATAAAAAAATAATTAAAGTTGCCTATAAATCACTCAGAAATATTGTTTCTGGGATACGCAGGTGATAAAGTCTTTAAATCCAAAATAATATCTAATTAACTCCTGCCCCTACCAAAAAAAAATCAGCCCATAGTCATGGTAAATCTCCTCTTAAACATCTTTGTTTTATGTCTACGACAACAAAGGAGAATTATCCAGAGTGCAATATATTTTATAATCGATCTTTAATTCCCTTGTAAGAAAAGGAGTAATACTCTTAAATTTTTAAAATTAAAATATACTCTTTTCTTTCAAAAGCTTAAAAAAGCCATCTCGACAACATGCAGTAAAAACAATGTGTTGCTTTCAAAACCATGTGGTGGATAGGGAAAATATTTTGCTTTTCCAACAATTGAAAAATTGTCAAGAGGGGAAAATGCCAAAGTAGAGGAACGGTGAATAAAAAAGGAGATTAAAATCATGAAAGAAAAAGTACAAGGAAGTTATGGAAATGGAATAAAATTTCTGCGTAAAAAGGAATAGAAAGGAAAAATCAATTGAGAAATTTCATAAATATTAACAAGAAGAAAGATAAATTGAGATATTAATGTCTGTAAAATAAATAATATTAATTTAACCATGAAATTACAAATTAAATTAAAGTAATATACGTATAAATATTTTATCTACAGAAAGAATGAAAAGAATAAATATTCACAAGCGTAATCTTTGTTCTGAAACGAAATAAGAATTTTTTAAAAAATCGACGTCACATGTCGAATTAGGAAAGCTAACAGTACGTGACATTGAACTATTGAAACAAAAATCGGAACTCAGAGAATGGGAGCGAAGACAATAAAATTTCTCTTTATAAACATGGTTCACTTAATATTTTAACCTAAACTTTAGTTTGGGCAATATCGAGGAATTTACACTTGCAAGAAATAAAATAATATGCTTGAGGTATGCTACTTAATAAGACTTTTTTCCCCCCGCACAATCTTGAAGTTCTGTTCTCATTTTATACAGAGTTTATACATCATTTATTTTGAAATTATATGTTTATATATACACTCTGTCTATATGCACCCAAATGGAAACGAGCTACTATCACGAAACTAAACATCTATGTAGTGTATAAGGAGATAAGCAAATGATTACAAATTCAGAAGAACAGGCCGTTTTATTAAGAAGATATGGCATGAAAAATTTACAAATCCGTAAGTAGTAAATCCACCTCTGGCAGCTATACAAGCCGAAACACAGCATGGCATTGAATCAATGAGGTCACTTATGACCTCCTACGAAAGATCATGCCATAATCTTTGCAACTGGGCAGTTAATTCACCAGTATTCCGGGACGGCTGCAGTTGCCTTCGAAGCACGTCCCAGACTTGCTCTGTTGGCGAGAGGTTTGGTGACCTAGCAGGCCATGGGAGTACGCGTGATCGTGTGTCCTAACAAATCGCTCCCCACACGGTCACACCTTATGTAATCACCGTATGCCTCTCGACAACAAATGCCAGATCGGACCGGTGGCCTGGCCGCCTCTTCACGCGTATGCGCTGGTCGTTAGCATTGAGACTGAATCGGGATTCATCGCTGAAGATCACACACCTCCAGCCGGTCACACTCTAGCTTGCCCGAGGTCGGCAAAAATCTAATCGACACTGCCTATAATGTGGGGTCTGTGGTAGGCGTCTTACTGGACGTCGGTTCCTTATATCTGCGACAGCCAGTCGCATCCGAATGGTTTCCCTTGATACCACCGGATGCCTGAAAGGTGGTAAATGGCGTCTAACCGATTCTAGTAACGTTGTTGGTACGGACGTCGCCGCTCTTATGGTTGAGTGATCCTCGCGCGCATTTGTGTTTCTGGCACGCCCTGACCCTCCGCGATGGTAGAATATCCCTTCCGTGATCCATTGTTGTCAACACCGAGCAACTACCATATCGCTCCGACCGAGGTGGAGGCCGATACGCCTGTTTGACCAACCTTTTTCTGTGAGGCCTACTATACGCCCCCTCTCAAAGTCCGGCAATTGTTCGTACTGTCACCGGTTACGTCTCAGAGGCACAATACCGTCCATCCAAGTCGACAGATTTGTTTGAATAACCCTATGGCACGAGCAATCATGCTTTTAAACTCTCCCAGCTGCGCATATCATATGCGCATAGCACGCCTACCCTTGACTCATTGGCGTCGAAATTTTAATAATTTGCATATCTCTTACCAGACTATATTCGTTCCAAGTTTCGTGATAGTAGCTCGAATTCTCCTGGGTGCATATATTTTTCTGTGTGACAGAGTGTGTATATATAGTATATACATACCTACATACATTTACAGTGGAATCTCGATCGATCGTTCCCCGAATCATCGTTTTCTCCCGTATGTGTCGTTTATGTCATACAGTCCCGACGATACTGTTTCTTTGTTATATTCCCGCATTGATCGTTCAGTTCAGTCGGTCTCTTGAAAAACGATAGATCGAGATTCCACTGCATATATATATATATATATATATATATATATATATATATATATATATATATATATTCTTTCTTGTAAATCCGGTACGGTTTCTGATTTAGATTACACGATAAATTTCTTTTAATAAATTCCAATACCAAAGCTCTGATCTCTGGCAGTTTTTTTTCTATTCTTCATTTCCTGCTTTTGGAAATCAATGGCGTTATATTTATATAAATTTTTTTGGATATTCATTCAAGTGTTTTTTAATTTGTTAAGCCATGTGATGACCGAATAGCTAAGGCAGTGGCATTCGGTTCAGATCCTGTGGGTGCGAGACCCACTGTTGGCATGAGTATCTGTAGTCGTTCGGAATCGGCTTTAAACTGTAGGTCCGGGTGTGTAATTAGCTCTTGTGTAGCCAAAAGATGACCGTAGCGCTCCAAACCAAACTAAATTTTTTTAATTTAATGATATTTTCGTATATCTAATTTTTCTTTCATTTTTTTTCATTTTCTTTTATACAGTTATTTTTGATTTCCTTGTAGCTGCGCTTTTTCTCTCTTTTAAATGTTTCGTGTATTTTCCTTAGATAATTTCCCCCACGTATTTATACACAACTTCCCCGGTTTTTTTGTTTGCTTGTGCAGCACTGCAATATCTTTTGCTATAAAGACGGTTAAACAGACCAAATCCCAAATTATTTCCTTATTTGGAACTTTCTTCTAATTTTTTTTCCTTTGTGGGAGATGATAGCGTTTGTTCTGCCCAGCGAAAGGATTATCACTGCAGTAAATTGTCATTTAGAGACTCTTAAGTCTTTGAATTTTGAATAGAAAACCTTTTAACAATTTAATGGTGAATGTTTATCTATTTTGGGTTTTATGATTATTTTTCGTAGTTTTAAGCTTTGCTGTTCCGAATCCCCGTCTCATTTTAATTAGTTAAAAGTATTCCGTGATTCCCTTTTCTTACACGAGGCTCATGTTCGATTTAAATTATGTAATGTGTAAATCCTCCCTTCCGTCTTCTCTCTATTGTTTTAGTATTATTTTTAATCCTTATTTATGTTTTGTACTCTTCCTCTATTGCTGGTGGCAGAGGATTCGTAATGTTCATGCACGTGATGCCTGTAAATCAATATAGGAATTGTTACGCAGTTTTTTTACCCTGTTTAATAGAAGAGATAGAGCACATTGATCATGTTACCTTTTCCTTACCCTTGGGTAAAGAGGAGGTAATTTCATTTAAGATTTTGAATACGATTAAAACAGGTGTTAATTTGAATTTGTGAAAACCTTTTCCTAATGTATTTCAGATACTTCTTAACATAAAAATTCAGACACATTATAAAGGAAATAGGGAACACGCATTTTAAAAGTAACTGTATGGTTAAAATGGCCGTTGAATTTATTACAGTTCAGTGTTGAAAAATAAAACTTTATTTTCTTACTTCATTTAAATATGTGAATATAAGCTAATGTTCCATATACAAACGGAATTATCAACTTTTAAACAGATGGTGCCTGAATGACTTCCAACATTTTATGTGTTAAAAAATTTCATTTTTAATAATTCTCTAATTATGATTTATTTATTTTTTTCTGTTTAATTATGGGGATTTGAATACACCGGTTTATATACTTATTATTTTGTGTTTAATGTTTTATTCATGCAAAAACCTGACATTCTCGTATAAAGAAAACCCACAATGTCAAATTTATTTCTATTAAAATTCATCGTCTCATAAATAATCTGCTTCTGTTTATCATTTTAATTAAATTTTAAAGTACTGTCATCGAAACATCTCGGCAAGGGAATTAAACGAGACTTAAATATCCTATCTTAACTGATTACATCGTACTAAACGTTTTTTACTTGGTAATTATTAAAATGTTATACTTAAGCTTTAAAACCAGTATTTTAATTTATGCTTTCAGAGAATATTACCTCGTAATTGTAACTCTTATGCATCATTTATTCCGCTAAACATACTTAACATCCTGCATTAGAAATATTATTGAAATATACATTTCTAAGTGTAATTAAATCAGTCATATGGAAAATTTATTAAACATTCAACGGCTTTATTGTGACTTATGCAGCCCTGGCCTAAACATTCCAGATTTAGTCCATTGATGTTTGCGGCAGACGAATGAGGCTCCAGTTTACAATGCCACCAAACGTGTCGAAGACTGACTTAAGTGCTACCTCAATTTAGACTGAGCACAACTTGAAGGCTCGTGCTTTCTCACCAACTTTTCCTCCTGACCACATAGAAGGATTTAACGGCCTTCGGATTTAACGTGACTATTCCCGGTTTTGACCCAAAGGTGTTGTTGGATTCTGATCCTTCTGTTGGAAATAGATCCTTCACTCACCTACTCTTGATCTGAGACTTAATATTGATGACTGCAGAATGAACCCACTCTAAGTTTTGATTCCTGTTTCTAAGGTTTACTCCAGTAAGCTTTTAAATCTTACAAATATGTGCTAACATTTTTCTAACAACGCTGGCAATACACTTTTCATACAACGCTGGCCTTCACTTTTTCTTCGCAATTTCCCATTTTCGTGCATTAAGTCATATGCTATTTAAATTTCCGAGAAACTAAGAACAAGCTTCGTGAAAAAGTAAAACCAATTGTAAACACCGAGCATCAAAACACTGTTCACTCGCAATAACTTGTTTGGCTAATTGGATAATTTCTGATATCGTTTTTCAGATTGCTACGTGTTATTTTATTTATCTTGTCCCGTGTAACGTATATTCTCCGGGATCACGGTAAGTTAAAAGTCTAGAAAAGATTTAACTTGAAACGACTGATACAGAATAAACAAAAGAGAGAAACAACTTGAGCCAGATGAAGTCACAAGGTGTTGCTCGTTTCGGACTAAGTTCCTATTACAGTTAGCATTTTATTTTTTAAAGACACATGCATTTATAACTTTGGTCCTCCTTTTGAAACACATTCTTCATTCAATTTTGAAAACAATGTGTTAATTCTTTGAATATTCTTTCCACAGAAACATTTTGATCCTTGCACCATCTGTATCTTCAAATGCGAGCCTCTCATTTTCCTTCTCTTAGCGTCTGAGAATTCATATTTTAATAGATCACTATTGTTATAAATTGTTAAAATTCATGAATTTTCAAAGTCTTCTCATAAGTAAGGACTTCAAAATATGCACTCTTACCTCTTAATCGTCCCAATATGTAAGACAATTTTCACTTATGGATACCATCTCTTTAATATTCCCAGACAGCTCACTGGATGTTGGTTTGTATTCTAACTACGAATGTTAGAGGTCGAACGTATTTATTTCATAATTACATTTTCCCAATGATGTTTTTCCTCGATGATTATTTCTCCTATTTATTTTTTGACTGTCTGTAAACATTCTTACCACGGTCGGGTGCCTCTGTAACGACTGCCTACATGGAGCAGGAATCTATCCTACATCTGAATTTCGAATACAAAGTCCCCGCTTCTGTGTACTAACCCTATTGGCTTTGCTAACCTCAAAGTTAACCTAGGGAGAAAATGTGTCCAAGGATTCCTGACTGGGATTTACAGATTTCGATTTTCAAAAATTGTACTTGGTAAAATAGAAAGAAATTTTACACCTTAGGGAATTTTTTCGTTTCTTTTTAACACAAATAATATTTTAGACTATAAAATATTCGGAGAAAATTCTGGTATAGTGTTTTTTAAACGCCCCTAAATTCCTTCAGTCGACGAAATTTATAAAATGAATTAGTACACAGCAATCTTAACCATACTAGTATAGAAGTGGATTTAATTTTATCTACGCCAAACCTAACAACTTAAATTCTAAAGAAGATTTACATCAACGTTTTGTTAGGTTCCGTGAGTTAATAATTCTTTATTCTAGATTTTACTTTAAGGTTAAGCTTACGAACAGCAATATTTTTGAAAATACTAAATTTATGCACTGGACTTAATGTATAAACTTGCAAAGGACTACATTAGGTAGAACCAAACAACACTCCTTAGAAAGCCAAAAGATCAGTATCTATTATATTCTGTCGAAATTAAAATACATCTCCGCACCATTTAACGTTATTTGGAGTAAAATGTGTATTCTTAACATACTTTGAAAATTTCTGAAAGAAGGAGAATTTCAATTAATTTATCGCCAAATGATACTTGATATTATATTAACTGTAATAAAAGAAGACGCGTAATCCATATCAGTCTCAATCTAATAACGCTTTTTTGAATGCCAAATGAAGTGCCATTTTAACATACAGACCACTCTCTTACTTCATTATATTCCACCTGTTTCATAAATCCCCTTCAAATGACATTTAGTGCTGGTCTTTCTCCTCCCTCCTCCTTGAGTGTAGAAGTGTCTCCACCACCATTCAGGTCCAATTTATCATATCTGGCGTTTGCGCATAATGAAGTCTGAGGGCAGAGTCATTAATGAGTGGTCAGACATATTTCATGGTTACAGCAAAGCGCATATGTCAAACCGGTGCTCGAAATGGAAATGTTTTGATGAATGGGGGGCATGGATCTTTAGAGTTCTGAATATTTGCTTGGTGGTGGTTTGAATGCGTGTTTTGTTGGGGTATTTCTCAAAGGAACAAGAATCAGTCAGTAGATTTCAGATAGCTTTCAGGGTGAAAATAATGGAAGGATCAGAGGCGTTTCTATGCCCGTTCTAAATAATTCTCTTCCCTTACAAATCTCTTTTGATGTTCTTATTTAGATCCCGAGTTTTACATGAAAACGGCTTTGATGTACTGCTATTAAGAGGTGAAAGACCCCACTTTTGGATATTTTCTGATTATACTCACATTTCCATTGAAAGAAAGCGAAAATTAGAAATATTTTTATATAATCTATATATATAAAACAGTTTCGTAACTGACTGACTGACTGACTGACTGACATACAAGGCACAGACGAAACCGCTGGACCTAAAGGGCTGAAAATTTTGCATGGCGATTCTTCTTATAGTGTAGGAGTGCACTAAGAAAGATTTTTGAAAAATTTCTTTTTAGATATTTTTAAATTAAATTTTTAAGCTGTTTTTGTAACTTTTTTTAGGTTTTAATTTAAAATAATCATTTGGGGGTTATAAAATTTATATCACGAGAAAGATCATAAAAATGCCTTTAAAATGAAGTCTTTTTCGAATCTCTACCTCCATTTTGTGATTTTTCGAGATTTTTTAAAAATTAAATTTTAGAATTAAATTCATTAAATGCTGATCACGTGATTATCTGTTACTGGTACTTTAAATTAATTTATCGTCAGGTGCATAACAACAAAATAGACAAAAAAAATGTTTTTTCTTGCTAATGCGGCAGACGATTGGACATTATCCAAAAAAATATTAAAATTCAGTAAAAGTTATGTTCCTCAAACTGTTCTATATTAACTGCACTATATTCTTTAGTATGTTCTATTAGATTTAATTTGAATATTTTCTTCTACATTATTTTGTCTATAAAAATATCCCTTACGATTTTTTTATAAATATATTTATTGTTTTTTACATCAATTGCATACACTGATCGTTGTATTCATTATAAATATATGTATATATTTTTTTGCCATTAATTGCATACATTGACTGTTGTATTTAATTTGAATGTACTCCGTAGCGAAGTACGGGTTTTCAGCTAGTAATGTAATATTTTAAGGAATTAAATTAAAAATGAGACTTTACATATATCCTTGGGTTCATGCAGGTCTCATCTAAGGCACAGGGTTCAATCCTCGGTCCTGGCAGACGATTCTTAGAATGACGTCCAACAACAAGGAAGAATCAGTTAGGCACTTCAGTCAAATATATCGCAACCAAGCAAGAAAAGTGACACAAGTGAGAAAATTGCAATTTTGAGGTTATGTCATTGAAAAAGAAATACGAAGTGCCCCATCGTGCACGAAAAGCTACACATCTCTATCTCGCAATTTGTCCACCTGAGGGCAGTTGTATCAGTTTTATTGTAATGCTAGTACAAGCTGTATAGTATTCATGTTGATTTTTCTAAAATGCTGCATTTTTTAGTTGTATCACTTTTCTTGCCGGGGTGCGATATGATGAATATTCATAGTGGAAATAATTAAATTATCCCCTTAAAAATTAATAAAGAAAAATAATGCAGTTCCGTTGTATAACAGAATAATACTTCCAAGATCTATCGCATTTATGCGATACCACGCATAATATTGAATGCTATCTATAACATGGAAATAATGCAACATTTATTTCTACGGTGAAATTGAATTGATATTTAACGTACTGTGAGACGTTACCAACATTCAGAAAAATATCAATAAGGTAATATGTACATTATAATTTACATGTATATTCTTCCAGCGTACTCAGTAGCCTTGGAAGTTTTACTCTTACCATGTGTTTCTGAGCAAGTCATAGCCGATAAGTACACTGGATGGAAAAGAATTCCAAATGTGGAATTTCTCTAACGCGGAATTTTTACATGTGAGTGACCAATTGTAATCCAATAGCCCACAATAGCAAGAACCATTTGTAAGGTATACACAAGATTCGATTCACAAGAATCGAACTTTTGAGTGAATGAATTAAAGAAGCTGCTTGAGATATGCTAATTTCTGCATACGCGCTTAGTATAAATACCATGCAGCGTCATTAATAAAAAAAGGGTGGTTAGGGTTGAAGAAGGTTGTTAAAGTTGATAGATAAGCGATAGGGAGCTACGAGGTATGCAGCTCCAGTACTATCCTGTTCTAATGCTTAGGGGGCCCAAAGGTTAGGTGGCAGAATTGCTGGTTTGACTTACTGTTCGTGAGTATTGAAAAATATATTGTTCTTGAAAGCTGTATTTATATATTCCGTAAAAGTGATACGTATGCTTATTGCTGTAAAAGCAAATTCTATATGTGCAACGAATTCAATAAACATTGTTTCATGTATAAACTGTGTTTGCATCAAATTCATTTAGAGTGCCACTTCAAATTATATACACCCAAGTCTGGGTAGAAGTGAGTTATGTACTCTATACATTGCCTATCAAGAGTGAAATTTTATACCACAATTCCCAATAAATTATACTTTTTTCCATTTGGGGCTGGATGACTGCACTTTCTTAGTCGCAAAATAGAGAAAAAAATACAGAAATTCTTTATTTGAAGTTATTTTTCTTCCAACAAACTTGTAGGCTTTTTCATGCCGAGGATCTCATACAGGGTGCGGCAGAATGGACTCCCACATTTCTGAAGTTCACTGGTGAGGAAGTGGTGAGAGTCCACAGTTCGGGCGAATTTTCTAGTTGTCGGTAGACACCATGAGTTGGTCCGGTGAAAATCGCCATTTCATTATCTTAAAAACTTGTTCTTAAAAACGATGATTCCTTAACCTCTACAAGAGGGCGTTTAGGACGCGCTTAGGGCTCCATGCAACTAATGCCGTTCCTGGTGGAAAAACAATCATGAGATCGGTTTCAATCGTAACAGCAAGTGGGTATGCATTATTAAGTAAACCAAGTGGTTGTCCTAGGAACATCAGAACATTTGAAAATGTGTTCGTGAATCCGCTGTTTGTCAGAAATTTTCAGCCATTCCCCCAGAGATGACTAATAGGTTGGTGGTCACATTTAAAAGGGAAAACGGAATGGCTAAAGTGTGGGAATGGCTAAAGTGCGGTAAACTTTAGCCGTTTCTCTAAAGTTTACCACACTTTAGCCGTTCTCAAAAGTGTGGTAAACTTTAGAGAATGGCTTTGGCAATGCATCACAAATAAGGAGCACCACTCGAGTGATGTTATTTTCAGAACCTAGTGGGAAAAAAACTAGATTGTTAGTAGTTTCATGAAATATAAACCTTTTTTCTGTAACTTGTTTCGCTCGTTTTAACGTAGGATTACGTTTCTCCATTACGGTCCACGGTAAAGCAAAATTTCAAACGTTATAACCGTCGTCGCGAGTTATACATCAATAGTGTCAGCATATATCTGCTACTCTTACGTGACACATTAACCCAGATTTTCTGACATATGTAACATTTTTTTCATACCATCGACCTATTCTGCATATCCCTCATCCTTCTCTTTGTATGTAGGAATTTTACTGTAAAAAAAAAGAGGTAAGAAGCGATATGTAATCCTACGTTAATAACCCACAGTAGTTTCGTTAAGGGGACGGTGGACATTTATTTGAGCAAATCTTGTCATTGTAATATTGATTGTGTTATTGTAAAAAAATATACATATTTCTGTAAATTAATAGTACCAAAATAGCTTTTTTCAAGTTAAAAATCATTTATGAAGCTTCTACGAAGTAATTTATAAAGGGTAAGTGTAGTAATAAACTTTAAATCCGTTTTCTCAAAACAGATTTTTCAAGGTTTTTAGATATTTTAAATGCTCCATGCGAAGTAAATTTTCTTCAAAATCAATGAAATTGATAAGGAAGAATCCTGATACTGTTTACAAAAGAAACTGGGCATACATTTTACAATTCGACTTCATTAAGTTAATTAAATTTGATTTATAACTAATTAAAAGGCAAAATTTTGATGAAAACAATTGGAATTCAGAAAAAATTTTCTCAAAAATTAACTACTTAAGGGATTAAATAATTGATGCACAGATTTCTTTGTTATAGAGTTTTAAGTAATTAAAATGAAAAATAGAGGAAATATCTCAAAATTTATTTCGCAAGGAGCATTTTAAAATTTTTGTTATAAAATTTTTTTTTTTAAATTTTAAAATTGTAAGGAGATTGGAAATTTATTTTAAGGTATTCTATATATTTATAGTGAAATGTATATATGTACAAGATTTCGTATCTCTATGATGAAAAGTAAGAAAAAAAATTAACGTCCACCTTCCCTTTAAAAGAGACTACCTGATTTATTTATTTCTCTTTTAAATGTGAGAGTCCACTCTGCCGCAATCTGTAACAATAGTGAAAGTCTATCTCCATGGCTGATAGGTGCACTAGAAATAAAATCTTCGAAGTGTTCAATAAAAACGAGAAAACAGGAAAATAATTCCCTACTGTCCGATGCCGAATACAGAACGATTTTTCGCATCTAATAATGTGAACTCTTATCTTTATGACCATTCCACACTAACTATATATTTTTTTTCCTGCATCGAATAGAAATATGAAAAATGGGATCATGCTTCTTTTTCCCTGACATTATAACGCTAATTTAATTATTACATGCAGTCATAAATGCTGCAATTTGGAGATAAAAGTGACAATTTTTACAGGAAAAAAGGACATGAATTAGAAAATAAAAATTCTTTAAGATGGTGAAATTTGATAAAAAAATAAAAGTTACGTCATCCAGCTATTGAATAGGAACTTCTTAACCGAAGAAGATATGAATCCACTAAAATCATCCTCTATACGTGATACTAAAAATAATTCTTCATTTTAAATAATATTTTCTGTAAGCACTGGAGTGGCTTTTATGCCTTCTCAAAAGAGTTAGGAGCCTGGATAAAATACTGCGATATGTTGTCTTGACAACGAGCTTTCTATTGCTCGAGGGAATATAAAAGAGAATATAATTATTTTTCGCTGAACACTTAATGCTGTATTTTTTCAACAGACTACTTTCTTCGTTTTTTGAGTATTCAAAATACAGATGCAAGTGTTTGAGAAGAGTGGTATGAAAGCAATGTGTTGATAATGAATAAGTGATTAGACTCTTTATCTATAAAAGCAAATGGCAGCAGGTTCAAACTATTTCTATGAATTTTGCTTTCAGCTTACTTTCTATTTTTTAATATACTTGAGTTAATGGGAAATATAGAAAACACTTTAACATTTTTCTCTTTTTGTTACTATGTACGAGGGGTGTTCCGAAAGTAAGTTTCGTCATATTTTTTCACACGGACACTTTATTGCTAAAATAAACACCATGACATCATGAACTATACACCTTGAACTATTTTTGGACATAGTCGCCGCAGACATTGAGACATTTGTCGTAGCGTGCAATCAGTTTGAAGAAACCACTCTGGTAAAACTCGGTGCCCTGCGATGCAAGTAATTGTCGCACAGCCTGCTCCATCTCAGCATTGTTTTCGAAGTGACGTCCTGAGAGTGCGGCTTTCAATGCAGGGAACAGGTGAAAGTCCGATGGGGCAAGATCGGGGATGTAGGCCGAGTGATCCAATCTCTCCCATCCGAAGCGACGAATCTGATCTTGTGTGAGCCTTGCTGTTTCTGGTTTTGCGTTGTCGTCCAAGAGCAAAACTCCTTTACTCAAGAGCCATGGTCACTTTCGTCGAATGGCGGACCTGAGTTTGGTGAGGGTGTCGCAGTAGCGTGTCGCCTTGATGGTCCTTTGATGGAGGAAATCAAGGAGAATCATACCTTTCTCGTCCCTGAACATTGTGGCCATAACCTTTGCTGCGGTTTGTGACACTTTGAATTTTTTCCTCACTGGTGACTGGGATGCTTCCACGTCATTGAGTCGGCCTTGGTTTCTGGGGTAAAGTGGTGCACTCATGTCGCACTTTCATTGGCGACCACGTTGTAAGTTCACGTCTGTCTGCCATCGTGATTTGTACTCGAATAACCTCGGGCAGTCTGCTGCTACTCTCTCTTCTTTGGCGCTCTACGCATGTCTCATTCCTCCTCCGCTGACGCTCCTTCAGTCGTTGAACCAGCAAAGGGTGTGGATTCTTATGGCGATTGTTTGTTTCACCTGGTGTACCATCTTCTCTTTCAAAAAAAATATGACGAAACTTACTCTCGGAACATCCCTCGTATTTATTTTGCATTTTGAAATTATTGTGTTGGGCAGCACTCCATCTTTCCATCTCATATATTAAACGGGCCCATACCCGTCGTAGACACATAAGCAATCAGCGGCGCTTGTCTGGGCTTTGACCGAGCTTACCTCAGTATTGAATCCTGAAGTCTCCCTTTAAATTAATTTACAGCTAATTTCATCATTAAAATAAATAAATAGTTGCTTTGTCAAATGACTCATGTATGTAAGTACAATATACGTAATACTAGCTGAAAACCCGCGCTTCGCTACGGAGTACATTCAAATTAAATACAACGGTCAACGTATGCAATTTATGCCAAAAAATAAATATATATATTTATAATAAATGCGATGATCAATGTATACAATTGATGTAAAATATATATGTATCTATATATATATATTTATAAAAAAATCGTAAGGGATATGCATTTTTTTGGGATAATATCCAATCGTCTGCTGCATTAGAAAGAGAAAAAAAATATTTTTTTTGTCTATTTAGTTGTTACGCACTCGACGATAAATTTATTGAAAGTACCAGAAAAAGAAATCACGTGATCAGCATTTAATAAATTAAATTCTAAAAATTAATCTTTAAAAATTCACCAAAAGTCAGGAAATGGGGGTAAAAATTTGAAAAAATTTCATTTTGAAGGAATTTTTATGATCTTTCTCGTGATATAAATTTTATAACCCTCAATGTATCATCTTAAATGCAAACGTAAAAAAAGTTTAAAAAACAGCTTAAAAATTTAATTAAAAAAAATCTAAGAAGAATTTTTGAAAAATCTTTCTTAGTGCACCCCTACACTATTAGAAGAATCGCCATGTAAAATTTCAGCCCTTTAGGTCCAGCGGTTTGGTCTGTGCGTTGTATGTCAGTCAGTCAGTCAGTGAATGAATGAGTCAGTTACGGAACTGTTTTATATATATAGATTACATCTGGATGGAAGAAAAAAGGAACAGCACGATATTAAAAAAATACATTGAAATAAATAAAAAAAATCCTGACTAATAATAAAATTACAACAGTAAAAATAATCTTATTTTTTTGTAAAAGTTCATTCACATCGAATTTTAAAATAATTTATTCTATTTCCTTTTATAGGATTACTTTTTCGTCTTAGGCTATTTAATTACTATCATTCTATTCTGAATGTAAGTTTATCAGCTTAATATAGTATCATTAAGTTTTTTATAAAAGGATTCAGACTGTAAAAAAATTGATTTATGTTCTTCAAAAAAAGTTATAACATTCCTTTATTAGCATTTGTACTATACAAAGGACGAATGTAAACTTTAGCAAATATAGCATTGAGTAAAAAAAGAAAAATAAGAAATCATCGTTAGAATAAATGTCTCCCAAGTGCAAATTTTAAAAGTATTTAAATTTTTCTTTGAAACAAAAGAAAGTAATTTTTGTACTTAAAATGTGCTTACATGTGAAAGAGAAAAATATTCAAACTATTACAAAACTCGTATTGATTGAAGATTTGCATTTACAGTAAATGATATCGGATAATTTTCATTTAGGGATCTTAAGCTTAAAGGATGTTAACGTACGTTAATTGCAAAGAGTATTCATTCTATAAAATTTGAGAGTACAAGTCTAATTTATTCATAGTTCTATTTTACAAGGAACACAAACCTTTCAAGAAAGGACATTTTTGGTTGAAATAAGGATGATTTTCTTTTGCTCGTAACATAGTATCAATTATATACGTAATGCAGATAATAATGTTGATAATATTAAATAGTACCTAACATTTGAATTTAGAGTTCAAACAATTCATACTTAAGCATATGCTGTGTTATAAAGTATATGCTTACAATAAGCATATTAGAACGCCTGTTTTTTTTCGTTTGTTCTGGAATTTCTACTGAATATAAGCTGTATATTTTGCACGGGCTGTATACTTCCTTTAAGAAATAAACTAGGTCGAAATTAAATACAGTGAAACTTAACTATAGCGGTCAGTAATAACTAAAAAACGGCAACAATTTTGAGGGGGGGGGGGCGTAGAAAAGAGATTTCTGATATAACATTGGCTCTATGGAGTCTTTAATCGGTTCTGAACAAAATATGTCCATTTAGAGAAGTGGTGAGCTAAAAAAGTTTCGCTGTAACTCATTTAAAAAAAATAATCTATCAGAAAATCCACATTAAATTTGAACTTTAATTAGTTTTAGTTAATTATTGGTTTTTTTTTATTTTAGTTACCTTATAGTTCACAAAATTAAAAACAAAAATATTTCCTTAGCTTATTCATAAATTTATTCCCAAAGTTATGTATGTGGAAATTATGTATGCAAAATGTAACAGAAAAATATTGAGCATAAATCAAGAAATTCTGTACGCAACATGCAAGCAACGCGCTTTGGGACTGCATTTCATTCGACAATTCATAAATACGTCTTTCGTAAAAGCATAATTTAGTATAACATCATATATTTAAGTATTCAAATTCAAGTTCTGAATACACTTTACATTCTAAAACAGTTCCAACTGCATTTATTTTACAATTAGTTTATTAAAAGAAATTAAAGAAGATCATAACATCCCCTTACTTTCGTATTGAAAGTTTGTATCACCATAACTAAAAGCAACTGAAAGTAACACAAGTAAGTAATTAAGTATATTCCAAAAATCAGTATACTAAATAAAATTAAGTATATTCCAGAAATAAATACATAAATTCATATTAGTTAAATATGAATATTCATCGAATACATTTTATCGTAAAAATAGTTTATTAGCAACAAAATTAATTAATTTGATTAAAGATGTTCTATTCACCAGTTCATATAGATATTTGCCTTTAATCCACATAAGAAATGTGTTTTGACCATTCCCTAATGCTCTCTGATAATCTACGTCTAATCATGTTGCGTTATACTCAAGTAGCATTGTTTGACACATTGTGCATAGATGCACATCGCACTCTCATAGTTTATAGGAAAGTGAATAGCGTTTTGAAAACCCTTTACTCTAGTTTCGAAATCTAAAATGAATTTCTGAGTTCAGGATTATTTGAGATTAAAATGAACCGGGATAAATTCTGGAACAGAAATCTAGAGGAACTAGATTTGCAATGGATATTTTCTCATCTGTAAATCCGTATATAAAGGAAGTGGTATTTTCAATTCGAAATTTGAAAACATTGGTGGGAATATTTAATTAAAAGAGTAATATGAAATATGTTAGGGGGTAAATTATGATGGTGTTAAATTATGTTAATCGAAGGGAAAGGTAAACATATCCTTTGCTATTGGGTAGCCTCCTTTAGGTCAACGAGCATGAAGGAAGGATGATTTACCCTTTTGGGAATGTTGGTAGCGGGAAATACTTATTGTAAAGCATTAATCCCTTTTTTAAGGTAATAACGAGAGAAGAAATTCCATGTACTTTTGCACTGTGGGTTCTTTCCTAAAAAGATTATCTAACGAAAGTTAAATCACTTGAAGGAATAAAAATCTAGTAAAGATGCTAAAGCACAAAGCAGTAGAATGTCACAATTAGAATTCATTTGGAACTAACTAGTCATTTTAAAAGTAAACAAATAATTACAATTTTGAAACATAAATGTAGCACACGTTCGTTGCGCCCTCTCCCATTACATTTTTAGATGGATAACTGTTAAAATGCAACATAAAAATATTTAGCAATTTAAAAGCAAAAGACTATTCTTACATAATACGTACCTCGGTTGAATCCATTGACAGATAATGACTATAAGATATTTACTATTGATACAAAGGTAAAGACAGTTTGATACAGTAGGCGGATAGTCTTTCAAGAAAGTCTCAAAAGTTATTTTCTTCTGATTTTCAGTAGTATTAAAGGCAACTACGTCTAGCTAGTCCCCTTTATGCAATCGTAAAAAGTAAATGATAAAAAACTGGGGTGTGGTACTGAAGGAGGACCGTTTTGGCGAGATTTTGGCGAAATTTAGCTCCCGAACGGGTGTGGAGATATATCTTTCTTCTTCATGAACTTTCTAATTTTACAATACTCTCAAAAATTACTGGCTTCAGGACAAAATTTCAACTAATTTCTTATTTGTCGTTTGCAAAAACTGTAAGCTGTCGCAGGAATTTCCAATATGACTGACGCTTATAATATCGATCTATGCAACATTTTCATATATCATATTTTGAATTGTATAGCTATTTGTGCATCGAGAGTTTTAATGCAATAAAATGCCTGAAAATAAAGAGATGGATTATTTGGAATAAACATATCTTCCTAATTTGGTGTCTCATAGCAATATTAAGAATTATGTTCCAAACCGGATTCATCGTTAAACAGCAGGAACTCTTAAAATAGAAAATTCGACAAAGAACCGCCACTAAGGATAAAGAGAAAGGAATTTGGCAATAATTGGTAGTAAAATCTCTTACTTTACTTTTATATGATTTATAATTCTTGTAAAAACAAATCCTCTACTGTACACTTAACTATGCACTTAACTATTTACACTTCCTTGAATATAACAAATGTATATTTAAAGAAATTTGTACTATTAGTACATAATAATCTTATTTCTAATTGTTGAATAAAGAATGTAATTCAGCTAAGAATTTGATATTACTTGACTAACCAAAAGAATAATTGGTTTTTATACTCATCTCTCCCTTTTTTTTCCACTACAGACTAATTAGGCACTCCTACACAAATAAATATCCCAAAGCCGATGAATTCTGATTTAATGAATTATTTGATTCATATATACGCATCTTTCATGATGCACTTATACCCACTGAATATTCAAATAAATAACAAAAGAATATTGTCATAGGGATATGACAATAGCGTCAAGGCCAAAAGTAGAAGAGGGTAGAAAGTTTATGGCCGTATTAAAATGGACCACACACAGGAGATTCCAGTCCCGGGCCAGGTTGTAAACGGGTCCAGATCCATGGGAACGATAAAACAGGGGTCACGAGGATAGCTACACCCCTAACTAGGAATGGTCACGAAAGAATTTATACTTAAAAACCCAAGCGAATGATGGCGTGTGGATGTTGTAAAAAGGGAATGGAAACACCAATGAAATTCCAAAGCGAGCGGAACAAAAAATCAAGTAAGGGAAGAAACATTGAGAAAAAGAGGAGAGAAGGAGTCTGCTTTGATATATAGAAATGAACTGACCGTTGATAGAGATGGAATGACGTGAATGAGGCTGGTTTTACTAGATGACTCTACCAAATACAAGCGAAGTTACTCGGAGAGATCGGAGTAGCGAAGGATGGTTGTTAACACGAAATAGCAAATATAGAAAAGTATTCAACATGATGTTGAGAGCTGAGATGAGAGGTGATAGTGCCATTCAAAGTAGAAGAGACCGATGAGGATAGCGAAGCGTCAACCCGAGACGATGTCCCAGGAATCAGCTTAAGCCCTGCGATCCCACCCTTGAGATGTCAAAGACCGTGGTACTACTGCCAGATGGAGGATTGACTACAGTGCCCGACCAAACATCAAACAGAGGCAATGTCTGTTATTTCCCAATTTGTCGTAAGCCATGCTGCCTTGTCCAAGTAATCAGTGATAACTCGGATATTGATAGATATTGAAGTAATGCTAAATATTGATTAAGTATATATAGGACGATAGTGCTCGCAGTGTAGTAAGAATGATGACAATTATTAATTGTGTTAAATATATGCAGTGGAAGAATAATTAGCAATTAATTGAATGTGCAAAAATCTATTTATAGTAACAGAGTGTGATGATTATCTTGATTATGAGTTTATATATATATATATGTGTGTGTGTGTGTGTTTGTTTAATGTTCAATAAATTAATTTGTTGATTAAACTCAGAGTGATAGTGTGATTGTCACAACGAATTAATCAATGTACTACCACGATACGAAAAGGGGATGTCCTTGATTATACGGGGTATATTGATATATTTCATATTAACATTAATTAATAAAATTAATTAATATGAAACCTTCCCAAAGATATTTTAGTCAATTTCCCCGTCACAAATAGCTTTTATTATAGGCATTTTTGCCGACAAAATATGTTTTTCAAAACCACTGTCCGTTTTTCCTCTACGAAAACTTAAATCCGACTCCAAAAATAATAAAAATTCAAAGTTCGGTTTGCTGATCACATGATCTTAGCATTTAAATGAAGAGATGGTCATGCCAGACAAATTGGCATCCGCATTTCCGCAGCTGTCTGTTTTAGAGTCATCACTAATTTAAACACATTGATTAAGAAAATTACAATTTATTTGAATAAATATTTGAAATATATCATTTGTTTAAAAGTGGTTCTTGCTTTTCTTAAATCTACTTAAAAATCTACTTAAAAGTCAATTTATATTAAACCGTTATATACACTTTGTTAGTTTAGGTTTTATTTTTAAAAATATCTTTTTAAACATATCACTTTTAGAATAAAAGAATTCTCTTAATTGGTCTCCCCTCAATACTATAGAAGGTTCTGGTGATATAATAATTTATCTCTATTTTCTTAAATTAAATATATAATCCTCTAACGCTAGTAAAGAGATTGAATTTTGATTGTAAAACCTTTTTTCTTACCGAAAAAAGTCGATATCAGCATCAACATCCTTATGTTCTTTCAGTGCCCAAACGCGGACTTGTAGTTAATCAATCAAAGTAACATTTCTCGGAAGGGAAAGTCACTTATTTGTCTCAGATTTTCTTACTTTATACTTTGTTTGTTTACTCAGTTTTTATATTTAGTAAAAAAAAAGCCTGGATATTTGCTGTGTCAGCAAATGGGTAATTTGCACTTTTCATCCTTCAAAGCATGAAGGCACTTACCTTTCCTTTGTCGAATGTGCTGCTAAAAATAACAATTTTTATGCATTATTGCATCGACGAAAGAAAATAGTGTATAACATATTCAGCCGATATGTGTCTTATATTAAAATATTCCCCATTCAAAAGAAACATATGTACATAGAATTATGCACAGAAGGATCCCAATAATAAAAATATTTCTGAAAACTAAGCATTTTCATATTTAGCATCGTATCATTCATTAAAAGATTAAGATATCAAAGAAATTGCAATGTTTTGCTATTCCATATGATAATAAGTGAAACTTTTGCAATTGTATTTTTATGAAAATATTTTACTAGTTCAAATAAAAGTATTTACTATAGATATCTAAACAAAATATTAAAAAAAAAACGTGCATTTCCCTTACCATGTCTGGGAAAAAGATATTTTTTTCTACCGATTTGCACATCAAAAATTATTTCAAATACCTAATGGCAAATAGTCGCAGAATTCGAATTGCAGATTAGATCGATTGCGTGCATTAAAAAATCGTAGAATTTAAAAATATTTATTAAGTTCTCATACACGTATTCATTGATGCGTTCTGAATTCTTTCTTCTGAAGTGGCTACAAGAAACACGACTCTTAAAAGCAATCAAGAAAAATTTAAATACATGCGTTGCACCAGAAGATAACGATCCTTCCTTTAATAAAACTGTACATAGTTTAATTTATCAAGGATATGAACTAAATAGTTAAAATAAAAGGAATTCAAAAATGCAAGAGAATCTTATTTTTGCTAATAAATGCTACTGCAGAGTGAGACAACTTTTAAATTCACAGTTCATTTCCCAGTGGAATAAATTTCCTCTTTATAAAACTTTAAAACCTCCATTGCTAACGTGTGGTTCTAAGACTTGAACAATGACCAAAAATTAAGAAAGGCAAATAGCTCTTTTTGAACGCAAAATACTGAGAAGTATCTTTGAAGTTATCAAAGAAAACGATCGGCATGTACAACGTTCCAATTTTGAATGTTACAGAGTTCAATACCAAAATGTAATAAAATTCATCAAGATAAATCGTCTTAATTAGGCTCATCTTATAAGAATGGATGATTCCAATGTTGTTAAAATTATATTTCTTTCAAAACCCCAGGGGCGGCAAAAGCATGGAAGACCCAGAACGCACTGGGAAGACTCAGTGGAGAGGTATTTCCAAGCAGTTAATTTAAGAAACTTGCGTGCAGCAGCTAGAGGCAAAAATAACTGACAAAATCTTCAGCAGACGGCCAAAGGCCACTCGGAGATGTCGTTCCTATGATGTTTATGTATGTATTAATAGTTGCGGAAAATCCGAAATTAAGACATGTATTTAAAGTTCAATTCTCGTTTTAAATGCAAGGAGACCACGTGCTTTTGTTTTAGGTCTGGCATAATCTACCTTAATTAAATTATTTTTAGATTCTGCTTAGAAACATAAATCTTGACAGCGTAAAACGTAGATTTATGAATATCAATGTTTGTAATATCTTATCGTGCATTATAAAGAATTAAAAATATAAGAAATAATTCCATTGTATCTAAAACTTTAGAGTAGTTCCTTAGTTACAAGGTTTTAAAGATGACTTACTTCTTTTAAACTCTGTATATAATGAAATGGAAGATGTTTTACCCGAATTTACTAAAAAACATAAAAATCATTTGGCGAAAAGCGTGGTAAGTGTTTTCCAAAGAATCCTTGTGAATATAATTTTTTTAAACAACAGGTTCTTACATCGATATAAGAGTCCTATAGATCTAAGTTGAAGCGCTGTATCTCTTGCTTAGAGCCGTTGTATCCTTTGCACTTAACGGAAAAACTGCTATGAAAACTAATGAACTTCAACGTAAGGGATTCTCTAAAGTAATTTCTTAACAGGATATGTGAAATTATCACTAACATCCAAGAGACTGAAACATTTTAATTTATAGTAAACAACGAGCAACCGTTTGAACATTCAGCATTTAATGACTGGCGAATTCAAGCTATTTTACACCCAAATAAAAGTTTTTTTTATGGCGTAATTTATGAGTACAGTGGATATTCAAAACGTATACCGCAGTAAAATTAAATTATGCGCATTTATTTGTAATCCAGAAAGCGTTTGTTCTGAGTTCATATGCCCATCGAAGCCGTGATTTTGTATTTTTGCCGATATAAAAATAAGGAAACGTTTCTACAAGAGTATTATGCATGATTTTCAAGTATAGAGTATATATGCAGGATTTTCAAGTTCTCAAGAAAATCATGCATCGAAGCCGTGATTTTGTAGGCTACTTTGTTATGGGAGCACCATATGAGTGATCTAAATTTCTTCCAAATGCGGAGATAGTCCAGAAAAGTCCTTTCAAGAGCCGGGATTCTGACACGACCCTGGTTTGTGAAACAAATATGTTTTTTTTAACATAAACAAAGGTTACATATGCACAAAAAACGGATATACTGCTATTATGAGCAATGAGCAGTAAGGAACTGCTATATAAGAATTTAAAAAGCAATACAGTTATTTCAGTTACAATGCCAGTTTCAAACAAAATTAATCCTGTATGTCGATATAAAAATAAGGAAAAGTTTCTACAAGAGTATTATGCAGGATTTTCAAGTTCTCAAGAAAATGATGCATCGAAGCCGTGATTTTGTAGGCTACTTTGTTATGGGAGCACCATATGAGTGATCTAAATTTCTTCCAAATGCGGAGACAGTCCAGAAAAGTCCTTTCAAGAGCCGGGATTCTGACACGACCCTGGTTTGTGAAATAAATATGTTTTTTTTAACATAAACAAAGGTTACATATGCACAAAAAACAGATATCCTGCTATTATGAGCAATGAGCAGTAAGGAACTGCTATATAAGAATTTAAAAAGCAATACAGTTATTTCAGTTACAATGCCAGTTTCAAACAAAATGAATCCTGTATGTCGATATAAAAATAAGGAAACGTTTCTACAAGAGTATTATGCATGATTTTCAAGTATAGAGTATATATGCAGGATTTTCAAGTTCTCAAGAAAATCATGCATCGAAGCCGTGATTTTGTAGGCTACTTTGTTATGGGAGCACCATATGAGTGATCTAAATTTCTTCCAAATGCGGAGACAGTCCAGAAAAGTCCTTTCAAGAGCCGGGATTCTGACACGACCCTGGTTTGTGAAACAAATATGTTTTTTTTAACATAAACAAAGGTTACATATGCACAAAAAACAGATATACTGCTATTATGAGCAATGAGCAGTAAGGAACTGCTATATAAGAATTTAAAAAGCAATACAGTTATTTCAGTTACAATGCCAGTTTCAAACAAAATTAATCCTGTATGTCGATATAAAAATAAGGAAAAGTTTCTACAAGAGTATTATGCATGATTTTCAAGTATAGAGTATATATGCATGATTTTCAAGTTCTTAAGAGAGAAAAGCCCATACGAATAATTTGCTACGCAAGCTATAGTAAGAACCGTGCATAACATACAGAAAAGAAAATGACAATAATCAGAAAAAGAAATAATCAGTTTATGAATATGTTTTTTAATTGCTCCAAACCATGTAAAATGACGTAAATTTCTCCAATATTCAAAATGTTGTTTCTTCAAATGCTGCAGCGTAGCAGAACTAGAACTTTTTTAAGTAAAAAAATTCTATTATTTCTCTAATATATTTGACTCGACTCATGGAAAAACATTTCTTATGCAAAAGAAAAACATTGCTAAAAATAATTTTCCTTAATCACTTTACTTGTGTTGAATACTTTTTTAGATAAAATTCATTTAACAAAAATGATTACAATCTTTTTATGTTAAAATGCTTGTATAGTGTATGTCAAAAAATTATGCTTTGTTTGTATGATTAAGTTTTGAACCTAGAATTTAGGGAACTGGTGAAACAAAATATTAAAAATTTTATGCCTCATTTTTATGTGTTATGAGCAACAGAGATAAAAATTAGAAACAGAATATTTTCTTTCGCCATTGAAAATGAACGTTTTCTTTTTAAAATTTCCTAAATATGGCAAAAAGGTTCATTTAAAATTTAGGTAATTCCTGTTTCATGCTCTAAAAATAATTTCAAAATGATCTACAGTTTTCTGGCGGCAAAAAGTTGTTTCAGTTATTAAGTCTTTTGTACGCGAAAGAATGATATTGAAAAAATAATTCCTCCTCGAATAATTTTCTTTTGTCATTGTTCAAGAAATCTTCTTCGGAACAGCTAACTTATTTTTTCTGTTTTCTTCTAGCATCGGTTGTTAAATATAAGCTTTTAATTCGTTTCATCTGCTGTTAAAAATGTTGCTGTGTTGCAATACCATAAAAAAGTATTCTAATTAGAAATAAGAAGTGAAGGCATGGTTGTGCTTAATTGCATTTTATTCAAGAAGAAAATGAACATAAAAAACCACTTGAAATCTCATTGATCGTTTAATTTTAATTATTTATAAGAGAGTGGCATTTTCCCCATTGTGGATTTACATTACTGCTTAGTTAATTGAAATATATTTCTTTTTTACCTCATTATTAAATATGAAATGGTTGTTTCCAGCTGAAAAATAAATGTAAGTTTTTCCTTGTTTCGCTTTTTTGTTATATCTGTCAATTTTTAATGTTCAGCTACAGAAAAGGTGCGTCCATTAAACATGTTCCTGTAATACATAACAATAAACTAACTATTATTATTATTTTCAAATCGAATGAATAAGGTGAAACACGTATTTTTTATAACTCTCTTTTCGTGGTCAGGGGGTGGGGAAGGTACGAACACCCCGGATGTCATAGCTGGGAATGCTCGGTCAGAGCTGAGGTGGCACCTGGCTAAAGGGTATCCGACCCTTGTGATGCCATTATAAACCGGAGTTGCACCCCTTAGGGGGCATATGAAACAACAAAAATAACAACATATTTTTATAATGAGTTGCCAGTTATAAAGGGAAAAAACCTTTCTTTGTGGAACACTTTACTACCATAAAACATTAGTATCTATATACCTTACAACCTATTACACCGTATCATGCTCCCGGCAATTCAATGCATTGTAAATATTATTGTTTGTGTATATTATACCTTAGTAATATACACAAACTATTTAATGAAACTCTTTTGAGTTCCCAAGAGTTTGTCTTCGTGCGAAACAATTCCTAAGTGTGCTAGTATATATATAATCATTTTTTTTTACACTGTAGTATCACCACCATCAGCTAAGGGTGTACCTGATATTGGTAGGCGATCATTGAATTCTAAGAAACGTACGACGTTGCTACATTTTGCAGAACGATGCTACTTTGAATCTACAACGAAATTCAGAAAAACAATTTCCCCAAATGGTGGCTTATACACGCACGTGGCCTATACACGAGTAAATCCGGTATGTACTGTTTTAAAGATTTTAACATACATGCATGCTTACAAGCGTTTTCACACAACTTAGTTTAAACAATATCACATTGATAATATGCCATTTTCTGCATTTTACATTTAGGTTGCTGTGTACTTGTCCTATTGGATTCGCTCACCTCAATGCTAACCTATGGAGAAAATGTGTCGAAGGATCGCCGACCGGGATTTACACATTTTTTATAAAATTATTCTCCGTAATTGAGAAAGAAATTTCACACATTGCGGCATATTGTGTTTTTTTTAAATGCCAATAGTATTTTTAAATTTAAATTATTCGGAGAAAAATATCTGGTATAGTGTGTTTTAAACACTCCTAAATTCCTTTGGTGGACGAAATTTATAAAATGGATCCTGTTGCAAAGTGCAGAAATGTTCAGGCTATCTTAAAATACCATTTTTAATTTATTAATAATATTTATGTAGTTATAAATGGTAAACAAATTTTCTCCATAGTCTAACATTCAGGTGAGCGAATCCAATAGGGTTAGTACACAGCAGCCTTAAAGACAATAATTGAAGGAATTTAATCCTTATACAGTGCTCATTGCTTTCAGCCCCATTCAAATAAACTCTTTCATCAAATATATACTACATGTGCTGTAGGTGGTGGTATAATAGCACCTAAGCCACTCGTCCAGGTCCTACAACCCCTATTATTTAATTCCGCACTCTTTATGTATCTTTCCGCTTGAAACGTAATAATGCCTAAACCTGTAGCAAAATAGAAGACTAGAAAATAATTTACAGAAATGAGAAATTGTGGTATGGAAAAAGGTGTGGATGTGGAGTGTATAATTTCTGAATGAAAATGTCACGTAGTCGCAGTTACATGTTATCGGGTATGAGATTTAAATATTTATAAACATGTTAACTAAAGGAATATAAATTCGGAATAAAAACAATGTCTCTCTGTGTACTCCTAGATAAATAAAGTTCTCAGAAATAATTTTAGAATTTTGGATGAGCAACTGGTAAATTGATCTGTGTGAGGTATAAATAGCGATACAACTTTTTAGTACGAAGTGATAAGTTTATTTATTTAACATATTTTTTTTTACATTCTGTGACAATGAAGTTAACATATAGTATTTTCTTACGTTGCATATATTCATATTTCTATCATTAGACTTTAATGGATGCATCCTTTATCGTAGTCATAAATTGTTTCGCAATATATAGAGAGAGACTTGTGGGAGATATAATGGCAGGAGAATACATTAACGGCTTGCATTTTCAGGTACTCACATCAAGTTCACTTTATTATCTTAGGTTGAAGGATACGCTTCTTGGAAACTATTTACATAGCTGGAGGTAGCTTAGATGCTTTATTTAGTCGAAAATATATTATCCGCATTCTTGTGCTAGAATGCTAGCTCTGACTGTTGCGCCTTATATCTGTAATATTTGAAATATTTCACCAAAAATACTTTTTAAACAGTTCATGCATTACAATATATGGGCAAGAATTTTTATTGAAGTCAGAACAGCATTCATTAATGATTTGAATACACATGACTACCGCATAAAAATCTATCTCTGAAGGCGTATATTACATTTCTGTTCAGGAAAAATTGATTTATCCTTCGGGTGAAAAATTGCTGGCTACTTTTATAAAATTTTCTCAAAACTTTTGCAAAATTAGGTGGATATTTAATAAGCCTAAAATGTTTAATGAGAGTTATATCTATATTTATGAAGATATGACATTGCGGGCAAAAAGGACGGGAATCCTTTGATATCATGTCTTTGATTTTTTGTCTTTTAATTTTTGATATTTGTTTATATCTAATTTAACAGGTTTTATATATTCTAACATCAGACAATTTTTTTTGAGGAATACATTCAATTTTAGTCTTCGTTTTTCCATATTGTAAAACGAAACTTACACTTAGAAAACAAATTTATTTTTTAATATTACATTAACGAGGTTTAAGATTAATGAATATCTACGATGTTTAATACTGTGTAGATAAAAGACATAAAGATATATTTTTGGGGTTTTAATACATTTGGCTAAATTAATTAATTTTCATAAACAGTGTTATATGGTTTTAATGGAAATTATTTTTTTTATTTATACATGAAAATTTTGGGTATCTTCATTCTTTTCCCACAAGTTTTAGGATCCTCTTAACATACGTTAGAAACTATCGTGTTACAAGGATCCTACAACTTGTAACATGCGTAGACATATCTTGGAATTGTGACAACTATGTCTACCATCGTTTCCTTTTTTAATATTTATAAATAGAAAGCTTTTATTTCTTTTGGTTTCAATCGGGTTAAAGAGAGAAAATTTAATTTTAATATTAATGTATATTCTGATTGTATTTTTAAATTGTGGTCGCATAATAACCAGGTGTTAACATGTAATGAAGAATTTTTTCAACCATAATCTTTCAGTAGTTGGAGACTGGTCACATAATGATACGAAAAAATGCTTTAAAAAATTCACAGATTCCCATAAAATGGATTAATAATAAAGCAAAAATAATGAAGAAATTATTGGTACAAAAAAGGTCTATTGCCATCCTTCCCCCTTTTTCAAAGCAGCGTATACGCTTTTAATCTAGTTCCAGAAAATACCCTCGCACATGCAAGCAAACGTAATTATATACACCAGTGTACCCAGCAGTCATAGAGACAGACTTTCCTTCTGTTACAGAGTGCGGCAGAATGGATTCCCACATTTCAAAGGGCAATAAAAAACGAACGAAACAATTTGCAGAAAAAGCTTTATATTACAGTACTATTAACCTAGTTTTTTCCCACTAGGTTTTCAAACTAACATCACTCAGGTGGCGCCCGTTAATTGCGATGCCCTGTGGAAGTCGTTCTCTAAAGTTTTCAATCACTCTGTTGGTCATCTTAACGTGTGGCGACCACAATGCGACCACTTCTCATGAGGAACGGCGGGAACTTCCTCATGAATAGCGGAATTACTGACTCGTTTCAAATTTTTAAGTGTTCTCATGTTCCGAGAACGACCACTTAGTTTCCTTGGTAATGCAGACCCCTTGCTTTCCCGTTTGAAACCTATAGAAGGCTAGTTTTTATAGCGCTGAATCACGTCCTACATGCCCTCTGTGTCTCAGTTTAATAATCGTTGTTTTTAAAGAACGCCTCGATACCGAATTTGCGATGTTCACAGGACCAACTCAAGGTGTCTACTGACAACTAGAAAATCCCCGCGAACTGTTGCCACGTCCGGCGCCGCCCATCTCCCCCTCCAACACTCCATTACCAGTTACCTTCAGAAATTTGGGAAGAAATTTCTGAAGGTTAAAGGGGTCTGTCGCCCCCTTTATTAGAAACCAGCTATTTATGAAGTTATATGATGCGAAATAACAACTTTCCATCATACTTTACTGATTTATGATTGTTAGATATAACTATACATATTTTTAGAAAACTTCTTACGATATTTATCTTTCTGCTTTAACGAATAAGGTACCTTTTAAAAGCTAAGAGACTCGACAAAGATATTCCTGTTTTCAATAATCAGCAGTTATGGAAATAATTTATTCAGGAATATGGAAATTTTACTGTGAGTAAAACACACTTTCTTCTTTATAAATGTAGCTCTCAAATTTTTCTAGCTTGAAGATAATTTTTTAAATTCTTTTAACATTTCAACCATTGTTTTTTTCAACGTTATGTCATTGCGCGCAGACGTCCGTATATTAATGAGTATACATATTTTTTTATTTTTAAAATTTATATAATATTTCTTTAAAATGACCCAATTTGAAATCAAAATTCTTAGTTCTTCATAAGGAAAACTATTTTTTTTAATTTAAAAAATGTTTCTGATAAATTTTACTGTAAGTAAAATTTGTATGGTAGGAATGACATAATAGTAGGTCGTTTAATGATACATGTTTATAGTGCCCGTGTGTAAAATTTCATGGTATTCTAGCCAACTGTTCTGGTGATATCATGTGCGCTATGACATAACGATGAAAAAAACAATGGTTAAAATTTTAAGCAATTAAAAAATTTCTCTTGAAGCTTGAAGAAAATTGAGAACACTGTTTGTAAAGAAAAAAAAGTGTTTAACTCACTACTAATGATTGAAAATAGGATATGATTGTCCAGTCTCTTGGCCTTTAAAAGGTACGTGACCCCTTAACTTATTAGCTTTACTAATGGATCTTCTCTATGATTCTGTAAATAAATAATAATTCTGTATATAAAATGATAATTTTTCAAATTGACAGATACTTTCGTGACATCCGTTGGTATAGTAGGAAAGGAATCAACAACATACAGCTACGAAATTTTAAAAACTCAATTTTTTTCAATTGTATGAGATTGTATCAATGTGCAGAATGTCAAAAGGATTAAAGTGTTTAAAGTAAATATAACGAAATAAAACAAATAAAGTTCATGTTTTATGGAACAATGTCAGCGATTCATACAATATTATTAAATCACCGTCAACATTCTTAAACGTAGATAATAATAATAGTTTTTCGTGAAAAGGTCTAGTGGAAAACATCTAATATTGTTTTCTTATGTCTTGTTCAGATAGAAAAAGGAGGTAAAGTTTTTGAGTAAAATGTATCTATAATGGAGAAAGAAAACAACTGTATGTTAACCAAAGACAATATAATACTATTGTGTATGTGTCATGTTGTTTTTATGATGTGTCTGAGAGGGTAAACTAACTTTTGTAAATAAACCAAACTACAACATATTAAGGGGCAAATTGTATACAATAATCTCATTCTAACATAACGTCAACATTTATGATGGATATTCATTCACATTTGGGTGCGTCATAAAATGTCGCATGCCTCATATACAATATGTCTCAGGGGTTAAAGCTTTTAAAGGATAATAAAACGTATTTAAGTACAGTTCATGTTATGTAGAAAATTTTTTGCTATCCATACAGTATTATTAGGCTGACACCAACATCCTTCTACGCAAAAAACTGTTAATTGATAATAGCTTTTAATAATAAACTTTGTTATACATGAGACCCATGTAATATAATTATAAGAAATGACAAAGATTTAACAAAAATATGTTGTTTAAAGATAAAGTTCAACAATGGATATTAAGTAACTTTTTATTAAATAACGACAAAAAACTCCCAGCAACAAATAGAAGATCGAGCAAAATACTTTTGTTTCAAAATAGGGGTGATCAAAATTTTAAAGTATCCAAATTACCGTATTTATCAGTAACAGACAATGAAATAACAAACACGCGTATTTTTAGATGAAATATTCACGAAAGAATAACTGAACAGAAAATTACCAATGCCATCCTACTGCATTTTTTTCAGAAAAAAATGTGGTTTTTAATCTAGTTTCAGAAAACAACCTTTTACATGTAACCACATGTATGTATTGTTTTTTGTTTAACTGCAAAAAAATACTATATGAAAATTAAAAACAATATATCGAGATCTTAATTATAAGGAAATAATTTTTGCATTTGAAACTTGCTTATATCATGACACGCAAACGTCTCTGATATTAAGGTCCAATTTGAAACCTGTTGTTCAATTTTCGAGTTAAATTCAATAACTTTTTATAAAATTTATCATAGATCATCTGATATAAAAATATTAAATCTTTTGATTTGAAACTCCAATAAAATATTCTATAAATTGAAATCCCTATGAATAAAATAAATAAAAATAAGCCTACGAGTATGTCTCTTCATAAAGCAAAGAAAAGTGCACTTAAGAAGTGCATTAAATTTATTTTATGTCTCTTGCTTCCATTGGGTGCAAAGTAATCAGGAAATTCTCTTTTCGAAAAGAGATAAAAAAGAAATTTTGATTCTTCCGCAATAGTTTTGCCCATGATTCCCTCTGCCACAGAAGAACATTTTAAAATATCTCTCCTCTTTTAGATTTATCCTTTTTTTTATATTTTTTGTAAGTTCAATACTAGAGGTCAATTATGGTAACAGAATAAAACTAACAAGTTTAAACAAGTTTTTCCTCTGAAAATAGATGTAACGCAAATATTCTTAACAGACGAATCAAGGAAATATATTTTCAAAGACTTGCTATTTTAAGAATTTCTAAAGAGTTTAATGACGGAAAAAGAAAGACGCGTATAATAAAGAGAAAACAACTTCGAGCTTCAAAATATATCACATGTCAAATTTGTTTCATAACAATCTAAAACTCTTTTAAAACTGAATGTAACACTGTAGAATTTATAAGCTTATTTTTGTATCATTATGCAATGATAGTGTAGTGGATGCCACGAGGCAGTCACAAATTTCCTATGAATATTTTACTGGCAGAAAATAAAAGAGTTAAACAGAAAATTCTCAATTTAAATTCCCCTGTAGGGTGTTTTGAAATTTTTTGAAAGAATGGTTTACAGATCAATTTGATTTTTTTTTATCAAAAAATGCTTCATAAAGTATCTCATAGCCTCAATTTATACGCTATAGTCTTGTAAGGAAAATTACTAGAAAAGCACTACTTTTTAGGTCGTTGCATTTATAACAGACTGTAAGGGCCTGAGGTAGCCTAGTGGTAGAGCGTAGGCTTTCGGAGCAAATCCCAAGTAACACAAAACCGTTGGCAAGTCGTTGGCCAACCACTTTCGGGCATGGTTGGCCAACGGTGGTTTTTGGCCGTTGGCGCGAGGTTGGCCCAACGGTTGGCGTTCAGTTGGCCCAACGGTTGGCATTCAGTTGGCCCAACCATTGGATTTACAGGATTTGGCCGTTGGCGTTCTGTTGGCCCAACGGTGGGATTTGTAGGGAAACGGTTGGCGTTCTGTTGGCCCAACGGTGGATTTGTAGGGAAACGGTTGGCGTTCTGTTGGCCCAACGGTGGGATTTGTAGGGAAACGGTTGGCGTTCTGTTGGCCCAACGGTGGATTTGTAGGGAAACGGTTGGCGTTCTGTTGGCCCAACGGTTTGATTTGTAGGGAAACGGTTGGCGTTCTGTTGGCCCAACGGTTGGATTTAAATGATTTGGCCGTTGGCACGAGGTTGGTCAACAGTAGGCATTCAGTTGGCCCAACAGTCAACTTTGTAGGTAAGCCTACATTAAATTTATTTAGGGCTATTATGCATTTTTCAACCCAGCCAGCAACTCTTTGTTCATCAGGCCAACAGTCAAACTATCCAAGGGTCAATAGTTTTGACATTTTGCTATTTTTCAGCAGATCGTTTACAAAGAGGATTTCCCCTTTTTAAACAGTTTATTTAGTTCTAGTATTTAGCCACAAATAATTTATATAAAAATAGTATATTCGAAATTCTATTTTGAATATATAAAATAGGATATTAAAGTATATTTATATAAAAATAGTATATTCGAAATTCTATTTTGAATATATGAAATAGGATATTAAAGTATATTTATATAAAAAAAGTGTATTCAAAAATGCTTTTTTGAATATACAAAAAGGGAAATCCCCATTGTAAACGGTCTGCTGAAAATTAGCAAAATGTCAAACTATTGACCCTTGAATAGTTTGAAAATTGGCCCAATGAACAAAGAGTTGTTGGCTGGGTTGAAAAATGTATAACTCTTTTCGCCAAAAAGTAGTCTGAAAACTGCAAAATTCACTCTTTTATGAAATCAAAAAGTTTCCATAGTTAAATATTAAAATGTACAAAAAGCAACAATACATTTTAATTTTAATGTTATTTTTAACAGTTTATATTTTGCTTGACATTGTTTATATAAAGTGTTTTGTTTTAAACACTTTATATCTTTTTAAAGAGAATAAATCTTATAGATTATATCCTTAATGATATTATAAATCTCATGTCACTATATATATATATATATACAATTTATAATATCAATGCTACCTGTTGTTTTTAATCAGTCACTTTACTACATATATAATTTTTTTTAAATAAACACCTTTCCATTATAATCAACTGGTGTCAAATTGCACACTCATGCTGAGTTAATATGACAAATACTTTTTGTAAGATTACCTTTATATAAATATTTTTTCCATTTTATATATATATATATATATATATATATATTTATAAACACTTTATCTTCCGATTTGTCTTCAGGTCTGATACAATATATACAACTGAAGTCTGATTTTTTTAAAACTTTCCATAAAACTTTTATATCAATTTTATACTTACCTTGTTTAATATTTTAAAACAGCATCTTAATAAAGCATGTTATAGTAATTTTAATAAAACACAACTTTTCATCAATTTTTTTTATTTTAACAAAAAATTTAATAAAATTTAATTTTACATTGTCAGAAATACACAGTTCTTTTATCTCTCCCTCCTTCTCTGTCTTTCGAAAAATGGAAAAATCCCTTTATTAAGTCTTCAACAAATTTTTCCGTTATGACTTCTCCCTGGTAAGCCAGTCCGACAGAAGCTGTTAATATAAAAATAAATTAGTACAGTAAATGAGTCAAAAGAAAAATAGCTATATATGCACGAAACAGTCAAACAAAAATGCCTGATTAAGTTAGTTTTTTTAATTTTTTAGAAACAAGTTAACTTATTATGAAATCTAACCCTAGCATTTACTTCATAATCAAAAATTTCTTCATGTTGCATGAACTTGTCTTAACTATTACTTCAGGTATGTATCAGTAAAGGTTTATTTATTTGCTAAATTATCAAAGTACAAAATAAAACAACAATTTCAAATATGCAAACTAAATTAACATCAGAGGCAAATTAGACACTGCACAGATCTTTAATAATTTTAGTACATATTTATTTACATGAATATATCAACTCTCTGAAAACTTACTTAAAATTTAGACATGAAAAATTAAAATATCAAGAGCTATTGGCAGAAATTTCTTTACATTATAGGAACTAATCATCTTAAACTGCTTGTATGTATTTAGCAAAGTTTATTTTCATAAATTAACAGAGCAGAAAATTAAAGAATAATTTGAAATATTTGAACCAAATTAAAATTAGAAAAATAAGACATTGTAGTATATGATAGATAAGATTAATTTCCACATATATTTTACCAATACAACATTGAAAAAATTAAGGTGAAATTTTCCTTCTCTTAACCACACAGTAAACAATATTTTCTCAGTAAAAGTCAAATTAATTCTGTAGCATCAAAAGCCCAACAGTTTGTAAATGTATGTTTGTCAACACAAAGCTTTTTATTAGCACAATATCTTTAAAAAAAACCAACACTTTAATAATTTTAGACAATATTTATAACTCCACGAATATAAAAAAAAATTACAAATGTTTGTACAAAATATCAAACCTACTAATGCCTTTCTATCTACTGAACATCACAGTATCTATATATTTAAGTTGCTAAGCCAGACCGATTCTTTGGGCTGTCTGGGAGAGAAAACTACTGCATCAATTTATTTCCTTTTGGTCTTAAAAAAAAGATTTTAATCTATAGATGTGTCAAATATGGTTTTTGTAACTATAATCTCTATTAATTAGCGATAATTTATAATCTAAAATTGTTTTCTGTACATGCTCAGCGACATGTTTAAATCTGGCTTTAGATACTCACTAAGCACGAGACTACATAAACTACTGCATAAAATACTGTACTAATTAGATATAACTAAAAATTTAAAACACATTAACATAATGATTTAAAAATACATATTTAATAAAGTGAATCAAATAATACTGGTAGGAAACAAGGGAAAATAAAAAAGAATGAGGAACAAGACTTCAGTTTATACAAATAGGCCCAGAATTCAAAGCAAGTTTTTACCTAGATTCAATCATTCATAAGATGATAACCACACTTCCAGTTCTTTCATCTATGGTACTAATGCGATCAGGACTGGCAGTCAAATAAAAATTTCCAGAATTTTCAATTCTGCATACCAGTTCCTTGAATACATGATCTTATAGACAGCTAAAAATAGAAAAATAAGTCATATACCATGGGATTGTCAAAATACAGTCTTTAATATTATGTACAAACTTTATAATATATATTGTTAAAAATATTGCTAAAAAAGTAAATATTATAATAAGTAGCAGCTAATCAAATTTTAAAGACAAGTGAATTATTTTAATGAGTGATCAGCTTACTTCATAAATAGTCTTTAATATTATGTACAAACTTTATTAAGTATATTGTCAAAAATTGCTTAAAATATAAATATTACAATAACTAGCAGATAATCAAATGTTAAAGACAAATGAATTATTTTAATGAGTGATCTGCATATTTCATAAATACTTTGTATTGATATTTTACTTTCAAACAAAATATTTAACATCAAATACCTGTTCGAGTCTGAGACAGACAATTATTTTAAACTGAAATAAAATACAATTGCTAAGTTGATAGTAAGGAGAGAAAAATTACTGAAATTTCACCAAAGCAGACAGCTAATTCTATTTTATCCTTGTATTCATAAGCTAGTAATTAACTGACGCTTCTTTATAAATTTGACGATTTAATAGAGTAGGTTTTCTAAATGTTATGAAGTAAACTGTGAGATATAAACTTATAAACAACTTAAATACACTCAGAATAAATGTTCAACTTCTTATATAAAATGTTCAGTAAACTTTAATAACAGATATTTGAGCATAAATAAAAGTTTACCATAATGTTTTTATTATAAATACTCTAGTTAGAAATAATCTTACTGAAAGTACAAGGTAAGAATCATCAGTAAACACCAAATTTGATCAACTATTCAATTTAAAACTTTCTGAACGATCCGATTAACTAAAGTAACTCAACCATTTAAAATAAATAACATAAACACATCCATGATTTCAAAAAGTTTAAATACAACCATTCTATAAAGGATTATAAATATACAGATTACTTATTGTGTTCTAAAAATAGAGAAACAGCAAATACAATTACAGTAGTTAAATTTATTATTTGAGGAAAGCTTTGGCTGTTTTTATAGAAGTTTAACAAAGCATTTTACTTAAATTTACCAAGTTACGCTTCATTTTAATATGCATTTTAGAAAACTACTTGATGCTACTAATTAGCCAAGTACATCATTTTGTTTACTAAATAAAAGTATATTACTAATAAAATAATATACTTACTCTGGAATTCTTCGTAATATTACAATCACGTGGAACATGGAATGGCCGACATCCATTTCTTTTTACCGTTCATTTCTTCTCCACACGTGCAAACAATTCGCCAAACCAGTTTCTGTCGTAGTGAATAATGCATTCTGTAACTGTTGGCCCAACAGCTTTAATTTGCAGTTGGGCCAACCATGTTTTGTAACCGTTGGCCCAACCACATCCATTTGCAGTTGGGCCAACTACATTTTGTAACCGTTGGCCCAACCGCTTCCATTTGCAGTTGGGCCAACCATATTTTGCAACCGTTGGCCCAACCGTTTTCATTTGCAGTTGGCCCATCTGAATTTCTGGAATTTCTGCCAACGGCAACCATTCCCCAACGATGCCACGAAAATATGCGGTTGGGCCAACGGTGTGTGTTACTTGGGATGGTGCTCAGTTCGAATCCCTAAAAGCACCATTAAGGCGACAATGGACCATGAAAAACTTTTTATTTATTTATTAAGCAATTGCTATAAAATTTTGTATACTTATACAGTGCTCTTTCGAGATAGAAATTCTAAATAAAAAAAATCAGAATGTAATTCATTAAGATATTAATTAAAATCATTTTGTTAATTACTCTATTTAAAAATGCTCCATGCGCATTAATTTTTGTCTCAGATATCTAATTTTCTCTCTTAAGCTAGCTTTATATAGTTATATTAAAAGTTAGTATCAATATTTGATTTATAGTCATATTTATAAAAACTAGAAAAGAAATCGATAAAAATAGGTCATTTTCTGCAAAATTTTAGCAAAAAAAATTTTTTATTGTAAAAATTTTAAGTTGTTTTAAAATAGTATAATGAATTAATTACTAAGTTTTATTATAACATACATAAATAATCATTTTATGAAATTTTATGAAAATACAAGAAAAATTATGACGCATGGAACATTTTGAACTTACCGAAACGACATGAAAATTTGTTTTGAGAAAATGGCATTTAAAGTTTTAATTTGACTAACATTTCCATTGTTTACGTTTGAAAAAATACTTATAACTCAGTTAATAATGATTGGATCAACATATTTTTTTAAATTTAAAGCTGATGAATTGCAGAATCATTTTCTGAAAGAAAAAATCGTTTTGGGGACATATTTTTGTCAATCTGATGGTCCATTGTCACCTTAAATACCTTCGTGTCTAGGCAGGATATGATCATGTTAAATCCATAGATCAGAAAGTCCTTCTTTGAGGTAAGAGAGGGTGGAAGATGATACAATCCCCCAGATGTCGCTCCTGGGGGTGCTCGGTCAAAACTGAGGGGACCCCTAGCTAAGACGGATTCCCCGCCTTGTGGTGCTATTGTAAACTGCAACGCAATCTTCAGCCTGCAAAGACTGTATTGGCCTGGTCTGGAACATTTCTGGCCATGGGGCATTAGCAACAACCACAACATTGAAGTCTGTCTTACGAACTTCCTAATTTTCTGGCACACATAGGAAAAACAGTCGTGGCGTCACAACAGTGATTATCAAACTTTTTTCGTCAAGGTACACTTTTTAATCTATATATATATAACGCGTAGGTATGTGGCACAAAAATCTAAGATATTTCTACACTCCGAATGCCAACGGCTGCAACTACCAGATGTAAACATTAGCGGTTATCCGCAATTTGCAACCGCATGTCAACATGGATTTACGTGCTGAAATCAGGAATGCTCAAAAGCGATTTACACGATCAAGTGAAAATTGGGAACAGTCTCAATAAAGAATAAAAATAATTCATTAAGAGAGAGGCGTGAAAGAGAGCATACATGATCGCGAGGTTAGGCTTAATCGTCATCGGCATAGCAACCGACAGCCTGTAATAGTTAATTTTCTAAACTTTTTTCAGTACCTGCTGAATGTTTACTCCATTTTATAAGTGAAGAAATTTTCCAACAATTTATTATTTGATATGATTAAGTGCAGATATCTGAATTGTGAACAGTATTACATACAGAGAGTGATGTAATCCAGACTATATTTTAGTACTTGCTGAATTTTTACTCCATTTTTTAAGTGAAAAAAATTTCCTCAATAATTTCTTATTTGATGTAATGATAAAGTGTAGATATCTTAATTTTCAAAAATGGTACATACAGAGAGGGATGTAATTTTTAAAATCATTGGTGTTGGGTTTCTCAGTCTTATCTTTAACTCTGCTCTGAAGTGATGGAAATTCGCATTTTTTAAACACAATGTTTTATAAACAGCCTTATAGAGAATACCCCTTAACAACGCATATTTATGATGACAGGTAATGGTAACATTCCTTACATTTGTTACTTTCGGTTGAGTTCTTTTGCAAAAGAAAATATAAAACTAAAAGCGACCATGCTGGCTAGTAATTTAAAAATTTTTGCGGCACACTAACTATAAGATAAATTTAAAAGAATTTTACTTGGATAATCAATTGATGTACCTATAATATATTTTGTAAAAAATAGCACACGAAATAATTTTTATTGAAAGGTAAAAGAAAAAATTGCATTACAAAGTAAACAAAATGTTTGTTTAACTATAAAATACATTTAATGTAAAATTTGAGCAGCTTGTTTTTTGATAACTTTATTTATATTTGGTAGTTAAAAGGATAATGCTACTCTCATGTCGTGATCCAGATTTGAATCCACAATTGCAAAATTCCAGAGTTACCAGCTACCAGTCCAAACTGTATTAGTCATGCGCATTGGTTCAGTCAGTCCTCGCTAGGAAGGTAAAACTGATTAAACTACTTGTCTGACGTTGCTCATTAGGGCGGAGCGTAAAAAAAAAGTTTTCGATTTCGTTTTTGCCCTAGTGCGGAAAAGTTGGGTACTGGTGGGTAGGTCACGTATGCCAAGTTTTGGGAAAAACAAAAAAAGTCTTCCGTCTCCATTTCGGCCGTGATTTTTAGCAGATTTTTACCACACAGTTAAAAATGTGTATTTCCATTGTTTTGTATGCAACTCGTTATTTTGTTCTTAAATAAAATACAGAGGTAATTCGAAACTTAATACAGAAAGGCAGCAGCGGACACACTGCGTGCAGAAAGGTAAAGAAATATTTTGGCATGTAAACATTGTCAACAACAACTTTAGAAACGAAGCTTAAAACCTTCGTGAAAGAGTCACGGAAATTGTTCGACATTTTTTCATGTAAGTTTGTTTCTTTTAACAAATGTTCTTTCCCAAAGCATAAAAAGATCCCTAATATGGAAAGAACTTTTCTTATAGACCAACGGGCACTTAGGCAAATGTCCATAGGCGCAGTTGACTTAAAAGAAACTGAAAGCTGAGGAAACGAGCGGATAGGAAGCAGAAAGAGACAGAAGCAGTAAGTCTTAAAATAAACGTTTCGCCATCTGTTACGCCATCTAGGCTCACATTTCCTGATCCAGATTCTAACGTGGATCCACATAACTTCGATAGTGACACAGATCACTTGAAGCCTTCCCCATCCACATCCAGGATGACTCAATCTGAAGGGAAAAAGACGTTAAGATCAAGCCGATACCCAGCAGTAGCTACAGCTTGTGACAGAACCGGAGTTTCAGATCGGGCTGGAGCCATCATTGCAAGCGCTGTTTTGGAAGATTTGGGGATGATTACCAAAAAAGACACTTTAAATGTAATTCATAGACATAAAATAAGAAGAGAGGGGAAAAAAATTCGGAAAGAATATCAGCAAGGAAATGAAAGACAGCTGGAACCACTGAAGGGACTTTATTTTGACGGAAGGAAGGACAAAACTCTAATGCAAGAGTGCGTAGGGGGAAAGATGTACCAAAAAAATAGTCCTGGAATAACACGTTACAATGATTAAGGAACCTGGAAGCAAGTACCTTGGAGACATAGCACTAACTTCATCATCAACTTTGAGTATTTCTCAAATGATGCTGCAATTCATGAAGAATAAGAATATTGACATTCATCAACTAGTAGCAATAGGGTGCGATGGAACAATCATTAATACTGGCTATAAAATCGGCGTGATTCGCCTTTCTGGGGAAGCCATTGGGAAACCCTTGCACTGGTTTATCTGCCAGTTACACGCAAATGAGTTGCCACTCCGACATTTAGTGCAGCATTTGGATGGTGGAACGAGTGACCCTAATGCATTTTCTGGTCCTACTGGGAAAGCATAGGCAAATTGTAAAAACCTCCCAGTTGTGAAATTTGTAGACTTTAAGAGCGAATTTCCGGAAAACGACATAAATGATCTTAGCACACACAAGCGATAGCTTTGGGATATTCAAGCTATTTGGGTCAAGCTGTCACAAATAGAAACTGCTCATCAAGTTTGTCACAAAAGCACCCTGGGAAAATGACTCATGCACGTTGGCTAACAACTGCAAATCGAATAAAGTGTTTATACATTAGCTCGTCAGAGCCTTCAAACCAACTTCAAAGTTTGACAGATTTCATCATGAAAGTGTGCCCACCTATGTGGTTTACAGTCCAATTAAATCCATATTGCACGTATGGTCCACGAAATTTGTGGCAGACAATAAACGTCTCACGCTATCTTAAAAACGATTTAAAGACTGTGGTCGACCCCATTATCAAGAGAAAGGGCTATTTCGGCCACCCGGAAGCAATAATCTTGTCAATGATCACAGACGACAGACAGTCCATTGCAGAACTTGGACTACGTAGGATTTTACGAGCAAGAAAGGAAAAGAAGGAAAGAATCAGACACTACAACATTCCGTCACTCAACTTCGGGGCAGTTTCATATATAGACCTCATTGATTGGCAGAAATGCAATTTGACGGAACCCCCAATTGACAGTAGATGATTTGAGAAATTTGATTTCCAGTGGAGAGTCTGTAGCTCAACACCTGGGAAGCCTAAAATTTCCTTGCCACATCCAGTGTTGAACGTATCGTGAAACTAGTAACAGAGGTTTCTGCGGCTGTGTGTGGAGAAAATAAGCGTGACGGTTTATTTAGAACCCGAACAGAGTCGAGAAAAGCTATGCCACCATTTGAAACCAAATGCGAGTACCGAGTAAAACCGGAATAACTGCAAGGGCAAAGGTATGGTTGGGTGGATAGGTGGGCACGGGTGGAACTTGCAATGCAGCCACCTCCCCGTGGTGAGTTCTCGGTTTTTTTCTGAATTTTATTTCAGAAAAAGCGAAAAGCTGAATGCAAAACAATGGAAATACACATTTTTAACTGTATGGTAAAATTCTGCTAAAAATCACGGCCGAAATGGAGACGGAAGATATTTTTTGTTTTTCCCAAAACTTTGCATACGTGACCTACCCACCAGTACACAACTTTTCCGCACTAGGGCAAAAACAAAATCGAAAACTTTTTTTTACGCTCCGCCCTATTGCTCATGTATGGGTATTCGCAGTGGCAGGACTGTAAAGTGCCGTGGCACAGTGGTTGAGAATTACTGCGTTACAGATTTAAACTTAAGAATTCCCGAGCTCTCAAAAAGTTCCCTGAAAAAGTACACTAACAGGCCATGCTATAATCTTTATGAATGACTTTCTTTTTCATGAATGAAGAGATGAAGATAAATCAGAATGACCAGTCAAAATCATTTAATTAGGTATCATTTAATTAGGTAATCATTTAATCATTTAGTCATTTGTTAGGGTGCCCCTATAACAGATCAGACCACACTAACTTATACTCTTTACTTCTTCTTTATTTTTTTAAACAAACTTACTACGTGGTAAAGAAAGGGATTGCAAGAAAATCTACTCAAAATCTCCCTGTTTCCGGAGAGCTTGTATCACAAATCCCTTGATTCGTAAAAAAAAAAAGAAAAAGAATTTGAACTTCCTAAAAAAAAAAATTTAATTTAAATCTAAAGAACAATTACTGAGCATATTCGATTTATTTCGAATAATTACAAAAGTAAACTTTAAAGTAGAGGTCTAAAATAGTTGTACAAAATAAACTAACTCCTAAAAAGTTTCTACCATTATGTTGAGAAAAAAAAAAGCGTTTTCCCCAATGAGATATTCCTAAGAAAATAATGGGGCAAAAAATCATTATCGTCAGCAGAATGATCATTAACAATCGCTCATGTTTTTTAGAAATTTCATTAGGAGAAACGGTAAATTTTTAAATTAAGCTCAGGCAGTTTTTGTGTATAACAAATTATCTAAGCTTAGATGTGTTTTCTTTCCATCCCTAATGCAAAAATTCTGTTATAAATAAAGCTGTATGAAAGTTGTTCTTCGAATATTTGTAAGCATAAAGAATTATACAACTTTCATAATCATCATTCCCCTTCAACTCTGTATGTAAATTTTCTTATTTTTTAAATCATCAACAGCCTCAATAGGGAAAGAATTAGCTGTTGATGTCTCTATCGAAAAATTCGGACATAAATGATAAAATACTTCACCCCTATAAAAGGCTATAAAATAGAAGTAGCCTAATGCCATAAAATACCTTTATATTCCAGTTGCATTTTTCACGTTCTTCACTATGATTAAAGTACTGTTAAAATCAAGATTGTAATTTACTTTAAAAACATGTTTGGATTAAAATTATTTTTATTCATAATTCAAACCACCTTATCTTATGAAATTACCTTTCGATTCATCCATAAGAAATGTGGAAATGAATGCAGAAGAAAACACAAGCACAACAATTGGAGGATGAAAGGCATTGTTAAAGCTATAAAAACTATAAAAATGAAATTTTTCGATATTGGAATCTTTCATCGATTTTTTTTAATCAATTATCGATTTAGTTTTCTTGTAACTGTTACAATAAATAAAATACACGCATTGAACACTGTTAAGATTTTGGCAAGTCGTAAAGATAGTAATGCAGCTATGATAAAAGTATTAGTCTTGCAAATTTGTAGTATTGTGCTTTTAGAATTTTTTTCAGATTTTATTTTATGAGCCTTATCTCTTGCCTTCGAATATTTTCCATATTTTTGTTATCAAATTTTACAACCCTGCTCATTTTTATTGCTGCTTAGAAAAGGAACACCAGATAAAAAAAAGTCTACCGCATTTCGATTCATTTATGTTCTGTAATATTAAAGTTTTTATTAAAGTACTTTTTGTTTCTTTAATATTGACATAAAGTTTTGAATAGACATAACAGAGAGATGTTTTTATGACTTACTGCTTATTTCTGTGATAAGAAGTATACGGACCGGAAATTTCTAAAATCCTATAAAACTCGATATACTATTTTAGTCAATCCAATGATCAAAGCCTTATCTAATGATAAAACAACCTATTATCACTCAACGTGAATTAACAAAGAAAAGTATATGTACAACTAATTTAGCCAATAGAGCAAGAAGTCCAGGTGACCAAACTCCGAATCTAACCTCTACCCCAGAAAGCCAGCTGGTGGGTCAATAGTTTGAATCTATCATTACAATTTGTTTTGGGGTTCTGTGAGTTTTATTTCACCAGGATCGTTCAGAAACTGCCGGACTATGATGGGATGGCTAGGTTACAGGTGTTTGGTAGTACGTGTGAGGAGATGTTGTTGGGTTACTAACATTTAAAAATAGAAGTTTACTTTTATTTACTTTCCCTTATTTTTTTAGAAATCCGATTCTAAAATGGGGCAGTCGAGAAGTCATTAATCCTTATTGAAATTAAAAAGTCTGTATTCTAAATTCATTCCGAACAATTAAAAGATGAAATTTACAAACGAAAAGTGTGTGCGTTGAGTATATGTTCTTTACAATGTTGTTGCTGATTGTAGGTATAAATATTATGGAGTTAGACTGTAAAAGGATAATGAAATTCTATTTAGATATTCCAGTAGTCATACTGAATAAGCCAATTTGACGTACCAATATGCGGCGGATAGCATACTAGAGATGCTTCACTTAGGGAATATAGAGTTTTCACAACCTATGACTGCTTAAATTCATATATTAAGAGTTAGCCGTTTGTAGTGTCAGACTTTATAATATACATTATTCTACCCTCTTTAAGCAACAGATTATTTTTTGGTTAAAAAATAATTTATCGTTAATAATTTAGAAACATTATTTATTAGTTAATTTAAAATATCTTTTGATTAGATTTTTGATAGATTTTGATTAGTTATTTTTTTAAAAACTTGAACTGCTTTTCTTATACAAAATAGGCAGCAGTCGATTCTTGGCCATTGCAATTTTACACATAATCTACGGATTCAAGTCATACAGATTGTATTCAAAGCCCCTTAAAATCGGTTTCAAACCCATTGTCCTGGTCCATTCGCTTTAAAGTCACAGAGGATTACTTCAGTGCTCTGAAAACCATCTACCCAGGGAATCAATAAGTCTATCAGTAAAGTGCTATGTCAAAGAACAACGTTCGGAAAAGTTGATTTCAATTTAAAAAAAAGAACTAATGGATTGAGTACAATACAGCACTACAGCCATAACATGCTATTTTTTATAAAGACGGATACAGGTAGTTAGTTGTAAAAACCTATTTTCGGAAGATCCCAAATACTTGCTACCCTTAAGAGCGCTTTTAACAAGCCATAACGGTTCTTCACTAAACTTCTCTAAAACGATGAACCTCAAACATACGTACCAGTAAAATCCAATGAACGTTACAAATTTGTCATTTCTTTAAAGGATATAGGTATCATAATAATTGATCCTTTCCGGCTGATTAATAATTAATTGCCAAATACAAAATTAGCACTGATGCTTGAACTTATTCAAGTTATCTACGAGATCTTATGTATGCGCTTCTGTTTTTTTTTCAAGCATTTATAGTTACAACTAGCATTTAATAAATTGAGGGAATGAATTTAATAGCTTCAAATTCTTTAACAGCAGAGGTTATTTTCAAAAATTTAGCAGAAGTTTTAAAAAATTATATTTTGAGTCATACTTATTTATTTCTACTCGTTAAACCTAATACTTAAAAGAGTATCAATTACAGGGAATCTTATAAAATTATTTTTTGGTACTTTCCTAATTTCACTAAACTACACTGTGCTCTCGATTATGCGGGTTAAGGGAGGGAAGGAGAAGCATGAATTATCGGAAAACATGGATAATCAGATTTTTATTATATTTTATTGTATTTTTAAAATATAATACTACACTTGCTTTTCTATTTTAATGATTTGATTTATGCATGTAATCTGTAATTCATTTTTGTTTTACCGAATGTTTGATATGGTTTTTGATATCCATAAAAATTTTCCTGACGGCTAGGATACCACTGTATTCATAATTCCATCGATTCATACAATCTAGCATAGTATCGACTTATGATAACTTGATAAGATTACTAAGCTCCTATTTACCTTCTACAACTTCTTCCTGAGATTGATTTGTAACAGCATTTAGGATACGAGAGTCATTCATGTATTTTTACCCTGGTGCTCGTAAATCCCTTTCTAACCACTCTAGAAGATTTTATTCACCATACTTCACAAATCCTTTTAAACTTTCTATTTAATTAATTAAATTCATTTATTTCACATCGGTCTTTTCCCGGGGAATTAAAGAAGTGTTACTTTAGTGCATTATCTCATCGTTCATTATATGAAAATCTTCTCAATAATTAGAAAACATTTATTTTAAAAATCTTGTTATATATATATATATATATATATATATATATATATATATATATATATATATATATATATACAGTCGAACCTCCATATATCGAAGTAGCAAAATGCCGGAAAAATATTCGATATATAGAAATTTCGATAAATAGAATTGATCTTAGTTTTATCATAATTATCCTAAAACATTAAAGATAAAGCTAATTTTTGTATACGAAACTCCATTTCCAATTTATATGCGAATCACATTAAATGAAAGTTAATAACTAAAAAATGAATTAATGTGAAAGATTTATTGACTACTATATACCTTTTTAAAAAAACAATAATCCAGACAGTGGTTACAGTGATCACAGTTACATTCTTTTAAAAAAAAACTACGAATATCTTGCTGAACAGCCAGTTTTGCGGAAAGTTCATCGAAGAAATGCTCGCATTTATTCAGTCCATTAAAAACTTCATCAGGGACATTTTCCACGAATTGAGGTCCACGAAGTGTTGTTTCAAACGCCAAAAATTGAGAGATTTTATTCTAAAGTGGAATAAAATCTCCCAATATGTCGTGAAAAAAATTTCGATATATAGAGATTTTTTCGATATATAGAAACAGTTTTTCTATGTAATGAACATGGAGATTTGCTAAGAGTTCGATATATAGAAAATTTCGATATAGGGAAGTTCGATATATGGAGGTTCGACTGTATATATATATATATATATATATATATATATATATATATATATATATATATATACATATATCGGAAAGAATTTGCATGCAATTTTTAATAAATTATGTAGGTATTATTTTGCATAAATATTCCAGATTTTTTTCTGCACGGATAATTCATAAGCCGGATAATCTGCAAATCCGATAATCCGCACACGGATAATCGAGTGTACACTGAATTTGTAACTCATTTTGACAAAAAGATCTCATGGAAATAACAAGGCTAATATACTATAAATTATTTACAATAAATAGTAAAGATTGAGTACTTATCGTATTCAATATCTGTTATTGCTAAGAAAAAGTTTGGAACTCTGACGGTTGTAAAAAAAAGAAATTGCTTGGAGAAATAAATCACGAATCCTATTTATTTTAAACTTAAATGGGCTCTACTATTTAAATAATTCAAATACTAACTTTATCGAAACAAGACAACTCATAAAATCCTAGTTCAGAAATAGCTAAAAAAAACCTCAAGTTATCGAATATTAAACCACAGAAAATCTCATATGCTTTGTTAAATTTCTACATAGATCTAAGATATTGGCGAACAATAGGAAGATGTGCTCTGCTAAAGCAATTTTTCTTGGTTCAGAGTCAAGCGTATCTCGAGCGATTTAAAGAAACGGTGAAGAAATATTCGCTCAGACTTGACTTTCCAAAAGCTATCTGCTCATTATAAAAGTTTAAAGGATTCTTTAAATGACATCGCATCGTACTCAATATCTGTTATTGTTAAGAAAGGGTTTGGGATGCTGGCAGTTATATGGAAAAAAAGAAGTTATTTGGAGAAAGTTTCAAGGGAGAGATAAGATTTTGCTTCACATAAATCTATTTATTCTGTTTTTCTTACAGGAAGCAATCACCTGAAAATAAATTTCTTACACAACAAAAATTATGGATTTATGTGATTGAGACAATATCTTTTTTTCATAGAAAATGACAGAAATTTTACCTTTATATACTATCACTATCAATAAAGAAGGTTTTATTTGTTCAAAATCGTATGTAAAAACATATTTCTTTAGCCCTCCCTGTATAAAATATTATTTAATACTTTGATTTTTTATTCAAAAGCAAGTAAGCTGCTACCATCCATTAAAACTCTAAACGTTTTTCAAGCATTTTTTAAATTACCAGTTTAATTACCTTTTAAGGATATCCGATAACTTTTTATGATTAAAGTAGACCATTTCAATATCTCAAAATCCCAAAATATTTTTTATTTCAAACTTGGAATTAAATTGTTTTTCATAAAGGGATAAACTACAAGGATATTACACATAAATAAATACAATGTTGATTATCCAGAATCATTTTAAATATCCTCTATATTTTTTACTCCTCCTGTATCATACATTATTTAACCTATTCAAAAAGGATTTTGGAATTTGTTTTAATCTTAAAGAAAGTTTCCCCAGTCCCCCCTAAACAGATAAAAATTACTAGAAAACTTTTTTTAAATACACAGCACAACATGATATTATCTCTAGGGTCTAATAGCTGAAGTACTAACATTCAGTAGTTTATTCAGAGAATTCGAGTACCTCGTTTACACTAGATGTTAGTAGCCGATGAGAATAAGAATGGAACTCTCTCGTTCTACTTAACCCCCCAAGGGTAGCAAAATATTTCGAAAAGAATTGCAAACGACTACCTTAGGACAAAAAAATAGAAACTGAAACAAACCGGTCTATTTTTAGGATCTCTGGTTATTTTTTTTATTATGAAAGTGAATTCTTGTAGTTAGCTTTAAACGACATAAAATGCAGAATATTTTCTCTTTATATGTTAATATTTGTTTTCTAGAAATACATAAGATTAGATATTTATCTATAATATATGTAGCTTTGTTTGATACTTCAAATATCAAAATATAGTTTGAAACTACATATGCTAATTTCTCACTTTTTATGCTTGAAAATTCAAATTCAACACTACAGTACTTTTAAAGTACTCCTATATTTGAAAAATTTAAAGTAAAGGCCCATAGTATGATTTTAGTTTTCTTCTCAGTGATATCAAACTTTTGGCATGTTTGCTCCATTTGAGTGAATATAAAGGAAGGATACATAATTTCCAGTTTGCTGAATATCGTTTAGAAAGAGAAATACAGAGGAACCCACTTTATGAGTTCCGCAGAGAACTTCGTGGAAAACTTCTTTCAAACGGAAAAGCAGCAAATAGGGATGAATGACTTTAAAGGTCCAATTCTGTAATGTTTTCTTTCATCACAAACTTGTAACTTAATAATATATTTTTATAATATTCTTTTATATAATTTTATGATATTATAATTCATATTCTTCATAATATTTATTTATAAGATAATTATAAAAATTTAGGTAAAGTCTTTAAATTTTAAATGAAGGAATTTTTTTTGTTACTTTTGCTGTTCGAATTTACCCGATCACGAACAAAGTACTTTTCTACTTTTTTTAAGGCCTTCCTTTTCCTTCCTTCTTTTAAGGTGAAATTTAAATGCATTCCCATTCAGAATCTTTTTTAAAATATCAGATACATGTCATGTGCAAGAAATTTTCAAATTTTGTCTTTTTTCAAGATTAGCATTATGCCACATATTCCTTAGCATTAGCATATTTTTTTTCTAGTCGGAAAAAGACAAGCTCCTCTGCTTACGATTTCATACCTATCTGACAATTAATATGTTAATGTGGTGTGCACGATTCGTAAGAAGTGCATTGCGTTAAAAAAATAAGAATTTTCTTACTACACACTTTCCTATAAAACAATACATTTATTATATAAAATAAAACATGAGAGCATAGATTGAACAATACGCTGGCATCACCTCTTTGCCTAAAGGCCTGGGATATACACTCATGGACAAAAAAATTAGCGCACCAAGAAATAATTGCGGGATCGTAACAAAACTTGCAATGAAGGTACATGTCGGGGATATATGCAAATGATCAGAAATGCAGCGTGATTGCGCATTACATATAGCCGGTAGAGGGCGTTGAACATCGTACTCTGTGGAGTATAAAACAGGTAACCAAAGCTTGTTTGAGTGTGCTGAATCATTTACAAAGGAAGAGCTGAGATAGACATGCCATTCCGCCGTGTTCGAAGACAATATAAGCAGTTGTCGCAGTTTGAGAGGGGGAGAATCGTCGGGATGATGGAAGGTGGGTGGTCAGCTAGGCGAGTAGCTCGTCAATTAGGCCGCTCTGATTGTGTTGTGAGGAGGTGTTGGGACCAGTGGACCCGAGAGATGTCATGTACACGAAGACCAGGCTCAGGACGCCCTCGACAGTCCGGTCGTCGAGAAGTACGCCACATCGTAAGAAATGCACGCGTACAGCCAACTGCTTCATCGGCCGCCATCCAGGCACAGGTAGCACCTTCACTAGGGGCCTATGTGTCTTCTCGAACCATAGGAAGGCGCCTGGCTGAAGGACAGTTGGTATAGCGGCTCCCATTACGTGTGCTGCCCTTGACGCCCACCCATCGACGCCTCCGTTTGGAGTTTTGCCGCGGACAAGGAAACTGGACTGCAGAGGAATGGAACCAGGTCGTCTTTAGCGACGAATCCAGATTCAATCTCGGCAGTGATGACAATCGTGTTCGTGTGTGGAGAGCCCGTGGTGAACGCTTCAATCCTGCCTTTGCTGTACAGTGACACATCGCTCCCACAGCTGGTGTGATGGTATGGGGTGCTATTGCCTACAATACACGGTCACCCCTAGTATTGTTCCGTGGCACCATGACAGCCCAGCGGTATGTTCATGAAATCCTGCAACCACATGTGTTGCCACTCATGCAACGGCTCCCAGGAGCCATTTTTCAACAAGACAATGCTCGGCCTCATACGGCAGGGGTGTCACAAGACTGTCTCCGCACTGTTACTGCCCTTCCTTGGCACGCCCGATCCCCAGATTTGTCTCCAATCGAGCATATCTGGGATCATTTGGGACGACGAGTTGGGCATCCCACGAGTTTGAACGAACTAGAGGCAAGGTTACAGCAAATATGGAACGAAATGTCTCAAGACATCATACAGAACTTGTATGACTCAATGCCCGATCGTATCGCATCGTGCATTCGTGCTAGAGGGGGTCCAACGGAGTATTATCTCCTCCGTTCTTTTGCCGTTTTCTCTGAAATAAATTATCCTTTTTCTTTGATTTTCTTATCATTTACTTATATCAAAGTAGTCATTACGTATGTAAAATTTCGTTTCATTTTGACGACTCCTTCTTGGTGCGCTAATTTTTTTGTCCATGAGTGTATTTGGATATTTCAATCTCTTATCATCTGCGTCAGTACTGTGCTTCTTGCATACTCACGGACGTCTATCTTCCTCGTGGTAAAGGTGTTAACTAGTAGTGCATCTATTTTCTTTTATTCAGTTTTTTGGATAAAATTAATTACACTCTCTAGCAGCACGTGCAGACAATCGGTTCAAAGACTTTTTTCTTAAGCTGATGGATAAGCAACTCACTCGCAGCTTGATGCACTGCGACTCACTTCCCACAAAATTCTAGAACCAGTAAGACAAAAATTTGAAACTCTTTTTTTTCTGATGTCATTTTTACAAACATAAATTTTTTGAGCAGAGCAAAGTCATTGACGTGCCATTGTCATTCATTGACGTGCCTCTGGAGGTCGTAAGAGCTGGAGGTTGCTGGGGTCGAAAACTAGTTCCAGCGGCAATCCGTAGAACGATGACTTCCCTATCTACTCCCGTGGGAGCCCAGAGTTCTAAGTCGATGTTTTCATAACACATTGATATCAAGAAGACAGAAAATGCACCGAGTGGAACGAACATCTTATGTAAGAGAAAATAAATTTACAAAATTTGGAAATTTAGCTTGTAAGAGACAGGACACGGGTTCTCACAGTGCGGTAAATTTAGTATTGACAATGCAATGCAGCTAGCAACAACAACAGCAAAAGATTTTAACAGGGTAAAGTATTTTCGAAGTATATATGAAAGCGTTCTGTTATATTAATGATTTTCGATTTTTAAAACAAAATTCAGGATGTGCCAGAAATTTTGTGATATTAATAACGAATTTTATGTCAAAAGATGAACCACAGTCTTACCGCTGAGCGTTGGCCAAACGTCAATGCTCTGGCCTTCGGCATCAGATTAGCTATTTCCGAGTCTAGTGGTTGGAAATGGTATTTTCAGCCGTTTTTTTACCTCTCATTAATTGTAGGCACCGGTCTGTTGACCGCTGCGCAGTAAAAGACAATCGGGGGGTTCCAAAGACAACCCACCGGCATTTATGTTTGATAAAATTTCAAATAAATTATATCAAAATCACAAAAAGGTACTTTTCCATTAGACGGGCGAAAGTTATATATCGCCAAATATGGCTCTTAAGTCACATTTTGTTTAATTAACAATAACTCCCGTGATACGTGTATGTAAAAGAACAAAATATATAAGAAAGCATTCATTTTGTTCTTTAAGTAAATAATTAGTTAGAAGGCAAAAAATCTTTAATGTCAATATGTCTTCAGAAGGACTCTCTTTTTGCCGTCGCGTAAGAAATTCAGCCAGTACTATTGTAAAAGGTGACGTGCCGTTCCTCCGTGTTTTTTCATGTCGCCATACGGTGCTTCATCACAACTGCTCAATCTTTTGTGCGATTGTGAAGAAAGCTAATAACGTTTGTGGTTAATTTGTTTCCAATTTTTATTGATTTGAATTTCGGGGTTATATAGCTGGGTCTCTGAACTTATTCGTATTCTCTCACATGATTCATACCCGTTGATCTATCATTTTCTTCCAACGTTTCGTGTGTGATGCAACGTTTCGTGTGAACAATGCTTTTTCAAAATTTAGTCCGTCTATTACCTATTAAACTGATTTCCTAGGGTTGTTATGTTGGCGACTTTTCATACTCGCCAATGGCGATATTTAATAGGACAAATGCCAAATGCACCCGGCTAACGGAAAAGTACCCCAAAAAATTATTTATGCAGCAAATTATGAAATTAGATGTGATCTTTAATATTTACTGTCAGTGATAAGTTTTTCACTTTATTTGAATTTTCAAGGTATTATTTTTATAATGAAACGCACATTGTTCATCAAAAATTATTTCACTGTCGTTGAATGACACAAGACTGACTTCTCAGGAAAAAGTCTGTATTATGCATCAAAATCCAAGTATAGTTTTTATTTACATCTTTTCATCTCATTTTTTAAAATATAAATCCAATGACAATCCACCGGCCTTTATGTTTACTGACATTTCAAATGAACCACATTAAAATCCTAAAAATAATAATTAATAGAGAAAATTATGAAATGAGAAGTGATCTTTAAAACTTATTGTGAATGGTAAATTATACACTTTATTTGAATTCTTTGATGTCTTACTTTTAGTTTTAATTGAATAAAACTTGCATTGTTTATCAAAACACTATATCAGAGTTATCGAATAGCGCTAATCCTCTAAGAAAAAAGTCTAATTTATGTCCTCATAATCCCAGTAAAGTTTTTATTTAGATCTATCATTTCATTTTTCTAAATTTATTTATATTTCCATATTTGACTTTTCCTTAGTTAAGGGTTTTCTTGTAACATACAAATGAAATCATAGATGCGACTCTGTTACAATTATCTAACTACATATTATTAATAATTAAATATTTTTTCGATTGAGATGAAACATCGCTATCCCATTATTTTATATTTATTCATATTAAATGATAATTGATACCCTCTTATAATGTTCTAATATACAAATAATAAAATAATACATTTCTGTTTGTGGAGATAAAAACCACTCAATCCTATTTTTAATTTTTAGTTTTGATTAAATCTTGGTTGTTATTTGTTATTTAATGCACATTGCTGGAAATAAAATCACACAAAGACACATACACACAAAAAAAAATCTGATAGAGTTCTCATTCAGATCTACGTTAAACTCTCAAAAAAGGAAGCAGGCACTGCTGAAATAAATTTCCTTACTTCACAGCCACGATCTTGAACGTTATTCAAAAACGCCAAAGAATTTTCGTGGAAATCTGGCTTTCGAAAAGATAACTGTTCGCTGTTCATGTTTAAAGAATTCTTCAAATGACATCCTTTTCAATATCTGCTGTTACGAGAAGGTTTGAAGCCACGGCGGTTAAAAAAAAAACCCTTTCATAAATTTTATTGAGATTTCAATGTCTAGGAGGGAAATTGCAATTCAGTGCTTTAAACGATTTAGTATGTATAAGTCTCCAAAGTTAATCAAATAGGTTAAAATGAGGGAATCTCTAGACCTAGCTATAAAAATTAAGTAACGGAATTTACTAAATATCACTAAGACAAATAAATACTTTAAAAAATCGAATGTATCTGATTGAAAATAATAAAATTGATTTAATATTCAATTTTCTGAGTTGAACAATTTAAAATAAAAAAATTAGTGCATTGTTCTATGTTTTCCTTCAATAATGAAAACCAATCAAGCTATTAATGCTAAAATTATATTTTAATTCATTGCTACTGATTCACCGAGGGTAGGTTTCCTAGCAACCAAGTTATTGTGGTAGGAAACAGACATGCAATGAACTGAATGTGTATAAGGTTATGTTAATATCTGGGAACCAAACTTTTGAATTTATTTTGGAAACATAAGCTATCATATTCATCCCAAAAAAGAATTAGGGGCCGTCATAGAGGGACTCATTAGAAGCAGTATTATCTGGGAAAGTGTGGATAATATGTGATGCCATATACTTAACCTATAATACAGGGTTAATTTTATTAGATGTTAGAGTGGTGAATGTTGATGTATAGCACATTATGAGTCGCTTTAACTTATTTTGAAAGCTATTTCTCTAGTTATGAACTATCACTATTTTGAAATAAAGTAGTTTAAAGGCCTCATTCATCATAACTTGTTTGTAATACTCACATCAATATAAATTTCTGCACATACGAAGAACAAAAACTCTACTTGGAATAAGGCCCATTCTAGAATTTGTCTCAGAATAAAATTTATCCCCATAACCCCCATCATTTGATATACATTCAAGCAATGTACACAATTTTACTGCATTTTTTTCACTTTAATTTATAAATATTCCTAATCGGAAGAAATGAAAAAAAAATGGAATTCGGAGAACGAATAAACTGCCTGGTGCTTTTTATTCTTGCTCTAACCATGTGATAATGTATCAATACTTGTAATCATTAAGATTTACGGGTGAGTACTGAAATCTAATATTCACCACAAATGGAAGCAATCCGTGCATTATTTGATAGATTAATACTCCTGTACCTATAGAGTTCCTTTTATTGACCTCGATGATCAGCAAATTTTCTTTGGATTCCCTTTAAGCACATAGTGTTATTGCTTTGAGTTAATAGTAACTTTATACTTTTTTTTACATTAAAAAATACACATAAAATTTATTAGATGTTAGAGTGGTGAATGTTGATGTATAGCACATTTTGAGTCGCTTTAACTTATTTTGAAAGCTATTTCTCTAGTTATGAACTATCACTATTTTGAAATAAAGTAGTTTAAAGGCCTCATTCATCATAACTTGTTTGTAATACTCACATCAATATAAATTTCTGCACATACGAAGAACAAAAACTCTACTTGGAATAAGGCCCATTCTAGAATTTGTCTCAGAATAAAATTTATCCCCATAACCCCCATCATTTGATATACATTCAAGCAATGTACACAATTTTACTGCATTTTTTTCACTTTAATTTATAAATATTCCTAATCGGAAGAAATGAAAAAAAATGGAATTCGGAGAACGAACAAACTGCCCGGTGCTTTTTATTCTTGCTCTAACCATGTGATAATGTATCAATACTTGTAATCATTAAGATTTACGGGTGAGGACTGAAATCTAATATTCACCACAAATGGAAGCAATCCGTGCATTATTTGATAGATTAATACTCCTGTACCTATAGAGTTCCTTTTATTGACCTCGATGATCAGCAAATTTTCTTTGGATTCCCTTTAAGCACATAGTGTTATTGCTTTGAGTTAATAGTAACTTTATACTTCTTTTTTACATTAAAAATTACACATAAAATTCCCGTGTAGCACAAAGTATCACACGGGACAATAGATATTACTTTGTGTATGGTAATTCTAATGTATTTTCGAATATGTATGTGTGATTACCAATCTTCGAGATATTTAGTACTGTTCATTGCTGTCTTTTTAGGCAAGAGATTTAGAGCAGTAATACCAAAGCAAAAATAACTGTACAGGAACTATCAAGGTAGCTTATAATTTTCTGAATATCACAGTTCATAGTTTTACCCTCTTTTATTTCCTTTTTATGGAGGAGGGAGATAAGCAAATTCGTTAAGAATATTTTCACAGAATAAATTTTGACCCAATGTACTTGCATAAAGATCCCCAAGAGGGTCTAAAAGTTGAATATTATATTTTCAAACCCCAACTTTTCCTGTTATCATTTATTATCATAGTCAATATTTTGAATGCAAAGGACCGAAGCCCTAAAGATGATTATATCGTTTTTTATGTCGTTAAAAACTTAAATACTTGATTTTTCCGTATACTTGAAATCTCTTTTCTTTAAATCTGCTTTATCTAAAAGCCAGTTCTGATCAAACACTTTTCGAAACCTATAACTTTTCTTTTATTATTCGTATTGCAGTTTTATTTAGCTCTCCGTCATTTTTTGGGGATTCATGGCTTCAACTTAAATCCTGTAAATCCTCGTTAATTACTCTGCCTCTAGAATTTTCTGCTCTTAGTGATCCAGATTCAATTAAAAGTTTCTCTTGATCACGAAACTTCTGCTTTAAAGTATGCCGTTCTCTTGGTCTCTGTCCATTATCCCCTTGGAATTTTCCTTTTTGTTTTCAACTTTAAGATTTCTAGATCTACTGGAGCATTAGTTTTTTTTCCCAAAATAAGGGAGAAATGGGATTTTGAGTTAATAAAAGATGAACTTTGATTTTCATTAATTAATACGTTGGTCAAATTCATTCTTACGATTATGATTGTTGAATTAGCAAGTATACAAATGATTATTTGTATTAATTTTGTCTTGTCAATCTTACATTTTTAAAGCCAGTTTTTAGATAACACATTGACCGGAGAGTTCAATAAATAATTCTATAATGCTAAACTTCGGGAAAATACTCAAATTTAGATAAATTAAATGATAAAGGCTGGAATGTTCCTTTTTGTTTTTAACTTTACGATTTCTAGATCTACTGGAGCATTAGTTTTTTACCTGAATAAGAGAGAAATGGGATTTTGAGTTAATAAAAACTGAACTTTGATTTTCATTAATTAATACGTTGGTCAAATTCATTCTTACGATTATGATTGTTGAATTAGCAAGTATACAAATGATTATTTGTATTAATTTTGTCTTGTCAATCTTACATTTTTAAAGCCAGTTTTTAGATAACACATTAACCAGAGAGTTCAATAAATAATTATATAATGCTAAACTTCGGGAAAATACTCAAATTTAGATTAATAAAATGATAAAGGCTGGAATATTCCTTTTTGTTTTCAATTTTACGATTTTTAGATCTACTGGAGAATTAGTTTTTTTCCGAAATAGGGGAGAAATGGGATTTTGTGATAATAAAAACTGAACTTTTATTTTCCTTAAACTGAACTTTTATTTTCCTTTAAAGCCAGTTTTTAGATAACACATTAACCAGAGAGTTCAATAAATAATTCTATAATGCTAAACTTCGGGAAAATACTCAAATTTAGATTAATAAAATGATAAAGGCTGGAATATTCCTTTTTGTTTTCAACTTTACGATTTTTAGATCTACTGGAGAATTAGTTTTTTTTCCGAAATAGGGGAGAAATGGGATTTTGTGATAATAAAAACTGAACTTTTATTTTCCTTAATACGTTGGTTTAATTCATTCTTATGATTATGACTGTCGAATTGCCAAGTATACAAATGAAAATTTTTATTAATTTTTTCTTGTCAATCTTACCTTTTAAAAGCCAGATTTCGGATAAGACATTAACTTGAAAGTTCAATAAATAATTCTATATTGCTCAACTTTGGGAAAATACTCAAATTTAGATAAAATTATGTAGGCTGTGAGGATTAGCAAGTGAACTTAAAACTGTACTTTGCAATGTTACGTTGTGACATTTCTTACACTATTTCTTTTGTTGTCAAACAATTTGTGCTTAACATTACATAATATACGCATCCACTTAACATTATAATAAATCGAAGTTACTAAGAACAAGCGTTTGCATGTTATTATTGTCTCAAACGCCCCCTGGTCGGAGTCTGATTTAGCCAGGTGCCACCTTAATTTTGACCGAACGTCCCCAGGGTTGACATCTGGGGGGACTGTACCCCCTCCCTCCCTCTTTAACCTCATAGAGGGACTTTCCGGTCTGTGGTTTAACGTGGCCATATCCGGCTTAGAAACGGTGGTAACTAGAGCGCGTGTCTGGATTGGATCCGAGCACCATCAACACTGAAAGCCAATGCGCTACCACAAGGCTACCTCGAGCTTCTTCATTGACATATTTTATGCAATGTTAAGTTCTGTGACTCCTTAATACATGTCCTTAATCCTGTATTCCTTAATACATGTCACTTATATGTAGGTGTTTAAAGATTATTTGTGCTTTCCTAATTTCTATTATTTTTTATACAAATTTGCAAGAGGGTCATTGAAATTTTAATTTTGACTTCACCCTCCGGAATAAGAAAAATGGGCAGCTAGTTTACCAACAAAATTTGCTTTGAAAATACATTCACAAAAATCTAAAAAAAATTTCAGCAACTATCTAGAAATTTTGAGTAGATGTAATGTTTATACTCTACACTATTAATCAGAAGGCCAAATAACAGCATAAGTACATGACACCAAACTTGGCAATGCTAAGATTATCATGAAAATATGTTGTAAAGAATTGAAAAAAAATCGAAAGCGCTTCATAATCCGAAGCACAGCAGGTGGTTTTTGTGAAAGATCAATAAGTCTTTGCACAAGATCTTACTCAAGTAGAAATATATTTTCGGAAACTTTTGACATTCTGGCAAAAAAAAAAAAGATATGAAAATGTGGTGAAATAAAAATGCTCGAAAATTTAAGCATGCGGAATAAATTTCTGTCATAACAGAGAGCTTGAAAGCATCACTTAAAATTTCCAGCACAATCGCATAAAAAATATAATTATGTTATAGTCCCCTTAATACATGTGAAAAAACTTGCTGTAAAATAGGACAGGGATCTTGAAAAGGCAAAATATATTTAACTCGTATCTATACAAACGAAATTTTACAACTCAAACTTATTATAGTTCTATGTACATTTGATTAGACGGTTCGCCGTAGTCCGAATGAAGAAGATAATTTTGTGGAGAGTGAGAAATTGCTAAAAAGTAAATGGAACTGTAAAAGGATCATAAACAAATGAAACGTAATATCATAAATTATAGTCAGTTATTCAAATATTTTTTTGGAAGTTGTTTTGTGGTACCAGGTTTTTTTATTTCTTCTTTGAAATGATCTAAAACATCGAACTCAATTTAACGACAGTTTGCCAGGAACTCTCTTTACTACCAGATAGTTATTTTACAAGAGGAATTTTCCCGGCACTGCGAATTTTTATTCCTTGAGTTTAAACACACAATGTTGGTGAGTAAAAATTTATTTCTTTCAATTTTGCTCATACTTATTTATTATATCATTGGTGCTGAAAATTTTATTCCATTCTTTATGTCACTATCGCTCTTTCATGAAATCGGCATCTTCAATGAAATCGGCAGTCTCGCACCTAATCCTTTTTAAGGTGTGTGAGGAACGTCATTTTTGAATGCCATACCACGAAGTATATATAGGAATCAATAATTTCTTCAACGCAGTTATAAAATTTAAAACAAAAACGATAAAGAACTTACAATAACATGATTTTTAACGATATTCTCTTGCTGAAATGCACCCTAGTTGCATAAGTGCCTTTAAGCACTCAAAATATATGTTTTTCATGAAACGCCTAGTTACAGGTGTTCCAAAGAGTAAGATGGTGCTTTTTTAATTTTCCATTAACTTCCCAACAGTTCGTCTGCCTTTCAAAATCACTGACTCCTAAATGTCTCTTTGGGGCTGATTTCAATAATGTAAGAAACAGTACAAGGATAGAGCAACAATAGAATGTCTTTTGACGGTAGTTCCTTGCATTTGTTTGGATCGATGTCTTCAGATTTTCAAGATCTTCCATTCATTAGTATGCATACCATTAAAGGAATCTAGAGTTCCGAAAAGGCAACATTTAAGGTCCTTATATACGTCCAGTCCATCAAAAACAAATCTATGTATAATAATACTCTTATAAGCAAAGAAAAAACCCTTTAACATGACAACGAAAATATACTGATCTGGACAAGAAGTGGCAGAATTTCTAATACCCATGCGACAAAAAAGTGTAAAAAAAGCCTTTCTTGGGCTACTATTTTCTATTAAGCTCTTACTAAATCACTTTGCGTAAGTCGTACGGAGTACTAGATTGATTTGTAAGTTTATTTCTGGTTGGGGGAAGTACGAGACTACCAGATGCGCTACTGGAGGTACTCGACCAAAATTGAGGTAGCACCAGGAAGCAATGTTGATTCACATGTATGGTGCTCCCAGATAAAAAGAAGATAAATTACCGCGCTTTATAGTGTGAATGTCTCCACATAAGTGCCTCAGCATTAGCAAGAACAAGTTAATTTCTGGAATTAAATAATAGTTTATGCATGTATTAAATAGTCTGAAAACTGACATTATTAGATTTACAGGCAAAAAAAAAGTCCAGATTTTACAGTCTATTTATTTCTTACTTCACACCCAAAAATTTAATAATTTGCATCCAACAATCTCCCAATGTGTCTAAACAAAACAAATTCTTGTACCTGTATAGAACTGAACTTATGACGGAAATTATTTGTGTTTTTCAAGTGTAGAGGGCGTTAGTCGTCCATGTTTTGATGTAATTTCAACATTGCTTATGTAATTTCTATCAGTGTTCAGTATTCTCTTTGTTTGAACCACCCAGTATGGAACGTCCGTTTAATGGACGATAGGATAATGAGTAAATATTAACCAGGATTAAAGACGGCTGTGTTTTTTTTTAGTCTGGTCATCCTTTTTGTTATAGGACTGAATGTGTAATAAATGCATTTCAAAGTCATTTTTGTAAAGCATACTCTAAAATTGGTCTCCTCGGTGTCACCAAATAAACTGTGCGGATGGAAGCATGCATGTCATTAGTTCGACTTGTACGACCGACAAATTTCAGACTTGTGCCGCGATTACATAATCAAAACTAGGCCTTGTGATGTCAGTGTAACTGATAGTATAACGAAAGTAAAAAAAAAATAAATTTATTGCTGTCGACTATTTACTCACCGTCAGAAAATACAAATGTTAAATGCAGTGCATTTGAGGATAATAGCAAATATCAATTAGTCCACTTATAAAAACCTCTATCTTGTTAATTCCAATAATGCCTAATTCATAGGAATCAAACGCGGATATTTATGTTTGCTCTTGAATCCCGCAAGATTCTTTCATATCTTCCTTATTATAAACTTTATTCAGTGAAAAATTAAATCTTATTTGCATCTAAAAAGTAAAATAATTTATTTTTTGAGTCAAAATCAAGATTACTTTATTTTCCAATCGAGGAAAGATTTCATTATATATTCTACATTTTATGTTACTATAGAAAATACAAAATTATCAGTAAATGCTAATAACCTTATCTCCATCTTACCTTTTAATACTACAACCTTTATCTTGATAAAAATTTATTATAGTAATATCTTTAATTGTTAATGGGAACGTTTATAAATGTTCCCATCGCCAAGTTATTTTACGTTTTACTTGTATTTCTTTTTATCTGCATATTCATAATATAATTACTCAGTTTTATTTTTTTCCTTTATGCAGATGAATTTTATTGTTCAATTTTCAACGTTTGTTAAGACATTGATATAATTATTTTAGGATTTTAAAAATGTACATTAGCATTTTTATACGATTTATCTTTTAAAAATTATTTTAGACAGATTCAATTTAATTTTGCGTTTAAGTGACTGGGGATTTAGATTCGAATTTTAATTTGTTTTCCCAGTTACGTTAAAGCCATATTGCCTGATTTGTTATTTTACAAGGGGCAAATTATATTTTATATAATCTTACGTTTTACTTTTAAAATAGCACCTGAAAATCAATTTTTTTCTGAAACATCTACGTCATTTATTGGACATAAATTAGGAATTAGCAACCTGTCTAGGCATGCACGAACGTGCATCGTTTAAAATTATAAAATACTTGTGATAAAATGTCTAACGGCATAATATAAAAATCAATATGGGATCCTTAGCAAGTTTATTTTTTCAAATGTGTACATTTTATATTTAACCCTTTATCAAAGACTTGTGCTGCTGAGGACCAAACAACAACGTGAAACTCTAAGCACTGTTAGTATTATACGCTTTATTAAAGGAATACTTTCCTTTTTTTTGGAAAGCTGTATTATGAATTAGCATTATCATTTTATGTACTCTAAGAAAACCACAAAAATGCACTCTGGGGTACTTCAATGGAAGGATCTTTAAACAATTATAAAAATATGCAACTAGCATCTTTCTTTAACTAATTTCTCCTCTGAACAATGAGCAACTGATGTAGGAATCAAACTGAAGGTTCCTGCTCTTCGAACAGAAGTGATGAGTAGTACTCCATACAGCCACATAATGATCTTACTTAAGATGCATTAATGTCCGAGCTATATTCGGACGGTAAGGAAGAATTTGTAAGCTTGTCTCTCGGTACAACAGTTTTGCCAAATATACTGCCATTCTTCCGTAACAGCAGACTTCAGTCTGTTCTTCAGTAACGAGCGTGGCCAAGGGAGATTTGTTATTGACTGGGACCGGGAATTTGCCGAAAGTTTGGCAACTCGTCGGCATGTTCGTTGCCTTTAATGCCGATGTGTGCCTTGAACCACTTTATATTAATTCTACCGTCCAATTGCCTAGTCCAATTGCTTAATCAGTTCGTGGACCTCCGCTAAACGCGACTTCCTTGAGAATGGCTTATTTATAGCCTGAATCGATGAGCGACTGTCGAATAAGATTTTGAAGGGTTCGTTTTGGGATTGATCTCACATGGTCGCTTGGATAATAGCGTGGAGCTCAGCTTGGAAGACGCTATTGCCACTGGCCAAGCTGGATACTCAGGTGTGAACTTCTTGGTCGTCACGGTAGGCTACAAAGGCTGCGCCCATGCCCGAGTCCGTTTTCGACCCATCGGTGTAGGTTTCTAATTGTGTGGATATGGGTGATTCCTGAATAAGGACTGACTTAGCCGGATGGGTTTGCCAAATATTTATATTTTTGATATTTTCTTCCATTCGTATGTTACACCGAATCGATTCTGCTTCACACCTAGTTGACTAACAAGATCTAACACTGCCGCATATTTGACTGTTAGTTGTATAGGAGGTATGCCAGAAAGAACTTTCAGTGCTGAGGTTGGGGAAGTGCGGTTGGCCTTAGTGATCGCTAAGATGAAGTGTCGCTGGCATTTTCCTAATTCTTCCTCGCATTTTTTCTTCGCCTAGAGTCACCAGATTGGAGCCCCGTATGTTAGAATTTAATCTGCGACTGTTTTGTACCATAATTTTATTAGTTTTGGGTGGACACCCCAGCGCTTGTTGGTTAGTGTCCTCATGAAATTAAATGTCTCTCTAACCTTATGTGTCTGGATATTGCAATGTGTATACCAGTTCTGTGAGCTGTGTATTGTTACGCATAAGTTTTTAGTATAATCCACGATTGGAGTGTTTTATTTTTAACTTTAATACCTTCTAGATTATTTTTTACGTAATCCTAGGCCGCCTGGTTATCGAGGCTAGTTATCATACATTATTTGCATTTTATCCCAGTTAATGTCCAGTTTGTGTGTCTCTACCCAGCGGTTAAATTTTCTTAAGGAGTCCTTAATATTTTTAGTTAATGTTTGCTTATCCGAGCTGCTCCCTTAATACTTAAGAGGAAGTCATCCGTAAATGCTTGGATTCTGGTATGCTTGGTCCATGGCTATGACAAGGCCGTGTCCGCCACTATGTTCCATAGCAGAGGACCCAAACAACTACCTTGGGGACAGCCCCCATAAGTTTGTTTTTCTGTTTTTATACCGTTTTCCTACAGAGTAACGTATCTGTTACTCAAGGAGGAAAGGGTTGCTACTAAATAATTTGAACAGGGTGCCGTAGTTATTCTATCTAGGATCGACTTCCAGCGCAAATTATCGAAATCTCCGGATATGTCTATTGAAATTAAAACTGCTTATTCCTTATTAACTTCGTCTTCCTGGAGAGTTTGTGGGATATTGTAGAGGGCATGTTTCGTCGACTTCCCGATTTAGAAGCCGTTTTGGTTGTCCTTGCAATAGTCTTCCTTGACGAATTCATGGAATATTTCCCCGTTAATTTTTCTTTCTGACTATTCTCCTAACGTTGGAAAGAGGCAGATGGGCCGGTAAAACTTTGCGTTATTTACTGGCTTGCCTTATTTCTGAAAAAGTACTACGATTGATTTTTTAAGCGGGGACGGAAAATGACTCAATTTCAGACATTTCTTTATCGTTGAAATCAAATTTGGGCATGCAAATTTGGGTATGCTATTATCAAATTTGAGTATGCTTCGAATATTAATTTTAATAGTTTATAATTTATTAAATGATATCCCAGAGCTTTTCGCGTGTTGATAAAAATTAATATCTATGTGATTTCGGGATAGGTTACCGGAGGGAAGAAGAGCGGTTTGGGTATTTTATTCTCGTTACGTTTTCTTTTTCTATTATAAATAGTGTTTTAAGGTATTTTTCTTGTACTTTTTCTGGTGAGAGAGGTGTTAGTGTCTAACATGTTTGCCAAAACAGAGGGTTTCGCGTATTTGTTAGTGCCCATTTTAAAAAAATTGCGGTGGGATCCTATGCTGATGTACAGAAGTCCTTCCACACCTTCGCCCTAGTTTATACTATTTGTCTTCTATACTGCGCTCTGGCCTTTTAAAATTTAATTTGACATTTAATTTTTAATTCTGGGTCCTGTTCTTTTAGTGCTCTTCATCTGAGTGCTTGTACTGTATTCCTTCCTATTTTTAATTCCAGCGTCCACCACGTCGGTTTGTTTTAGGGTTGGGTTCTTTTTGGTTTTATAGTGTTTCTTGAATACTGACGTGGATATTACTAACATTCCTTGCACGGTAACATCTAGTGTGTCTGTAGTTTCCAAGTTTTTAATTTTTTCCTCTATTGGTTTAGTTAGTTCTTTAATCTCTTTCTTAAATCTTTTACTGCTACCGTACGTTATGCCCAGCCGATGGCTGATGAGAGCTACTAGGGATTTGTCTACAGAGTACTCTATGCACTTGTAGTTACTTAAATTTAAGAATTCTATTACGTGGCATTCTGTTTGATTCTGTGAGAGTCGACCTCTTCTTAAAGTTAAGTCCAGCCATCCTACCTTGCCGTTGCTCTCATATGTCAGGGCACTATCTGGGTTATTGTGGATCACAAGTCCGTATTTTAGAATAAAGTCTAGTAGTTTTTTTCCTCTGCCATCGGTCTGTGCATGAGGGGGCGTTAAAGTCACCGCCAATTAGCAGTTCATCCGATGCCTGTCTAATTACTATTTCTATGTCAGTTAGATATTTATTGAAATCATAATTGGGTTTCGTGTAGGTGCTTATTACTGTTAGTTTTTGCTTGTTGGTTTCTAGATGAACCTCCACGAGATTGGTTGGTCCACGAGTTGGGTTGGAGTTATTCCTAAATTAATTGCTATTGTCGAATTGGTTCCATTTTTGCCTGACACTGCCTGACGAGTCGAACAATACGTTTTTCATCGATAGCCAAAGCTCATTGGACGTCCTGTACGTCTGTCTATTGAGGTGTCCTGGAGTAGGGCTATGCCTATATTATTCTCAGCCAAATATTGGTTAAATTGGATTATTTCTAATCTACTGCTATGATGATTTAGTTCAGCTATTTTACTAATTTCCTTCGGCTGGGTGTGGGGGGACCTGACTGGAGGACCTAACCAGTATGAGTCGTTTGTGTTGCCTTTGCTGAACGCGTGTTCGAGTTGTGGTAGTTCTAAGTTTTCTGTCATTTATAAGTTTGCCATCATCTGTTTGAACTAATGGGCTTATTCTCTGTAAACTCAGCCGGAATCTGGGCTTAATTTTAGTGGTGTCGTTTCTCCTAAAATGTACTTTTCTTTTGATTGTTTTGGTTGGTTTCGATATTTTGTCTATTTTTGGTAAGTTGCGTTACTTTGGCTATTTTGATTTTTTGGTTGGATTCATTACTTTGGTTATTTTGGTCTTTAATTTCTGACTGAATTATTTGCGCTGGTGCACCTTTGTTATTTTGTGTATTGTTAGTGGTGTTTTGCTGGGGAATTTTCCCAGCCACGCCCTTATTTACGTCGAAAACATTTGACTATATGTTTGTTTTGTTGTTGTAGTATCGCTTATTTTGTGTGTTTGTGTTTATGTTCTGTTGTGAATAGCAAAGATTTTTGAGATGTTGTGTCATGGGTGTAGCAAGGATACTATCTAAATATTCCCGTGTGTGATAATTATATTTACCTTGTGGTCTTGGGTTTTTTTTTGAAAGGGTTTCCTTTCTGTATCATTAGTTTGGTGTTCCCTTGTCCTATAATACTGCCTGGGCTGTGTCCCTGGTTGTGTTTTTCCTTGGAGGTGACCATGTATCCTGTGTCTGGGGTCATCCGACCTGTTTTTTTACCAACTTGTGATGTTTTTCCATGTTGCCTTTGGTCGGCCTCCCTGTTTTTCTGTTGTGTTATTTTCTTTTCTAAGTACTGTTTGTATTTGGGGCAAAGCTTTGATCTCACCACGTGTCGAGTGTCAAGGAGGGAAGGCGTTTCGAGGAATCGTTGTTTTCGTTCCTCGTTTACTATGGTGCAATTTCTACATGACATACTTGTAGCTGAACATTGGCTATATGTATGCCCGTAGGCCTAACACTTTGCACAAACTGTTTGATTTTGGCATTCGTGTGTGCTATGATCGTAACAGTAGCAATTTTGAGAGATTGTGAGGTCTATATCCTTTTTTAGTGTTTACACTGTTGAAAACCCACGTATACGATTTTCTTTGTAAGTAGTTCCTGTGCGATTTTTTCGGGTAGTCTGGTTTTCCAATGTTGTGTGTTATTACGTGTGCGTATTTTAGTTAGCTATTGTATGTGGCTTTTAATCCCGAACTGTCGGATTAGTATCTCTGTGATATGTTCTTCCGTGGTATCGGTTGGGGTGTGTGTGAGCAATAAGGATTTAGACCTAGATGTTGGGCTTTTAAACTCTAATCAAAGTTTTTCCCCAAATCTTTGTTCTTTTCTATAAAATCCCTGATCTGGTTAGCACTTTTCTCATCCTCACAATTTATCATTGTTTTCCCGTTCCTAAGCTTTGCGATTTTGTTGATATTGATATTTTTAGGGATTTTTATTTCCTGGATGTGTTTATTTGGTTTTTTCTCAGTTTCTGTGTCTTTAGGTTTAAGGAGCAACTACTCTGGCATACCAAGTGAGGTCTTTCCAAACTTTACGAAAACAGAGCTCAGAGAAATTAGCAATGGGAATTATACTTGAAAAAAACTAATTCGTAACTGATTAGAATACCTGACAAACTGTAATTTTGCAAATTTCATGGATCTTAGAAAAGCCCATATTGTTTAATTAAATTCTAGAATATGAAGGAAAAAAGAAACTAGTGTTAAAAGGGAATAAGCAAAAAAAAAAGAAAAAACACATCAAATAGGAACTTTAAAAAACGTATAACTGCTATTAATTGAATCCTTACTAAAGTAACCACGAAATCTTTAATTGAAAAAAATTCCAAGACTTATCTTTTGCGGCTTTAAACTCTGAGCCCCCAACGAATGGTCGGTAAAATAATTAATCTTGAGCTAATCTTCAAGCAAATGTTCGGGCAAAATAATGTGCAGCGGGCAGTAATTTCAAAATTTAATTACTTTCACAAAAACTTTTGAGAGAATAAGCATGCTCTCTTGGACATGACGCAATCCAAAGTATTAAGTTAAAATTAACAAGTTGTTTCCGAGTTTCTTCTTTTTTTTTTGGTTTCATATAACGTAGTTAGGTTTTCTATCGATTTTCAGAACAGTTCAAAGCGTAAAGTAACCTGATATGATATTTTAACGGAAGAAAATTTTATTCCGAAGTTCTTGATATCAGCTAACCATCGAAAACTCCCAAAATTCTATATATCTCTGTTTTTAATATAAAGTTAACATATTTATATCTTGATGTCTATTTATTTTTTCAATACTTATTGCAACTATGACTATACTAAATTTTAAGCATTAAAACGCCTCAAACTATTTAAGTCACCTCTTACTTGACTGAAAAATAATTAATAAACATGTCAACTTAACTAATGAATGACCAATGCTTTATTATTCAAATTTTATTGCATCTATTGTATCACCAAACTTTTCAATTTGGTGATACAATAGATGCAATAAATTTGAAAGATATATATATATATATATACACACGAGGGCCATTCTAAAAGTAAAGGACGTTTTGATCTGACGAGCCGCGTAATTCTTTCACCACCCCCGCTGTCGTGAAATTTACTTACCTAATCATTCCCGCCAGTTTGACGCTAACAGCGAGCAGCTGCGGTCATTTACTGCTTATTTTTGCAGTTTTAAAATGTGTGACAAAATTAAGGATCCTGTCAAGTGAGAGGTTCGTAGCGTAATACGCTTCCTGAATGCAAAACACGTCCGCCCTATTGAAATTTTGCAGACAGATATCTGAAGTTTATGGAAATATTATGAATGAAGCTTCAGTTTGAAAATGGTGCATTATATTTAAATGCCGCAGCCTACTGCCAGATCCTTCACCGACTACGCGGTGCCATTCAAAATAAACGGCGTGGATTGTTGTCCAGCAGCATTGTGCTTCTTCAGGATGACGCACGTCCGCATGCTGCTGAACTGGGAAGTTTTTGAACATCTCGCCTTATAGCCCGGACTTGGTCTCCGGTAATCACTTTCTTTTTTACCAAATTGAAGGATTTTTTGGGCTGAAACCATTATGGAAATGATGACGAACTGAAAGAGGAAGTTAGTGACTGGTTCAAAAACTTGGCGGCAAGTGAGTACGCAGAAGGCATAGGAAGGCTGCCCGCTGCACAAGCTGGTACAGCGCTTTGACTTATGGTTCAGTTTGAGCGGCGACTACGTAGAAATATAGGTAAGATATCAAAATGTGGTGTAAAATAAGTTTTCTTTCATTATCTTCAATAAAAATGACTAGAGAAACAAACGTTTTTTACTTTTAGAATGGCCCTCGTATATATATATATATATATATATATATATATATATATATATATACCTACATATATATATGTCCCCAAACAGTAATAAAATACGTAACTTAATTTATCTGGAGAACGACAAGTTTTGATCATAGTCTGTAATGTCATTCACCTTCGATGAAATATCGTCTCTAAACTCAATATCACCATCTGTCAATTGAAAGTCATTTTCGATTTATTTACTGATTTTAAAATAATTCTTAAACCATAAATCGATTGTTTTGAGCATTATGTTTCCATCCCAAAAGAGTCTGACGAAAAATCATTTCCTGTTAAACTTGACATATTAGGATAAAATTATTGGCAATAATGTTTAAGGTGGATTAAAATGCTAAGCTCATCGTGAATGTTTTATTGGGCACGTTTATTGTTTACTGCATATTAAACTTCAGTTACTGATCTATATCACGTAGGGAATTTGAAATTTTTAAATGCAACCAGGTGGCTATTGAATTCGTATCAATACAAAATAATGTATAAAAAACAATCTATTCGCATTACTGATAATTATGTTGCCATAGTGAATATGCCAACATAAGACAGTAGCTGATCAAGACAGCTTTAAGGAAATAGAGTTTCCCCTATAACAATTCGAAAATAAAAACGTATTCTTAGTCAATGGAACATTTGATTTAAATCCCACAGAGTATGATAGACACTTGCAACAAATTCTCTTACGTTTCCGGAGTCCTCCTGATCTATAGCAGGTCAATTTAATCCCTCCAGTGTAGGATCTGACGGTTTTTCAAACCCGGTTTTTAAAATAAATTTGTCACATTTGAAAACCGGTTTTTAAATTAAGAAAACCGGTTTAAAAGAATTCAAATTATTATGTAAAAATTAATTTTTAACTTATTTGATTTCTTGAAGACCTGAAGAAAAACTTACAAATCCAAAGACACTGAAAGCTGAATTTTCATTATTTGAGGCAACGAATAAAAGAACCAAAAACTTAAGATTTGTTATTTGATACCCTGAAAACTATAAAACCAAGCTGAGTAGCTAGTGAACAAGTATTTTCAATTTCAGGCAATATTCTGTCCAAAATAAGAACAAGACTTAGCCACTGTTCTATGGATATTTTATGTTTTTTAAAATCCTATTTTCTTTGGAGAAATTAAAATTAGTGAAATAAATATAAATATTATTTGAAATTTGAAATTTTTGTTTGAGTTTTCGTTATTTTGTGTAAGTAATCTGTAATCCTTAATTTTTTTTAATATTTTGACTTTGATATTGATTTCGATTTTTGTTATTTTATATAAATTAAATAATATATTTTTCTCTATTCTATTTTTTTTTTTGACAAAAATTCGAAAACCGGCTAAAACCGGTTTTTTTTGAAATCTGGAATTTGAAAACCGGTTTTTCAAAAAGTAGGTTTTTGTATAAACCCTACTCCAGTGTTACACTAGAACTATGGTGCTGGGCACATATGAGGCCAAAGACAGCTGCAATCCGGTTTTGTATATTTTATAAAGAGCCACACGTAGATACAATAATTCAAGATTTTCTATTTTATATAATTGCATATTTTCACAAATCACTTATAAGAACACGTATAAATAATATAATTAAGAAAATAATTATTTCAAAATTTTAGTAATAAAATTCAGTTATAATAAAACAAATTTAACAAAAATCAATTATAATGAAAATACATCTATTAATAAAAAGTATAATTACATCTAACGACAATCTTTGGCTAAATTTTTAAAATCTGGAGTGCTTTAACTAATTCGAAACAGCTTTAACAAATTCTAAAAATTAGTTAAAGTTGTTCGTAGAAATTCTGTAAGATGTTGATTGCCAACTGTGAACGATGTTTCGACTTAACGAACTTCATTTTGAGTACAAAAATTCACAGCAATATGATGTACCAAAAATCGAAAATAGACTACAAGTAGCTTACTTTAAGTTCGGATGTTTTGATTCTGGCAGCGTTTCCAAAATTCAATCTTTAATAATCCATCTTTAATAATGTCACCAATAAATGGAATCACAAAATATTCAAATGCAGATTTAAAAAAAAAAGCACTAAAATTTTAATGGGAGCCGCATTTTCCAACCGTTGCACTAAAACTTAACAACAGGGCAATAACGCAACAGAATTTCCACAGCTATGGTTTGGGGAAACTCATTTCTTTATCTCTTTATCCTTAAGTAACGGAATATTTGATTTAAAAATCACAGAGGAGTATATAAAAAGTTTACAGACCCTCTAGTTATTTAAAACTAGTTGAGAAATTCCTGATAAACGAATTAAGTCCATACCCCCATCCCCCAAGGATTATTTCAGGAAAATAATTTTATAAATTTATTAACTACAAACAGGCAACGATAAATTCTGAAGTTCTTTACATGGCAGAGAATATTTACCCTCCTTTATGATCTTTATGCATGCATTTGATGACACTGATTTCGTTTCCATTCTATATTACGTATTCTCTAATTTGTACCGATCTAGAATTCTCCACAGTTTCTCCAAACATATCAAATAGGTGCAATTTTTAATGAATTTGTAAAAATGTTTTCCTTTTTTTATCTTCACAACTGTTAATATGTCTTAAGGAAAAAAACTTAAACGACAAGCACACATTAGTCCATCGTCATTTTGGTTTTCAAAAATTTCCTATAGCCCTTTCAGGGGCAACAAACTGCACTGTTTGCAATGTGCACATTTTTTTTCTCGATATTTTTAACCTAACAAATCTTGAAATTTTTTCCAATTAGAGGTTTAAAAGTCATTTTACTTCTTTAAACTGATAACAGATGGCAGCACTAGCGGTTTTTCTGCTCATTTAGCTGGAATACATTGAATGCAAGTGAAAGAAGGACGAGATTTAAGCGTCTGCACTGTGCAAACGGCGCCCCTCAAAGGGATAGGCTATATTTATCAATATCTAAAAACTCTCAGGAAGTACAGACAATAAAAATGATGTCTGCTACGATGTTTACGCCATTTTTACAGCACAACTTGAGATGATATATTAATGTGTTTTTCCATGACAAGCTCCATGGCCATCCTGAATAGGGAATATACAAGTTTAATTGAAGCTTTAGCATAAAGGGATATGCCTGAAAATAAAATTGAATTGTGAATAAAAATTGTGTTGGGATTAATCCCTTTATTTCCAACTTTCATTCAGTCTTAACGGTGGCCATTTGGCAAAGGTAAACGTATCTGGTTCGATGTTGATCGCTGACGAATCCATAGCCGTGTTCACTAATGGTGGCCGAGGGTAGTAAAATCTGTCGTACCTGCAATGTCATCCAAGCCCTCAAATTTACCTCTGGAGGTACGGGGTTAATCGTTCCGGTATCGTCACTTGACTCGATTCAAAATTACGGGACCGGCCCCTAGGGGGGGTAATTGTGGTCCACCTATACGGTGTACCCAGAAAAGTGGCCAGCAAAACTGTTGTGCCATATGGCGGTTATCATAATGACCATTCGTCTTCTGCATTGAAAAAAAGTGATGGGCTGATGGGCCAATCGCAGCTTGCCACTTTTAGCATGATTGGTACTAGACTTTGAGACTGGATAAATCGTTCAGGTAACAATAAGCGTCAAGGCTCTGCGTGTGAAAGAGTCAGAATGGCTTTGTACGATATAAGTGTTGGATGAACTTGTTTCCCGCTTGGGATTTTGTAAATATGTACATAGTTATGCTTAATCAAGAAATAATAAATATGTTTAATAATTAAAGACATTATATGTGGTTTAATGCCTCATTCTTATTTATGAGCAAGTTAACCGAATGGCGACACACACACACATATATATATATATATATATATATATATATATATATATATGTGTGTGTGTGTGTGTGTTGCCATTCGGTTAACTTGCTCATAAATCAGAATGAGACATTAAACCACAAATAATATCTATAATTATTCAGCACATTTATTATTTCTTGATTATATATATATATATATATATATATATATATATATATATATATATATATATATATATATATATATATATATATATATATATATATATATATATTTGTCGTAGCAATTGCATAATACGTGATTTAAATCATATTACTCTGTTCATTACAATCAGGTAATGCAAAGAAGCATTCGCTTACCGTGACTTTTTACATCACGTGGCCACAATTCGTATCGTGCAAATATGTTCCGACAAATTGTGTTTAAAAAATTTATTTGATTTCTAGCTTTTTATTCTAATATTCATTTGTAACTGGTAATAATGCATGAAAAAAGTTTTAGTTTTCATTTTAATTTTCAAATAGTTTCAGAGGAAGAAAAGTAAGAAAATATGCATACATAATGCAAGAGAAACACTTACTTTGGGAATTATTATCGTTATATAGAGGCCTTAGAAAAGTCATTAATTCAAATAAGAAAGAATTTACAGTTAAAAATTTAATTTTCGTAATTTACTTTTCTAAATGAAAGGCTTACTGCATTAAATAAACAGAATTCTCGGAGTTTTTAGCAATGGAAGAGAAATAACGGTTCAATATTTTGAAAATATGGAACGAGGGGAGTCAGAAAAAATTAGTAACTTTCCTGTTCAAGAGGGAAAAAAATTGCTTTTTGTAGCTAGTGACATGTCGATTTACATTACAATAGAAAATAATATTCACATTTGTATAAAATGGTAAAATGCTTTCAGTTTCACTCTCCCTCTATCTGCCTTTAAAATTTATTCACCCTTTTCCCCCCTGATTTTTTATTTATTTGTATAACTTGAATATATAATTCAGATGACACCATGATGGAAAATTCGAAAGTAGCAAAATAAAATTTATATTCTATACCGCAAATAAAACTTAACTGCGTGGAATAATATTTTTTCAGACAGGTCAAAACACAATACTTGTTGAAGACATAACACACTTGTTTTCTAGAAATAGGATAAATCGTATTGTCAATAGATTTAAGAGTACTATTTTCATTTCGGAAATATATTACTCAGTTCAATGCACAGATAGTGTTTTATAATTATTCTGTTTACATCAAAAAAGGGTCTGCTGAGATATATATAAAATGAAAAATATCTCAGCAGACCCTTTAATAACACAGGTCTGCAAAGAATTTTAAAAGTTGTTTGTAGTTTGGTAACTGATTTCTATGTACTTTTTAGTGCTGATTTCAAAAATGAAATCCATTTTCTTCTATCACGTCAGGGTATCTCACAAAAAGGGAGTGTATTATGGGTGAAAAATTCAATTTAACGCAGTTTTGTACATTTTTTCTAAAGGTTTTAAATTTTAATAAACAGATAAAAGGTGTCATGATTTACATTTACACAACAGAATATTGAAAAAAGTGCATAACTATAGAGTCAAAAGTCCACATGTAGAAACGTTTTGACTTTTTATCAAAACCTCTTTTAGTGCTCTTTCTGATGTGGACAGCTTGAGGGTCGTCCCTTTTTAATATCCAGCAGTAATCCGCTATCATGTTAACGTTACATCTTACTTAGTACTATTTTTCTATTTCTTTGATGTCTGCATGGAACCTTTCACCCTGCTCTTCATTGGCATCACCAAGATTTGCAAGGAAGAAGTCAAGGTGTGAGTGGAGAAAATAAACTTTTTTGCTCATATTACAACCCAGCTTCACGAAGTGGTCTAGCATATCAGCAACGATTGACTTGCAGTTTGGGTACCTTTCGTTTCCCAGAAAACTGGTTACAACTAGTTTAAAAGATACCCATGCTTCTTTTTCTTTTGTTTCCATTTTTTTCTCAAAGCTGGCATCCCTCATTAGTTTTCTGATGTCCGGTCCGACAAACACTCCTACTTTTATCTTTGCCTCGGATAACCCAGGAAGCTGCTCACAAAGGTATCTAAACATTCTCTTTCTTTTGGTAATGCCTTGACAAATTGTTTCATCAAACCCAATTTAATGAGTAGTGGTGGAAGTAATACCTTTTTGGGATCTACAAGACTCTCCCTATCAACATTTTAAACTCCAACCTGCAAGGTTTTTCTCAGCGGCCATTCTTTCTTTGTAAAGTGTCGCTTCCTCTCACGACTGTCCCGTTCTCAGAGAAAGCAAAGCAACTTTTTGTAGCCACTATGTTGAACAAGCAACATTGAAATCACTTTTAAATCGCCACAAATCGTCCATTTATGATATGAATAGCAAATTTTGTTTAAGACTAGCTGAAGATTTTCAAAAGATTCTTACAGATGCCGTACAGTGGATGGTGGAGACAGACAGGCAAGATACGAAAGATGCCAGTGGAGGGAGATAATAAGGGATAGGAGAGAAGGTCGACAGACAGGCACTAACAGAAAAGAGATGCAGTTTTAACTGTATTACACTAGTTTTAGTGCGACCATCCAGTATATATAAGAATATCTATTTCATTGCAAACGCTTTAAAATTTTCTCACATTACTTTTTAAAAGTGTTTATAAGCAAAATATAACAGCTTGTTTGGAAATAGTTAAAATTTTGTCTAAACTCATAGTGCTACCTTACTTTAAAAAATACACACATTCGACAAAACTAGACATGCCTATTGTAACAGAACTGTATACGTGACAGAATTTTTTCAATAACTTTCCCATAATCAGCACCAAAAATACCATAAAAATCCCTGATTACATTTGAGAAAATTTTTTTGTCGCAGACATGTGTTATATATATATATATATATATATACATATACTAGCTTTATATACCCGGCGTTGCACGGGTGAACCCTTAATAAAGCTTACTTGTATGATATGTATATTTGTATTTTATGGCAATCTATACCCCACTCCACTGGTCATCATCCCATCAGCATATTATGCTAACCCCCCCCCCTCCCCATTCTAATGTCAGCATTAAAATGTTTCTTTCAATTTTGATAACCCACTGGATCCCGGCCCTTCGAGGAGTTTGAGGGCTTCCCCGTAAACCCTTGTGAAAATCGCCGGTTTCATAAACAAAGAATTACCTGACGTTGCCCAGGATAATAAAAATGAATGGAGTTAACCTGAGCTCTAGATGTATACGTACTAACAACCGAAATATATACAATTAACACACACACACACTTTTCCACACTTCATTTAATTAAGATTGATCTCTCGCTTTTCTCCTACCACCAATTTGGTGTTCAAAATGGTGATATATAGGAAATATAAATTATTC